>OW052243.1:38555044-39755044 GCA_932526585.2 Philonthus cognatus
AAAAAACCGAAACAGCTGGCTCACCGCTTAAATTAAAGATTTTGGTCTACAATAGATGTGGGCAAAAGCATTTGCGATTGAAAAAATATTTAGAGGGTCCCCCGAGCCCCCAAACATGCCATTTTTAGCCCTTTTTTAGATAATCGGCCAAAAACTTGCCTTATAGTCATCGGATCAAGGCGAATATTTTATATTTTGTGCCCAGATGAATATACTACAAGCAAAATATGCAAAACCTAACTTAGCGTTAGGTAGGTGAGCTACGAGTTTTTTAAATAACTTTTTTTCACGATTTTGAAGGGTTTTTTCACCTTTTTTGTTAAAAAGTGGGTTTTAACGACAAGATATCAAGTTGCACCCGCGATTTGTCCTGAGAGGTATATTTAATAATGTAAGCATTCTGGTCCTATCAGTAAAGCTTTATTGACTTGTGAAGAGAAACCAGTTGTTTCGTTTAAATTAGTTGAAGCGGAAGTGAAGTTGCCTGAAATCGATTCGCGAAACCTGAGTAAAGATCAACAATACCTTTACGAAATCAGCCAAGCAGTTTCGAAAGGTCATTGTCCAGAAGACTTAAGCAACAGAACTCCGGGAAAAATGTCGCATTCTCGTTGGCTTACGACAGCAAACCGCATTTTGCGACTGTACATAGCAACTGCAGAGCCTTCAACGAATTTGCAAAATCTTGTTAATCTGATTATCAAAGTCTACACACCAGTATGGTTTTCCATCAAAGCGAATCCAGAATGTTACAACGGTGCGCTTCACCTCTGGAAATCTATTTCTCTGTCTCGAAATCTAGATGCAACAGTGAAACAAGTCATTGATCCCGTAATAAGACGCAATGCATATTTCGCCCACCCTGAAAACTTACTTTTGGCAATGGTCGTTGACGATTTATTGGAAGTTAGAGTAGATGCCATGAACAAAATTTTGCAGTACAGAAATCGTCAAATGATAACTTGCGAAAGTTTAAAATACCCGACATAGATTTTGAGGTTTAGAATTACACATCCATGATAAACTGGAACGAAGTTTCTGAACCTCCTCTGATTAAAAATTTTCCAACCGACAGATTAACCTACCTGATAATGAATGACAACGTAAGTTTAAAGAAACTGCTCGATTACCCATGCCACACTCAATCGGTAGAAAGACACATCAAAATGGTAACAGAAGCTTCGCGTTCAGTTATTGGACATGACTCCCGACATGACCGTATAGTTGGTGCCCTAAAGGGACGTGCGACGATGGCCAAATTCCAAAGTAAAAAAGACTACGTTGTTATCGAACAAGATTGCTGACTTTGAATTTATTATAATCGATTGCAGGTTAAAAAGCACATGTTTCAACCAAATATTGTTTAACAAAATGACATTTATTAATTAATTGATGTACTGTATTTTTAAACGAAAATGTGGGAAAATCCATACTGAGCGTTATACGCAGAATTTCAGGCTGTTATTTATGCATTTAATGGATCTCAAAAGCATCAGTTGCACGCTTACAACTAGTTATTATAATGAAAGCAAGAAATATTTAGCGTAAGCCAGTTCTTCATTAATTTAAAACGTTTTTTTAAGAAACAAACATAATAATGCCACATAATCGGACATGCGTGAGATACGCAGTTCGCATGCTTACATTATTCAATATACTTCTCAGGACAAATTATCGCGGGTGTGACTTGATTTCTTGTCGTTAAAACCCACTTTTTAACAAAACAGTTGAAAAAAACCTTCAAAATTGTGAAAAAAGTTATTTAAAAAATTCGTAGCTCACCCAGACCTAACGCCAAGTTAGGTTTTGCATATTTTGCTTGTAGTATATTCATCTGGGCACAAAATATAAAATATTCGCCTTGATCCGATGACTATAAGGCAAGTTTTTGGCCGATAATCTAAAAAAGGGCTAAAAATGGCATGTTTCGGGGCTCGGGGGACCCTCTAAATATTTTTTCAATCGCAAATGCTTTTGCCCACATCTATTGTAGACCAAAATCTTTAATTTAAGCGGTGAGCCAGCTGTTTCGATTTTTTTTCGAAACACCCTAGTATACATATCTCGATAATTACAGCGTTTTTTTAAATTTGCGGGAATTCGTTGTTTCAAAGCAGTTAATTTGAGGTTTTTAACCAGTGTTTTCCACTCCCAGACTAAGCATGAAGTAAAATTTCGAGTTTAGAAAAGCCTACAAATTTGGATTGGCCGCGTAGCGAAGCGGAGCGGCCAATCCAAATTAGGCTTTTCTAAACTCGAAATTTTACTTCATGCGACACGTTTAAAAACACTGATTTACAGTAAAGTTAAAAAAACACACACATACAACAACGATTATAGGCAACCTAATATACGTTAGAGTTATTGGGTTGCCTATAATCACTGTTTTCACAATTTGTTCAGCGCAGAATTTGACTGACGTTTTATCCACATCTACATATTAAAATGCTAAAGCCGTATATTTAAAACTTTGCGATATTTCAGTGTTTTATACATGCGGCGCATGAAGTAAAATTTTGAATTTAGAAAACCCTAATTTGGATGGAATGTAATTTAAAATATCTTTAACAATTTAGCAAAAATTTAAAATGTAAACAAAAATTTTTAATGAAGTGGTGTAAAATATTCTTCAGTAAATTGAAGATAATGAAAAAAACGTTTTAAACAAATTTAAAGATTAAAACATGTTTTAAACAAATTTAAGATTTAAAACATGTTTAAAACAAAACTGTTTAAAACACGACGGCTGTTTTTAAACATGCATAAAACACTGTTTTAAAACAAAGTGTTTTAAACATAACAACCCTGGTTTGACCCCCCCCCCCCTCCTGGCGACGAACTTGAATTTGATAAATTAATTTGATAAATTAAGAATTGATATTGAAAGCCTTACATAAAAACATTTTATATAATTTGATAAGAAAATCTAGAATTATCGAAAATCGATAAAAATCACAAAATTCCGAAAATCTTGACATGTTGAAAATCTGATAAAATGTCGAAATATTGAAAACTTTATCAACATTTTATAAACTGAGGAAAATCTCGAAATATTGCAAAATCTGATAAAAATTGGATAAATCGACGAAAATATCGAAATGATAATTATGAAAATTTCGATTTGTTGAAAATCTGATAAAAACGTTATAAATCGACATGTCAAGTGTCGACATTTGATTCGGAATGTCAAAAATATCAATTTATATGAAAATTGTCGATATATAATTCGAAACGTCATAAATAAATTATTGCTAACATCAAAAATATCAATTTGTGCGAAATTTGTTAGAATACGATAGAAAACGTCAAATATTAAAAATATCACATTTGACGGAATTATTCAAATACAATTAAAAATGTCACATTTGACGAAAATCATCGAAATTTATCAAAATGTCAAAGTTGATAGAAATCATCGAAATTTATCAAAATATCAAATTTGGCGAAATTACAGAAAAACAATTAAAAATCTCAAATCCGACAAAAATCATCGAAATTTATCAAAATGTGAAATTTGGGGAAATTACCGAAAAACAATGAAAAATATTAAATCTGACAAAAATCATCGAAATTTATCAAAATGTCAAATTTGACACAAATCATCAATTTACTTGATTTTATCACTTTCGAACGAGTGTCGTCCACTCCCAGACTAAGCATGAAGAAAAATTTTGAGTTTAGAAAAGCCGCGCGTAGAAAATTAGTCGAGGGTCGCGCTATCAACTCGAGACTAATTTTCACGGGGCTTTCCTAAACTCGAAATTTCACTTCATGCGCCACGCGTAAAAACACTGAATTCAAATGAAGTTTAAAATATACTACTTGGAAATGATTTATACAAGATTGATCAAAGGGGATTCCCTTGCAAATGTTTGACCATTTGGACATGGACAATTTAATGAATGATATGCTGAATATTTCATAATTTTTGATAGTTTTGACAGTATTTTGCCACGTTTGACTGTTTTAACTTTAATCACTTTCTGATGACAGTACATCACTAGATTGGGCCCTGTTAGGGAATTCTCTGATGACCGGACTGTTACATTGTTGTGTTGTGTGCGAAGAGGATAATTGATGACAGCGCATTTAGCCTGCGTGAAAACAGCGAGCATACAAATTATCACAGAGCGTTCTCTATATTTCGCCATTTCGGTCATAGCGAACGTGCTGCTGAGTTTTCGCCAACTCACAATATTAATCCTAATAAAATAATGAATAACTGAGATATTAATAAAAATCGATAATGGAAAATAATTATTTTTGGCTATAACTCCAGAGCAAAAAATGACAGCAGATATTTGTTTTCACCGTTGCGTTGTCTTGAAAAAAGAGATAGAGGATACAGCATCCATTTTCTGGCCACCCAGTACAACTTATAAAACAATCCTATGAAAGTTATAACGGGTGTCCTATTTTAACAGGTTTCAAATAAAAGTTTAATTATTTGGAGTGGCACATCCAACTCTCCCACTGAGCAAATCCATTTAAGTAATGATTTATCAACATTAAAACAACGTTTAATGTTGATACAATGTTGATATAACGTTATTTCTTTGATTTTTGCTCAGTGGACTGTAAGAAAATTCAACTAGAAAAGCCTGATAATTTGGATTTGCTAGGGCGCGTGAGCGAAGCGAATCGCGCCCCAGCAAATCCAAATTTTCAGGCTTTCCTAAACTTGAAATTTTACTTCATACGCCACGCGTATAAATCACTAACTTCAAGTGAAATCTTCAACTAATTGGTTAGAGTAAAATAAATTTAGTATCTCAATTATCAATTGTTTAATTTTGTTGATTGCAGCGCTATTTATCAAAGTAACAAAACATGTTTTTAGATAAAACTTAATTACTTTTCCACGCTCTATCCAAATCTGTTATTAAAAATAGGGGCTCGCATTTAAGATTTCAAAGCTACCCCCTCCTCAGCCTCCCCTGGGGGTGGGGGGTTGAATCTTCTTACAGAATTGGATCTACACAGAAATAAATAAAAATTTGATAGGCTATAATTGAAATTTAAATATCGTCACCGGATATTTCAAAATATCAAATAAAAAATGTCGATTTGAAAAATTTATGAGTATTTTTTGTTGAATATAATTATATTAATTTTGAATAATTTCTGATAATTTTGAACTTTTGCAATTATTTATTAGGGTTTATTTTACATAATTTAAACTTTTCCAATTTGTTTGTCTAAGTTTAGTAACACACAAATAATGCACAGGAATTTGTTTTCGTTCTAAATTTGAAGTAAGAAATAACATCAACTCTATTTATTTTACGTCATAAATTTGACAATAAAGAAAATTGCAAACTCAGTTTCCGATTGATCGTCTAACGAGGGTTTCCACTCCCAGATTAAGCATGAAGTAAAATTTCGAGTTTAGAGACGCCTGAAAATTTGGATTTGCTGGGGCGCGCGAGCGCAGCGAGGCGCGCCCCAGCAAATCCAAATTTTCAGGCGTCTCTAAACTCGAAATTTTACTTCATGCGACACGCGTATAAATCACTAACTTCAAATAAAATCTTCAACTAATTGGTTTAAGTAAAATAAATTTAGTATGTCAATTATCAATTGTTCAGTTTTGTTGATTGCAGCGCCATCTATGAAAGTAACAAAACATGTTATTAGATAAAACTACTTATTTTTTCACGCTCTATACAAATCTGTTATAATGGTTCACATCTAAGATTTCAAAGCTACCCCCTCCCCCTCGCAGCTGGGGGGGGGGGGAATACATTTTCATACAGAATTGGATGTCCCCCTCCAAATCAATAAACTTTTATTTCAAACATTTTTTTAATTCGGTGCATGGTTCTGAAGATATTCCAGGTGGTACTTTTAAATGGGACACCCTGTTTACACTTTTTACTTTTAAGTAATTTTGGTTTTCTTATAGGCGATAATTACAAACATTTCCATTGCAATTAAAACCTCGATATACTTATAAATTATAGACAGAAATCAAAATAAATAGTAATAATATATTACGTCACGAGAGTGGTATGCAGCATATTACATATGAGCGAATATGTTGCGCACTCGCCGCGCAGCGGCGAGTGCAGTATTCTGCTAGTATGTAATTGCCATACCACTCGAGAAATGTACAATACTTTACCTACGCCCTAACAAAATAAACAATAACATAAAAGAACAACTTATTTATTTAATAATTTTTGATAGTATCATGACATTGATGAAAACTTAATTACTAAAGTTAAGCTTGTTGCGCTACACTCTTGATGGAACCGGATATTCAAATTTGGTGAAGAAAACACTTGTTATGTTCCATTATTTTATTTTCAGTTTCCTGACACGTGTTTCGATCTTTACAGATCATTCATCATCAATGATCTGTAAAGATCGAAACACGTGTCAGGAAACTGAAAATAAAAAAATGGAACATAACAAGTGTTTTTCTTCACTAAAAACTAAATTACTAGTTGATCAATATACATCAAAGAAATGTTCCTTTGGTTGTGCGGTAATCAATCAGCTGTTCAGCTGTCTGCATGTAATATACTTGTCAAAGCTATTACGTGCATGTGTAGGTAATGTGAATCATACGCGTCAAGATGACAGTGTGGTATGATGCGGTTACTAGATAGGGCGTAGGTAAAATTACATAATGTAAAAATAATTGTATTAATATTGTATTGGAGCCGAAGATAAAGACATTTTTCGACTTCACAACTCCTACTCCACAGCCATGGTTACCAGCAGTATTCTTTCTCTATGACATTCCTTACCTTTTCTCTAAAAATCCACTCATCTCTCGCCAGTTCCTCTATAAAGTCTTTACGCTTGTTCATAGATTTATTATCAACAACCGGCGGAAGTGTTTTCTCCCACATCCTCTTCATACGAGCCCGTTCAATCAACGTCACCTCGTGCATCCCAGCAGGTAAACCGCTACCTGAATTTCAAATAAAAATTATGTTTTTTTCACAGAACCCACTGAGCAAAGAAACATTGCATGACACGTTGCATTAATGTTACCGCGCAACACAAAACGTTGCGTTTTAAGTTGCATGAATGTTAAAAAACGTTAAATAAACGCTCAATGTCCTCCTGCAGGAACGTTGCATGCTAACGTTCAAAGAAAAATGTTGCTGCACCGTTGACGAAGCAACGCCTATGCAACACGAGCGATTACTCTTATTTGTATGCAACCCAACATAAGAATGTATGTAAGTTAAGTTGCATACGATGAATGCATAGAATCTGTATTGCATACAACCCGATGTACAGCAATTAAGTGAACGTTATGGGAATGTTTCTCTCGTAATCTTAATGCAAAATTCATTTCTGGGTTTAAATCGGTCAAAAAATACAAATATATATTGGGAACAAGAAAACAAGAAAAAAAACTGTCTCACAAAAAGTAATGTGTAGTCTAGGGGAGACAGTACCCCGGAACCTAAGTACCCAGTACCCTTAAACTCTGAAAACATTAAAATATTGTTAACAAGTGCATGAACTTCAATTGAAACCAGCGGCTTATACGCGTGGCGCATGAAGTAAAATTTCGAGTTTAGAAAAGCCCAGAAAATTTGTCTCGGGTCGCTGCGCGACCCTCTACAAATTTTCACGGGGCTTTTCTAAACTCGAAATTTTACTTCATGCTTAGTCTAGGAGTGGAAAACACTCGTTTAAAGCTTTCAGTTGAACTCTTTTAGAAAAACAATGAATATCTGAAGATTTCCAGCATATAATTGGGACATGTTTACTTAAATGAAAAACTCTCTGTATGTTCAATATCAATGTGCATTACAGCAACAGCTTCAACAATTATACATTGTTAAAAATGCAATGTTACCATTTTTAATATTATAGTATTTTTAGTACCCATTTGGAATAACCCCATCTTTATTTATCAATCATGAATCAGATGAAACAAAAAATTACCAACAAAAATGAACGTCGATTACTAATTAGACGTTACGTCAAAAGTTTGATGTCTGTTAATGTCATTAAATAACGCAAAATTATACTACTAAAATGCGATATTTCGATGAATCCAAAAAGCTTATGCTTGATGTACTGAGTTATTTTCAAAATGAATTAGGATCTCGATTTAAGGCAATTCAAAAAGCGTCCGAAATCCTAAAAGTTCCACAAAGCACATTATACAACCTACAAGATGTAAACAGAGCAACGGATTTCGAATTTACATTGAATATGTCTGCAAACGTTTTCCAGAGCAAAACTCGAATTACATGGAATACTCTGCGTTTTTTAAGGGAAATGATTTACAAAATGTATGCCCGAAAGGAACATATTACTTTAGACACTATTTACTGGCAACTTATGAAAGAATCCCCAGAAATTGGGATCTCGAAAAGTTCTGTATATTTGGGAATTAAGAAAATGGGCTTTAGCTTCCAAAAGCAGGATGGCAGAAAACATTTATTGGAAATGCCTGGAATTAGAGTGAAGAGATTTTTTTTAAATAAATATCAAGTTGCTAAAAAAGAGAACATTTATAAACCGGTTTTTCTGGATGAGACATGGGTTTTTAGCAAAAGTGGTGATAGAAGAATGTGGCAAGATGGCAGTAAATACAGTAATTTTAGAAAAACTGGAAGTGGGATACGTTACGTTATTGTTCATGCCGGAAATAAAGATGGATTTGTGACAAATGGATCCCTAGTTTTTAAATGTAATAAGAAAATGGGTGATTATCACGATAATATGAATACCGAAGTTTTTTTTAAGAAGTAGTTTAAAGATCAACTTATTGCAAACTTAGAAGAACCATCCTTAATTATACTAGATAACGCAACTTATCATAGTCGTCTAGAAGAAGAAATTCCGAGAATAAGCTGGAGCAAAAAACGTCTTATAGATTGGCTTGGAAAGAAGAATGTCCCTTTAGCAAATAATAAATTCATTTTAAAAGATGCTGTTTGGAATCTGGTTGAAACGCAAACAGTGCCGGAAAAAAATTATCATTTAGATAAATACGCTGCTGAGTATGGTCATTGTGTTCTCAGACTACCTCCCTATCATTGCCATTTTAATGCCATCGAAATGGTTTGGTCAGAGACTAAAAGACGTTATGATGAATTTATTTTTAAAACTACAGGGTCACCTGCTGAAGTTTTACATGTAAGGAATAACGTAGTAGAAAATGTACCGCAACAGCACTGGCAAAATTTCCTCAACCACACAGAGAAAATAATTTCTGAGGCATGGGAGGTAGAAAATAAATTGGACTTGTTAAATATCGAACCAATGGTGATCTCTATGTCGAATGAATCCGACGACGAACTATCTTTTTTAGAAAGCGAAAGTATTATTCAACAAGATATTTAGACTTTAAACTTTTAAAATCACTTCGTCATTTATTTAATGTAATTGAACCGTTATTAAATATTATTACTGCTTGTTACAATCATGATTATTTTGTTACAGTTAGTTTACTTTATATTTATAGCAGGGCCTTTCCCACTGAACACGAAAACATTTTAAACATTGCACGAATATTGAACATAATACTAAAATAAAACGTTGTATTTAAATTATTACAACAAAGTTTTTGCAGCGTTACAAACATTGTATAAAAGTTTTCCTTGCAATATTGATTTATATGTATTACCTAAAATATTAAAGATGATACTAAAATTCAACATTGTTTCAAAAATATTGCTGCAAAGTAACACAACGTTATATAATCATTACAATTTGACTTTTATGCAACATTGTATTGTAAACATTGGATATATATTGAAAATGATAACATTACATTTTTACATTGTATAATTGTTGAAACTGTTGCTGTATTGCAGCATCGCTGTTTACACATTTCATGGACATTAAACATACAGAGAGTTTTTCATTTAAGTAAATATGTCCCAAATATATGCTATAAATCTTCAGATATTCGAAGAATAATATAAAAGAGTTCAACCGAAAGCTTTAAACGAGTGTTTTCCGCTCCCAGACTAAGCATGAAGTAAAATTTCGAGTGCAGAAACTCCCTGTGAAAATGTGTCGTGGGTCGCGCAGCGACCAGAGACAAATTTTCTGTGCTTTTCTAAACTCGAAATTTTACTTCATGCGCCACGCGTATAAGACGCTGATTTCAATTGAAGTTCATGCACTTGTTAACAATATTTTAATGTTTTCAGAGTTTAAGGGTACTGGGTACTTGGGTTCCGAGGTACTGTCTCCCCTAGACTACACATTACTTTTTGTAAGACAGGTTTTTTCTTGTTACCAATACATGTTTGTATTTTTTGACCCATTTAAACCCAGAAATGAATTTTGCGTTAAGATTACGCGAGAAACATTGCTATAACGTTGACCTAATTGCTGCACATCGGGTTGTATACAATACGGATTCTATGGATTTATCGTATGCAACTTAACATACATACATTCGTATGTTGGGTTGCATACAAATAAGAGTAATCGCTCGTGTTGCATAGGCGTTGCTTTGTCAACGGTGCAGCAACATTTTTCTTTGAACGTTAGCATTTAACGTTCCTGCAGGCGGACATTCAGCGTTTATTCGACGTTTTTTCAACATTCATGCAACTTAAAACTCAACGTTTCGTGTTGCGCGGTAACATTGATGCAACGTGTCATGCAACGTTTTTTTGCTCAGTGGGTTGCTAATTTATTTCTCACCATTTTATAGATATTTTATATTTTTACACACCCTCTTGCTTTGGATAGAACTAACTAACTTAAATATCTTAAAAGTGCAGAGTATTCTTGGTAATTCGAGTTTTGCTCAGGGAAACGTTTGGAGACATATTCAATCTAAATTCGATAATCATTACGTGTTTGGATCTTTAAACTAGTATAATATATTTTGTGGAACTTTTAGTCGTATTATAATAACATAACAGCACAACGTCCATATACATTATTATGTTCCATATTATGCAATTAATTAATATTTGTGATCCAACAAACTGTTTATATTGAATACCAAGTTACTCCACCAATGCCCTAAGAATAATGGTCTAGATGCCAGCCATTTGACCTGATATTCCTAACCTAATTTTGTGTGTGTGTTCAAGAAGCCGCATACGTTAATTCACTAAAACGACTGGTACTTCTAAATAGGTATTAAAAATACTATATATCCAATGTTTACAATACAACATTGCATAAAAGTCAAATTGTAATGATTATATAATGTTGTGTTACTTTGCCGCGCTATTTTTGAAACGTTATAAAACAATGTTGAATTTTAGTATCATTTTTAACATTTAGGTAATGTATATAAATCAATATTGCACGGAAAACGTTTACACAATGTTTGTACCGTTGCTAAAACTTTGTTGTAATAATTTTAATACAATGTTTTACCTTAGTACCATGTTCAATATTCGTGCAATGTTTAAAATGTTTCTGTGTTCAGTGGGAAAAACGTATTTCAATATTTCAAGTCTCACCCCATTTTAAAAAGTCGAGCTTCAAAAGTTCCGGATCGCCTTGTATGACTGTATAGTCCGGCTGCCACGGGGATGTCTGCGCCGAGGATTCCCTGTATATAGTCTGGACTTTGGCGCGCTTCTGTCCTTTCTTCAACTTCAAGTTTTCCTGTTGGCGTTTTTCTTCTTCCATCGTGTAGAGGCAGCTAAACTCCAGTTTCGGAATTTGGGGAGTTGTAGACACTGGGCTGTAGAGATGATAAAACAGTTACTTTTCAACAGTATCGCAGCCTGAGTTTCGTTTTGTAAAAGTTGAATACGATCAGGTTTTTAGAAAAAAAAACACGCTTGATAACTTTCTGGGTACGTCACTAATTTCGAAAACAAATGATGAATTTACTTGTGAAAATATTTGTGTCGGTCCGTTCCAACCAAAGCGTTTCTATTGGCTGAGGGCGAAATTTCGTGGATTTTGTCGATGTATTCAGGAGCCGGGCCGCTTCTTCGGATGACATACTGTTTGCGTGGATAATTCCTGAGATCGGAAAACATCGTCGGAAATATCGGACAGACCGCATATTGAGCCATCTTCATCTTTGATTGGACTGCATGTTTGTAGAAATCTTTTGGTCCGGAAACGATATAGTTTGGATCTACAAAAAAAAACAAATTAATTTCAAATCAGTTAAAATGTACGGGGTGACCGCGGGGAACGACCGTTATTTTTAAATAATCAGTACTCTTTTGTTTTGAAATGAAAGAGCAATTTTATTATAAAAACAACGTTGGACTTACATGCCATTTAAAATGCATATCGTGTATGAAAGATAATTTCAAATGTGTGGTGTCCACTTTCTTGAATGCAGTTTTCGATATTGCTCAAAATCGGTGTATTGTCTGTGTAAAGACATGTGATGTGAGGTCTACCCACAAAAAGAAATGTTCACAAAAACCAATAACGGTTTATTTTGTTCATAGAGCAGACTATTTACTGCGTATTTTAGGTAACTTTGGTATGAGGGCCATGATTCTAACTCAGGTCCCCCTGGCCTGGTTGTCTGACGGGCTCTCATGTCTTAGGGTTGAGGACAGCATGATACTAAATAAGATTTACAATAGAAAAAATGGTGATGTGTACAGGGTGGTCACATTTGGGTGCTACTATAGGGAGTCTCGGTTAGTAGAAGAGATAGAAAAAAACGAATGGCGTATCCTTGATCTCTTTTTTAGAAATAAACTCAAGGATGAAAACAAAAATTGCCTATCGTCTTTTGTTTTCGAGTTATAGACAAAATTACAAATGACCGCGGTGTGTCAAATGTGCCGAAATGTGTGGGTGACCTTGAAGCTTTACTTTTTCTATGGGTCCGGAAGTTCGTCATCCAGTTATATATAGTGATACGAGTTAGCGCACGCTTGCAACAGCCCGAGCGCAAGTCCTGTTAAAATTGGCACATTTTAATTAATCGTACGAGATGAAGCATTGCACGTAGAGCACACTGGCCCGATATAGGCGCCAAATCGCCGTACGTCAAATAAAAATGTGCCAATTTTAACAGAACTTACGCATGGGGCACCGCAAGCGTACGCCTACTCGCATCACTAGTGAAGGTACGATTCACGAGAGGTGTCCCATGGTTTCCTTGATTTGTAGTGCTTTCTGCACCAATACATGTAATACAAAAATAGTTTGATGTCATCAGATTGCGTGTGTGAAAAGAGACAGAAAACTTCATAATATGTCTGCTATGGTTTTTAGATGGAACATGCGAAAACGTATGTTCCAGTATGCAGCTTTAAAATTTTAAGGTTAAACGTCACATTTTGACAATGTCTTCGTAAAAATAAATCTGCAAAAACCCAGCCACAAATCACAAATTTTAATTAATGTGCACAATCGTTTTAAAAGTGATTTTAAGTGGTATAATTCCAATTTCCACATCTACTAAATAGGTATTTACAGGTATTTACAGAAAAAAATAATGCATTTATTATGATTTTGTGTAAGCTTAAACGAAAATGTTAGTTGAATCGAATTCAATAGATTTGGCAAATAGTCATCGGATTAATCTGTTAATACAGGGAATTTTAGGTATACATATGCATATGCTTTTTTTTATGAGTTACGAGTTACGAGTGTTTTCCAATCCCAGACTAAGCATGAAGTAAAATTTAGAGTTTAGAAAAGCCTGAAAATTTGGTTTGGTCGCGGCCAAACCAAATTTTTAGGCTTTTCTAAACTCGAAATTTTACTTCATGCGCCACGCGTATTAAACACTGAAAATACTAAAATATTGTGAACGAGTAAACTTCGCTTAAAATCAGTGTCTTATACGCGTGACACATGAAGTAAACTTTCGAGTTTAGAAAAGCCTTAAAATTTGGTTTGGTCGCTCCGCGCTTCGCGCTCTGCGACCAAACCAAATTTTCAGGCTTTTCTAAACTCGAAATTTTACTTCATGCTTAACCTGGGAATGGAAAACACTCGTTTAAACTTTAAATTGACCTCTTTTAAGCAAACAACGAATATTTAAAAATCTACAACACATAATTGGAATATATATACTCGCGACCTAAACAGTAAGACATTGCCATGTAACGTCAACATTTGAACATTCAACATTAGGAAAAATCGTTATAGATTCAACTGTCGACATATTCTCTATAAAATTTGAACCACACATTCCACATGAATGAGTCATAGGACACGTCTCCCGAATTCCACTATATATATATATATCGCTGCTTTGCTTTGATAGTGGCATAACTAAAAAAAGTGATGGTTATGTTTTGCATTGAATCTATTTAAAACTCAGTAAACTTTTACTGTAGAGAACGGCACGCACATCTTCATTTTTTCTGGATAGCCACCAGAGTACAGTTGTGCCGGTATCAACTTGAAAACAATATACAAATATATATAAAATAAAAATGAACAAATTTCACTTGTGTCAGTATGAAAGCAACGCAGCAATATACATCTATGCTTAAAATAACTTTCCTACCTATTTTAGTTTAATCATAAAATACACTGGCGAAAGAAATTAACGCATCATTTGTGATTTTTTTTGATATCTTGGAATCGAGTTTTCTTTGAACACAAACATATTTTTACAATAAGAAATCTTATCAAGCATGCTGTTTTACATGTTGTGTTTTGTCTTTTGTTCTCATGGTTTTCTGTCAATAAATAAAATGAAGCACTTTTCATTATTTTGACTGTAAGAAAGGTTCATATAAAATTTCTTTTTGAGTTTGTTTTTAAGTAATTGTTAAAATTAAGTGCTAAATAGTGAAGAATGAATATGGATAGACGTCCGAATCTTAATTTAAGCAGTGAAGAAGCTGTGATTGTGGTTACACTTGCAGAAGAAGGTAGGAGTTAGTGTTACATCAGTCAGCGTCTTGGTGTTAATCAATCAACCGTATCCCGTGTCTTGAAGAGACATCGGGAAACTCAGGCATACTCAAGAAGGCCAGGACAAGGGAGAAAAGGGGCCACAACTGCTGTTCAAGACCGTTTTTTAATGATGCAGACGTTACGCGAACAGTTTATTACGGCTCCTAGGCTACAAAATATGCTCGCAGAGATCCACAATGTTCATGTAAGTTCCGTTACCATCAGAAAAAGGTTACGTGGTTTTAATTTAACTCCGAAAACAGCGGCAAAAGGACCACAATTAACCGCAGACCATCGCAGAGCCAGGTTAACATTTGCGCAAGAACATGTAAACTGGTTACAGGCCGATTGGGCTAATGTTATGTTTAGCGACGAGTCCAGATTTTGTCTTTACGGCAGTGACAGACGAATGCATGTGTACAGACGGCCAGGTGAACGTTATGCGCAGTGTAACATTGTTCCGACGGTTATGTTTGGTGGAGGCTCTGTTATGGTGTGGGGTGGTATCACTTTAGAGGCTCGTACGGAGTTGGTGGTCATACCAAGAGGAAGCATCACGGCAGCGTCTTATATTGCAAACATTTTAGAAGCATCCGTAATGCCTTTTGCTCCCTTTGGAGGAAACGATTTCCTGTTTATGCATGACAATGCAAAACCACACAGTGCCCGAATTGTACAACAGTATCTTGACCTAGTGGGTATCAACACAATGCAATGGCCAGCCAGGAGTCCCGATCTTAATCCGATCGAACACCTATGGGACGCGATGGGCAGACGCCTTAGAGCACTTCCTCGGCGTCCAA
Organism: Philonthus cognatus; assembly: GCA_932526585.2. NCBI lineage: Eukaryota > Metazoa > Arthropoda > Insecta > Coleoptera > Staphylinidae > Philonthus > Philonthus cognatus. The sequence continues at coordinate 38,570,644 of OW052243.1, forward strand.
GCAATCAACAAGAGCTTGGACAAAGATTGCAGGAAATTTGGGAAGATATTAACCAGGATGAAATTGGATCATTAATTAACAGTATGAGCCGTCGCTGTCAGGCAGTTATTCGAGCAAGAGGAGGAAACACTAGATATTAAGTCTTATAATCACATGTTAACTTTTTTCCTCTTTTTATTTATGACATTATTTTAGTCATTAATGAAAGAAAATGTGTTGAAAATCATTATTATAGTTCAGTTGGTTTTGTTGTTATTTTTTTTGTTTTTAAACATCAAAACTTTATTTTTAAATTAAAATAATTAATGTGATGCGTTAATTTCTTTCGCCAGTGTATTAAATATTTATAACCATTACAAAATGATCAAACAATCACTGTACAACTAAATTGAATTCCAGCCCGCACGGATCCCTAAATTTCTGCGAAATATTTGAAAAACTAGCCACCATAAAAAGAATACATAATAATCCTAGTTGTATTTCACATTTCGCTATAATTTTACATGTCAATGAATTGTTTTATCAATTCACATTAAGAAAGGTACCGTCCGTATTACGATACAAACTATTAGGTATGTAGGTAGATAAGAAATTAAATTAATAACGCTTAACTGAAATTATCAACTTTACTGTGAATATGTTAGAAATATATTAAAAACACTTACCGTAAAGATAGTCATTGGGCCGAATTGTCTTTACAGTAACTGCCATGATTGTATATTTCTTGGTTTAATCCTAAAGTTAATCACGAATTTCAAACACCGAGCTGACAAAAACCAACGTCAGTGTGACACCATCTGCTACAAATGTTACTAAACATTTGCTAATGCGTTTGTTTGATCAATAAAATCTTTGGGAGACTATGGAAACACACACACGATGCGACAGCGCGGCTAAACTATGCTATTTTGGACAAAAATCGTTATACGAGCCTAAAATATGTATTTCATTGACTACGATTTTAAACCTGGTACCATAGCTGAAATGAAACTCATTAAAATATAAATGAATTAATTTCTATTCCATTTCTAAATCTCGACAACATTTGTTTTTTTAAGGTTCTCAGACGAAGTTATTAAACTAGTATTAAATAATATTATTTTTTAAGTATAAATACATTTTGCATATTACATTTACGTCTCTGGGGGCACATTAGTGTTTGGGAAAATCCCTCACCAAGCGCTCACTACTCGTGACGTAGAAAATCATTCCCACTCCTGTAATTTTGAGTTAACATTGCGAGATAGGATAGTAGGTCACCTTATCAACATATACTGTACACGCTTTGCAGCGGCCAATAATGCAATTTCAAATTTCCCGCTAAATATAATCTTTCCAAATTTCAGTGTTTGCAGCATTGATATGCCGTTAATTTTTTGTTTGTATTAATGTTTAATCCTCCATCAGAAGGATATATAAACACATTGAAAGTGGTCTTTGGTTAGATTTTTTATGAGTCTAATAAAGAGATCTACAGCTCCACAACTATAGGGAAAAAAAACGGCCGCAACAGGGCAAACCACACTATGGTGGCGCAACAGTCGCTTAATCTAAAATATAGCGGTTTATTTAAAAATATTAGGTATTAAATTTCAATTAATTTAATTCTAAGTCCAAATAAAAATTATTGTTTACGGTGAAGTAAGCAATAATTTTAATGTGAAAATTATTTAAATTACCCAGAGGGGAATAAAGTTGCTGTATACATGATTAATACATTTTATTTATAAAAATAATGTACAAAATAGCAATGTCCTTCTAAATTCGGGTCCCGACAAAATAGGGCTGTCCGGGTTGTCAGCACAGCCGAAAGAAATCACTCACGGTAGATACGTATAGAATATCTCATTTAACATAATACTGTAATAGATATAAAGAAATTCGTGATTAATAACACTGAAATGATTAATTTAAATACTTTGATGTATGCACTTACAATTTGGTTATTCGCTAGAAACAACAATTTACCACTGCATCTTCCGTACAGCCTCCAATTTATTCTAATATTACGCCTTCTTTGGACAGAAAACAGTATTTTTTCACAATTTTTAATGAAGAACAAGAATGAACTTGTCGCCTAACCAAAAAGATAAATTACAAATGCCGTAGCGTGTAGGTGACAAATTGATGTATAGACATCTAGTGCATTTTTAATAAAACAGATTATTATTTTTACAGTTTCCTGTTAAGAGATTTTCCAGTAGTGCCGCCAGCGGCGCCGAAATCCTTGGGTAAACCGTTTTGTGAATAAGAGCTATAGGCATTTTGATGTGCTAGACAAGAAAGACATTTTAGTCTCAGAATTCCATATATTGTTGACACCCCGTGGGAGTGTAGAACACAAAATTGAAGGTAAGCCGACAGATGCAGAGACGTCTATCTAGTGCATTTTCGTTAAAACAGATTAGCATATTTACAGTTTCCTATTATGATTTTCCAGTGGCGCTGCCTACTGCGTCGAAATCCTTGGGTAAACCATCGGTGAAATAGAGCTAGTTATTTTAATGTGTTAGACGAGGAAGAAATGTTGGTTTCGCAATTTCACATATTGTTGACACCCCGTCGTCTAATATAACCTCACTTTTCTAAAGTTTAATTCGTATTCTTCGTAATAATATAGTTTGCTGTGACTGGTCGACAGGACTTCGAAGCCAGGGCCATTAATTTCGCAGAAAAAGAAGTATTAATTTAATAATAATTAAAACATGGATATTGAAATAGGAAATGAAGACTTGTACGCTCTTTTAGAAATTGAAATAACATGCTCTACAAACGAAGTAACTACTTATTTAATATATATCAGTGTTTAAATATTTAGACCATACATTTTTAGATTAAAAAAGCTTATAGGAAAAAAGCTTTACAATGCCATCCAGACAAAAACCCGGACAATCCAAACGCAGCGAAGGAGTTTCACAAATTGACGAAAGTACTGGAAATACTCATTGATGAAAGTGCGAGAAAGGCTTACGACCGTGTACTTAAAAGTAGGAAAGAGGCCGAACTTAGAACTCGACAACTTGACAGTAAACGGCAGAAGTTAAAAAAGGACTTGGAGGAACGCGAAAGAAATGCTAATTCGAAATTTGGTGCGAAATCAGCTGCCGACCAATTGAAGGTGTTTATCAGACATACTCAGTCACAGTCTTTATAGTTTTAAAATTACTCTTTGTACAATTTTATCTGATGTAACCATAATTTTATTTAAATTTTAGGAAGAAATTGAAAGGTTGCGAAAAGAGGGTTCGAAACAAGTTCAAGAGGAAATGGAAAACATGATGCAACAGTTAAGGTCAGAGAGTAATTTCAAGAAAAATTCTGAAGAGAAGAACACAAAATATAGGATAAAAATTAAATGGCAAGCAAGTAAAAATGACCAAACAAATGGAGGATACACACAAGAAAATCTAACAAGGTTTTTATCAAAGGTAAGTCCCAAATGATACCCATTTGCACCAGTTTACGATTAAGTGTTAGTTAGTCTATAGTTAACATAAAACTACGTGGTTTGTAAGTGTTTGGTAAGTAATAAGGATGATGCCAGTACTTTTTTATCTTTGAAAATTTAATTAATATTCTCAAACACTCATCCTTTGTGCATCAATATACTATTTGTTTTATCACATGTAGTAATCCTCCAAAAAGTCCTAGACTAACATGCCATTCAGAGGGCTCGTACTAACATCTTGTATGAGTTTAATGGTTATCTTTTTAACTAGAATGACAGCCTTGAAAACAAGTAGAAGCCAAACAGAAGCAGATCTGGGCTACCGAAATTTTTTTACAGCAATAGATTTTTTTTGCCATTATCCTTTACCAAAACCCACGAAAAATGACTCTTTGGACATCTGCAATTTGTTTAGGATAATTTAATGCCAATGGATTTTGAAATGCCTAATTTATCTACTAACAATCTGAAATGTAAATGTTAATCACAGTTTAAAATTGCTTTCATCTTAGCTACATTTTTTTGAACATTAAGATTTTAATGACCTCTCAGCACGATGTTCATTCTAGTTGGGTTTTTTTTTCCAGAATGTGTCAACTAAACAATTGTATTTTTCCTTAAACATTCTCCAAGTATGCTTTCTAGTTGATAGTAATCATTTCAGTTGCTTATTTTAAGCTTAACACAAAATTTTGTCCCGTATCATTTTTGAACCGTGACGCGACCCCCCAAATGGCAGTCCACTTTGTCGTTGATTCACACTCTGAAAAAGGTCAGAGACTAGAAAACTGTTTTAAACCACTTAGTTAACACTACCAACTACCGATTACACACAAAGATTTCACTCCCAGACCCTTTGGCTTAACTCAAAAAAATCATGCTCATTACTATCCGGACAAACCATGTACAACATAAAATTAAAGTCTTATGTATGAGTTAATAAAACACATTGTCATAGTTACATTTCTATGTAAAGGTCATTTTGAACACAACAGACAAATACATACGTTTATGCATTTGTTAAACCTAACCTACACGGTGCATTAATTTACGTGGCAGATAGCGCCTTTAAGTATTATATAAGCGGCGTTGGTAGGTATTTTGTCATTTGACTACAACATAAATTAATGAGAACTGGTGCCAACGCACATGAGTATTTTAATTGTTCATTTATTAAGTTTGAACGTTGTTTTGCAGTATGGTGATATTTCAGTCCTTGTGATGTCTTCAAAGAAAAATGGAAGTGCATTAGTTGAATATATGTCAAAAAGAGCAGCTGTAAGTATTATTAATTGAAACCATGGAAAATGCTAAAAAAGCTGATCAAAAGTCAAAAAATGGATTAGGTATTTGTGAAACTTCGAACATAGAGTATTTTAAGAGCGCTGATTATGAATATCAAGTTGGTATCTAAATTTCCTAATGTAAATTCTAATACAAATACTTTACATTCAAATTACACCTCAGGTATAGCATTTAACGAATACTCTTTTATGGCAAAATACGTAGTTTGGACCTATAGAGGTATAAAACGTAGAATAGTTTCGGCCACTGTTTGACTTTTAGCCAGCTTTTTAATTATTTTGTGCTGTGTTTTTCAACCTCTTAAGTAGTGACAACTAAAGTTCTAAGTTACAATGGATATGACGGATATATTCGCCTCACATATTTTATAGGGGCTTTCATTTTTTAGCTATGTCGCATCTGATTGTGGCATAACTGTTGGTCAATGTTGTAATAATAACTATTTCCCTGATATTTTGCAGGAAATGGCATTTGAAATCGAAAAAGGTTTAGTAGAAAATCCGCTCACATTAGAATGGGTGAACAAACCTCCGAACAACCGTGTGCAGAGTTCCACGATAAAGGAATCCGATTATGAGTCTGTAACCTTAACGAAAATGAGGCAAGCGGAAGAACGGAAACGTCTCATAGAACAAATGATGGCCGAGGATAACGACGAAACATGAATAAATAAAAGATTAATTTATCAATATTTTCCTCCTTTATTTTTTCTCAAAACAGAGCTTGTCCTACATTTGTAACCATCCACACCTTTATTCCTTAATTACGATGCATATATGTATGCCTTGTTACATATACACATTCAATTAATAAAATAGGCACCATGTTATATATATATAAAAAAAGTAAACAAAGTTATTTAGTATGAATCAAGTAAAAACAAACATTTTTCTCCATGTTTATATAAAAAAAACCTATTGCACAACCATTTTCTCTTTAAATAATTTAAAATACATGATACAAGTATTGTAAATACTATTTAAAAACTGCACTTTGAAAATCAATTAAATTTACATCATATTCATTTATATACACACATTAAGTATGTCTTTGTTACTTTCCATTTACTTTTATATTTATACAAAATATAAAACATTTTGGCTTTTTCCAGAGTCTATAAATAATGCAGTTTATTATTGTAATATAATATAATGTAGGTTTTTTTTTGTAAATGCTCCGTTTAGTGATTTTAGAGTCTTCCAAATTCGTTAGCATCATCTTCTGTGATGTCACCATATTCCCAGATGTTCGAGTGGTTTTTCTTTGCGACTTCTTGGGCCGCTCTGTACTCGTTCATCTGAAAAAAAAAATTATCTATTAGGAGATATTTGTTGAAAAACCAAGCTGCCTGGGTGCCCCCAAAGCACCAACAAATCATACATTTCAAAATTACTCCAGACCAACATGAGCAAAAACATGTTTCTAGAAAAATTAAAATTTATCTAAATTAATGAAATAACTATGGGTATGGTAAGTACCTACTTACTATATCTACATGATAAATCATCTTAACTTACCAATTTATTCAATCTCCTCTCACGCCTCTTTTCGACAAGCAGGAGACCATCCTTCACCAAATTTTTGACGATATCATCCTCTTGGTCCTCGCTCAAGAGTGTAACGGCAGGCGGGGATCCTTGGGCTCTGTACTCAACATTGAGCAGCAGCTTGCGATCCATTGTGTCCTCCCGCAAATACTTCAACGTGAGATCCGCGTACTCGGGATCTTTTGGTAATGTGACGCAGGCGAGAGAGTATTCCGTTGCGAACGGCTTCTCACTTGCAAAGGCGGCGGGGATGGTGGCTAAGCGGGTGGAATTCAGCGTCTCCATGTTACCGTAGTCTATGTACACAACGGTGACATTTGATCCCTGGACTTTGTCGACCTTGGCTCGGTACCATTCATCGTCGACGGTGTATTTGGCAGCGCAGATGTCCCCGCGTTTCGGATTGTATGCTCCTGGAAGTGGTGGGTTGGCTTGGAATTCCTGTCTTAGTTTACTGTTCAAGGTCTCCGCTTTCGGTCCGTTTTGATAGTTCTGGGCATAGAAGGTGCCTTCTTTTTTAATTTCCGTGATAACAATCTCTTCGTAATTCACATTTCTGTCTGGGTTCACTCTGTCTTCCTCGACCTTCTGCTCTTCCTCCTTTTCCTCTACGTAATCCTTCCACCTGCGAAGTTTGTTATGCTTGGCGCTGTCTTCGGCGTTCTTTAGCTCCCTGAAGTATTTCGACCTGTCTGCAGTTGGGTGCATTGTTGCAAATCCTTCTTGAACCAAAGCGACCGAAAGATTGGTGTTGTCAATCCAAATCCAGCCGATGAAATTGCCGGCTTTATCAGCGGATTCGACTTGGATTGTCACTTCTCTTTGCAGGCATTTTTCTTTGACGAAAGTAAGTGCTTCGTCGCCGTACGGTTCGGCTTCACTTGGTGGCTGAGATCCAATGGCGGGACGAGCAGCACGTGGGCAGTTAATTCCACCTAAATGCAAATAAGCACATTTAGAAATATGTTATACTTAGAACTATTAATGTTAAGTAGTGCTGGGATTCAAATGTTCAAATATGAATACTTCAATCGCCAAATTATTCATTGAATTGAATATTTAAATAATAAAATATTTGGAAACTTATTGCTTGAATATTCAAATATTCGAATATTTAAATGCTTGAATATTCAAATAAACAATTTGACACCTTGGGTTTGTAAGATAAATTTGTTGCAGATTGCGTAAGGAAACGATCGCACTTTTAACATTTTAAAATATTCTACAACCAAATATTGGCAGTTTCATTCATACTTATGTTAAAAAATTAACTTACCCAATAAGAAAACGCACAGGCAATGTTCTTTCGGTATAAAAAGACGTAACCTCGATCCACTTGCGATGAACTCAACAATAGCGCTGATCCGTTCAGCACGTTGGAAAGACGAGAGGTATTGTTTAGATTTTACGGCATCCTAAGAGAAAGCAAACAATTAAAACATTTTCATATTAATTCCCTCATCTCACTTACAATTTCAATAACCCGATGCGAAGGAACATCCTTCTTAGCATGGATGCCCTTCTGCGATTTGATTGCTTTGGTTTCGGCAGCAAGTAATTCGTCGTAATGAGAGCTGCGTTGATCGTCGTCGGGTCTGTATCTGACAACGGTGGCATAGCCCTTGGAAACGAGCGCTTCAGCAACGTTGATACCGCTGATGCTGACGGTGGCGCAGGTTTTTTCGGGGAAGTTGTCGCGAGCCTCTTGGATGTAATCTATGACGATGTGGACTTTTTTGTCGATGAGCTTCTTGCGGAGGAACTCGCGGGCCTCGAACATCCATGGAATGTCGTACAGTGGACGGAATCCCTTCGGTCTTGGGATCGGTTTTCCATCTTCATCGGCCACGCTGTTAATTAAAAAATAAATAAAAGCTTGAGATGTTACATTTTGTTTGGTGCATTTTACAAATAATATAATGCGTGCCATATTGTAACCATGATTGCATTGAATAAGTTTAATGAAATTTTCAGAAAAGATGTACAAGCAAGGTCACATTTGGGTGTTACTATAGGGCCAAAAACTCATTATTTTCCATTTTCGATTTTTATTGATAACCCAGTTATTTATTGTTTTATTGAGATAGGAGTTGCATGTTCTTCAGGCACTTTTTGAAGGAGAATTGAATGACATCTACAGAATAGCTGATAGATAGATAGCTGATTTTTGTTTTCACCATTGAGTTTATCTCTGAAAAAGAGATCGAGGATGGACCATCCGTTTTTTTATCTTCTATTATCTGAGATTTCCTATAGTAACACCTAAATCTGACCACCCTGTACATATTATGATTCGCAAATATTAAAATATGCACAAAAGTCAGAAGTCCAACGACATCCCACTCTATAATTTTTCCCGTATTTCTTAAACCATTCTTCATTATTTAAAAATAAAAGCAGCTGCACAGACTTGCACATTTTTTATTTTTTTGTGTGGCGCTCCGGGATCACATAAAGAGATTGAATTATAAATAAAATTACTCACCGACCAGCTTCTTTTGGAGGACGAATAGACGACAAGAAAATCTTTTTAACTTGTCCATTGCCCAATTTAATCATCAAAGCATCCCCATTGACCACCTCCACAACAGTACCGGTGAACTCCTTTTCCTTCCCCGTCAGTTGCGGTGTCGTGGACTGGTAATCCTTCCAAATCCTCCTCCTCGCCTCTTTAGCCTGACGTTCAGCTGCCCTCAATTTATCGGCCCCAGACTTCATAAAGGCAATGGACCAATCGACGCATCTAGCGTAGCCCTCCTTCAATAGAAACTCAGCGATGTTTCCCTTCGGGTGCAAAATGGTTCCGACAAAGTTGCTATTGTTGACGGACTCCAAAACGATTTCAACATCCCGCTGCAGCAAGCGAATCTCCACGGTGTACCTGGCTTCTTTAGCGAAGGGGACGTCGGTGTTCGGATCGGGTTTTCCTTTATCGTCTAGTTTAAAACCGGGACAGCGAATCCCAGATATCATGAGGGTGATATGGTAAAAATCTGGCAGAAGGAAAGCTCTGACAGTTGAACCATCACGGACGTGCTCAATGACGGCCTTCATCGGTTTTCCGGCTTGTTTATCAACGAAAGTTCTCATGTTCTCCATCGACCACTTAATCTCCCTTATATGCTCGGCATTGCTTCCACCCCATTTACCCTTGTTTGCAGCCTTCGCAGCGTCCTCCAATTCAGCAAGCCGGGCGTTCTCAGGAGTCCTTCTGACAGTAACCAACCCTTCCGAAACCAAAGATTCCGTGATGTTCTCAGCGGTGGCCACATCTTTGCCCAAGTAGATGCATCCATATTCACGGGTCGCGTTGGGGTGTTTTTCCAGCTTAAATAAAACTTCTTCCCCGATCAATTTCTTCCGGAGGAACTCCCTAGCTTCCCAAGCCCATGGTTCGTCCTTAGTTTCATCTGATCTATAAATTGAAAAAAGGCCAATGAATACATTTACAACTGTTTTTTAAATCACTGTATTTACCCGTCAGTTGCACGTCTGGCTAATTTAGGAGCCGTTACTCCGGAAAATATTATCTGCTTTTCGGGTGGTGGACCGCCAACTTGTCCTCTGATGATAACAGAATCTCCAGAGAGAACCTGTTTTGAAGGAGAAGAAATTACAAATAATATTTTGCAAAGTTTGATAAACAAAAAAATACTTTCCCTATGCATATCTACTAACTCTAATAACGAATTAAATTTCAACTCATGTTAAACCCTGTCAGCCTCAGTAACAAAATTGCCCATATAACAACATAGCAGATAATACATAATATAGAAATTCTGTTATTTTTATTTCATCAGAAGTATTTTATTAATTTACATGTTTATATATATATATATATTCAAAAAAAACACATATATACCCTTCACAGGGTGTGTGTTACATAAAAAATATACTACAATAAATTATAAATTGGCGAACTATTTCTCTTCTCTATAAACTTGTGTCTCTGATTAGGAGACATTAAAATAAAATATTCATTGAAGCAATATTACAAAAATACATTTTTCTAGAGATAATTAACTAAATAGAGATATTGTAAAAAAAATAGACAATTAAAAAAACATTCTGTATATATAACTAAAATCAAATTATGTTGTGTTTATTTTCCATGGACTACCCTAATCCACTCCTTTTTGTTTTGTGCCATTATTTTTGCTTCATTGAAGGTCAGTCCTATTTCTTCTAGTATTTTGTTAATACTGTTATTCCATGTCTGGCGCGGTCTTCCTCTTCGTCCTTTCTTTATAATTCCTGCACTCCATACTTGTTTCGTTGGTCTCGTTTCGTGCATTCTTTGAAGATGTCCCCACCAACTCAGTTGTCTTTTGTTGATAAATGTTAATGTTGACTCTACTGCTAAATCTTCTCTTATTTTTGTATTTTTTATCCGGTCCATTCTTGTTACTCCTCTAGTTGCTCTGAGATATTTCATTTCTATCGCCTGTATTCTGTTTTTTTGTGCGATGTTAAGTGTCCATGTTTCACATCCATACGTGAGCACTGGTCTGTATATCGATTTAAATATTTTTACTTTCGTTTCTTTTGTTATTTCTCTGTTGTTGATAAACTTCTTTCTCATCGCATGATATAATTTCAGTGTGTTTTCGATTCGTGTCTCTATTTCCAGTTCTTGTTTTCCATTTTGGTGAATTTTAACTCCCAGATATTTAAATGTTTGTGCTTGTTCTATTATTTCTCCGTCAAGTTTAATGTTGATTTCATGTTCTTCTTCGCTAATGCTCATAACCTTTGTTTTTTTGTTGTTTATTTTCAGTCCATATTTTTCTAAATTTCGTTTCCATATCGTCAAATTATGTTCCAAATCTCTTTCATTGCTGGCGTATAGCACAATATCATCTGCGAACAGCCCCTCGGATAATAATACGGGTTTCAGTTTGTTATAGCCAACATGTAGCTTTTTTGTTTCTGAGTTACAATCTTTTATTATTTCGTTCATAAAAGTTATGAATAACAATGGACTAAGTCCTCCACCTTGCCTTAAACCTTCTTCTGTTTTAAATGGTTCTGATGTTTTGTTGTTATATATAATGTAGTTATTGGTGTCTGCATAAAGTGTCTTTATAATGTTAATTATTTTATAATCAATTTTGTTTTTTCGTAGTATCTTCCAAACAGTGTTTCTATTTACTGTATCGAAAGCTTTTTCGATATCTATGAAAGCTAATAATAATGTTTTCTTTTGTTGGCGCATTTTTTCTGTAATTTGTCTTATTGAGAAAATATGATCTTGTATACTCCTACCTTTTCTAAATCCGCATTGTGACTCTTCTAGTTTATGTTCGATTTGTTTTCTTATTCTGGTGGCTATGATTTGTTCCAGTATCTTTGTTATTGTATTTAATAAATTTATCCCTCTATAGTTTTTACAATCTTGTTTATCTCCGGATTTGTATATAGGAACTATTAAAGTTTCGCCCCAACTTTTAGGTATTTTTTCAGTTTTCCATACTTTATTTAATATATTTAGCAGTATATTTGTTCCTCTTTCGCCTATGTTTTTATACATTTCTGGTGTTAATCTGTCCTTGCCTGGTGATTTTCCATTTTTTAACTTTTTTATAGTTTCTAATAATTCTTCCATCGTGATATCGTTCTCTGTATTTTTCTTTCTTGTCTCCTCTTTGTTTCTTTCATTTGCGTTGCTTTGTGTTTTTGTTTTGTTTAATAATTCGTAAAAATATTCTTTCCATCGGTTTATAATATCCTCTGGCTTTGTTAGTATTTCATTATTTGAGTTTTTTATTCGTCGTAATTCGTGTTTGTCATTATTTGTTCGTAGTCTTTTTAGTGTGCCATAAAATAACTTTTGGTTTTCCTTTGAGGTTGTTTCCATTGTATTTCCAAATCTTTCCCACATTTTAGCTTTCTCTCTTCTAATAGTAACTTTTACATCTTTCCTACTATTTGTGTATAATAAGTAGTTTTCATTGGTCCTGTTGTTTATATATCTTTTCCATAAATGTTTCTTCGTTTTTATCTTCTCTTTTACTGTATCATTCCACCAGCCTGTATGTTTCCTTTGGGTATTTTTTATGTATTTGCCGCATACTTCCCTTGCTGTGCTTATCATTTTTTCTTGAAATTGTTCCCATACTCTTTCTATACTTGTGTTCTCTTCTATGTCATTCCATTTTTCCTCGATCACGTCTCGGAATTTTTTTGCGATTTCTCTATCTTGTAGTCTATATGTTTTTATTAATTCATATGATGTGTCTCTCTCTTTAGCAATCTTATTTTCCGTGTGGGGTGGTTCTAATACTTTGGTTTTTAATGTCAGCAGGTAGTGATCGCTTCCGATTTCTGCACCTCGTCTTACTCGTACATCTTTTATATGTTTCTTTTTATCGGCATTCACTAATATATAATCAATTATTGATTTTTCGTTTCTACTTGTAACTTCTCTTGTATATGTGTGTATGTTTTTATGTTTGAAAAATGAATTTGTCACTACTAGGTTATTCATTCTACAATATTCTAGTAGTCTCCTCCCTTGATCATTTCTGCATCCTTCACCATATTTTCCAATTATTCGATTATATATTTCATCCTTCACTCCGACTCTCGCATTTAAGTCTCCCACTACAATCACCTCATTTTTAAGTTCTTCTGTGATATTGTTTAAATCTTCCCAAAACTGATCTTTAACTTCTTTCTTAGCATCGTTATTGGGTGCGTATGCTACTACAATATTTTTTAAAAAGTTATTTCTCTGTTTTTTCCACTTTATGATTAGGAATCTTTCTGATATACACTTGTATTCTATGTCTTCTGTTATTCTTTTGTTAATTATACATGCTACTCCACTAGCTGCTCTGTCTTTTTCATCAACTCCACTATATATAAATGTATGTCCCTTACTTGTGTTATAGCTTCCTTGTCCTTTCTTTTTTGTTTCTGTTATTCCGAGTATATCCATTTCTGCTTTTTCGAATTCAGTCTCTAATTCTATTTCTTTGTTGTTTATTCCTCTGATATTCCATGTTCCGATACAATATTTCCAATTTGTTTTCTTATTATCCATTCCTTTTCCATTGCTGTATTCATTACTATTATTGTTTTTTGTCTCAGGTGCTTCAATTAGTTTTTTTGTTGATTCTCAACTGTTTTGTATACTGTTACTCCTTTTTCTTTCTCGTCCCACCTATATTCCTCATTATCCACTATTAATTTTTGGTATCCAATATATACTCTATGTCCTTCTTCTTTTTTTACTTTCGCTATACTTCTTATTTCCTTCTGTATTTCTTGTTCTTTTCGTGTATAGTCATTGTCTATATATATATTTGTATTTTTTATGAGTTTTTTGTTCTTCATAATTTTAATCTTATCGTTGAAATCTTCGAGTTGGGCTACAATAATCTCGTTTTTATTTGTCTTTATTTTGAAAGCTTTGTTCACATTTGCTTCCACATTTATTTTTTGTTTAAGAAATGTTTCAACTGCTCCCTTCTCATTTCCATTATTTAATTTCAGCCCTTTTATAATTATGTTCCTTTTTTTTCTCATTCTTTCCTCTCTTTCGTCATTTTCTTCTAATTTTTCGATTCTTTTCATTAATTCATTTTTTTCGTTTTCCCACTTTATTTCTTTATCTTTAAATTGTTGTTTTAATTCTTGTATTTCCATTTTTAACTCCATTGTATTTTTCTCCATTTGCGTTCTAATATCTGTTAACATTAATTTTAATTCCTCCATGTTGTATGTATGTGTCTGTCTTTCAATATAATTTTCGGGCAGTATTTTCTCGTTATTATGTGTTATGTTTTTGTTAACTAAGATTTGTTCTTGTTTTGGTGATCTAAGTGTCTTTTTACTCTTGTAGAATATATTTTATATATTTACATGTTTAATTGCTTGCAAATTGTTGACTTCTGATTATTCTTAACAATATGTGCATTTGTTTTAGATAAAAAAAAAACAGTTAGGCCCATTTGCACCACAATTGATTAAGTATAATCATCCACTTATCATTGATTAAACTTCCTAATGAATCAAAGTTCTAGATATAAAAGTGTATGTATGAAATAGTTGTGTTGTTGAGAAGTACTAATTGCTGATTATCTTTAACGGTCATTAATTTCATAAAAATAACACATTTTAATTCATTAATTATATAACTAGAGTGTAAAGGAAGAGAGAGATCCACATAAAAAAGATGATGGAGTTTTATAAATTGAAACCCATCTTTGATTAATTATGCCTTCAAAACAAATGGAATAATTCAAATGACGTTGGATAATGTTAGTAGTGTTTGTAAGGAACACATTAATCATTCTCTGGCATTTGATTTGATTCTAACTTCTGAAATATTCGATTTTGAATTTTCTTTTTTTGTTGAAAACCACATAGTGTGGTTAAAAAAAAATCAATACCAGTAACTAAATTATGTTTCCTATAAAAGTTGCTTATTTTTGAAAGACCTTTTCAATGATACCACTTTTGACCTATCATGCCATTTAAAAATCTGGAGTTGTTGAGATTTTTAAGCAAACTCTCAGGGATGCCAACCTTTTAGCGTAAAAACAACATCACCATTCAATTCTTTAATACAGCTTTTGTAATAAATATTTTTGTCATAACTCTCTAGAACTAGCCGTTTTCTTAAAAAAAGTTTGATATGGGTGCTCTGTGACACCCTGTATATTCAACGTTATAGTTGTGTCAAAGTTTGTAGATTATAATTACTTTTTAAATACTGCCCAAAGGACTTGAGTATTGCTTAACCAATTTCTTGATATTAATTAGTGGGTGCAACGCTTTCATCAAGACAGTAGTCGTTATGGGGAATATTAACTCAAGGAGCAGCATGTGGCTCACGGGCTACAGTTTGCAGATCACTGTGTTAGGTTAAATTCCAATGTATCAGAATAAATTTGTTAGTCACCAGTTAGGTTGATTTATAAAGATGATTTATTTTATTCTGACCAAATTTGATGTTTCTACTGAGTATTCCACTCTTTGGTTAAGCATGAAGTAATTATTTCGAGTTTAGATAAGCGAGAAAATTTGGTTTACTTTATGCACCAGGCGTATGAAACAATAATTTGACGTAAAGTTCAAAATCTGCTTAGTACCAATCGAAAATTAACCAATGATCAATTAAATAATCAGCTGTAATATAACAACTGGTATGATTATCATCGATAATATTCATGAGTGAAACTGAGCTGCAGATTCAACGAGCTCGAAGGGCGAGTTGAATGCGCTGCTCAGGTTTCACGAATGAATATTATCGATTATTAATCATACCACGAGCTATATTCGATGAGAGAATATAACGAAATTCACAATATTTCTGTTTTGGAAACCTCACCCCATTGCTGGGTGACATTTTCAATTATCGACTGTCAGATTTGACAAATCATTTTCGTAGCAACGACCAAAACAAGGTGATAAGATTCTATCACCGCTGTGATAACATGCATCTATGGAAATAAGCAATTCTGATTGGAGGGAATGTAGCCATGTGACGCTCGAGTTATATTCTCAGCCGTAATATAGCGAGTGGTATGATTATTATCGATGATATTTTGCAGTTGAAATCGAACTGCAGATTCAACGAGTGCGCATCACGAGTTGAATGTGCTGCTTCGGTTTCAACGACAAAATATCATCGAAAATTAATCATATTACGAGTTATATTTAGTGAGAGAATATATCGAATAAAATAATCCGATTCCGTCAACATTATCGATAACTGTGATATTGTTGTTGCCCTATTGATTGTGAATTTTTTAACCGCACAAAAGTTCGTAAACCACTGCGATTCTTTGTTTATGACGGTGTTTTTTAGCATCACACTTTTCACTTCTCTATTAATGTAACTACACAAAACTTTACCCCAGCAATTTTCGTAAATTTTGACGTTTCGAATGACAGGACAACTTATCACCGCTTCTTTTGTTTTTTTATCATCGCGGTGGTAGACATGTAACTACGGCTTTCTTTGCATCTCATTGATTGAAAATTAGTTCTAGTATGCTGCAAGTTGTATTCTCGATGTAATAATCCATATACAATATATCAAGATATTTTAATACTCCACTAATTCGGTTATCATATTTCGATCACTAATACTTCTGATTTTTTTTTATGGTACATATAACTTCATCATGAGCGATTTTTATAAATTATTTTGAGTAGATGGTCTCTGCTAATATTGATAAATTAATCTGACTTACGAGAAACTTTTTTGGAAAAATTGGGATTTACGAGGTTTTAAAAGTAGTTGATCGATATTTTAAGATTAACACAGTTTAATATTCTTGAACCTTATGGTCCCTGCTAAAAATAAAAACATCACAGTAGTCCTTGGTAAATAAAAAGGTTAAGAACCACTGGATTAATCCATGTCTAATATTCTGAGACACCATTTAGTCCAGGCCATTGATGTTAGTGGCTATTAAAATATTGTGCCTACGATTTACGAAATAAGTTTTCAGGTTAATTTCGGGGCCCTAGTTGTGGAACCACTAAGATTAGGTTAGGAAGCATTGGGTTTGATAATTACAATGATGCTGAAGCCCAACAGTGCTCGACATGATTTGATATTTGATAATAAAACATTATAAAAATGTTGAGAAACTGGTCATTTATGACCACTAGGCCCAAATTATACAGTTTAGACTCTTACTTTTTTAACCAATCACTTTTATAAGGGTAAAAGGTATTAGAAATTAATGAAACAACAAATTTCACATCTAAACCGAAGTTATGTAAGCTATTATTAGATTGAAACATAAACGGTTTAAGCGCAGCACATTCATTAAATTACTAATTATCAATTTTTAATAGATACCCTCAACATATGCGTGTGCGTGCGTATGTGCCAACTCACAACTAAGGTTATGTTTGACAAATCGATAATTTACAACAAAAACCGGTCACAAAACTCTTCAAAACCCCTCAAAACGCATTCAACTCAACAATTCGGACATCCTCACCCGCGATCGACGTCGAAATTACAATAAAAATGGACATCCATATGTGGAACAAACATGCCAACCAAGCACCCACAATTCACGATGTATGACAGAAAATGTCGGTTTTTTGATGATATTTGTACACGGGGATGAAACGGCGATTGTTTTGTACGTGTTATTGGCAAAATCGCTTACTTGTTTCACAATCCCTCGGTGTAAAGTCGGTAAATTTGGCTGGGTCGTCATCCTGAAGAGGTCGTACACTTACTAATGCCACTAGTGTGAGTGTATGAACGTCACCACTGATCACGTGACTTTGTGAAAGCGTCACATCGCTTTGGGAGTGAAAATATTTGCAAAGTCCTTAATTACCAAATTGATTAGAGATTGCATTAATAGGATTATTGTTCCTTATTATACATATTTTTTTTTTCTTTTAACAATTTTGGGTTTTATTTCTCGTCGGAATTATTTGGATTTTTAAATCTCGCTAAGTAAAGCTTTACAGCAAATCAAACTGAATCAAACAATACAGCGTTTTAAATATTTAGAAGTAAAATTATTTGGATTTCGTATTTAAAAACTCAAATATACCGGTTGTTGAATGATTCATGGGTTCATGTTTGAGCTACAAACATCGAGCCAGCGTCATTGGAAAACATTCTCTAACTTCACCTTCTAAGCGGATCTGCTGTATGAAGTGTGGGGTTAAATATTAATAAGGCAGCGATTGAATAGGGTATTCTTTGTCTGAGATAATAGTGTCCTTGCTCGTACAAAATGTACCGATTTTAAATAAAACCGCGCAATCGATGTTCCAATTTTAATGCCAGACCGGCAATGTAAGAGCAATGAAGTCCCCGATTAAAATACACATTCTATGATAAATATCATGGACAATCTAGTAGAAAGAAGCGCCAATCTTATTTGCTTATACAAACGTCTGATAATGCCAACATTAATTATTCGACCTTCTACAAAGATTTTCTATAGAGTAATCTATGCGTTGACCTCTTTTATGCAAGAGATCAACGAGTTTAGCATGCGTTTAGGTCTAAGGTTTAGGTAAACACTAAATCCACATAACGCACATAACCTATAAAAACCTTTCCGCACGTGTTTACATAATTCAATTTAAACACGAAACAAAACATGGGTTTAACTAAAGAATACCTTCGTTACGTCGCCGCAGGAAATTTCAACATAATAGCAAGTTCAACCTGCAATGTCGCTTTCGTAACTCTGGAGGGTCAGGAAGGAAGGTATGTGGGCGTTGGGGCCTGCGAACACATAATCATTTGGGATATGAGATTGGGGGAAAAGGCACAAATGTTATCCGGTGAAAAATCTCCGTCCACATACTTATGTGCCAGTCCGAATAAGAGGAATCTCGCTTGCGGGTACGCAGATGGAACGGTGCAAATCTATGACTTAAAAACTGCTGAAATGGTAACCATATTTTCCGGTCATCGATCTGAAGTTACATGTTTGGTATACGATCAGTTTGGACATAAACTTGCATCTGGTGCAAAAGTAAGTTTTAGATGTTAATTAATAAAATGCAGTAATAAATTACCGATAAAATTTTAGGATAACGACATTGTCATTTGGGATACTGTTGCCGAAGTTGGGTTATGTAGATTAATTGGGCATAGAGGTCCGATCACCCAGTTAACATTTCTACCCGATCAGCCGGTTGTTATATCATCCAGTAAAGATACTTTTGTGAAGTTTTGGGATTTGGATACTCAACACTGTTTTAAAACATTAGTTGGACATCGGACAGAAGTACTAATAATTTTAAAATTTAATCATTTGCATTATTTTTATATGATTATTTTTTAAGGTTTGGTCTCTGTGTTTGATGAAGGAGAACAAATATTTATTGACGGGCTGTGGAGACGCTGAAATTAGAGTTTGGAAGGTAACGGAGAAGGATGCAAAACATAATAAAATTCAAAAAGGTACTCAAGCATTGGAGCTTCCAACTTCAGAGGAAGTGAATGAAGATAATGTAAGTTCAAATTTCTGTATAGTAGTTCCAGCACTATATGAAAAAATGACTTCAGTTTGCGGTTAACTTGTAAATGATAATTGGGGGTTTATGACCATAACCGCAATAAAACTAACCTGCGCTGGCCAGATGATTTGTATAGAAAATTCATGACCGAAGTGAACAGGGCCGCTACAAGGTGTGTTGTCCCCGGGGCGCGAGGCAAACAGCGGAAGAAAAAATGTTCAGAGATGTTGAGATTAAAAATGTTGATTGTTTAACCGAGTTCATTTAAGTGTAAGAATGAAAAGTTCAAAACATTTATGCTCTTTTAACATTAACTAATATTAAATTGTGTGATTTATCAAACTATCAAACATGTGAAAATACCTACATCCATTTCAAAACCCTATTTATAACAAGTATTTCAATAAATTAAATTAAATTTTAATTTAATTAATGATCCATTTCAAAATGGCGCCTCACTTTGAAGTGCTGTATTTTAAAAACAAAAAATCTTAAAAAATATCCGAGCACGTTTCTGTAATCCTGAGTGCTTTTTTATTATTATTGAAGAAATCAGATTTTTATCATAAATAATTATTTTTCGGCGGATTTTTACTAACTCTTTATAAATCCTAATCAGTTAAGTATAAAAATTTGAAATAAATACTGGTAAAAGATTAAATCTTTATTTATAGAGTGGTGCAAGAAAGAAATGCATATCTGAACCCTTTCAACCCCTACTATATCAAAATCCTATTTCAACGTTCTCCGTAATTAAGTATCCGGTTTTTTAATTATAGTTAATTGTTAGAAATTGTTCTTAACATAAAATATATAATTTAATTTCCAATCATTTAAATATTTGATTTTTCGTCGATTGAAAACCTCATTGAGACATTGAAGATGCGCGATGGTTATGGTTTTTAATCCACGAAAAATCAAATATTTATATATATATATGTTATCATTTGCCTTTTACCTTTCGGTGTAGGCTAAATATTTATATGATTGAAAATTAAATTATATATTTTGCAGGTCAATCTGATTTTTTTCAATAATAATAAAAAACACTCTCAGTATTACAGAAACGTGCTCAGATATTTTTTTTAAATTTTTTGTTTTTAAAATACAGCACTTCAAAGTGAGGCGCCTCGCATTTTGAAATGGATCATTAATTAAATTAAAATTTAATTTAATTTATTGAAATACTTGTTATAAATAGGGTGTATGAATTGGATTATTTTAAGTTAAATATTAAATAAAATGAGCTGTTGTTTCAAAACCTCCATAAGAGCAATAAACATTTTAGTTTTACTTTTGTTTAAAAGATGGCAATAAAATACATTTAGAAATAAGTTATAATATAATTTAATTGATAGAATTTGTTTGTATAGAGTGTTGGATGCCGAGACCCACCTCAAAAGTAGTAAAAAATATTTTGTGAAAATATTTAGCACAGTTTTATTTAAAATGATCGATTATTTAATTAAAATCATGAAAGCAATAATCAAAAAAATAAAAATGAAAAAATAACAACTCTAAATATGTATTATAAATCACACGAAAAAGTATACTTTTAGTAGAAATTGTTATGAACAATCATTTTGTCGGGAAGTCCAGAATTTGAGTTAATCTGGGATATCCCCAATACCTTTTAATCCTGGGCCTCTTGGTTCCTTATTGCATAAAGGGTCAAATTGACCATTCGTTTTTCGAGGAATGTCGAGATGTTCAGAAGTTGAGTTAATCTGGGATATCCCCAGTACCTTTTAATTCCGCCAATGACAGGATTATATACATATAATCCTGTCATTGGCCCTAATACAATTTTCTTAATAACCTTTACCTGTATAATCGCTAAGAGCCGCTCATTCACTATTTCACGCTAATGGACAATTGAGTTCGATTATTGTAATTGATACTTTGTAATATTTAAAACGAGTAATTAATATTATTGTATATATTTAATACAAATATTTTTTAAATAAAAAAATGTATAAGTTAAAGTTAGGGCCGTTAGTTAATTTCTTAGAAAAATAAATGATATTTAGATATATTTTAAAATGTCAAAATTATTTCGTTTGATTCTCAGTTATTTTGGCTATAATTACGATTTTTGAAAATACTGCTTTAATAAAACATAATATATACAGTTGTATATACAACATTGAAACATTTTTAATTTTAATTACTAATTAAATTATTATAATTAAATTAATATTTACTTATCGACTATCAAGAAAAATACATCATTTTTATAAAACTTTTATATACATACAAAAATAACATGCGATTAACAAAAATTCAATCATAAAGGGGTGACATATTTTGAATGTAGATTGTGTATCAATTAATAAGATGTAAATTGATAGAGAAGTGTTAAGAAACAGAACTTCATGCTGATAAGAGTATGAAACAATTTATCGACTAGAAAACAAGTTGCAACCGTCATTTAACTCTTTCAATCAGATAACTGACGTTTGTATCGTAAGAGCTGCAAATTAAAGTGTTTTCCTTGGTATATATTTATTGGACTATCTATCTCGAAAACGTTAAAATTTAATTATTGATATCCGCGTTAAAATAAATGGTGACAACTGGTGTAAATTAAATTATAAGTTCAACAAAAACTATTAAAATGATAGGGAATTTAATCAATTTCCCTTTATTTTAGACTAGATTTAACTCTGCTGTCAAACGTTAAATTTAACGTTTTCGATAGAGAATACCACCGAATGTGCATTTTTACATATCTACGTCAGTCATTGGAATGAAATGTTCTAATACGGACCTGAAATTATGCAGCCGACTCACGGCTGAGCATGCAATAAGCTGTTTGCTGAGGGATACTTTTATTGAGGATTATGGTTTATGGTGTTATAAAAGTATAAAAATTTATTGCAAATTTGAAGTCATTTTTTTCATATAGCGCTGGAAGATCTATACATAGAAAGCTCTACTTGCGAACAACTTTAATAAGTAATGATCATTCGATTATCAACATCATTCATCATTCAAGTA
Organism: Philonthus cognatus; assembly: GCA_932526585.2. NCBI lineage: Eukaryota > Metazoa > Arthropoda > Insecta > Coleoptera > Staphylinidae > Philonthus > Philonthus cognatus. The sequence goes on from OW052243.1 coordinate 38,592,910, forward strand.
CCTTTTACTGTGATTAATTGAAATGGGCACCTTGTAATTAAATTTGTGGGGAAACTCAATCAATATTGAAATTAAAATTGTTCACAGGCAAACATACAGTGTGCTAAAATGGGATCAGTGTTACGCGAAGGTAAGGGAAGAATAGTTTCGATGATAAGCGATGCTTCCGGGCAAGTTGTTGGTTGTCATGGGACAGATATGAGATTGGAATTATTTTATTTTTGTTCGGATAAGGAAGCACAGGCACGATATAAGAAAAGACTAAAGAAAGAGGAGAAAAAGTGAGTAATTTACAAATATCTTCTTAATATATTGCAATTAAAAACTTTTTATTCCTTCACTTTTATTTTTATTCGTTTGATGTATATTTTGAGTGCTAAGCACTCATTATCAATAATTAAACATTAGTTATTAATAATGACTGCTTAGTACTCGAAATCTACATCTAACGAATAAAAATAAAAGTGAAGTAAGGAAAAAAAGTTTTGTCATTAAATACTCCACATAATTCAATTAAACAATTTGTTTATAATATTTTTTCTGTTTTAGAAAAAATGAAAATAACACAGATGGAGCAGAAAACGATCCAAGTCAATTGTGTTTGAAAGACGAGGTGCGCCGATTGAAATCAATAAAATTATCAAGCTCACCAAAGTCTTTGGATATCGTGTTGGGTAACGGCGGGGAAGCCCGTGTTGTTTTGATTTTAGCGAATAATCAAGTGGAAATGTACACATTTCAAGTGGACTCAAAAAATACCGATCCGCATTGTTTGCGCACAATATCCATGCAGGGACACCGTAGCGAAATTAGAGCGGTGGCTTTCAGCAGTGATAATTTAGCAATAGCAAGTGCCAGCGGTGATGCTGTAAAAATGTGGAACAGGTCATCACAGATTAGTTTGCGAACTGTAGAAACTGGGTAAGTTTAAATGAACATTTGATACATAAAAACAATATATTTTGGTTAGAAATACTCAGATTATTTTGTATTGAATAATAAGAATTTAAAATTTTAGTTATGCTCTATCAATTGTATTTGTGCCAGGCGACAGGCACGTTTTAGTCGGTTTAAAAGACGGCAATCTACTGATCGTAGACATAGCGGCCGGTGATGTTATAGAAAAAATCCCAGCTCATTCCAACGAGTTGTGGTCTATATGTTTGCAACCGGACATGGTAAGTGTATTTGATTTTCATTTATTTAGTTTCTATTTAAATGAAAACATTATAGCGAGGTGTTGTCACCGGTGGTGGCGATAAAACTGTAAAATTCTGGCAGTTTGAATTGGTAGTCGACGAGAACAGTGAATCAAAAGCGAAAGTCCTCTCTCTTCTCCACACGAAAACTTTAAAATTAGAAGACAATGTGTTGTGCGTAAAAATGTCACCAAACAGTAAATTTATTGCTGCCGCTTTGCTTGATTCGACAGTTAAAATTTTCTTCGTGGATACCTTCAAGGTAAGGACTTAAGTATTTAATTTTTTTTTTAGCTCGAAGGAATTTTTGAATATTCGGACAATATACAGGGTGTCCCAATGAAACTGCACATTAAAAGTACAGTGTAGAATAAATATTAATATTTTCAGTTTTATCTTTCTCTATATGGCCATAAATTGCCAGTTTTATGCATGGACATATCGTCAGATTCAACACTGATAGCAACAGGTTCGGCAGATCGTAATATAAAAATATGGGGAATGGATTTCGGTGATTGTCATAAGAGTATATTCGGACACGACGACTCAATAACATCGATACAGTTTGTTCCAAAAACGCACTACTTTTTCACATGCGGAAAGGACGGTAAAGTAAAACAGTGGGATGGAGACTCGTTCAACAAAATTATAACTTTACAGGTTTGTAAATAACTGGATTTATAATTTAAATTATATTTTAGTAGATGCTTAGTTGAGTCCTAAAACTTATTACTAAGGATTGACCTGTGGAAAACAACTGTTACTAGCACCAATAAAGTATTATTATCAATTACTTTTTCTGCTGTGATTTAGGGTCATGTTGGAGAAGCGTGGAGTTTAGCCATTAGTCCAAATGGGCAGTTTGTCGTTTCCAGTGGGTCGGATAAAGTTTTAAGGTTATACGAAAGGTCTGAACAGGTAGTGGTTTTGCAAGATGAGGAGGAAATGGAGAGGGAGGAGAACGAAGGATTGGCTACGGGGGATCAAACTGTCGTTCCTGGACAGCCTGGTTTGACACTCGCTTCCAAGAAAACGATTGGTTCAGAAAAATCGGTAAGTACACTCCAACTCAGGGCTGTCTTGATAACTTGAAATGACCCGGGGGCTGCAGCATTAAAAAAAATATATTTATTAAATAAACGTGCATCGAAAATATGTATAGATAAAGCAAAATAACAAGTGAATAATTAAGAAATAACTAAAAAACGAAATATATGAAATAAAGACCAAAGTAATCATAGAAAATTAGAAGTTCAATTAAAGGTTGAAAATAAGCAAAGTTAGCATTGTAATTTGAACAAAGTTTCACATTGATAGGTTTTAATTACTTACTCGTGTCGAAGTTATCTCAAGAATGTGGTAAAATACAGGAAAGCAAAAAGGAACCAAGTGATCAGTGGAGGGATGCATAATCACTTTATGCTCTTTTAGTTATTTTATTAATATTGTTTTAAAAATGTGAGTTTACAAATTAATTACTTCGAATAAGTACTATAAATGTCATTTTCCACTTAAAATTCTAAGGCCCCTGGGGTGCAACCATTACTATAACAGATTCACTTGCCCCAAAAATATTTGAGTATTGACATAATGCTTAATTCTCCAGATTAAATAAAACACCCTATATATCAAATTGCAGCTTCAAACATTACGATGATGGGATATCTTTCGATGGACAGCCCACATTTTATCTTTTTTTTTTTTCAGTAGAGCTTTGACACCAATTTGATTTTTTTAAATTAATTCTTTCTTGCTTTATACTCTTCAAATATAAAGAAAATTGTTATATAAAATTAAAATTGAAGATGATTTTTATTTCAGGCCGAAAGTATATTAGAATGCTTGGAAGTGTGTTCTGCTTACAAAGTGTTACTAGAAGAACATTCTGTTTTACAAGCTGCTTCATCTCAACCTATTCCTCCACCAGCTGTACCTCTCCTAATGCAGGCGTATAATGCAACAACAATACAAGATTTCTTAATAGAAACACTAAAAAGAATTAGGGCAAGGTATGTTGATTTCCAGAAGAAAAGTATTTTTAATTATTTAATTTTGTCTTAGTGATTTAGAAGAAGCATTACTCCTCCTACCTTTTACCAACGTCTGCGAAGTGCTGCAATATTTACCTGAGTTAGTATCACGAGGTGATCACATTGAATTAATAAACAAAATTATAGTATTTTTGATTAAAATTCATCATGCACCAATTATTGCAAACACCGCTTTATTATCAACACTGAAAATGCTACACAAACTGACGTCTGTTAAAGCAGAAGAACTAAGGGTAAGCATACTTTTTTTTTATAAATATTACAATATTTATTATTCTATACATTTTTTAGGATACAATCGGTTATAATTTATATGGAATGCTGTACATACAAAGAGAAATTGAAGCCAATGATGAGGTCAAGTTATTCCAAGAGACGGTGCGTGAAAAGAAGAAAGGCGACAAACGCAAGAAGCAGAGGGAAAGAATAAAAAGATCCATATTGGCTATGAGCACATAACACATTTTTTTATACTAATAAAAATAAATATATAGTAATTTTTATTTCTTTACATATTCTTTACATACTCAATATTCACACCAACGCCAACTAATTCCTGACTGAATACACTTGCAAACTTCGACGTCAACAGTTCCAAATCAAATAATTAAACCTTGCCCCAAACAAATGTACAGGGTGATCCAAATTTGATGTTTTTACTGGGTATCTCGGTAACCCAAATAGTTAGAGAAAATCTGATATAAATGCTATTACCTCTTTTTCGGAGAAAATAGCAATGGCGTTAACAGATCATGGCTAGCTGAATGTTTGGAAGATATCGGGCGTTTTTCATTTGTTGGCTATTTTAAAATACGTCTTTTTTTCAATAACTATAAGATACAATATAATAATTCATTAGATGTACCGCAGGTACTTAATCATGGCTAAAAATTTAATCACGATTAAGTCAGTTATTGGCATGCACCGTCCCTTAATAACCTCAAATAGTTAATTACCCAATTTAACCTTCTATAAAGTTCATTTTTCTAGGATTTTGACCAATTAACATTCCGAGCAAGTTAGCGCAATAACTTCATGACGCTTATTTCCATGAAATTATTTATTGTTTATTTGTGTTTGATTTTTTTAAATTTTCATCTATTTATTTCAACTTTGTAAACCTGGGTTGTTAAAAAAAAACTTTTTTTTGCATTTTAATTAAAACAAACAGTTTTTTTACAAACCGTGTTTTTTTTCATTGAAACGGTGTTTAAAACATTAACGATTAAGGTTTAAAACGTGTTTAAAATGTATTTAAAACATGTCTAAAACACGTTTTAAGTCAGTTATGTTTAATAATGTCATTTCAAATATTGTCAACAATTTAGCTAAAATTTATTTTGCAAAACATTTACAAAACTACAGGTAAATTAATTATTTTTGATAAAATTTAACAATTTGGGCATAACTAAGTAATAACACAAACAAAAAATAACAAATTTAAACTTCACATTAAATAAGTGTTTTACACGCCTGGCGCATGAAGTCTAATTTCGAGTTTAGAAAAGCCTGAAAATTTGGATTTGGGCGCTTGCTTCTCTCCGCGCCCAAATCCAAATTTTAAGGCTTTTCTAAACTCGAAATTTTATTTCACGCTTAACCCATTAACGGCCAAGCAATTATAGAGTTAACTCTAAAAGTGGATCTAAGGTCAAATTCTACACTTCTTTATATGAGTTCTACGAATGACTTATTGTATTTACATTCTATGAATTTTTCTTTTAAATATAAATAATGTATATGCTGTAAATGTAAGGCATTCGTCGATTTTGTATAAAAACGTGCAATATAACGTTTAGAACGTGTATTTCCACTCCCAGACTAAGCATGAAGTAAAATTTCGAGTTTACAAAAGCCCCGCGTAGAAAATTTGTGGAGGGTCGCGCAGCGACCCGAGACAAATTATCACGGGGCTTTTTTAAACTCGAAATTTTACTTCATGCGCCACGCGTATAAAACACTGAAATATTGTGAAGTTAGAAATACACTGAAAACATTTTATTTAAATAAGTAATAATCCAGATATTTAAATAACAAAATATTTACGTTTTTCTTTATACATTTTCAAGTCAAGTCAATTAATATGATATATCAAATTAAGTTATTTAGTAATTTAACTGACATAAAATAATTAATGTTGCGTATATGCATCAATGGCACATAATGGGTTAACCAAGGACTCGTAACCCTCGCTTAATACATAATAAAAAAATTAAAGGTATCACTTTTACTTTAAATAATATCAAACAAAACCTGATTATTCGGTTATGAATCACTTGCAATTATGAAAAGTAGATTATTCTTCAAATAAATTTGCAGACATTTGTTGTTTTTATCAAATAATTGGAAACTTGTGTTTCCACTCCTTGATTAAGCATGAAGTAAAATTTCGAGTTTAGAAAAGCCTGAAAATTTTGATTTAGACGCGAAGCGTAGCGTACAAATCCAGATTTTCAGGCTTTTCTAAACTCGAAATTTTATTCATGTGTGAAGTTCAAAAGACACTTCCTAAGTTTAATCTCAAGTTATTATATATTACAATTTTTTATTTTGTGTTTTGTTTGAATTGTATATAATAATGATTCTTTATGCCACAAACTTTAAATCAGCAGTAGTTTTTTAAATAATGAAAATCGGATACAACGTTATAAACAAGATGTGCATTTTTTACACTTGTTCTGAATCACCCTGTTAAATGAACACAGTTGTGATAAAATTATATGTTTAATGTTGTAATTAAAAATATCTTCAACAATTTAGCTAAAATTTAAAAACAAACAAAAAAATCATAATAAAGTAGTATGAAATATAGTTTAGATAATTTAAGATTATAAAAAAAAACGTTTTAAACATGTTTTAAGCAAATTTAACGTTCAAAACATGTTTAAAATAAAACCGTTTAAAGCACGACGCTTGTTTTTAAACATGTTTAAAACACTGTTTTAAACGTAACAACCCTGCTTTGAACACCTCTTGTGCTTTTTTAATAAGCAAATGTGCGATAAATAAAGTTACAAACACTTTAAATATAGAAAAAAATTTCATTTATAAATCCCGCGCATTTGTTTCCGCTGTTCACAATAGTACAACGAAAAGAATTAAGTAAATTCTCTAGAAAAATGCGTGCAATCTTTATTATTTCTCTATGGTGGCTGATTAGTAAACTAGCCCATGGTGCAACAGAAACCCGTCGATTAAATTTAATCAGAGACGGTGAAAGTGGGCATAAGTGATATAACAGTGTCCTTGCTCGTGCTAAATTTACCGATTTTAAATAAAAGCGCGCAATCGATGTTTCCATTTTTAATGCCAGACCGGCAACATATAGCAACGTAATTCTCAATTAAAATACACACTCTATGATCAACAAATTTAACATTCTTTCCATAGATTAAATTAGATTGATAACTCATAGGGGGCTCCACGTATCATGATTTTAGTTAACCGACCCACTCGATGGGACAGCGCTGCAAACGCAAATGACGTCATTGGGCGCGGGGAGCGGGCGGGCTTCTTGCTAAGCGGGGTGTGCGGTGCAGGGGGTCATAACATTGAATGGTTGGTGCGGTGCGGGGAATATCGCACAGTATTAAATTACCGTGCGATGCGAAAAATAACAAAGACCTAATGAACATGTTAAATGTATATTTTAAAAGTTATTACAAATATATTTCTCTATATGTCAAAATCTTATCACAGTGTGTCAATTACATTTCACTTCTCAACAAAATGTCTGCAGTTCGTCAAAAAATGCATCTGAGAAATGAAATAAGAGGTCTCCTTAACCGAGAATGGATGTTGGCGTAAGTAGTGTTCCATACAGTGAATTTTTCTTTAAGGTAAACATATGCATAAGCTGTAAATTTTCCGACATTCGTTGTTTTTCAAAAGAGTTCAATATGAAGCTATAAACGAGTGTTTTCCACTCCCAGACTAAGCATGAAGTAAAATTTCGAGTTTAGAAAAGCCCCGTGAAAATTTGTCGAGGGTCGCGCAGCGACCCGAGACAAATTTTCTGGGCTTTTCTAAACTCGAAATTTTACTTCATGCGCCACGCGTATAAAACACTATAATATTGTCAAATTTATGTATGTTCGAACTTCACTTAAAATCTGTGTTTTATACGCGTGGCGCATGAAGTAAAATTTCGAGTTTAGAAAAGCCCAGAAAATTTGTCTCGGGTCGCGCTCGGGTCACGGGGCTTTTCTAAACTCGAAATTTTACTTCATGCTTAGTCTGGGAGTGGAAAACACTCATTTAAAGCTTCAAATTGAACTTAAAAAAACAAGTAATATCTAAAGATTTACAGAAAATAGGTTGAATTTGGAATACTTATACTTAAAAGAAAACTTCCTGTATATACAAATACAAATAAAATATTTCCAGAAAAAAGTTATTGTTACTGCAAAAATGTTCAGAAAAAATATTAAAGGGAAAAGTATTTGGTATTTAATGAAACTCATTTCGTAAATGGGGAAATCTTTTGACTTATATTTGACAAGGTGAAACATATTTGGGATATAGTGAATCTCATTTGATCAATAGTGAAATGCAACAGAAAAACCGTGTAATTGAATTCAAGACATTAATTTATGTTCTGGGATTGTACTTTGTGACTAGATGGAATTTCAGAATTGCTTGATCCAACAGCAACAGGAACATTCTCCATGGAAGTATGCTCCTAGCTCGGTGTGAAGAAAATCTCCACGTCCGTGCTTGTTTCATGCATAGTACTTGAAGATGATTCACTAATACTATGAAGAAATAAAGAGAAATAATGTAGACACACTGGTTTTAAACGTATTTGACTGCAGATTTAATTAAAGGATACACAATGGCTTAAAAACTTAAAATATTATATAAACTTACGGTTTTAATTATTTATGTTAACGCCCATCCCCAAAGATTCAGAATTGCTTAATCCAACAACGGGGATATACTCCATGAAAAAATGCTCCTAGTTCAGTATGATGAAAGTATCCACGACCATGGATATTTAGTATACTTGAAGATTATCCACATGTACTAGGAAGGAAAAAGAGAAATAATGTAATAACACTCTGGTTTTAAATTTGTTTGACTGTAGACTTATTTAAAATAATACACAATAGGTTAAAATTTAAAAATATACATACTTACGGTTGTAATTATTTATATTTATTAACGCTCATCTCGAAACGATTTCGTCTTATCGGCATTTTTGTGCCTTCAGATCCGACGTATCTGACAGCTGTTGATTGAAAACGAGCCAACGTTAGAAATTGCGGGAAATTTAAAGTTCCGACAAATGCGCCCTCCCATCGAGTGGGTCGGTCAACTATATATGTGAACTTACAGAATCATATAGAGTCGACTGGGTCTGATTCTTTCAATACATTTTGAGGCGTAACTCTGATGTTGTTTACAACATTAAAATCACAACGAACAATTGAACGGTGATTAGATTGATATTCCTAGTTCGAATGTAAAAGGTAAGTTAATGAAAGCACTTGTGTTGCTAACAAATTGTTTCATCAATACTCTTTCTTCATTTGTCATTGACCTTTTTAGTGGTGAATTAATTAGATAATGCACATCAATATTATTGCAGTTTAATCTTCAATGTGAAAGATGAACCGCGGTAAATCCTCCTCGAGATCAATAGAGGACAAGGATGACTCCACTGATTCGATGGATAGAAGAGAGCGAAGGAGGAACAGGTCTGAATTGAGGGAGTTTAAGACTCGGGACGAGGATTCGAATTTGTCTAATTCTGCTCCCTCTGATGGTCACGTTATGGGTATTCAAGGGGGGCCACCTTCTATTGCTCCCAATATGTGGGGAGGTAAGTGTTCTGTTTATAATCAACGATGATATTAATATTCTTAATGTCGTGTTTAACCTACATTAGTTAGAAAATCAACAATGATATTAATATTCTTAATGTCGGGTTTAACCCATATTAGTTAGATATTCGGGGTGATTCTATAAGCATAAAGTTAAATTTAACGTATGTTGACTTTTGTCCAAAAATCAAATTCTCTGAGTTTTCCATGACATTTCCCAATGAATAAAATTCTCAAGTTTTCTGGTTTTAATAATATACCGGGAATGTTTCTTTTGAGTAGATTTCAGGCATAGTATATTTGAAAATCGTTCAATTTTAATTTTCAAACAGGTGTTTCTATTCCCAGATTAAGCATGAAGTAAAATTTCGAATTTAGAAAAGGACTAAATCAAATTTTCAGGCTTTCCTAAGCTCGAAATTTTACTACTACTATAAAACACTGATTTAAAGTAAAGTTCAAAAACACACAAATACATTTTTACTTACCGGAAATCAGATATTTAGTCTGTTATCAACTATGTTGTGTTAATATTGAATAATTAGGTTTTAAACATTTTTGTTAATAAAAAACTAGCAGCGATATTAAAATGTTAATAGTTACAAGATAATTATAAAATCAAATTTATTTTAAAAGGATTTGTATTCGTGATTAGAGAAAACAGGATTCGAATCATATTTTTCTTTTACAAATCCTTTATTTGAGTATTCATGATTCGAATTGTTTAGGTGATTTGAATTCATTATTCGAATCCTTTTTTTGAGGTAGATAGGATGTTTGTCTATTTTATTTCTGTACCATTGTTATAGTAACTTAATTTACTTCTACAGGAGTTATGGGTATGACTTATCCAATGGTTAGTATGAATATGATAATGGACCCCAACGTAATGTCGATGAACAATTATGGAATGATGCCGCCAATAATGGCTGCATCAGACACCATAATTACAACCCCTACAACCGACCCCAATATAATAATAAACCCTCCAGTTAAAGAAATAATACATTGCAAATCTTGCACGATGTTCCCCCCGAACCCAAACGCACCGCCACCGACAACCAGGGAAAGACCTCCTGGTTGCAGGACAGTATTCGTGGGCGGACTGCCCGAAAACATGACAGAGGAAATTATCATGGAAGTATTCGAGAGGTGCGGTGAGATATCCACTCTAAGACTGAGCAAGAAGAATTTTTGCCATATACGTTTTGTTTATGAGTCGTCCGTCGATGCGGCGATTTTTCTTTCGGGATATAGGATACGGATCGGGTCGAACACCGATCCTCCAAATACGGGCAGGTTGCATGTCGATTATGCACAGGTTTGTTTCTTTTCGATTTGAGGTGCAATGTGTATGTAAGTAATGCTGACTTTGTGTGTTTTTGCAGGCGAGGGATGACCAATACGAGTGGGAGTGCAGACAGAGGCAGTTGCAGAGGGAGCAGCGACATAGGGAGAGGATGGAGGAGGAACGATTGAGGCCGCCGTCGCCTCCGCCTGTTGTACATTACACTGACCATGAGGCGTCGGCTGTTTCCGAGAAGATTAAACAGGATGATACGTTTACTAAAGCTGTACAGGTTACAATTTGTTTATTTTTTAGTTAGTGAACAGCAGTGGCGACGTTATGGTGTTTTTACACTTGTACAGGGTATTCACCATAAATACCAAACAACCTCTAGAGTGCCATGGAAAATATTGTAGGTTGACAACTCTGAAACTATAAATTGTAATTATTATATCTAACGTTTTATTTATATGTTAATTTCTAAAGCGTGTAGCCATTTAAATTTAACAAAAAGATTAAATGGTGGCACTCTAGAGGTTTTTTTTTATTGAATATACGATATTTTTGAATGTGAGCAACATATTTTGCACAATAACAACTTGCTTGGTCAACTTTTAAAGCTGCTTTCAAGGAAGATATGTCTGTCCATATACCACCAATTTTAGCGTATGCAATAAAACATTTTTTGTTAACACTTCAAAACCTGGTTAACAACATCCTTGAATATTATTATCCTCTTTCCTTCTACTAAAAAAAATGAAATTACAGTAATAATAATGCCGAAATTAAAATCTGAATATACAAATTTTACATGAATTTGTGTTCAGTAACCTTAATATACAGGGTGGACAGAAAATGAATAAAAATATGTATAAATATTTTTTTTTGATACCTGATAAACCAAGCACAATTTTTAGACACACCACTCCAAAAGGTGGCGATGGCAGTGCACATTACACATCACCTCTCGCATAATTTCACAAATCATATTTACTGGATAAATAAGTCATTTTACTTATAGATTGTAATAACATGGTTGGAAAGAGGAGATTGTAACAAACGCAACGCGAACAATTTTTACTCGATGATCCAATCCACCAATTCACACGTCCGACGTCTGCTGACAGAGAAAGTGACCTACGAAGAGGAACTGCAAAAGGCAAAGGAAATAATGAAAGGACGAATGCAAGGAATTCTCCTCCAATGTAAGTACACTGCACGTACAGTATTTTCATTTATGCAATAATACAAATGTGTATAGTAAGTATGCGAGTCGTACATACAACCCGTGACAGTCCCGTAATTGATGCACATCTGCTGTTACAAATGAGAATACATTAGGTAATCCAAATAACACACATACATACAACAATGGTCTATTTGATGATACTGTAAAAGGTAGGTAATTTGGTCACCCATAACAACAGCAAATGTGTTTCATTTTTGGTCGACTTTTTTTTTTGTTATCAAAATCGACTTGGTTTTTAATTGCAGTCGACTTCAAAGATATATACATTAAGTTAGAATAAAAGAAGGTGTGTGTACATTTTCTATAGTTAATAGTGTTAGTCAATTTTCTAGAGTTGTAAAATATTATTAATATAAATATGAAAAAAAAAGAACTATATCTAAATGGTTCATTTGCGTATGTGTGGCTCTCAGTCAGTCAAATAGAGCGCTTGTTCATGGCTGCGTGTCACAAGAAGGTTTGGGACCATTTCACCAAGGCGCAAAGAAAAAACATCGAGATGTGGAAAAAACAGTCGATGGTACGTACACCGGTTTGGCCTAATTTATTCACATCCCTTAAATCATGGTGAATAAATTGGCTAAACTGATCATTTTACTTTTATAAATTTATTATTTCATACATACATGCATTTTTTTAAACGAAAAGAAAAGCAAAGAAAACGTTAGAAACGAAAAAGTTCTACAATCGTCACATTCAATAATCACGTGCATGCTTAATTGCGATGCGCGTTTTTAAATCATAAAAAGGTAAGGGTAAAAGGTAAGTTGTTAAGACAAAGACAAGACACGCCATGGGTATAGTCACCATTCAAAAAGTTCAGCCCCCGCGCACGGGTAATTCGAGGATGAGTGAAATTAAATCGGACACTCCACCAGACGTTACTTTTTTTAATTTATTTGTATAAGATAGTCTTTAAAGATGGCGTATTATCGAACCACGTATGCGAATGAGTGATACGCCGGTCGTTAACAGGTTTTAGAAGTTTTTTGTGTATTATAGGATGTAAAGAATGTACAAATTGACGGGGATGTCCTGGTGGAGAGGGGGGACGATGAGATGGAGGTTTCTGATGAGGAGGAATTGCTGCCAAGAAAGAGGTCCAGGTTGGATATTGCTCAAGAGGAGAATATGCAATTAAAGGAGGAGAATAATAATTTACGTTGTCAAATGGAGGCCTACAAAAACGAAGTAAGTTGTTGTTTTGTTTGGAGTTGTGAACTTTATAATAGAGTCCCGCGCTTGGCGCAGGCAGTGGCGTAACTAGAATTTTGGGTTCCCCCTGTATACAGGGTGTCCATATTTCCTGGAAATGCATGTGGATTTCATGCAGTTAATAAGTCAGAAGTAAGTTTTAACTGTGAATTTAATATCTTTGCAAATTACATAGACCGTTATCAAAATCACCTCTAAAGTCACATCTAGGAACATTATTAAATTATTTGAACTAATTATAATCATGACAGGTTGAAGTAGTAAAAATGGATCTACGGAAAGAACTAGAGGACAAAGATAAGCAGTTCAAGATGCTACAGCAGACCCTACAAGGAATGCAGCAGCAATTGATAGAAGCGAAGAAACGCCAAGCTGAAGAGGAGGGTAAAGTTAAAGATTTACAAAATAAAGTAAAAAATTCAGATCGCAACGGCGCTCCAAACAAATTAATCAACGAAAAAGATGCGACTATAAACATTGACGATTCGGAATCGGAAAAAACAGATTCAGTATCGAGCATAGGGGAGTCCGCCAATTCTATAAGTAACTGCAACTCGAATTCCACTCAAGAAAATGAACCTTTTTCAGACAGAGATGCGAGACTGGTGGGAATCATTTCTGCGTTTTTGAATGTACATCCGTTTGGGGCGGGGTTGGATTATATTTGGTCGTATGTGAGTAAATTGGAAGCGAATTTACGGCCGTCCGATTTAGAATTGTTGATGTCGAGGTTTCCAAGTGTTTTCAGTCAGGAATTGGTGGGGATTGGTGTGAATATTGAGAGGCGGTGGCTTTTCAGCGCTTTCAAATATGTAAAGAAGTAAGAGTTACTCTGTATTTATTTCATTAGTGTAATAAAATGTATTATGTATTCATAGCGAATATGGGTCTTTTTATATTTTCCCTCTGCTTTAGCGTTTTCTCTGATGACCGGATTGTTAATGGTGAACGTGTTTGGGACTTTTGCAATCGTACAAAATAGACTGGCTGAAGTACCGTTCATTAGATACCAACATACATCACAAACAAATCCAAACATGTTGAATGTTGAACATTTTGATGAACGGGCCCAATATGTTTAGATTTTTTTTACGCATTACGTTGCTATCTAGTGAGCGTTACTTTGCCAATTATATTTTGTACGCTTGCAAAAATGACGAACGTGTTTGCTGTTGACAGTGCATTCATTAGAAAATTCCCCAACTGCTGGTATTAAACTATCATACGTTCAATTAAAAAAAACCTCTAGAGTGCCATGATTTAATCTTTTTTTAAATTTGGGTTGGCTACACGCTTTAGGAATTGACAAAAACCATCGGACTCAATAATTCTAATATATAATTTCAGAGTTGCCAACCTACAATATTTTCCATGGCACTCTAGTTTTTTTACTGAACATACGATATTACTGTTTGGGAAAATCGCACGCCAAGCGATCACTACTACTGACGTAGAAAATCAGCCCTACTACGTAGGCCACCTTATTAACACGCCTTGGGGATATTCATCTTTGTTGTGGTAACGTGCGACAGTTGGTAACTATGCAGAGTCACGTCACATTTACAACATAGCAGCCGTCAACGTCATCTCAACTAAACCATCTTAAATTTCGGGTGTAATGTTGGATGAAACCGCGTAAGGAACCAACCCGGCCGTAAAAAAATAGTGCTTTCCAAACAGACCAATCCACAATGGTAAGTCTCGAAAGTGAAATACCCGACGACCCGCCATAACAACACCCTAAAGTGACCCCCATACAAATATGTGTTGTTTCAGGTGCTAATAGCTGCTGCGGTATGCACCAAAGCGGGCAAAAGTGAGTGTAGCGTTGTTTTTAATTGACGGAGAGTGTACTTACTTGTTTTTTCTTGTTAGCGATCTTTTCGAGGCAGTTTGTCGAGATGACGAAAGCCCGGATTGAAGGCTTGTTGGGGGCTTTTCCTAAACTAATACCAGCCGGTACACAGCACACGTTTGTCGAAACTGATTCGGTTCGATATGTTTATCAGCCCATGGAGAAATTGTACATGCTACTCATTACTACTAAAGCCAGCAACATCTTAGAGGATTTGGAAACATTGAGATTATTCGCAAGAGTTGTAATTACATTCATTTCTTATATTTATGTTACATATTGGAATAGACAGAATTGCTTAATTTAAATTTATTAGTGATGAAACAATAAATCAAAGTGATATTTGATGGAAAATTAGGTTAATGCAATACTTCTGTTAATTAAGATGATTTCATCACTTCGACTTTATGTTTTTTAAGATTATGTAGTTTTGAGATTGTTAAAGCTAAGAATTAAAATTGAATTTTTGGTTTTAGTGAAAACATTAAATAATTCATTAACACATTCACTACCAGCGTCACATAAATGTGACACTAAATTTTTGATGACTTCAGTATAATTGGCTTTACAAAATCATATTGTAAACAAATTAGATGCATTTAAAATATGAAAAAGGTGCGGTATGTTCTTGGTTAAAGGACAATTATATTTTATAGCCGTTTTAAGCAATTTTTCAATTTAATAAAACATAAAGACAACAGGTGCTAAATTTTTCTCTGAGAGCCCGGTATTAAACATGTAAAATTCATAATATTTTATAATTCTGGATTATCAAAATCAGTATTTAGGAATAAACTCGACTATATTAATTTTGATGTATTGTTTTAGATTCCGGATTACTGTCGCACGATGGACGAAAGCGAGGTGGCGGAGAACGCATTCAATCTAATTTTTGCTTTCGATGAGATTGTTGCCCTTGGATACAGGGAAAATGTCAACCTGTCGCAGATTAGAACTTTTGTCGAGATGGATTCCCACGAGGAAAAGGTTTACCAAGCAGTTCGTCAGGTAAATAATAATTTTTGATACGCCACCCTATTATATAACTCACAAAATTCTAACTCATCGAATGGATAAGTATTCCCGCCTTAAAAGAGTGTGTTCGCTCTCAATTGGGAGCCAGAACTCGAATGACGAGCTTAAACGGGTACTTGAAACTATTCATTTTTAATAGCTAGTGTATAAATAATTATGTGCATAATTTGTCAAACTGCAAGCGTCATTTTGAAAGCACCGCAGCCTAAATGCAATTATTTCACTCGAAACGTTAAAAAATTATTTAAAAATTGTTATCAATACTTTTTTATCGAGATTTTTCCGAGCTTTTTAAAGATGTACTCATTTCATAGGCTTGCATTACATTTTCCTTGAGGAAAATGCAAAAAACAAACAAAAGTTGGCTATGTATTTTTAATTATGTGGGGTGGTTACGTCGGCTAGTCAGAGTTAAAATCATCGTGTGGTTTCTAGAGTTATTTATTTACAAAAATAAACAGCGTTTGCAAATATTTTGGCATGATCTTGGGCGGAGTGGCGAATGTGATTCATGAGAAATGGGCCTCAGTCCTTTCTTCCGTAGGCTGCGGCGCGGAGTCCTTCCCGGGTTGTCCTCGAAGAGGCGGCAAACGGTTTTGCGAAGCTTGGTGTACTCGTCGTCATGGAGTCCGTCCTGGACTTGGCAAGCGTGGTCGCGAAGAAAGGTTTCTTCTGACTGCGATGAAGCATTCAGCGTAAGAGCATAACTCTCAAACTTGCAAGTGTTCTGACTTCACAGGGTGCGGAATGTACTTAAAGTTTGAGAGTTTGTGATGCTCTGCCGACTTGTGAGGGTGCGGTTCCTTTTATGCCTGTTTTTGATAAGTTCTCCCACCTTATCGGTCGTGGTACGTGTCGGGGTGCGGTGGAAGCACGACGGTGGCGCTAGCGGAGAGGGTAGTACGGAGTGCTTTGGTACTAAGGGTAGGCGCTTCGTACGCACCCCGTTACAATTATTAATAAAGATTTCCGCCCTTAAAAAAAATCAGTTACAGGCATATTGTAACAATCAAAATCCGATTTTATAGTATATATATTTTTTTTTTCATTTTTGTTTAAAAATAAAGATGCTACAGCTTGGGCCCCTTTTCTTGCGACACACGCTATAACACATGTTTTCTAGCTAAAATTTCCTCTCCTTTTTAATGGTGTTAAAGGTTTCTAGGTTGTTTTTTTGCGTACATTTTAAATTTCAGTTTGCTATCTTTCTAATTAACTAAGTTATGGCTCTGCTTATGATACATTGATCAACTTAAAATTATAACTTACAGAACTAACTCCTAATTCAAAAATTTTGCAAGTCTCGATCAATATTCCAAATTCTGTCATTATTTTCTAAAGTTCGAAATCTAAATATCCAACCAAAATTCAAAAGACCCTCATGAACTATTTTCGAATCCTATTTATAAACATACCAATCTATAAACAATTAAACATTAAACTATTATTTTACAAAACCTTTCTTAAAACCAGAATCAATAAACTATATAAATATAGGCAGAAAGACCACTGGTCGTTAGACTGTTGTCAATTCAAAACTATATTACAATTATTGTTATACCGAGTTTACTAATTTGAATTGCCAATAAATATGTTATTGTTGTTGTTAAAAAAAAGTAGAAAATCAATTTCACTAATAAAACCAACTTTATTTGTATTGATTGAGTTACTTGAAGATGATAATAACCAACTTTAACTCATATTTTTAGTTGATAATATAATTTTATTAATTATAGACTCAAGAACGCGAGGCTAAAAATAAAATGCGTGAAAAGGCGAAGGAGTTGCAAAGACAGCGCATGGAGGCTGCGAAAAAGGGCACGAAACCATCCTTCGGTGGCAGCGGCGGCTTTGGAAACACCACCAACTACACTCCTACACCAGTTGTGGGTGATGTCGCCAATACTAATAACGACGTAAAACCACCGGCGTACACATCAATTCAGTAAGTTTGCCCTTAAATCAAAAAAAATTGCCCCCGCCAATCCAAATTTTCAGGCTTTCCTAAACTTGAAATTAAACTTCATGCGCCACGGGAAATTTTTCTTTAAAAATTTGGCTCGGCTGCTAAAAAGGTTGGCCACCATATAGATAAACATTAAATAAATTTAAGTATGCAAATGATGGTTTTGGATGTTGGTTATAATTTTTTATTATTATTATGCAGGAAACCCGCACCGGCTCGTGGAATGAAACTGGGAGGCAAATCTAGGGACGTCGAATCGTTCGTCGATCAACTTAAATCTGAAGGAGAAAATGTCATTACACCGTCGGCGAATAAAGTCACGCAACCTGGTCTCAAAGCTCCGTCTATTAAGACCAACACGGATGAGGTCCACCTAAGACAAGAGGAGAAACTGATGGTCAGGATGGGCAGGGACGGTGGCGTGCAGCAATTCGAGTTGTTGGGCCTCATCACGTTACACATTGGCAACGAGAAATGGGGCAGAATACGAGTTCAGTTGGACAACAAGGACACTCACGGCGTACAATTGCAAACCCATCCGAATGTCGATAAGGAGCTGTTTAAAATGAGATCACAGGTAAATAAGAATGACTGTTGAGGGTCATTCCATGTCAATTGATTCAATGGGGACTTAAACATGTTAGATTTCTTTATTTTCGCTGTCAAAGATGAAATTAATAATACAAATAATTAAGCCCAAAAATCAACTTGGCGATAATGTTATCACGTAAGTATTTGTTTTGCTAAACTTGAAAGCTAAAATAAAGAATTCTAACATGTTTATGTTGTTCTAACAATGAACATTTAATTGAAAAATGTTTAATTTATTATTGAAAACAAAAAATTGTTTAAAATTTGGACGACAACAAAAGCTAATATGGGGTACAATTTTTTCCATGTACATCCCTATGGCCATACTTAAATAAAACGCCCGGTATAACATTAGATATATCTACATTGAATGTGATTTTTAGATTGGGCTCAAACACCCGACTAAACCTTTCCCATTAAACACTGATGTTGGTGTACTCAAATGGAGATTGCAAAGCACCGATGAAACACTGGTCCCTCTTTTGATTAACTGTTGGCCGTCTGAAGCCGGAGATGGTAGTTGCGATGTCAACATCGAATATGAATTGACACACCTGAATTTGGAGCTTGCCGATGTTAATATATGCATTCCATTGCCGTAAGTTGTATACAACACAAAACATATATTACACTCTCATTATTTGTCTTTTATTTTTACAGAATAGGTTGTAATCCGGTAGTGTCAGAATGCGATGGTAACTACACTCATGAATCGAGGAGGAATCAGTTGATTTGGTCGCTTCCGATAATCGATTCTAGTAACAAAACAGGGACACTCGAGTTTTCCGCCCCAAAAGCTATTCCAAATGACTTTTTCCCAGTCACTTTGTCATTTTCATCAAAGAATTCGTATGCTAATCTCAAGGTAAGTATTTTTTTTTTTTTTTGAGAATTTATGCAAATAATTACATCGATTTATTATTGTAATCTTTTTTTTGTTACAGATAACAGAAGTGTTAACAGTAGACGATGAATCCCCCGTAAAACATTCGGTTGACGCTGTACTATTCCCGGAGAAATACGAGATTGTTTAATGACCTCAATTATATATGTTTACAAGTTACGATTATTTTCTAGACAGTGTGAGGAATCCTTTAAAAAAACGCAGTCGAGTTTTTCATCAGTTGCTTATTTTTTGTACAAAATGTCCTGTTTCTTAGTTATGTATATAACAGTATTACCGAAGTGGGATTTTATTTGCAACAATACACACACACACACACACACACACGCAGGCATAAACAAGTGACATTATTTTGTAACTGTAAAGTTTATTTTTATCGTAAACATTTTTATTAGCCTTGTATAATATTCTTCATTGGGAAAAATGTATTGATAATTTTTAAATAAATTTAAGTATAAAATGTTTTTATTTTTCCTTTTTTAAAATAAATTCTGATTAAATTTTTAAATAACCAATTAGAAATCTTCAACACTTACCCAGTTAACTGGATTAATTTAATTAAATAAGGGTATATTTCCGTTAAGTGTTCATATTGTATAATGTATAATTTCAAAATAAATTTTATAATTTATTGTTTGTCTTGAATTGATTTTGTTATAAAAAAAAACTTGTTATTCAATCTGTAGCCAGCATAAAAACATTAAATATTACTAAGATAAACTTTTGAGAACACTTTATCTCATTCATATGACAGTACAAGTACTCAAACATTTTCTTGTACTAAGTACTTAGTCTACGGGTACTTTATTTTTATTATAAGCTATTGGCTTCTCAGCGTAAGGGCTTATAATAGCCAATATTGGCAACAAGCCCACTTTCACCACAAAAAACCGTAAAGAAGTACTGGATTTGACAGTCTGTGGAAAAGTGAGTGATGTTATAGCGAATTGGCATGTGTCAGAAGACACATCTCTCACGGAGGGTGAGTATAGAAACCCCAGAGAGACAAACTGGGAATGATATAAAGAATCCCTCAGGGAGGCTCTCTGGGGAGGAACAGCACCGGTGAGTGAGGTGGAGGGGCTGGAACTGGCAGGGAAACAAGTAAATGACGCCATTAAGACGGCATACTTGGAAAACTGCCCGGAAAAAACAACCCGACACGGGCTTCTGAACAATCTGGTAGAACAAGAACCTTGAAAAGTTAAGAGCCCAGGTTCGAAGGCTATTCAATAGGGCCAAAAACACACAGAATTGGGACACCTATAAGGAAAAACTTATGCAGTGCAACAAGGAAATCCGAAAAGCCAAAAGTGACTCGTGGAGGAAGTTTTGCGAAGAGCTAATTCACACTCCGGCATGTTCGAGAATCCACAAAGTCCTGGCAAAAGATGGAAGTGCTGCAAAAGAGGTAGGTTTCCTCAGAAAATCTGACAGGACCTATACTGAAACAAAGGAGGAAAGTCAGAGGACGGCATACACGACAATCCCGGCCAAAGATGAAAAAAGCTAGACCGAAATGATTGGAGATTAGCCACAGAGGTCACAAGACCAAGCAGAATCAGATGGGCCATAAGCATAGAGAAATAATATAAGAGAGAGATCGATTCTGTAGAAAGAAAGAGAGACGGGTGACTATAGCGACCTCCATAATAGGGGGCCGTTTTTCCGCCGACTACGGGCGCGCCCGCAATTTTTGAATTATTAAAATATATGTGTATTATTTAAATTCAAACTAAAATAACTTTTAAATATTAAAATTAAATCTGCATTACACAAATTTAACTTTGACACTTAAAATTTTATTTTAACTGATCATTATTGAATTAAGGAAAACTTGCATACTTACCAAAAATAATTTATAATATTTAATTCAATTGTGAAACTGGTTAAATTAACCAATAAAAGTTGTATGTATCTATAAAACTTTATTGCCACAAAAAATACAAGGTTAAGCTTTGAAAGTTTATGCAAAACATGTCTGCAAGCTGCTTCATATGGAATCTAAGATACATTCTTAAGCGAGAATTATATGTGACCATTCGGACCGAAGAGTAGAACCACCTCATATTGTAGACATTGCAGCTATGTTTAAGATGATTTGGAAATAAATTAACATAATAATATATAAAGATTAATATATGTACTAAAATATTACATTAGCTGTAGGTCCTAAAATGAAAATGTATCTATCATTTTATTCACTTTCATTGTAGTACACTGGCGAAAGAAATTAACGCATCACATTAATTTTTTTAATTTAAAAATAAAGTTTTGATGTTTAAAAACAAAAAAAATAACAACAAAACCAACTGAACTATAATAATGATTTTCAACACATTTTCTTTCATTAATGACTAAAATAATGTCATAAATAAAAAGAGGAAAAAAGTTAACATGTGATTATAAGACTTAATATCTAGTGTTTCCTCCTCTTGCTCGAATAACTGCCTGACAGCGACGGCTCATACTGTTAATTAATGATCCAATTTCATCCTGGTTAATATCTTCCCAAATTTCCTGCAATCTTTGTCCAAGCTCTTGTTGATTGCTTGGACGCCGAGGAAGTGCTCTAAGGCGTCTGCCCATCGCGTCCCATAGGTGTTCGATCGGATTAAGATCGGGACTCCTGGCTGGCCATTGCATTGTGTTGATACCCACTAGGTCAAGATACTGTTGTACAATTCGGGCACTGTGTGGTTTTGCATTGTCATGCATAAACAGGAAATCGTTTCCTCCAAAGGGAGCAAAAGGCATTACGGATGGTTCTAAAATGTTTGCAATATAAGACGCTGCCGTGATGCTTCCTCTTGGTATGACCACCAACTCCGTACGAGCCTCTAAAGTGATACCACCCCACACCATAACAGAGCCTCCACCAAACATAACAGTCGGAACAATGTTACACTGCGCATAACGTTCACCTGGCCGTCTGTACACATGCATTCGTCTGTCACTGCCGTAAAGACAAAATCTGGACTCATCGCTAAACATAACATTAGCCCAATCGGCCTGTAACCAGTTTACATGTTCTTGCGCAAATGTTAACCTGGCTCTGCGATGGTCTGCGGTTAATTGTGGTCCTTTTGCCGCTGTTTTCGGAGTTAAATTAAAACCACGTAACCTTTTTCTGATGGTAACGGAACTTACATGAACATTGTGGATCTCTGCGAGCATATTTTGTAGCCTAGGAGCCGTAATAAACCGTTCGCGTAACATCTGCATCATTAAAAAACGGTCTTGAACAGCAGTTGTGGCCCTTTTTCTCCCTTGTCCTGGCCTTCTTAAGTATGCCTGAGTTTCCCGATGTCTCTTCAAGACACGGGATATGGTCGATTGATTAACACCAAGACGCTGACTGATGTAACGCTGACTCCTACCTTCTTCTGCAAGTGTAACCACAATCACAGCTTCTTCACTGCTTAAATTAAGATTCGGACGTCTATCCATATTCATTCTTCACTATTTAGCACTTAATTTTAACAATTACTTGAAAACAAACTCAAAAAAAAAAATTATATGAACCTTTCTTACAGTCAGAATAATGAAAAGTGCTTCATTTTATTTATTGACAGAAAACCATTAGAACAAAAGACAGAACACAACATGTAAAACAGCATGCTTGATAAGATTTCTTATTGTAAAAATATGTTTGTGTTCAAAGAAAACTCGATTCCAAGATATCAAAAAAATCACAAATGATGCGTTAATTTCTTTCGCCAGTGTATAATAAATATCTTTAATTAATTTCTCACTTAACCCGTGGTTTTTGAATCTAATACTGGATGATTTAAATTAAAACAGTTGGTTTGTTTCACTTATTTATATTTTCTCCGACTAGTTTCGACCATTGGTCATCTTCAAGGAGGAATGTACAAAAAATATCTAAACAACAATATATATACAAAATCAAACTATCATAAAACATCAGCTATTAAGGGCGGTCGTTATAGGAGAGTTCCAAAGCTCTTCCATATTGTTTACAATTGGTTTTCCCCGATATTTAAATCTCCGCGAGGGTTTGAAAATTAGGAAGGCGCTAACGCGGGGAAAACTGATTGTAAACAATATGGAAGAGCTTTGGAACTCTCCTATAACGACCGCCCTTATTACCTGATGTTTTATGATAGTTTGATTTTGTATATATATTGTTGTTTAGATATTTTTTGTACATTCCTCCTTGAAGATGACCAATGGTCGAAACTAGTCGGAGAAAATATAAATAAGTGAAACAAACCAAGTGTTTTAATTTAAATCATCCAGTATAATAAATTGTTGATAATAAATAATAACATTTTAATTTTCTACTATAAGTTTTAGGTTATGTTCTGACCAGTTGCCAAATAAAATTCTACTGTATTTAATTAGACCTAAAATGCACCAAAAATGTTGAATAATTTACGTTCATATAAACTAACTACTCGCTTATAATAGATGATTGGTAAATTTTATAAAATTATACTTATCTGCTAATGACTTACCACAGCGCGATGTTAGAAACGAAAATAAATAAATGTAATTCCACAGTTCATATATATCCAGTTAGCCAGTCCCCATATAAAATTTGGGAACACAAGAATGGGAGCAGCATAGATTAACTTAGATTGATAACTCCTAGGGGGCTCCACGTATCATGATTTTAGTTGACCGACCCACTCGATGGGGCAGCGCTGCAATCGCAAATGACGTCATAGGGCGCGGGGAGCGGGCGGCTTCTTACTGAGCGGGGTCGCGGTGCACGGGGTCATAACATTGAAGGGAGGGTGCGGTGCGGGGAACACCACACGGTATAAAATTACCGTATGATGCGAGAAATAACAAAGACATAACAAACATGTTGAATGTATATTTTAAAAAGAATTAATTGAATCTAAGGCATTACTTAATGTTCTGGGATCGTACTTTGTGACTAGATGGAATTTTATAATTGCTTGATCCAACAGCAACGGAAACATTCTACATGGCGGAATGTTCCTAGCCCGGTGTGAAGAAAATCTCCACGTCTGTGGCTGTTGCATAGTACTTGAAGATCATTCACGAATGCTAGGAAGAAATAAAGAGAAATAATGTAGACACTCTGGTTTTAAGTTTGTTTGACTGCAGACTTTATTAAAAGAATACACAATAGCTTAAAACTTGAAATATTATATAAACTTGCGGTTTTAATTATTTTTGTTAACGCCCATCCCCAAAGATTCAGAATTGCTTAATCCAACAACGGAAATATACTACATGAAAAATGCTCCTAGTCCAGTATGATGAAAATATTCACAACCATGGGTATTTTGTATACTTGAAGATCATCCACATGTGCTACGAAGAAATAAAAAGAAATAATGTAGTAACACCCTGGTTCTAAATTTGTTTGACTGTAGACTTGTTTAAAATAATACACAATAGCTTAAAAATATTATGTATACTTACGGTTGTAATTATTTATATTTATTAACGCTCATCTCGAGACGATTTCGCCTTATCGGCATTTTTGTGCCTTCAGATCTAACAGCTGTTGATTGAAAATTAAAGTCCACGTTCGGAATTGCGGGAAATTTGAAATTCCGACATATGCGCCCTCCCATCGAGTGGGTCGGTCAACTATATATGTGAACTTACAGAATCATATGGAGTCGACGGGGTCTGGAAGTAAAATTAAAAGAACAGCGCAAAACATTAGAAAGAGATGGATGCACAGCTAGTCTGGCTTGAAAATAAAAATGTATCGAGAAATGAATAACGCGTAATAAACCGGTTCCGTGCCGTTAACAAACGGAGTATCGCATGACGAGTAATTCTATAGAAATCATATATGATAAACAACTGTGTTATAAAACAAATTCCATGTCCACCATCGCCACCAGGAGCGCATTTTCCTTTAGAGTCGATTTCGTCAAGGTCAAAAAGTGAAAAAGACCCTTAATTTAGAAACATTCCGCAAAATCTAATTTTATCCCGCGAGATGAACTTTTTCAGCCCAAACGGCGAAATTCTGCCCAATCTGACAACCTTGCTTGCGCCTTGTTCGACGAAAAGCGGCTAACTTCATTCTAATTTTACTTCAATAGCTGACTTCACGGAAAAGTGCCCTGTTGTTAAATGGAACGATTCCAAGGTCACACATCTAATGTAATAGCCCCTGGCCATAAGCAGGTTCCAACCATAGATTAAATTAGATTGATAACTCATAGTGGGCTCCACGTATTATGATTTTAGTTAACCGACCCACTCGATGGAACAGCGCTGCAATCGCAAATGACGTCATTGGGCGCGGGGAGCGGGCGGGCTTCTTGCTAAGCGGGGTGTGCGGTACAGGGGGTCATAACATTGAATGGAGGGTGCGGTGCGGGGAACATCGCACGATATTAAATTACCGTGCGATGCGAAAAATAACAAAGACCTAATGAACATGTTAAATGTATATTTTAAAGTTATTACAAATATATTTCACTATATGTCAAAACCTAATTACATTTCACTTCTCAACAAAATGTCTGCAGTTCGTCAAAAAATGCATCTTGGAAATGAAATAAGAGGTCTCCTTATCCGGATAAGGATGTTGGCGTATGTAGTGTTCCATACAGTGAATTTTTCTCTAAGGTAAACATATACACAAGATGAAAATTTTCCGGCATTCGTTGTTTTTCAAAAGATTTCAATATAAAGCTTTAAACGAGTGTTTTCCACTCCCAGACTAAGCATGAAGTAAAATTTCGAGTTTAGAAAAGCCCCGTGAAAATTTGTCGAGGGTCGCGCAGCGACCCGAGACAAATTTTCTGGGCTTTTCTAAACTAGAAATTTTACTTCATGCGTCACGCGTATAAAACACTAAAATATTGTGAATTTTATGTATATTCGAATTTCACTTGAAATCTGTGTTTTATACGCGTGGCGCATGAAGTAAAATTTCGAGTTTAGAAAGGCCCCGTGAAAATTTACTTCATGCTTAGTCTGGGAGTGGAAAACACTTGTTTAAAGCTTTAAATTGAACTTAAAAAAAACAAGGAATATCTAAAGATTTACAGAAAATAGGTTGAATTCGGAATACGTATACTTAAAGAAAACGCCCTGTATGTATAAATACAAATAAAATATGTCCAGAAGAAAGTTATTGTTACTGCAAAAATGGTTAGCAAAAATATTAAAGGGAAAAGTATTTGGTATATAGTAAAACTCATTTCGTAAATCGGGAAATCTTTTGACTTATATTTGACAAGGTGAAAGATATTTGGGATATAGTGAATCTTATTTGAACAATAGTAAAATGCAATAGAAAAACCGTGTAATTGAATTTAAGGCATTATTTTATGTTCTGGGATCGTACTTTGTGACTAGATGGAATTTCAGAATTGCTTGATCCAACAGCAACAGGAACATTCTCCATGGAAGTATGCTCCTAGCCCGGTGTGAAGAAAATCTTCACGTCCGTGGTTGTTTCATGCATGGTACTTGAAGTTCATTCACGAATGCTAGGAAGAAATAAAGAGAAATAATGTAGACATACTAAATGTGTTTGACTACAGATTTAATGGCCTAAAAACTTAAAATATTACATAAACTTACGGTTTTAATTATTAATGTTGACGCCCATCCCTAAAGATTCAGAATTGCTTAATCCAACAATAACGGGGATATGATGAAAATATCCACGACCATGGATATTTAGTATACTTGAAGATCATCCACATGTACTAAGAAGAAATAAAGAGAAATAATGTAGTAACACCCTGGTTTTAAATTTGTTTGACTGTAGACTTATTTAAAATAATACACAATAGGTTAAAATTTAAAAATATTATATAAACTTACGGTTGTAATTATTTATATTTATTAACGCTCATCTCGAGACGATTTCGCCTTATCGGCATTTTTGTGCCTTCAGATCCGACGGATCTGACAGCTTTTGATTGAAAATGAGCCCACGTTAGAAATTGCGGGAAATTTGAAATTCCGACATATGCGCCCTCCCATCGAGTGGGTCGGTCAACTATATATGTGAATTTACAGAATCATATGGAGTCGACTGGGTCTGGTTCCAACCTTATAAGTACGCTGGGATGGATGGGATTTATCCCATCCTGCTACAGGGCATATAGGAACTGGTGCCGCATCTGTCAAAGATCTTCAAAGCCTGTCTGGCATGGGGACACGTACCAAGGGTGTGGCAAAGTGTAAGGGTAATTTACTTGCCTAAGGTAGGTAGAATAGCAGATCTAACACCGAAGTCTTACAGACCCATCAGCCTCTCTTTATTCCTACTGAAAACAATGGAGAGACTGGTCAACAGATACCTACAAGACGAGATACTGGGGAAAGATCACCTCAGTAATCGTCAGTACGCTTACCAGCCAGGAAAGTCTACGGACTCGGCGCTGGACGACCTAAACAAGCTTATCACAAAGTCAGTGGAGGACAAAGAGATAGCTATGGTCAGAAAAAGAGCTGAAGGCAAACCCTACAACAGGAATGCCAAGCGATGCCATGGTCAAAAAATATAATTTCAACAGGAAATACAAAGTAATGATCCCGCAGAGGGAAGATTGGGAGCAGAGAGCTACACCCAAGGCTCACTGTCAGGGTTAATAGGGCTAATCAAAGAGGCGAAGCTCGAGCACGTCGTCTAGGATGACAGGGATCCACAATAGATCTGCAAAAGTCGCAATAGATCCTACAAATATCTATCTATCTATCTACTTTATTTTCTAAGTACTTGTACTCGACGCCTTTTTAACCGCAAAATGTACTCGAGTAAATACTTATGTTCTTAAATACATATTAATGTACTTAAGTACATTTGGGTGTACTCGAGTACATTTCAGTAACAATGAGCAGGGCTGGTTAAAAAACGTGTTTTTTTATTTTAATTAAAACAAACAGTTTTTTTTAACAAAACGTGTTTTTTCCATTGAAACTGCGTTTAAAATATTAACAATTAAAAACGTGTCTAAAACAGAACATACAGGGCATTTTTCTTTTGAGTATACATATCCCGATAATCACAGCGGTTTTTAAATTTGCAGGAATTCGTTGTTTCAAAGCGGTTAATTTGGGGCTTTTAACGAGTGTTTTCCACTCCCAGACTAAGCATCAAGTAAAATTTCGAGTTTAGAAAAGCCTAAGAATTTGGCAAATTAGGCTTTTCTAAACTCGAAATTTTACTTCATGGGCCACGCTTAAAAAACAGATTTACAGTGAAGTTCAAAAAGCACACACATCCAACAACGATTATAGGCAACCTAATACACGTTAGAGTTATTGGGTTGCCATAATCACTGTTTTAAACAATTTGTTCACATCTACATATTAGAATACTAGAGCCGTATATTTCAAACTTTACGATATTTCAGTGTTTTATACGTGTGGCGCATGAAGTAAAATTTCGAGTTTAGAAAAGCCTAATTTGGATTGGCCGCTCCGCTT
Source organism: Philonthus cognatus (assembly GCA_932526585.2). Classification (NCBI taxonomy): domain Eukaryota; kingdom Metazoa; phylum Arthropoda; class Insecta; order Coleoptera; family Staphylinidae; genus Philonthus; species Philonthus cognatus. The sequence continues at coordinate 38,621,502 of OW052243.1, forward strand.
CGCTACGCGGCCAATCCAAATTTTCAGGCTTTTCTAAACTCGAAATTTTACTTCATGCTTAGTCTGGGAGTAGAAAACCCTCGTTTAAAGATTCAAATTAAAATCTTTAGAAAAAACACCAATGTCGTATAATTTACAGTGTATGCATACGTATACCTAAAAAAATTCCCTTTATTTAAAAATCACATTTGTGCACATACAACTGTGATAATTTATTGTAATAAAATGTTATGTTTGATAATGTAATTTGAAATATGTTCAACAGTTTAGTTAAAATTTAAAAATGTAAACAAAAAATCTTAATGAGGTAGTATAAAATTATCGATACAAATATCGATTATTTTGCATCAAAATATCGATATTCGAAGATATCGATTTATATTGAACATCCCTAGTACAAAATATAGTTAAGCAACTTTACGACAATAAAATAATAACGTTTCAAACGAGTTTAACATTTAAAACATGTTTAAAACAAAACCGTTTAAAACACGATGGCTGCTTTTAAACATGTTTAAAACACTTTTAAAACAAAGTGTTTTAATCATAACAACCCTGGTTCTAATAATATGCGCGTTTAGGATACAAGGAGTGTATTTATTTATCTATTTATAGGTCTAATCTACACCAAATATTTATACAACATTATTATTATTTTACAGATAATGCAGACATTGTTTATAATCATAACTATTTCATTCCCTCTTTTTAACCAACTCATCATGATAACATTTTGCGAACTTAAGAACGGTTCTCCTGAAGTCTTCAAATTTTTCTTTAGTGCATATTTTGGTAACTTCCTCTGCCAATACTGGATCGAATTTATTTATCAACTTCGCTTTAATAAATTCGGGTTGGTATTCGTTGTTCTCGTTGAAGAAGTGTTGGCCTTTGAAGAAGCAGATGAAAAAATCAATTAACTGATCGTTATCATCAAAAATGCCATCAGTTTGGGCTTTTGATAAGATTTTTTCATCGACTGATGAATTTTTTATACATTCTTGGCGCATTTCCTTCAGTTGGTTCCATTTCTCTTCAGAGTATTTTTCCTGCAAATACAAAAGTATAGTAGTAGTAGCATAATAAAAAATTGATTAACTAATAAATATATACAGGGTGTCCCAGACCACCCGTATCAGGCTTTTTTGAGAAAACGGCTAGTCCTAGAGAGTTGGGACAAATAGCATTATTACAAAAGCCGTATTAATGAATCAAATGGTGATATTGTCTGTTCGCAAAAAGGTTGGCATCCCTGAGAGTTTGCTTAATAACTCCAAATTTTCAAATGGCACGATAGGTCAAAAGTGGTATCATTGAAAAGGTCTTTAAAAAATAAGCAACTTTTGTAAGACACATAATTTTGTTACTTGCATCGATTTTAAGTAATATATGATTGAAGTTATTAAATTTCAATTTTTCATGGCTAACTTATTTTAAAAGATTGAGTTTCAAATGTCAGTTAGACCCCTCAAATACATTCTGACCAAGGCCGCGGAGTCTCTAAAGAAATATTCGACTCCTCTATTTTTCAATAATCCTACGCCAACTCCGATTGCTGTTTCGAATCATGTAAGCATTTAAAACTTTACTTGATAATGCAATTTTTCTGCGTAATTGCAATCTAATAGTTTTTCTTGAAAAAAAATCGAAATTTTGGTTTTCTCTCATATGCAAGTTATATACATCTCCATTGTAATTAAAGACTCTATTTCAAATTTTAGAGAAAAAAAAAAACGAAATATGTTTAGCGCATTTATGTTTAAATAATTATAATAAAAATCGGAGTTGAAATTATACGAAATTTCCAACTCCACGGTTCCGATTTCCTCATTACAAAAATATTTAAATTCCGACCCCACAGTTTTGACTCTAACTCCGACTCAGAGTTCACAGCACTGGTTCAAACTGCTGTCCATTTACTTCTAAACACTGTTGAACTGTTCTGGTTCTAATACCAGTGGCCCTAAGTATCTACTTTTAAAATAAGGTAGCCATGAAATATTGATATTTGGTAACTTTAATCCAAAATTACTCAAAACAAACGACAGGTACACAAATATTGTTCCTACAAAAGTTGCTTATTTTTCAAAGACCTTTTGAATACTACCACTTTTGCCATTTTAAAATCTTGAGTTTTTGACATTTTTAAGCGAAATATCAGGGATGCCAACCTTTTTGGGAAAAAACAATATCGCCATTCGATTCTTCAATATGGCTTTAGTAATAATTTTTTTTATCCCAACTCTCTAAGACTAGCCGTTTTCTCAAAAAATGCCTGATACGGGTAGTCTGGGACACCCTGTATATAAAATTGAATTCTGCATTAGAATATGTAAAAATTTATAGGATGTTCCATCTAAGAAATATCGAGATTAAATGGTTTAAAGTTATTTGGTCGACTTTTAACCATTTAATCTCGATATTTTAGTTATATGCCTTTTTAAACACTTTGTATATTATTTTTCGAAAACGAATTCACCATTGGGTGCTTTAGTGAGTTTGTTTTTTATAGACAACATTACATCTCTTTGATTTTATTTTGTTGAAAACAACACACTCGATTACATAAATAATGGTAAAAATATTGTTTTTGCTCTTACAGGGCCGCATTTACATACAAAAATAAAGATTTTAAAAATTTCGGGGCGGGGCTGGCTGAACCCCCATATCCCCGCCCTAGCTGCGGCCTTGCTAATAATAGAAACTTGTTAACTTACTTGCCCTAATGCAACACTTGCAGTCAGTCCCAAAATGACAGAGACCAGAAAATATTTCATTTTGGAGTGATGTTTCACTTTCTAGGTGTTTGTAAACAATGCATGATTAGTGCGAAAGCTGTTGCATTTTATATGCTCAAGCAAAGATAAAATGTACAAGGTCAGGGTCAATGTATTTTTGTTCTGGTAAAATCCCTATCCCACACTCATAAATTATTGATGTCTAGTAATTTTGAACAAAAATATTGCTATTCTATGAATCTTAGCTTGCATAATAATTGTTAAAACAATGGAGTATTTGCTTTGAATATATGTTAATGTATTTCTGCTATAGAAAGAAGTAAATATTTTCTACAAAACAATGACCGTTACAGAATTGCGAGTACATTAAAGATCAAGTTCAATCACCAAAATTACAAACTAGTCAAGTCGCCTTTTTTTACCGACCGCTCACTAATCTGAGGTATTGTGATCGCTCAAAAATTGACCCCCTAATTTTTTAAGGAAATATACGTTTTATGGAGTAAATACGAAGGCTATTTTTTGCATTCCGGTTCAATTAATAATATACTGGGTGTTCTAAATTATCGGGCCACCGTTGGTAGTAACTTTGTTATCTTTGGGACTACGAAATCGGTTAAATTAGCAAACTAGTAGTATTTTTTACGTACATTACCATGGTGTAAACAGAAAAAAAAATGAACCTCAAGTTTTTGATTTATGCGCAAAAACAACATTTTTTTAAATGGGATCTCCTGTATATTTTGACAAATTTAGAAAGAGAAAAAATACACAAACAAAAAAGGCTTAATAAATGATTATCCTAAAATGTGACTAAAAAAAATATTTTTTCTACAATTTACCCAAATTTAGCGTGTATTTAAAGTACTTACTTATTTAAAGGAAGTTTATGATTTTGAATTAGAACGTAAAAAAAATAGAATTAATAAATAATTAACTAATGCGTTTTTTGACCAAGGTAAATAACACTCTAACATGTCACATTTTTCGTTATGACAAAAAGGCAAAAATAACGATAATTCAAGAAAATTGACTAAACGTCAATAAGTGTGGATACTTTGACAATATCTGACATAGTTTGTTTATCGCCATTTTGATTTGGAATAAATAATCCTGCTATAAAATATGCAGTATTTTAATAGCCCAGATATTTTTTATCTTCAACTTTAGGATAATCATTTAGTAAGTAAGACTTTTTTGTTTATGTATTTTTTTCTCTTTCTAAATATGTCACAATATACAATCAAAAACCTGAGGTTCATCTGTTTTTCTGTTTACTCCATCGTAATGTACGTAAAAAATACTACTAGTTTGCTAATTTAACCGACTTCGTAGCTCCAAAGATAACAAAGTTACCAATGGTGGCCCGATAATTTAGAACACTCTGTATATCGGTTCCGTTTCGGTTTTTGTTTCAGAAACAGAACGGTTTTTTCGCGGTTTTCGGTTCAGCTCCAAGTGATTGTTTTCATTTTTGAAATGTTTTTATTTCACATTAAAAAAAATGTTGATGTGTCCATCATAGCACTGTCCTCGTTATAGATATGATGATTTAAATATTAACAATATGGAAAAGTGTCTCAAACAATTTTTTTTACTGCAATTATTATTATCACATTTACTAAATATTCACAAAATAAATATTTTTTGGATTTTTTCTCTACATCTGTTAAAAATGGCTCTTTCGCGCTTGGCGCGAAAGCGGGAAATCCTTCTGAGGATTCCCAACGGGGACAAGGAATAAAATTATTCCAGAAATATTTTCGGACTTCCGTTGTCCCTGCCTTAATAACCGCACGGTTTATTCAGAGGTAGAACACAACACAAATCACAAAAACAAAAAAATTTAATTACCGACCTTCCTGGCTCCAGAGACTCGTCTTCGGGAAAACACTTGCACTAAACTAATTTTATAAGTACAACACAATGACACGAAAGAAACATGAACACGAAGTTACACAAAAAAAAACAACTTGGAACTCACAATAATGACATCTGGGTCGTAGTAAATAAGATTAGGACCGCGAATTTGACAGACCGTCGCTGTCAAGTGAACTTTTTCAAGTGATTTGCTCAGAGTTCATTTTTCTAGGATTTGCTCGTTCGGGGCCCGCGGTATTTATTTGGAAATTGGTCAACCCGGACGCGGAATCATGTCGCGCATACAATGACATATTTTATATTTCAAAATATTAATATTTATTTCGACCATTTTTCTTTCGGTCAATGAAAGGTGGTCGCCAGAGGGGTACGATGTGAAGACCACTCTGGCGACCACCTTTCGTTGACCGAAAGAAAAATGGTCGAAATAAATATTAATATTTTGAAATATAAAATATGTCATTGTATGCGCGACATGATTCCGCGTCCGGGCATATATGACATATTTTAATTAGAACTACCAACGGAGTTTTGTATGCTTTTAATTAAATAAAGCCAAAGGTGTTGACCTGATTTGCCTGATTTGATCTACTTGAACAATATCCATAAACAATTACGGGTAGAAACTTAATAAATAATATAAACAAAGGGGATGTATAAGTTTATGCCTGGATTTAGTAAAATACTAACTAAAAGTTACTGAAACTCCGTCCAGGTATAAAGGGGGCAGAGCTGGGCAGGATACGAATCATTCAGGATTCGAATCCTGGATTCGAATCCTTTTAGAGGATTCAAAAGAGCCATTCGAATACTAGTTCAACTGGATTCGTGATCCGGATTCGTTACATTTTTTTAAGAGGATTCGTATTCGAATCCAGTTGTGGGTGATTCGAATCCTTATAAAAGGATTCGAATATTTATAAAAGGATTCGAATATCTATAAAAGGATTCGAATATTTATAAAAGGATTCGAATATTAATAAAAGGATTCGAATACTTAAAAGAATTTGAATCGTCAAAAATAATTTGAATTGTGAGGATTAACATGAAAAATGTCTTTTGTGTGTTTTTAAGTTTCTCGTTAAATCACTGTTTTATACGCGTGGCGCATGAAGTAAAATTTCGAGTTTAGAAAAGCCCAGAAAATTTGTCTCGGATCGCTGCGCGACCCGAGACAAATTTTCACGGGGCTTTTCTAAACTCGAAATTTTACTTCATGCTTAGTCTGGGAATGGAAACGCTCCACAGTGTTTCGAGTATATGGGAGCATGGGACAAAAATCGATAAAACAATTATTAATGGATGCAACTTTTTAATTTGTTTATATATCAATAATACACATATTTTCATCAATTAACACGTAAAAATCATATTATACATATTTTTTTCTATAGTTATCGCGTTTCTTAATATGTTAAAATTCGTATTATCTTATTATAACGTATAAATACTGATTATTAATTCTATATTTAAATAATATTGGTCAATTGAGTTAAAAATAACTTAAAATAACATTCGAATAGAAACATTGAGAAATCGGATTAATATTTGGGGGTGTGTACAGGTAGCGGTATTATAGAAAAGGAGGAATAAATATTAGAAGTAATCCCTAATAAAAGCGGTAGTACGGGATTAAAAGGTATTAGAAAAACACAACTTGAAGATAGGCAGGTAGACAAATAATCTTGTTTTCCCCTAATGCACTAATCCGATTTAGCGGTACCTTTTCATTTCAGATAATTTGCTTTTCCCCGTAACCTTTACCTAAATTAACCTCCATACATTAAGCCCCGTTCTCAACCTACATATTTATTTGCATCTAGTACTACAATCAAATATAAAGCAATTGAATAATTAAACTAGTCAGAAGAATCTTCATCACTATTATCTAATATCGGTATATTTATACCTATATAATATGAGGCCGTAGTCTTTGTCTTTAAGTAGACAGAGACATCATCGTCAATTCTAAAAGTTTTGCGTGTCGAGCCTTTCTTAGAGATGATATTAATGGCTCTGAGGTTAATAATAAAATGTTCATCAAATCTTTATTGGAATTCACTCTTGACGATTTGCGGGTGTGACATAATCGATTCTTTCCTACCTCTCTATGTCTGGCTTCTAACGCATCCCCAGAGAGTTGTCCTATAGGTAAATTGAAAGAACCGATTATGTCACATCCGTGAATTAAAACTTTATGAATAGTATTCGGCATGTAATACCATTCATAAAATTTTAAATATAGTTTTCTAGTTTGATGTAATAACTGGTTAAATTTATCTAGTTCTATATTGCAGCCACTAGCTAGTACTCTTAATATTATAGAGAATTTTGTAATAATATCTACGTTTATTCCAGTTATCTCTGAACTAACTTCAGGATTCTGAAAGAAGCGTCTTGTTGTATTTCCGTCATTTGAGGACCCGTAACCCGGTTTTGGCTTATCAACTGAAAGTCCCATTTTGGTTTTGAACAACCCCTGAATGCGTTTTTTATTTTCCTCAATTATTGTTTTATTTTCAATTATATGAAGGAGGCATTCAAAAAAACGAATCCAACAATGCAAAGTTGATAAGCCAAAACTGTAGTTAGACACGTTAACGGGCCTATCCAGTACACTTTTATCGTTCATTTGCTTAGGTGTCGCTCCACAAATGCACAAATGATACATTTCGACGTTGAATTTGTACCGGACAGTATATTACTCACACTCCCGTCCATCATTGTAAATAATAATTCAAATGTAACTGAGTATTCCAAATCAAATGCCAATCTTATTTTACAGGTTTGCAGTTCACTGATTATTTTATGCATTTTTTGTGCCTCACCACGCACTAGATCTGCAGTTTCTTTTGCAAAAATACATTTTATTGGCCTACAATAATGTGTTGACGATGTTCTTTCGTTAATCCATATATCTTTGCCGGAGCCTACTTCGATCATTTTTATAGGTACTAACGCTACTAAAAATAAATACTCATCAGTACTTTCGGCATCATAAAACTTAATTTTGTATGTACTATGCCCCGAACTGCGAATTGCTTTGATTCTTGATTTTCTAAATTTACTATATTTAAAATACTTTTCGAAGTCAATTGTAAGAGTTCTTGCAAATTAACTTCGGCTGAGGATTCACTAATTTCAACCTGTGATGGAAGAAGTGATTTTTTTATATTATTTAAGGTGTATGAGCTCGGAAAAAAATCCTTATGTAAGGAATTTACTGTAGATTTGAGAAGTGCGTATTTCCGCGCTGATAGATCCAAATCTAAAATTAGTGCCAGCGTCTGATGTGGTGTTAAGGGGATTATTGCAGTGTAACACGCCGATGGAAAGACCCACATAGTTTAGAGTAGCTCATCCGATGCCAAATTTACAGGACAAGTGGGGCGAATACAGTCAGAGAGAAAAGCGGCAGCTCGCTGTGCATTTGTGCATTGCTCCTTGGCATGAACGGATGGAGTCTCGCGTCGCGTGGAATAGACAAAAAAAAAGCGTATAAAAAAGACGGATCTAAGGAAAGTGTCGATTCGTATTATTTAAACACGCTGATAATACATACAAGCTATGTATTGTTTTTAATTCGTTAGAAAGCGTTATCGGATCCTGTCTCATTTTTCGGTATTTACAAAACCGATGATTCTTATTCTTGTCATTATAACACATTATTCTTTCTTTTAAGACTCCAGTTTCGACAGCCGAACAAACTATGTGTTTTATTTTATTAAATTAGAGATTATTTCATAAAAATATAATAATAAAATAATTCATGTTCATAAGCTCCTTGTAAATATTTATATGTCGGATATATACAGGGTGTCTACGCTAAACCATTCGTTAAAAGTTTATGGGGTTGCCGTTGCACTAAAAATTTGAAAACAATCCTTGGCATATGGTTGAATCAGTTCTCCTCATGTGAAATATTTCAACTTTATATCACTTCCGGTTTCACCGGAAGTAGCACCAAATTTGTTATTTTAAATAGAACACCCTACATATTAGTAATTTTTTGGGTTTCTCGTTTAAATTGCAACATATTTTATTCAAACATATGTACACTTATCTCTTATAGTTTTAAAGAAAAAAAAAAATATTTCTAAAATTTTGACCTTTAAAAGGCATCTTGAAATCTGTCTGTAACTTCTCTTAAGAATAAGATAAAAATATGATTTATATCTCTACTTGTACCTAGAGAATGCCTCTATGAGTAAATTAATTGGAAACTGTCAATTTTGACAATAAGTGTTCTTAAAATGTCAATATCTAAGTGCTCTCTTCAATATCAAGTAATTCATTTTTTTTAAATGGAATGATCCAATTTTTATCACGTAGTAGGATTGGGGGGAAAATTTCCTACAAAAAAGTATTATTCAACTATACTTCTAAGGCGAGTAGTTTTCGAATTATTTCGAAAATTCGTTTTTCGTTGCATTTATGCAGGGTAATGACATTTCTTTAATGTACAGGGAGTTTTTCTTTAAAATATACGTATACCAAATTCAGCTTGTTTTCTTTAAATCTTTAGTTATTCGTTGTTATTTTTAATGGTTCAATTTGAAGCTCTAAACGAGTGTTTTCCACTCCCAGACTAAGCATGAAGTAAAATTTCGAGTTTAGAAAAGCCCCTTGAAAATTTGTCAAATTTTTTGGGCTTCTCTAAACTCGAAATTTTACTTCATGCGCCACGCGTATAAAACACAGATTTCAAGTGAAGTTCGAATATAAATAAATTTCACAATATTTTAGTGTTTTATACGCGTGGCGCATGAAGTAAAATTTCGAGTTTAGAAAAGCCCAGAAAATTTGTCTCGGGCCGCTGCGCGACCCTCGACAAATTTTCACGGGGCTTTTCTAAACTCGAAATTTTACTTCATGCTTAGTCTAGGAGTGGAAAACACTCGTTTAAAGCTTCAAATTGAACTCTTTTAAAAAACAACGAATGTCGGAAAATGTACAACTTTATTCCTTGTAAATTATTCAAGTAGTAATTTAGTTTCCATCATTGTCATGGTACTATTAAAAATTATTACAATAAATAAGTTGTTCTTTAATGCTCATTGTTTATTTTGTAAGGGCGTAGGTAAAGTATCGTACGTTTCTTGAGTGGTATGGTAATTACATACTCGCGGAATACTGCACTCACCGCTGCGCGGCTCGCGCGCAACATGTCCGCTCATATGTAATATACTGGATACTACTCTGGTTACGCAATATACTGTTATTATTTGACATTTTGCATTACATACGCGACAAAACAAAAACATTACTACTTGCCTACTAAAATTCAGTTGCGACTTATGCGCGCATTATTCCCTCCATAAATGCGACAAAAAACAAATCTTCGAAATAATTCGAAAATTACTTGCTTTAGAAGTATAGTTGTTAATACTTTTTGTAGGAAATCTTCCCCCCAATCGTACCACGTGATAAAAAAATGGCCATTCCATTTAAAAAAATTGAATTACGAGATATTGAAGAGGGCACTTCGATATTGACATTTTAAGAACACTTATTGTCAAAATTGACAGTTTCTAATTAATATACCTATAGAGGCATCCCCTAGGCACAAGTAGAGATTTAAATCATAGTTTTATCTTATTCTTAAGAGAAGTTACAGACAGATTTCAAGATGCCTTTTAGAGGTCAACATTTTAGAAATATTTTTTTTGCTTCAAAACTATAAGAGATAAGTGTACATACCTATATTTGAATAAAATATGTTGCAATTTAATCGAGGAATCTAAAAAATTACTAATATATAGGGTGGTCTATTTGAAATAACAAATTTGGTGCTACTTCCATTGGAACCGGAAGTGATATAAAGTTGAAAATATTTCACATGAGGAGAACTGATTCAACCGTTTTTTTCAAATTTTTAGTGCAACGGCAACCCCATAAACTTTTAACGAACGGTTTACCGTAGACACCCTGTATGAAAAACGCGGAACATAGGATTTTCAATGATATTTTTTATATAGGAATATTATTTTTCCTAACTGCTAGGGCCATGAAAATAATGTGTATTAATTTGGCCTCTGCCAAATTGGGTGAAGACCCCAAATTTTCGGGAGAATTTCAATTTTTATTTTATTAAATATTCTAGTTTTTATGAATGCAACAAATAAATAATAAAATGACTTCAGGCAGACATTTTATACTCAACAAAAAATATATTTGAGATTTGTCATCTAAAATATTTAGGGGAGATTTTCCCGTATCATATTCAATATTTAAATTATCTTCATTTTATATATTTTTTTTACTTTTTCTAAAAACTACGCCTATAATCAGATAAGTATATTTTTATTTATTTAGACCTGAAATGTTGACCGGGCCGGGTCAGGCAAAACTCAATCTCTCTTATTTTATGACCGGGCCGGGCCAAGCCGGGCCTTAAAAAATATATTGGGCTCGGTGCAATGTTGAGCAAGAAGCTTGTTATTTGAAATGCATTATAATAACTACCTTATTATTATTGTAGTTCTATTTTTTCTAAAATAATTAACAATGAATATGCACGCAGTTAAACCCTACATTTTTTTAAACATTCGTCAAACATATATTACCTGTGTTCAGTAAAAAATAGTTGATTTGTAACATTAATCTACGACAACATCATATGAGTGACGTTATTCTTACTATTCTTATAGTTTTGATATCATTGATTCGTTGATGAAGTCGCAGTTGTTCAAATAGGTCTGATTGCTAGAAACTTTACAATTTACTTTAATAGTTTTATTGCGAGAAGTTTAATGGCATTTAACAACTGCTTTAACAACGAAAGATTTAAGACGAAATAATGATTTGAACAAGACTGATTAATATTTGATTGCTTCTGGCTTATTAATCAGCTTAAAAAACTTTAAAAATAATTTAATAATACCGACACTGCCAAATAATTAGGGAAGCCAATATTAAAGGTATATTACACATCTTTATTTAAATTAGTGAAACATTTCGTGTTTTCTATATTAGTAAACATGCAGTATAAAAAAATACTTATTCCATTAGTAGTCAGAAAGCATAAAAATAAAACACTAGTACAATAAAATATCGATTATAATTGGGAAATATTAATTTTACGAGAACAAATGCTAACGACGCGAGCCGTTTTTGTTAACTATGATTGAGAAAAGAAAAGAAAAACAAACGCGAAGCCGCGCAGCGTTCACCGGCCCAGGGATAAACGCTGGCCGCATGCTGCTCGCCCCTCCAATAATTGTGCAGATGAGTGTACAACGCGTTCAACTAAGAGAAGATCCGCAAGGCGGCGGTATTTTACGGTCTTATTTTTCAAGATTTTTATTTTAACCTGACTCGGGCATGAGTTATCGCATCTTTATGAAATGTTCACATTATATTCCTTATAGTATAAACTAGTAAGATATGGGAATATTTTTTTTAATTTTGAAAAATATAACATTTTCTTTTTCATACCTCTGCAAGCAAATTGTTAAAAAAAAAGTACTTCGATATTTTACTAGATAATTGGGATTAATATACGCTGTCAAAATTTCAACTTTCTAGGACCTTTAGTTTTTAAATAAACCTAACATCAAATTTCAGACCACTGTTTTATTCCCCTTAAACATTTTTTATCCTGACCTTCCATTTGTGTTGTAGATTTCGTAGCAATTGCAGCGGCTAACTGCAACTCGCCCGAACTTCTACCTTCAGCTATTACCGAAGCTCGGCGCCTCTTCGTTTTCAGCGAAGCTTCTTCAAATGGCTTGGGAGGTCTTCCGCGTGCTCGGCTTCCACTTGGTCCCGACTGAGCTTCATGTACTACAGTAGGATTCACACATTGCGGCAAAATAACTATTTCTTGCAGCCAAGCCACGTTATTTGACAGCAATTTTTCACGAGATCTTGCACATATTTTCCATTTTGTATCCATATGCAGGCAAAAGAAGTGGCTCTCATTCATAATACTTTTACGTATTTCACTATCACAACCCGTAATATTCAATCGCGAACATATTTCGTTGAATATACACTGTTTGCGGTCACTTTTGTGAGAATTTAACTACACATTTGCAAGATCAATTTTTTTGATCACGGTACCTCTCTCTATAAAAGAAATCATAACTTGTAAAAGAGCAGCGAGAAGCAGATAATCCTTATATAATTTGAAAGTATATTAATGTACTAATAAGAGGATGTTAACACCCCAAAAGGTTTTCATATATATTTTTTTAAAGTCTCTTCAAAGTTTGCAATCGCAGAAATTTGATGTAAAAATTATGAGTTTGTTTAAAAATTATTTACGGAATAAATCGTACACCAAAAGACAAAATGTAAATGGCATCTTAAACTACATACCTTGGGCTACAGAATCCATCATAGGTTTTATTTAAAACACTTCGTAACAATCGCGATATAACGCTTAGAACAATTGATAAAATATAACTGACATGAAAGACGAGTACCCGCTTCATCATTACCTCGGTTTGGGGGTACATTATTAGGCAATTAGCGAAACTCAGGTAGCTGTTAAATGGAATTCTCAGAGTTTTGGCTTATCTACTTTACTGTTGTAGTATAAAAATCCTTAAAATTAAATGTTGATTTTTTTATTTTTGTCCATTGCTCGAAACACTGTGCGCTCGTTCGAAACTTCAAACTGAATGCTTTGATAAATGACTGAAAATGTTTTTAAAGATGATAATCTAGTATTCAAAATTTTGTTTAATATTATTTGAAGTAAAACTGACAAGGTAGCCACAAGCTGAAATGTTAAATTTTTCCGACATTTCCCTGATTCAAGATTTTTTTCCCTGGTCTTTTAATATAACTTTCTTCTGTGGAAAACCCCCTTTTTGTTAAATTGTTTTCATTGTTTTTGTCAATATTTAAGTTATTTTATAAATTTTTACTTGTTTTGTAATTTGCCTACTGATTTTGACAAATTTAATATCATATGGCTTTTTTGTTAGTGTTTTGGTCAATTTGAATATAATTCCATGACTTTTCTCTGATTTACCTGGTTTTAATGATATTCAGTGAATTTTTTATTTACGTAATTTTTAGGCATTCGTCGATTTAATAATAGAGTTCAATTTGAAGTTTTGAACGGGTGTTTCCACTCCCAGGCTAAGCTTGAAGTAAAATTTCGAGTTTAGAAAAGCCCTGTGAAAATTTGTCGAGGGTCGCGCAGCGACCCGAGACAAATTTTCGGGCTTTTCTAAACTCGAAATTTTACTTCATGCGCCAAACGTACAAAACACTGATTTGAAGTGAAGTTCAAAAACACACAAATACATTTTTAATCAGAGTAACAGGGAATCAGATATTTAATCTGTTATCAACGATGTTCAGTTTTAATAATAAATAATTAGGTTTTGAATATTTTTGTTAAAACAACTAGTAACGATATTTATATATTGATGGTTGCAAAAAATAATTTAATCAAATTTATTCTTAAAGGATTTGTATTCGTGATTCGATAAAACAGGATTCGAATCTTTGATTCGAATCATATTTATCTCTTACGAATCCTTTATTCGAGTATTCGTGATTCGAATTCGTGATTCGAATCTTTTTTATGAGGATTCGTCCCAGCTCTGAAAGGGGGTAAGGTAAGTTTATGGATAATTTTTGCTATGTGAGACATCGTCTTAGCAATAAATATTAACAAACTACATCGGGGCAGCTCATGTTTGGTACCGCTCAACGGTAAGATATGTGGTTCGTGTGTGGTACCGTTCGAACCGGGTTACTCTCGGCTATCCAATGATTTAAGTCTCGTTCGCGTATGTGGACTTATTTCGCGAACCGCGAAGGGGATTTTCATATCCGCGGTTTATTGGTTTCGGGCGTCCTGCCGGATTCTTTTGTTTCCGGCACGTACGAAACCCTCGCTTGTTCGGCCCGGTCGCAGGTAACGGCGTCTTATCCCAGATGTGGCGAACTTAGGGATAACCGGGGATTTTGTCCACTCTCTGCTGGTTGTGTATATTTGGATAGCCGAGACGAGTTTCATCTCTAGGGGATGAAGTTGAGCTGCCCGATGTGTGGAGGCGCTTGACCTATCTGACGGCGTTTCACTAGGCAACCTAACTTTATCCTAAATCTTAAATCTATCCAATGTATGGCGCGAACTTTCCCGTTTGAAAAACAAAAGAGAGTGAAGCAATATCGAAGTTGATTGGGACTGTTGCTCCGAATATTAAAATATGTAACAAGATAACGCCCGTGGTTATGTTGCAGCTGAAATGTTGCTGAATGAACAAGTTGACGACGCTTTCGGTAAAGCGCCGGTAATACATCTTAGTAAATATCTCTCACATCTTAGCAGTATATATTTTCAACTTTACTTTGGTTTATACGCATGGCGCATGAAGTAAAATTTCGAGTTTAGAAATACCCCGTGAAAATTGCTACGCGACCCTCGACAGACTTTCTATGCTTTTTTAAACTCGAAATTTTACTTCATGCTCAGTCTGGGAGTGAACGACACTTAGTTTTCGTTGTATTGCTAACATATCGAGATTTTCGTTAATTTATAAAATTTTTATGAAATAATATTATTTCATAAAAATGTCGACATTTTCGTTATAAACCACTGATTCGAGATTTTCGTCAATTTATAAAATTTCTATCAAATTTTCAATATTTTTATTCAGATTTAGAACAATTTCTACAAATTAACGCTTAATTTATGAAATTAATTTATCAAATTTATCAATATATTCTAAAAATATTTCAAGACACAAATTTGAGTTTTTTTTTCATCAAGACATACTTTTTTGGTGTCGAAAAAACAATTATGTCAAAAGCCACAATTTATGTAAATAATGACGAAAAACAAAATCTCATGAAAAATTTGATAAAAACTTAAATGAAATAAATCAAAAAATATGAAAACGGCGAGTCACCTCGCCTTCTACAAATACAAAAAATTAAAATTTTACCGCGGCAGAAAAACAAACGACCAGTGATTATAGTCAAAATGTCATAATAGTCAAATTAATAAGTGTCATTTCATTTTATAGATTACATGTTGATTATATTGACAGTCTTTACTATATTGATTGCCATTTGACGAGTACATTTAAAAAATCAACTATTAATCGATACTAATTACTAATTAATAAATTACTAATTATTGACTACTATTCATATATACATATTTTTAAAAGAGTTCATTTTGAAACTTCAAACGGGTGTTTTCCACTCCCAGAGCAAGCATGTAGTTAAATTTCGAGTTTAGAAAAGCCCCGTGAAAATTTGTCGAGGATCGCGCAGCGACCCGAGACAAATTTTCTGAGCTTTTCTTAACTCAAAATATTACTTCATGCGCCACGCGTATAAAACACTAAAATACTGCGAAATGTAGGTATATTCCCACTGAGCAAATCCATTTAAGTAATGTTTCATCAACATTAAAACAACGTTTAATGTTGATACACTGTTGATATAACGTTATTTGTTTAAACAAGATAAATTCAAATTCAAAACAATTTGATTTCGAGAAAATAAGCTTACGCTTCTTATAGTTTGCACACTTTAAACATAATATATAAAATTACGAAAAAACTATTCGTGAAAATGCAAACAATGTCTTAATTAATAAGACAACTTAAGACGATAAATATCCATTGAAACAACTACTTCCCGTGCAAATACACCTCCGGATATTGAATTATACAATGAAATATTTAAAATCTTATTTAATTTGATATTTAATATTTCATTGTATAATTATATATCCGGAGGTGTATTTGCACGGGAAGTAGTTGTTTCAATGGATATTTATCGTCTTAAGTTGTCTTGTTAATTAAGACATTGTTTGCATTTTCACGAATAGTTTTTTCGTAATTTTATATGTTATTTGTTTGTTTTTTGCTTAGTGGGTTTGAAGCTTACATGAAATCAGTGTTTTATACGCGTAGTAAAACATAGTAAAGTAAAATTTCGAGTTTAGAAAAGCCCAGAAAATTTGTCTCGGGTCGCTGCGTGACCCTCGACAAATGTTCACGGGGATTTTCTAAACTCGAAATTTTACTTCATGCTTAGACTGGGAGTGCAAAACACTCGTTTAAAGCTTCAAATTGAACTTTTTTAAAAAACAACGCATGTCGGAAAATTTACAGCTTATGCATATGTTTACCTAAAAGAAAAATTTCCTGTACGTATACACGACTGTTCCAATTTTCCATTTTTTGTATCTGGGTATACACAGGGATTTGTATACCGAAATAAAAGATTCCCTATATGTTGTCATTTAACAACATTGACTATTTAACGATTACATTGTGACTACATGCTATTTATTGGCTCTCTTTGGCAATATTGACTATTAATCGATTATGTTGACCACATGGTTCATGCTGATTGTTGACTACTATTTAATATGGATTTTTATTTGACAAAATTAATTATTAATCAATTATTCTACTGAGCAAAACACCAACAAATAAGGTTGTATCAAAATTTAGCAACATTAAACGTTGTATTATTGTTGATAAAACATTACTTGAATGAGTTTGTTTAGTGGGATGTTAACTAGCGATATCAAAATGTTACTGGTTGAAAACATATATTAAAATAAAATGTATTTTTAAAGGATTTGCATTAGTGATTCTAAAAAACAGGATTAAAATTATCGATTCTAATCATATTTACTCGTGATTCGGATTCGTAATTCAAATCCTTTTTTTGAGGATTCGTCCCAGCTCTGATATAAAAGAGTATTCGAATCGAATAATGAACTCAAAAAGAAATGATTGACATGCGATTCTGGAATGATATCAGCGACGGCTCGCAGCCTAACTTCAGGGTAGGCAACAGCGCCAAGGCACACAAAATTTGAGGTTGGGATCGCGCTTTATAAATACAAGGAATTGCACAACAAAGTACCCTTTCAATAACGGATACATATTACCTTGGATGTCTGGCCGACCCTGAAGTTAGGCTGCGAGCCGTCGCTGAATGATATAATAAAATTTAAGATCGATCGCATTGGATTGTTTGCTTTATTTGATAAAAGGTATATTATAATTCGATTGTTTTGTATTTGATTACGTTATCTAATGATTGGGCCATAATTGGGAAGTAATCAGGAGTATTGTGTGTTATAATTTGGTGTTGATTGTAAATGAATGTTGAAAATATGGAGGTGTTGAGATTTTTTGTAATTTTACCAGTTTTTATTACGCGCGTTGAAAATTTGAAGAATTTTAAGTACGGATTGGAACATTCCGGAATTTTTATTAATATTTCAAGTAGTGCAAATGAAGAGGTTTGTTATTTTTATTTGAATTTTATTCATTATTTTAGGAATTGCTTGCGGTTAGACTCAAACTTGATTTTATTTCAAATTAGAATTTCATTACAAAACTGTTTAATAATTTCGACAATTACAATTATTATTTTATTTTTCAACGTCAGTTATTGCAGGAAACCTACGATCTCATTAATATTGTTTAAATTGATCAAAATAGTCATTGCGCAGGTGCGCACCTAGAAAATTGTCTTGGGACCCTTCAAGACGCGTGAGCCCCCCCCTCACGCGTCTTGAAGGGGCCCATACCTGTCTCACTTATGGTGAATCACCCTGTATAAAATATAATACAAAAGCTTTTTTAAAACCCCAACTATTTGCCATATATTATTTTTAGAAAGAAGAACTTGAATGTGATTTTAATGATGAGGAAAATGGAGTCATTTGGGAGGTACATCAAACAAACGGCAAACTAGCTTCAACACCAATTTGCCTCAACGATCAAAATAAATACATTCTAAAAAAGTGCATCAATGGAATTTTGGAAGATCAAAATGAAAAATGCAAGAAAATCCAAGAACCAATCAAACTCTGCCCCGATGACATGCATCCACTCGATGACTACTGCATGATCGTCTTACCCCCAAAACCTTACTACGAATCAAAATGCCCTTATGCCTACACCTTAGCACTACAACTAAACTTCGACTTTCCTTTTTGGTTAGGTATGATAAGAGATGTCCAATACGGAATCGGGGAATTTGTTGAAGATGGCCTTACCTCAATAGTATATGAAACTGGATGGGTATACGATAATAGATCCATCAAAGAAAGCAATTGTTTGGTTTACTACAATGAAAGTTATATTGAAGCAGTTGATTGCAACGCAAGCCACGCAAGAGTTTGCTTGTATGAAAGGCTACATAAAAGATCGTTCAGATTTTGCAGTTTTCTTCCATATCCGTGTGCAAATCCTTCTTATGATCATAGGCTGAAAAAATGTGTCTGTGTAGTAGATCTTGAAAATCAAAATTATGAGTATGCTGAGCTGGTTGAACCTTACCAAAGCACTTTGGATTTACAAATTAATGCCCAATTAGGTTTAGAATTTAATGGAAGTTTAAAATGGGTTAAAAGTGGCGAGGAAGTTAGTTACACTTATTGGTCCCCTCTAGGTTTAACAGATTTTACTGAAAACACAAAAATAGTCTTAACCAGAAATGGCTGGAGCATATACAACGGAGTTAAGGTTAAATTGGTTGAAATGAACTACACGTATGGTATACAAAACATTCACATATCCCTAGAGGGTCCATTTATGGTGGTAACGGTGAACGACCCAAAAGGCTTTGTCTCAAACATGTATTCAGAATACATTATATGTTTTACTGATAGCTATCCTGACCATTTATTCATAGAATTTCACAGATTACTCGTTGGTGAAACCACTTCGAGAATCCAAGCAGACACATCGGGAACTTACTGGTGTAAAGGCGAAAGCTTGGACACTCAAGAAATTATCATGTCCAACAAATTATTCATCACAAGAAACAATATTTACATGATCGAGTTCAGAATTTCATACGAACAGGATGAAGACCCAACTTACTACATGACAGCTTTTTACAAATACATTCTCGGTTTAAACAACGCGTTCTCATTAGAAAAAAAAGGCGATTTGCTATTCAAATGGATGAAAACGCTTGCTGTAAACGAGGAAGAGCACTGGGTTGAGTATCTACTTCACATAATCACTGATATCTCCAAAGATCACCTCCAAGAATACTTCAGGCTTAGAAATATTTTTAGGTTAATGAAATGGCCTAATTGGGTGCTTGGGAAAAGTGATTTATACAACTCAAAATTCTGCGCCGAGGAAACGACAATTTCAGGAAGTGCCTTTGTGAAGTGGCCTTTGACTGTAGCAAATGAAACTGTTAGATCTTTGGATATTTGTGTTGATGAAGATGGAAGGCATATCTACAGAAAATGTGGTTTTGATTTTATTGATGGTGTCCGCTGGGAAAAAGTTGCAGATTGCTACTTTAGGACAATGAATACATCTGATATCACAGAAAAGTTGGTAAATATTTTAGAAGGAAATTCAACCGGCAATTCTAGTATCAAAGACTTAAAAACATTAACGAGCGACCCCAATCAATTGAAACCAGTTGATGTATTCTTAATTGCTTCTATTTTAAAAAAAATCGAAAGAGAAAATCTAGATTTGGAAAATCTAGTTCGCGTAATTAGCAATGTTTTAAATGTAAGCCCAAACACATTAAACAAGTCACAAAATGAATCAAGGGCAACTGATAAGATTCTTCAGAATGTTGATTTAATAATACAAAATAACAAAAACCGTTACATAGATAAATTACTTGAAAGCAAGAATGTTGTTGTTTTTACCTTTTGCGCTAAAACTACAGTTTATTCAGGTTTAGGCCTAATCAACTTCGCTGGTAACCTAAACGTAATTCAATTCACTAGGAACGTGTCTTTCGCTAAAATCTCAACTTGGCCAGACTTAGACCTAGCTGCGATTCTTCCAAACTCCCTTCTTGATCACATTGCAATATTAAACGATTCAGTAATCACCATAAGTATTTTCTTGAAAGATTCACTTTTCAATGGCGGTTATGTAAAAGAGAAAAATTACGCCAAGAATATTGCAATTTTACTTCCGGGCATTAAAAAATTTGCGTTCCAAATCCCAATTATTTTCAAACCAAACGGTTTTTTGAAACGCAGAGTACGCAACTGTGGGTTTTGGAAATTTGGAGCAAACTCCAGTTCATGGTTTTTGGAAAACGCTCCAGATCAAAGCTACCCTGGTCTCCAAGTATGTTACTTCTCACACACGACACATTTTGGTTTACTAATTTCAAATAAAATATGGAAGTACAGCCAAATTTTGGATTACATCACTATTGTAGGTTGCACGTTTTCACTAATTGGGTTTATAGGTATCTTTATCACAGCTTGTTTATTTTCACAATGGAGGAATCGTGATGGAAATAAAGTGATTTTAAATTACAGCGCGATTTCCGTGGTGCAAATAATTCTATTCTACATCTCATATCAATCTCAGGAAAATTACGAAAAAACATCGTGTGTGGTAGTTGGGGTTTTGATGCACTACGCAGTTTTAACGCAATTCGTTTGGATGTTAATAATTGCCTATTTTATGTATAGAAGATACGTTGTTGTGCTGCACTATCCACAACAGTTTGTTTACAATAAATCGTGTGTAATTGCATACACTCTTCCCAGCATTACAATAGCCCCACTATTATTCTTCAATTGCAATTACGTTGAGAGAAAAATGGGATTTTGCTACCCAACTGGTGAAGTTTTGCGCTATACTATTATGCTTCCAGTTGGGCTCATCGTGCTCATCAATATCTTCATTTTCTTGGTGATTATCGTTGAATTATTTTGCAAACAAAAAACCGTTATTAAAACAGCCAGCTTTATTTTGAGGCTGAAATTAGTGGTTTTAGTTTTCTTCATTACTGGAATGTCCTGGATTTTCGGACTGCTATCACAATTTTTGGATAGTATCTCACTGCAATTTATATTTTGCACTACTACCTCTCTGCAGGGGATGATTTTGTTTTTGTTTTTTATTGTGATGAATGAGGAGACTAGGAAGAATTATAGGAATCTTTGGAATCGATACAAACATGGTCACATTAAGTAATGAATAATTTTAAAAATATATTTATTAAACAGGTGATGTTTATTGGTAAAACTCATTAAGTGCTATTATCTGTTATTATTTACTTGAACGACTGTTGCCTATAAACCAATGTAATTTAAAATGAAATGGTTAATTAGGTGATTACCCACATAGCACACTTCGCCCACGGTACATACATTTTTCGTCCAAATTACGTACATTCATCCATGGACGTAATTTGTACGTACAATGTACGTACATTACTGTACGTACCAGGGTTGTTATGTTTAAATCACTTTGTTTTACAACAGTGTCTTAAACATGTTTAAAAACAGCCGTCGTGTTTTTAACGGTTTTGTTTTAAACATGTTTTAAATCTTAAACTTGTTTAAAACATGTTTTAAACGTTAAATTTATTTAAAACGTTTTTTTTATTATCTTAAATTTGCTAAATTATATTTTATACTAGTTCATTAAGATTTATGTTTACATTTTTAAATTTTAGGTAAATTGTTGAAGATATTTCAAATTACATTATTAAACATAACATTTTATTATAATAAAATATCAAATCTGTGTGCATAAATGTGATTTTTAAATACAGCGAAATTTTCTTTGAGGTGTACATATGCATACACTATAAATTTAACGACATTCGTTGTTTTTTTAAAAGATTTCAATTGGAATCTTTAAACGAGGGTTTTCCACTCCCAGACTTAGCATGAAGTAAAATTTCGAGTTTAGAGAAGCCTGAAAATTTGGATTGGCCGCGTAGCGAAGCGGAGCGGCCAATCCAAATTAGGCTTTTCTAAACTCGAAATTTTACTTCATGCGCCACACGCATAAAACACTGAAATGTCGCAAAGTTTAAAATATACGGCTTTAGCAATCCAATATGTATATGTGAATAAAACGTGAGTCAAATTCTGCGCTGAACAAATTGTTTAAGACAGTGATTATAGGCAACCCAATAACTCTAACGTATATTAGGTTGCCTATAATCGTTGTTGCATGTGTGTGTTTATTGAACTTAACTGTAAATCAATGTTTTTAAGCGTGGCGCATGAAGTAAAATTTCGAGTTTAGAAAAGCCTAATTTGGATTGGCCGCTCCGCTTCGCTACCTGGCCAATCCAAATTCTTAGGCTTTTCTAAACTCGAAATTTTACATCATGCTTAGTCTGGGAGTGGAAAACACTCGTTAAAAGTCTCAAATTAACCGCTTTGAAACAACGAATTCCAGCAAATTTAAAAAACGCTGTAATTATCGGGATATGTATACTCAAAAGAAAAATGCCCTATATGTTCTGTTTTAAACACTTTTTAAACGTGTTTTAAACATGTTTTTAATTGGCAATGTTTTAAACGCCGTTTCAATGAATAAAACACGTTGTGTTAAAAAATACTGTTTGTTTTATTTAAAATGAAAAAAACGTTTTTTAACAACGCTGGTACGTACACTCTACTTGCTAAAATATACGTCCGTAGTACGTACATCACTGTACGTAATAAATATACGTTCACAGTACGCACGTACACACATGGACCAACATAAGATCTAACATTGTTTGGGGATATAGATGGCGCAGGTGCAGATTTGTTCTAAGTGTATTCACAAATAGGCTTATATAGTTGGAAATGTTCAGTATTCCTCAGCCTGCGTCGGTACCATACTAACAAGGATCTCGAAGTCCTATTGAACACAAGTTCAATTTTTGAGGGAGCACTCTATTTATATAAATAGAGAGTTACTTCAAATAATGAATTAGTGTTCATATATATATATGTACATATATGAAATAAAGTTTTATAGGAAACGTGTGCATAGTATCAATGCTTGAAAACAAATTTAACAAAAAATATATTTATTATGAACAGCTGTATTACGTATGTAGGGCGTAAATACCCTATGTAAGTAATTTTGTGTACGTCCTATCTACGTAACTTTATGTACGTCCTAAATTAGTACAATCTTGTGACAAATAGACGTACTGTGTATGTACATAGGACGAAAACGGACGAAGCTGTACGTACATAGGATGTGATTATGTACCAAACTCTACGTCCACAGTACATACATAGGATACACTTGTGCTACATGGGTAGTATGTGGGGCATGTGAAGTTATTTAGATAATATATGTATGTGTAATTAAATATTTATTATATAATAAATATTAAGCTCTTCCATAATATCGTTGCGTTTTTATTCTAACTCTTATCCTCCTATACTTTGCTCGCTCTTTAGTTCTTTAGCACTAGTCATCGTTTTTCTGAAATACAGGGTGTCCCGTTATTGTGGGGAAATGACCTAATCATCAAAATATGATGATTTAACACAACTTATCTATATCTAAAATTTTACGGCTAAGCTGGAATTAGTCTTCAAAGTTCAAAAGGGTATTATTAATTTTATTTATGACTAGCATTTAGCCCGATTTACCAACCGGGGAGCCGAGGGCCGAATCAAGGAAATGTAGAAATGTAAAGAGAATTGCATAATTAAAAAAAAAATAAATGATGTTGAAGAAAAATATATGTATAATAGTAGCAAGGGTACTGCAAGGTAAATCGTTGTTTTGTAGTGGTTATGGAGTGGATGGATGTAAAGGTCCGTGAAAAGGTTGGAAGAGATGGTCGCTTCGCTCCAGCCGCTCGCTTCGCTCGCTTGCCTTGCTCGCTTCGCTCGCTAGGGTGCTCGCTTTGCTCGCACATAGAGAGGGTAATTGCTCCTTTATCCCCGCGAAAACAAGTTTTGTCTAGCGCAATTTTTGGACCGAAAATTTGCTGAAACACCGGGAAGGCGGCCATTTGTTGGCTCGAAAATAATTTGCTGAGCACCGCGAGGTCAAACCATACCACCCTACGTTTAAACAAATCGTTTTGGAGCATTTTAAGTCGGTCAAAAAAAATAATCAAGAAAATCACGGTTTTAGACCACCCTGTATATACACGTTAAACTTAAAAATTAATTAATTTTAATTGTTTTGTTTCGTCTTGTTTCATCTTGTCGGTTGCGGATAATTATTCGAAATCGAAATGTGAAAACCAAATTTCTCTATCGCAATTTTTCGACCGAAAATGTGCTGACAACAGCTCGTGAAGGCGGCCAATAAAAAAAAAAAAAAACATGTCCCAACACCGCTAAATTTAATCCTAGCGATCTGCGTTTAAACAAAACATTTTGGAGAAAAAATAAAAACCATCGATTAAATGCGAGATTTAGACATCTGGTATATATTTTTATGAAATTTCAATTGCAAAAAAAAAAATACTTTTCCTCGATAGAAAAAATTCTCGATAGATAGGTCGTGTTTCTAATGGAATTCTGAACACGATAGACGCAAAATTTTGAAATTTTTTTTTTTTGCAAAATCGATTAAATGTGATATTTTTTTTAATCGGGCGATTTGAGCGCTCGGAAGTATCGCGTTGGAAAGCCCAGGTCAAATCCCATCGAAATTGTGCTATGCGCGACCTGAAAAAGTTCCGTGTGAAGCAAGACCAGCGTGTAAAGTATTGAGGTTAGGAAATCTTCCGCCCGGCGTAAAATTAAAAAAATGATTTAAAATAGAAAACGCGGTCGGATTTGAACGCCGCTTAGCCTAAGACACGCGGAATTTTTGTTTTCGGTCCTGTGTAAATTTGAACTTTCTAAAATGAATTCTTCGATTTTTCCACTCCCGGTGACAGTCGTCTCCCATAAGAGCAATGTAAAAGTGGTTGCCATGGCGACCGAATCGGTCTTCTCGGATCCCCGCTGCTTTAACGTTCTTATTATGGGAGACAATTGAACGCTATATTCGATCCGACTGAAATTTATTATGGTTGATTATCATAATATAACACATCATTTCAGTTATTATAGTCAATTGACAAGAAGTATAAAAACAGTAGTACCACAACCTAAAAACTAAAATATGTTTTTATTGGCGCACCTTATCTAAATTTAGAAAATACTACTTGAAAGATTAGTTTACTTGAACGTTTTTTTGTCTCTTAATAATGTTTGATATTTTGTACAACAACACAAATAATAATACCTACAGAGTGTCCCATTTTAATCCGCCAGTAGCGATAATTCTGAACCAGTGCATTGAAGCAAAAAGTGTTCCGAATAAAAAGTTAACGGTTATGAGGGGGACATCTGATGCCGTCGACTTTGCCCCCTCAGTCCTCCAGGGGGGGAGGGGTGGTAACAGGGGGAAACTTCAATATCTTAAATGAAAACCCCTATTTTTTATTGCAGATTCGGACACAGCGTTAAAAGGTAGGTAAATTTTATCCGGGTTGTTTTCCAAAATTGTTGATAGACGGCGCTGCAAACGTGAAAATGTGTTTTTTATCAACTAAATAACAAAATTCATCAAATAATTAATTGTTATTATTACTTAAGACTCACTCACAACATTACAAGTTTGTTTTTCTCTCACCCCGCCCTCTCTCATGATAAGTACTTGAAAATAACGATTGAGTACTTCTTTTTAAAATTGAATAATGGTAATCAAAGTCAAAACAGAATGTCAATTTATTGTCAACAGTGTTTGACCTTGCCCCCTTTCAGACCCCCCTTTTTGTCACCCCGCCCCACACAGATAAAATACTACCCCACCCTTCCCCACAAAGGTAAAAATGTCTGAAACAAATGGTGATGTGTCCATCATAGTACTTTCCCCGTAAATTGCGTATTAAATCACTTTTAAAATATTTGTAGCATTATTATTTTCAAAATGTCTTCAACTTCTTGATAACTACAACTTTTATTTGAAACATTTTTCAATTGGATCAACACATACTGATACAAACCAATGACTAGATAAAAAACACTATTTATTGAATATCTCAAAAACTAAGAGTGCTATGACAAAAAGTGAAGATACAAAAAATCTTTAATATTTTATTACCTACAACTTTTATTTGAAACATTTTCCAATTGTATCAACACACACACTGACACAAATCGATGACTAGATAAAAAACACTATTTATTAAATATCTCAAAAACTAAGAGTGCTATGACAAAAAGTGAGTCTACAAAAAATCTTTAGTTTTTTATTTCCTACAACTTTTATTTGAAACATTTAAATTGTATCGACACATACACTGTCACACATCAATAACTAGATAAAACACACAACTTTTGAAATATCTCAAAAACTAAGAGTGCTATGACAAAAAGTAAGTGGACAATACATCTCAATTTTGTTATTATCTACAACTTTTATTTGAAAGAATTTTTTGTTTGATGAACATTTATTGAAAAAATCTGAAAAAACTGAAAAACGCTAAGAGTAAAGTACCACTTCCGGTTTTCCGATTTTCACCAACAGCTTTTCAGTTCTTCCGATTGTAACAAAAAGTTTAAGTTTCAAGTTTCATCTCGATATCTTTAGCGGTTTTTGCGGTACAGCGCACACAGACACACACACAGACACACAGACAGACAGACAGACAGACAGACATTTTTCAAAAATGGTCTTATACAACTCAGGGGACCTCAAAACGGATATTTCCGCTAACATTTTTGATTCGAAAATTTTCACGAAAACAATACTTTCCCTTTGTATTACATACGGGGGAAAGTAAAAACTGTTTACTTCACGCAACACATTTTTCTCCGAAACAAAATACTCCTAATTTCAGCTATTTCAATTTAATTATGCCATGAAAGATACTGTTGCCGTTGTCAAAAATACTAATGCTCTCACTAAGAAATTCGATTACTGTGTGATAGAAAAATGCTTTTAATTTGTTTCTCGGCTAGTCAAGATAAACTTCATTTTAAAATAAGAGTAACCAGTTTTTTCAGACATTTTTACCTTTGTGGAGAAGGGGGTAGTATTTTATCTGTGTGGGGCGGGGTGACAAAAAGGGGAACACACTTGTCATGTTGTGAGCAAGTCTTAAGTAATAACAATAATCAATTATCTGATGATTTTTGCAATTTAACTGACACACAAACAGAGAGAAAAACAAACTTGCAATGTTGTGAGTGAGTCTTAAGTAATATTAACAATTAAATATGTGATGAATTTTGCTATTTAATTGATAAAAACACATTTTCACGTCTGCAGCGCCATCTATCAACAATTTTGGAAAACAACCCAAATAACATTTACCTACTTTTTAACGCTCTATCCGAATCTGCAATAAAAAATTGGGATTTCCATTTAAGATTTTAAAGTTGCCCCCTGTTCCCGCCCCCGCTGGGGGGCAAATCGACGGCATCAGATGTCTCCCTCATAACCGTTAACTTTTGATGCGGAACACTTTTCGCTTCAATGCACTGGGTCAGAATTATCGCTACTGGCGGATTAAAATGGGACACCCTGTACAATTTTTACATCCAAAAAAAATTACGAAAACTTGTAAAATTTCATTGATATCCGTGCTCACCCGTACAGTGTGCTGTGCATTGGTGTTACATCAAAGGATCAGCTATAGTGGAATTTGGGAGAGATGTCCTATGACTCATTGATGTGGAATGTGTAATTCGAATTTTTTAGAGAGTATGCCGATAGTTGTATCAGCAACGATTTTTTCTAGTTGTGTCAAATTTTGATGTTACATGACAATGTCATACTGTTTAGGTCGCGAGTATATTAGCATTCTTTCGTTTAGAAAAGCTTTAAATCATAATTTCTTGAGATTTTTTTTCTTTTGAGTTACATATCCCAATACGTGTTGTAGATTTTTTAATATTCGTTGTTTTTTAAAAAGAGGTCAATTTGAAGTTTAAACGTGTGCTTTCTACTCCTACTTTAAGCATGAAGTAAAATTTCGAGTTTAGAAAAGCCTGAAAATTTGGTTTGGTCGCGTAGCGCGAAGCGCGGAGCGACCAAACCAAATTTTCAGGCATTTCTAAACTCGAAATTTTACTTCATGCTTAGTCTGGGATTGGAAAACACTCGTTTTAAGGTTCAAATTGAACTCTCTAAAAATAGCGTATGCTGTTTGTATACTTAAAAGATAAATTCCCTGTATTAAGAGATTAATCAGATGACTATTTGCCAAATCTACTGAATGCGCATTTGATTGAACTAACTCTTTCGTTTGAGCGTACACAAAATCAACATAAATGCATTATTTATTTCTGTAAATACCTGAACTATACACCATTCCATTTGTTTCTGGATCTCGCCTAGCCATGCTTTCGTGTTGTTATGTTGCAGTATCAACATTTACATTTTTTATTAGTTGCCACTCCTGATTCCTTATTTTAACAGTGTTGCAATAATTTATGATATCATAAGTAATCCTCTTTTTAATTTTTAAGAGGTTTATTGTTAATCTTGCAACAATTATTTCGCCACTTCGAGCATTTTATTATTAAATCAAATTAATCTAGTGTTGCAATGCTAAATAATAAAAGTGGAATGAGGGCTTAAAAATTGTTTGACATGAAAATTATCAGTATCACAAGAGGGTGGGAATAAATTTGCAATTCTACAAAAAAATACGGAGGGCCAACAGAAGAGAGAATGACCAAAATTAAGGTGGATGGATGGAGTTGATCAAAATGTGTTAACGGGAAGACCCAAGCGAGAAATACAAATGGATGACGAAATAAGTTTGCAGAGCCGAATTCATTATATTTGTTATATACAATATTATTGCTGTGTTTGTATGTACAAAAACCAAGTAGTAAATTTTGTTAATCTTAAAACTGCATATTATTATCCTTTTATATCTGAAAATTTGTAAAACAGGCAACAGTGTAAGATCACAATAGTCAGAAATTATAACCTTAAAATCGAACATCTGACAGTGACATTTAAAAACCCTGATTTAAAACACAACCAGCCCCATTTACAATACTTAAACTGTCACTTTTCCATAGCTAGGCGAGATCCAGAAACAAATGGAATTGTGTATACTTAGTAGATATGGAAATTGGAATTATACCACTTAAACTTACATTTAAATCGATTGTGCACATTAATTAAAATAATTTGAGGCTGGGTTTTTGCAGATTTAGTTTTACGAAGACATTGTCAAAATGTGACGTTTAACCTTAACATTTTAAAGCTGCATACCGAAACATACGTTTTCGCATGTTCCATCTAAAAACCATAGCAGACATATTATGAAGTTTTCTGTCTCTTTTCACACACGTAATCTAATGACATCAAACTATTTTCGTATTACATGTATTGGTGCAGAATGCACTACAAATCAAGGATACCACCTTTCGTGAATCGTACTTTATACAGAGAGTTTTATGTAACACCGAACATTTCCATAACGAGAATTTTTTAAGTATACATAAGCATACGTTGTGCATTTGCCGAACGCTCGGTTTATTCAAAGATTTGAAGCTTTAAACGAGTGTTTTCCTCTCCCATGAAGTAAAATTTCGAGTTTAGAAAAGCCTGAAAATTTGGTTTGGCCGCTCCGCGCTGCGCCCTACGCGACCAGACCAAATTTTCAGGCTTTTCTAAACTCGAAATTTTACTTCATGCGACACCGGTACAAAACACTGATGCAATGTAAAGTTTAGCAGTGTGTTTTAAACTTCGTAGTATATCAGTGTTTTGTACCGGTGGCGCATAAAGTAAAATTTCGAGTTTAGAAAAGCCTGAAAATTTGGTTTGGCCGCTCCGCGCTTCGCGCTACGCGACCAAACCAAATTTTCAGGCTTTTCTAAACTCGAAATTTTACTTCATGCTTAGTCTGGGAGTGGAACACACTCATTTTAAGTTTCAAATTGAACTATGTTAAAAAGCAACGAGTATCTAAAGATGTACGGCATATACGCTGTAATTGGGACATGTATACTTGAAAGAAAAACTCCCTGTATGTTCAAGTTGAGGCATTAACTGCGATTGATTGGCTACAATTTTTAATAGTCATATGGGCAACCCAATTTACACATAACTTAAAAATGAAAAGTGTCAAATTGTATTGGATGAAAATGTTCGGTGTTACATAAAACTCTCTGTATGTATATTTATTTTAATAATATGTATAAACATAATGATAATATTAAAATAATAGCCTTTAATAAAAAAACAATTAACGTTTGAGAAATACAATATATATTTATAAAATTAATCAATATTCAATATCTGGAATCGTTGGCATCATAATCGTAGGTCTTCCTCTTTTCAAATTTGGACCATCTTTTGTTTTAGTTATTGACTTACTTTTTCTCACACTCGCATCGGACCCACGATTAGCTTTTCTTTTTCTCTCCTTTTCATAATTTTCTTTCAAAATATCTAATTTTTCCTTTTTTTTATTATATATCTTTGTTCGGTCTGCAATTTCAACCACGATCATTTCATTTTCCTTCATAGAATCCTCCATATCAATCAATAATTTGTCTTTAGTCAGCAGGCCATTTACTTCTTTCAAGCGTTGAGCTTCACGCCGGAAATAATCACGCTTTTGTTTTAACTCATTCATTGTTTCTCTGGCCTGAAATAAATAAAAAAAATCAAACACTAAGGCGCGGTTGCACCATACTGAGTTGAGCTCGAGTTCAGCACTGAATACATACCTCTATTCTTTCATAATCCTTTTCTTCTAGCTTACTCTTCATCAACCTTATATTCATTTCGACAGCGGAGCACTTTTCTCGCACATGAGCTAAGCACTGTATAGCACCAGAGCATCGCTTTCTTAATTTGGACAATTCGTCATCCTTCTCTTCAATTTTGTCCACATGAGCCGAGTTCTCAATCTTCATCTGCTCAAACTCAATAAGTGTGTAGTTCTCCCCAATTCTATCCAATGCTCGAATTGCGGCATGCTTATCAGCCACAGCATTTCGTATCTTGATATGTTTTAAGCGTAGATTTTTAATTTCTTTAGCTTTGCTTTTTTGATTATGTAAAAGCTTATCTACAACCTTAACAAAAAAATGGAAGGATACATTTTAATGAAATATTTAATATGCTATGTACCAGCGACGGCTCGCAGCCTAACTTCAGGGTCGGCCACAGCGCCAAGGCACACAAAATTTGAGGTTGGGATCGCGCTTTATAAATACAAGGAATTGCACTACAAAATCACCTTTTAATAACGGATACATATTACCTTGGGTCTCTGGCCGACCCTGAAGTTAGGCTGCGAGCCGTCGCTGCTATGTACACCAATAGCTACAGGATTTTAATGTAAATCTATTATGAACCTTTATTTTATCAATAACTGTTCTACTCAGGCGGGGATTTAGGGGATTAATTTCCCCCCTATGGGTCTTGAAAAGTAGGAGAGTGAATTAAAGGGCTATTTTTCTGTTAGCGATTTATTTTCTTATAATTTTATTTCATGCGCCACGCGTATAATACACTAATTTCAAGCGAACCTCACTTGTTAACAATTGTTAGTATAAGTGCGAAAGTATCGTATGCAACCCATATTTCTTATTCTTATGTATGTTAATAAAGAGCACGCACTGTTTGGTTCGTGCTGTACACTTATAGGCTTCACACGTGTTTTCTTTTCCGTCCTGACTTCCCCGTCCACTGCAAAAGGTTATGGGCCCAGGGACCGGTTTTTCAAATAGTAAACGTCGAATAAGTGCCCGATGGCTGGAAACGTGTTAAATTTGCCGAGGCTGAACGGACGCGAGAACTACGACGAGTGGGCGTTCAGCATGTCCTTGTGCTAGAGGGTTTGCAAAAAGTTATTGAAGAGGCACCTACAACGCAAGAAGAAATTACGCTATTTCTGAGAATGGTGTATACAAATTAAATGTAAAAAAAAAATGGAACAATGTGCTATGGCTAGCAGTGAGTCTGATGCTAGGCTTTGGCATCGATGATTAGGCCATGTTAACAGTGCTGATATGTACAAGATGAGAGATGGACTGGTAACAGGTATTACTTTTAACGATAAAATTTCAGTTGATAAAACAAATCGCGTGGTATGCTGCGAAGGAAAGCAAGCAAGATTACTGTTTAATCACACAGGCACACGCGCAAAATTTACACTTGAACTCATTCATGCAGATTTATGTGGACCCATGGAAACAAAATCGATCGGACGTTCAAAATACTTCTTAATTTTAATTGATGATTTTACCAGAATGGCATTTGTTTACTTTTTGAAATGCAAGAATCAAGCATTTGGTTGTTTTAAGGATTTTAAAGCCATGGTAGAAAATCAACAAAAAAAGACAATTTTTCGCACAGATAATGGTTGTGAGTTTAGAAACAATGATTATTCAAATTTTTTGAAGATTAATGGAATAATTCATCAGACAAGTAACTCTTACACACCTCAACAAAATGGGATAGCAGAAAGGTGGAATAGGACTCTCGTTGAGAAAGCCAAATGCTTATTATTTGATGCCAACCTTGTGATGAGAGTTCTGGGCCGAAGAAGTCAGTACGGCTGCATACCTGAAGAATAGATCTTATACATCAGGCTTATCAAAAACACCGTATGAATTATAGACGGGTCAAGTACCAGATTTAAATAACGTTAACATTTTTGGTAG
Source organism: Philonthus cognatus (assembly GCA_932526585.2). NCBI lineage: Eukaryota > Metazoa > Arthropoda > Insecta > Coleoptera > Staphylinidae > Philonthus > Philonthus cognatus. The sequence continues at coordinate 38,654,472 of OW052243.1, forward strand.
TACTACTACGGTGCATGTCCCGAAGGAGAAACGACTAAAATGGGATAGAAAAGCAAAACAAAAAGTGTTGGTTGGTTACAGTGAAACATGTAAAGGATATAGATTGTATGATCAAATTTCAAAAGTAATAACAACTAGTAGATACATCGTAGTTATGGAGTCTGAGAATGAATCACAAGAAAGAACACTAATCTCAGAAAATTACAGACATGAACCCAAACCAGCTTCAGTGGGAGCCTCTGCAGAGGTACTCATCGAGGAGGCAGCGCAGGAGCAGCTCATCGAGGCAGCGCAGCAACAGCTCGAGAAGGCAGTACAGCTGAACGATGAAACAGCAGCGAGTCACAGTGAAGGTGATCATGATGAAGAGGACTCAATCTCCAGTTCAAGCAGCACAAACGATGAAGATTTTGCTCCACCGCATAGGATTGATGAAGGTATGCCCAATGACGTAAGAAGATCGGAGGGAGTGCCTCGTCCCAAGGATTTTGAAGACTTTGTGACATACATGGCTGCAAGTGATAGTAAGCTCTACATGAAATTATGTCTCGACATGACAAAACAAAATGTTGCATGCCATGACAGGAAATAAATGCTTTTAAAACCAATAATGCATGGGAACTCGATGAACTTCCTAAAAATAGCAGAATAATTGACTCGAAGTGGGTATTTAAACAAAAAGTAGTAAGTGTTAGTAATAAAATTAAATACAGAGCGAGACTTGTTGCAAAAGGATTCAATCAGAAACTGGACATTGATTATGATGAAACCATTTCACCAGTGGTCAGATATTGAACACTCAGATTACTAATAGCTCTGTCACGAACTTAAATTTAAATATAACACACCTTGATGCTACAACAGCATTTTTAAATGGACATCTGCGAGAGAATGTTTATTAAAGTCTTGAAACTATAACGAGCTATTTATGGATTAAAACAATCATCACGAGTATGGTATGAAGCAGTTGAAGTGTTTTGAACTAGTATAAACTTTAAGAAATCTGTTTACGAACGGTGTGTTTTTATAAAAAGAAAAAATGAATCTGTAACGATAATTGCTTTATATGTTGATGATTTCTTTCATATTTAGCAATGATGTTCAGAACACCAATAATTTAAAGAATTCCTTGAACATGATATCTAAGATAAAAGACCTAGACGAAGCAAAACATTGCTTAGGTATGACAATTAAATTGATATGCATTGATTAAGAGCAATACATTGACAAGTTGTTAGTTCAATTTAATATGAGCAATTGCCAGACGGTCAAAACACCGATTGAAGCAGGTTTTAACCTCGAGAAAGGCGTAAGTTGTGGTAGCATGCCTTACCAACAGCTCATAGGTAGCTTGATGTATCTGGCAATAATGACAAGACCTGACATTTCATATGCAGTGACTTATTTAACACTTGTTTCAACGAAACTCACTGGAAATGCGCAAAGCGAGTATTGAGGTACTTGCAAGGTACCAAGAGCAATTGTTTGCGTTATCAGCGAAACTCTGAAAGGTTAATAGGATATGCAGATGCAGATTAGGAAAGCAACACCATTGATCGAAAATCACACACAGGCTTCTGTTTCATCCTGGTAAATTATGCCATCTCCTGGGAAAGCACAAAGCAAAGGACACTCTCCAGTACAGAAGCCGTCTGCTGACTCCGAGGCATCGAAAGAGGCAATTTATTTGCGAAATGTGCTAGCAGAAATCAGCGGTAGTGCAAATTGTCTGAAATTGCTAAATGATAATCCAAGTGCTCACAAATTATGTAATTATGTATTCAATCGACGGTCAAAACATATTGATGTACGTCACCACTTTGTACGTGCAATTGTAGCAAATAGCCTTGTAAAATTAGAGTATATGTCAACAAACGAAATGCCTGCGGACATTTTGACAAAAGGCTTGACCTTTTATAAACATAAAATGTTTGCAGAAAAACTCCATTTAAGTTTTTAAATTGAAAAAAAAAATAAAGGCCCGAAAAAATAAAGTTTAATATTAATTTTTAGACAAAGTTTTTAAAAATTAAGTGCTAAAGATTACATTGTCCAAATGTTGACTCTCATACTGCTGGCACTCCTCTAACTGAAAACGGAAATTAGCCGCTACGCATCTACACACCTCTCTGGAAATTGCGGCCATTTCGGTGCGGATGTTTTCCTTTAATTGCAGTACAAGTCGTGGTTTGTTTTTGTAAACTCTCTCTTTAAGGTATCCTCATAGGAAATAATCAAGGGGTGTAAGATCAAGGCTTCTCGAAGGCCAGTTAATGGTGCCTCGGCGAGAGATCACTTTTTCCGGGAAAAGTTCTTTGACAACCTCAAGTGATTGGTTTGAGATGTGGCAAGTTCCCCATCTTGTTAAAACCATGTTTTCATATTAAAACCTTCAAACTCTTGCAGTTGTGGAACCAAAAAGTTCCTTAACATGTCGCAATACCGTTCACAGTTTACAGTAAGTGCCCAGTTGTAAAATCAAAAAGTTCCTTAACATTTCGCAATACCGTTCAGAGTTTACAGTAAGTGCCGTTGCCGGTCTTCAAAAAATAATACCTTAAAGAAAAAGTTTATAAAACCAAACTACGAACTGTACTGCAATTGAAGGACAACATCCGCACAGAAATGGCCGCAGTTTCCAGAGAGATGTGTAGACGCGTAGCGGCTAATTTCCGTTTTCGGTTGCCAGCAGCGTGAGGGTCCAAAACTTTGTCTGAAAATTATGCAAAACTTTATTTTTTTATTCAATTTACAAATACCCCTTGTGGACATCCTGTATTTTATTTCGCCCTAGTGGGGATGTTGGTATAAGTGCGTAAGTGTCGTATGCACCCCAAGTTTCTTATTCTTATGTATTATAAAGAGCACGCACTGTTTAGTTCGTGCTGTACACTTATAGGCTTCGCACGTGTTTTCTGTTTCGACCTGACTTCCCCGTCCATTGCAACAATACTTCAGTGTTTAATACGCGTATTATCTAAAGCGGCTAGATCCTATTTTAATTAATAATTTACGAAAGCTGACTGTTGCTAAATGCGCCAGATACGTTGCTTATATTCAAACATTTTGCCTGATGCTTTAAATATGACGGACGCTAATGTCTAATTATTATTACGTTATCTAAATATATTCTGATCGTTTTTTTATAACATATATCACAAGAAACAAAATGTAATATTGAAAAAAATGTTTTTTTAAGATGAAATTGTGTATTTGCTTTTTTTTCTAATTTGAAATTGTTTATTCTCATTATGAAATTGCTAGTTCTCTTGTTTGTTCCCAATTTGAAGTTGTTTGTTCTCAGTTTGAAGTTGAAAAGGTATAGTTATGTACATTTAAATGTTTACTTGGCCTTTACAACCCGAAAACAAGTAATTGAATTTAGCGTTCGATGTAAGATTAGTAAATTTAATAAAAATTAAATTTTCTTTTCAATTTAAGTTAGGAATTGACATAGAAAACGTCAGACATGATAATTATAATATATAATTTCAGAGTTGCCAACCTACAATATTTTCCATGGCACTCTTGAGGTTTTATTTTATTGAACATACAATATAATCTCATGTTTACATTAATGTAAAGGGGGTTTTCTTTGCTTTATAGAACTTTTTTTCTGCATATGACCCAGTGACTGGCTTCTAATATGGCGAGTCTCGAAAGTCCAATTTTCTAGGTTTGGTAGCCTGATTGTTCCAAACCAGGCACAATTTTTCCTCTAAATGGTTAAACGTCGCTGGTTTATCTGGATACACCAAATAGTCTATACCGGATGTTCGATAAAAAGCGCCCAACGCCATAACTCTTGTATTTATTGACCGATTTTATTGAACTAAAACCAAGGTCAATGGCCGTTTAGATACTAAAAAATTACATAAATATTGTTTTTTTTTCAATAATTACTTCATTCCCAAATAATAGTAAACCTAAGATTTTTTAAATGGTTGCCTATAATATGTTAATTTTATTACATTAAATATTATTTTTCTAAATCCACTAACGCCCAATTTCTTGTTTTGTTCCATGTTTTGGTCGATTTTTTTACAGCTTCTATTTAAAATTATATTTTTTAAAAATTATAAATGGTGTGCCTTGTTAAAAAAAGTTACAAATGTCATTTATTGTGAGGTTATGCCATTAATAATAACGAAACAAGAAATAAGTACCTACATTACAACTTAATGTAGAATCAAAGTAAAGGAAATATGTAAATATTTTGTTATTTTAATATTTCGATTATTACTCATTTTCTAAGTGTATTTATTATAACTTCACAACCGCTCACTGTTTTATACGCGTGGCGCATGAAGTAAAATTTCGAGTTAAGAAAAGCCTGAAAATTTGGTTTGGTCGCGTAGTGCTACGCGACCAAAACCTAAACTGAGTTTCTAAACTCGAAATTTTACTTTATGCTTAGTCTGGGAGTGGAAACACTCGTTCGAACTTTAAATTTAACTCTTTTATAAAATTTACGTATGTAATATAATAAATCATTCATTGAAAAAGATACAAAATTTTACCTAAAATCAACTTTTAGAGTTAACTTTATAATTTGCTCGGTTCTTAATGGATTAATATTCTATTCCTACGAAAAACAGTATTTAATAAATATTACAGTTGCATTTAATATAATAACAAACTGTGAATAAATCGACAATAACCTAGAAATATTGAAAATCTCGACATGTTGAAAATCTTGATGGTCCACTCCCAGACTAAGCATGAAGTAAAATTTCGAGTTTAGAAAAGCCCCGTGAAAATTTGTCGAGGGTCGCTGCGCGACCCTCGACAAATTTTCAACACGGGGCATTTCTAAACTCGAAATTTTACTTCATGCGCCACGCGTATAAAACACTGAAATATTGTAAAGTTTAAAAAAATACTAGCCTTTATTTTGTTCGGTTGGTTAACAAATTGTGTTGTATCTTCTAAGCTAATTATACATACTAATTCTATTTATAAATTTTGATCAGTATTAAAAGTTCAATTTTGTATCAAGGCATATTACATTTATTGATATAAAATCATGCGAACAGGATTTATTTTAAATTTTTTCTAGCATAAGTATTAAAATAAAATCAACATATCGAGCATAATTGAATTCAGAAAAACAATGTAATAAAATAAGAAAACTATTAATGATTTCGATAGCTAACGCCATCTAATGAACTACTACTGAACACAAATTCAATTTTTAAAATAAGAAAAGTATGTGCAGCCATTTCAAAATTTAAACTTGACTATTATTTGAGAATGAAGTTAATTTTAAAAAAATATATAATTAGTGTCAATTTGTGGTATTAAAACTGCGATTGACTTTGTTTTTTAGTTCATTCAAATCGATCAATAAATAACAGAGTTATGGCGTTAGGCGTTTTTTTATCGAATATACAGGGTATTCGATAAAAAAACGCCTAACGCCATAACTCTGTTATTTTTCCCCACAGGAAATAATCCAAAAACATCAAAACACAGGATCATGGGCTCATTTCGAGAAATAACTTGACCGATAAACTTGCATTTGATTTTCTCGCGAGGCTTACTTAATATTATTCATACAATATTTTTTTTACATCTATTTTTATTTTCAGTTTAGTTTTATCTACTCAAAATTGATTAACTAATCGCACTACGTAAAGCTTTTAACTTATTTTCTGGCTACTTTGTATATGTATATTAAAATTGACCTTATCTGGAATTTCTTTTCCTGTTTTCGAGTTGATCAATCCAATACCGGTGTCACGTTCTAAATGGACGAATGAATTAAAAGCAGTTTCGGCGTTAGTGACTTGGGCATAGCACATTTGTTTCATTATTTTTAAATCTGCGTTCACTGTTGCTCTTTGATTTTTATCACGGGATATTAATTCTTGAAAATTATTTAACTTTAATCCGTACTTCATCTTGGCTTCCTCGAGATGCTCGGCCATTTCTCGTAAAACATGCTCCATCTAAAACAAAACTATGTTAAAATCAACTTAAAACTATTAAAACAAGTACAACGTGTTCATCACAGTACTTTTGCCGCCATTAAAATTATAATCTATCTTTGTTTGGTGTTGTAGGCGTTCACTTTGTGGTACATCTTAAATACACTTGTAAATAAAACACTTTTTACTTTGTTTAACCACTGGATCTTACATTTAATTGTGTGACTAGTTTCGACTATCTAGTATTCATTCTCAAACTAAAGTAAATACAAATTATACGTTAAAAACTATTTATACGGCTTCGAAGAGAGGGGTGTACATTAGGTCAACCTGGTCATTAAGAAGAGAAATTCCGGGATTAATTCGGGCCTTGTGTATTTCTAGTGCTTCCAGTAAATCCATTTTACGACCTTTTTCGGCAAAATGGATTACTGAAAGCACATCCTCGCCAAAAGTGTGATTCTCTTCTAAAAGATGGTTATCATAGGTAGAACTATTATGTTTTAATCTAAAGGCTCGCTCGTGTTCTTTCAACCTTATTTCGATTCTACGACCAGATTGTCCAATGTACACACCTTTACAATTTTCGCAGTTCAATTTATAAATGCCTGATCTAACTAGGGGATTAAGTTTTGTTTTTGGGTTGAAAATTATATTATTAAGTTTATGGGGCGTTTTTAATATTACATTAATGTTACATTTTTTTTTTAAGGATGTTTTTAATTTTACAACTTATTGTACCATAGTAGCTGATTGTTTTAAAATGTTGATTATCTATTGACCTAATTCTAGGGTAGAAGAATTTCTGCACCTCTTGTTGCAGTGTTGAAAGAACACGAGCGAGCCTTTAGATTAAAACATAATAGTTCTACCTATGCTAACCATCTTTTAGAAGAGAATCACACTTTTGGCGAGGATGTGCTTTCAGTAATCCATTTTGCCGAAAAAGGTCGTAAAATGGATTTACTGGAAGCACTAGAAATACACAAGGCCCGAATTAATCCCGGAATTTCCCTTCTTAATGACCAGGTTGACCTAATGTACACCCCTCTCTTCGAAGCCGTATAAATAGTTTTTAACGTGTAATTTGTATTTACTTTAGTTTGAGAATGACTACTAGATAGTCGAAACTAGTCAAACAATTAAATGTAAGATCCAGTGGTTAAACAAAGTAAAAAGTGATTTATTTACAAGTGTATAATCTATCTATTTACAGAATATCCAGCTTAACCCAATACCCGCTACTTGCGCTTTTTTGGGGACGAAACTTTATTTTTATTTTCTTTAATCGTTAACTAACCTAGTCTTTACCCTTCTGCTGTAGACATTTAACAAATATAATTTTATATCAAAACTTTTTGTGGTATATTGTAATGTACCGTTCTCCAGCTGGTGATTTTAATATTTTTAAAAATGTACTTGTTAATGTTCTTAATAATTTAGATGTCTTAAATATCAGAGTGGTAGGAGTGAAGGTGACTTCAATGTCCATTTCAAAGAACATAATAATGTGCAACCAATACAAATCTGTGATAACTCGAGCAAAAAATACGCTAGATAATATTTTTACTAATATATCAGTCAGTACATTTTCAGTAACTTGTATAAATACAACTTTTTCAGATCATAGGGACTAATCTATTAATAGTACAACGAGCGAAAACAGTAGAGATAATTTTACAAATAAAATTATAAGGCCTATCACTGAAACCGGTAAATTTGATTTTTACAGATTGTTATCTGAAGTCAATTGGCAAGTAATCATAACTGAGATAAATTGTAACAAAAATACGATATATTTCATAATATTGTCTTAAATAATTTCCACTTAGCCTTTCCTGTGAAAACCATAAGTAACAAAAAAAGTCATGTAAATAAACTACATTGGTTTACTAATGATTTGCAGCGCATGCGAGATACAGTGGAAATATTGCATGTATTCTATGATAAATACAAAACACCTGCTAATTTAGCACTGCTTCGCATACAAAACAAACAATATCGGACAGCCATAAAAAAAGCAAAAAAATGACGCAAATTGCAATTTTATTAATAATTCAGGCAATAAAAATGGTGATGTGTCCATCATAGTACTTTCCCCCGTAAATTGCGTATTAAATCACTTTTAAAATATTTGTAGCATTATTATTTTCAAAATGTCTTCAACTTTTTGATAACTACAACTTTTATTTGAAACATTTTTCAATTGGATCAACACATACTGACACAAACCAATGACTAGATAAAAAACACTATTTATTGAATATCTCAAAAACTAAGAGTGCTATGACAAAAAGTGAAGATAAAATAAAAATAAAAATCTTTAATATTTTATTACCTACAACTTTTATTTGAAACATTTTCCAATTGTATCAACACACACACTGACACAAATCAATGACTAGATAAAAAACACTATTTATTAAATATCTCAAAAACTAAGAGTGCTATGACAAAAAGTAAATCCACAAAAAAGTTAGTTTTTTATTTCCTACAACTTTTATTTGAAACATTTTTCAATTGTATCGACACATACACTGTCACACATCAATAACTAGATAAAACAAACAACTTTTAAAATATCTCAAAAACTAAGAGTGCTATGACAAAAAGTAAATAAACAATATTATATCTTCACTTTGTTATTATCTACAACTTTTATTTGAAAGAATTTTTTGTTTGATGAACATTTATTGAAAAAATCTGAAAAAACTGAAAAACGCTAAGAGTAAAGTACCACTTCCGGTTTTCCGATTTTCACCAAAAGCTTTTCAGTTCTTCCGATTGTAACAAAAAGCTTAAGTTTCATCTCGATATCTTTAGCGGTTTTTGCGGTACAGCGCACACAGACACACACACAGACAGACATACAGACAGACAGACATTTTTCAAAAATGGTCTTATTCGACTCAGGGGACCTCAAAACGGATATTTCCGCAAAAATTTATGATTCGAAAATTTTCACGAAAACAATACTTTCCCTTTGTATTACATACGGGGGAAAGTAAAAATAAAGCCATGTGGCAAATCATACAACCAAAACTTTGATAACAAATGTGATATTTTACCGGATACTTTTAATTACAACTTTTTAAACTCAATAACGGATCTTGTAAATTCAATGCCTCCTGCACACGATCCTATACTATTAATGGAAAATAATCCTGTTAGTGTATTTACTTTTGAACCATTATCTAGCATTCAAGCTCTCTTACTTGAATGCTATATAATGGTGCGTTCTTTGAAAAGTAGTAGAAGTAAAGATATATATGTCATATCAGAGGAACTAAGAGTTCCACTGATCCACTGAGGGTTGCATTGATGTATTAATATCACCATTAACACAAATTATTAATTCTTCTATGTTAACATCTACTTTACCAGATGCCTTAAAACATGCTATGGTAATGCCATTGCTCAAGAAGGGCGATGCACAGCACCCAGCAAACGACAGGCCAATCTCTTTACTTCCCGTTTTTTCTAAAGTTCTGAAAAAAAGTTATGTTCACACAAGTATATCGTTACTTAGAAGCAAATGGAATTCTATGCGATAATCAATTTGGTTTTATATCTGGCAAGTCTACTGAAGACGCAGTCTTACAGCTCATTGATAGTATTTTGCATGCTTATGAACATCGTGAGCATTGTATAACAACTTTCTTAGACCTTACAAAGGCGTTTGACTGCGTCAGTCACGTCATACTGTTAAACAAATTATTGTATTACGGTTTTGATAACGCCAGCCTGAAATTATTTCAATCCTATTTGTCCGGTAGGAGTCAGGTTGTTAGAGTTAATGATGCATCTATGCATACAGTACAACACGGATGCCACAGGGTTCCATCATGAGCCCTCTGTTGTTCGTAATAGATAGATAGATAGATAGATAATTTATTTCTGCATATTGCCATACATAGTACAGATACAGTTGTCAATAATAATCAGCACATTTACAATAGTTTATAAAATTCGTCTATAGTATAGATGCAATTGTCAATCAAGAGTTTTTTTAATTTTGCTTTGAAACGTTTAAGATTTAATTTTTTATAAATATCAGGAAGCTTGTTATATATAAAACTACCAGCATAGAGAGGGGACTTTTTATATCTTTCACTAGAGGGTTTCTGTAGATATATGTTCTTTGAACATCTTGTGTTGTGATCATGGATATTGTTACTTCTTTTATAGTGTTTATTGTGATCGTGAATGTAGCACAACAACTTCAGTAAATATATTGATGTTAAAGTTAGTATATTTTTTGTTTTAAATGCCGTTCTGCATGATTCGTTATGCTTAATATTAAATAATAATCTTATGATGCGTTTTTGCATTACAAATATTTTGTTCGCACCAGTGGATTGCCCCCAAAAAACAACTCCATAGGTTAGGGCCGAATAGACCAAACCATAATACACAGACAGTAAGCCATTTATGTCTAATACCTCTCTTAATCGTGTTATGGCAAAATACGATTTATTAAGTTTGGAGAAGAGTTTGTTGGTATGTTCATTCCATGCCAAATTACCGTCTATTTCTATTCCTAGAAATGTCGTGGATCTGCTTATTTCAGTAATGTTATTATTTAAACTGATTGTAAAGTTAGAAGGATTTGTTCTATTATAGAATTCTATAAAGACTGTTTTAGAGTAATTGATAATTAGGTTATTTGAGTTACACCATGCATTGAATTGGTTAAGCATATTATTTAATTTATCATTACATGTTTTTACACTAGATCCACTAACAATAACCGATGTGTCATCGGCAAACATACAGATGTGTGAGTTGATCATATGATCAGGTAGATCGTTGATAAATGGAATGAATATATATTAATGACTACATAATATATCAGAACAACTGTAGAACAGTATTGTACGCGGATGACACATCGCTGATTATTACTGAAAACGATTTACCTGAGCTGGTCCAACAGAACCGTAATGCAAAACGAACTTCGTTCGACTAGTTTAATAGTAACAGACTTGCCATAAACGAAAGTACAACCTTAATTAAAACACTTTCAACCTTTCTTCATCATTTTTATTATATACCAGATGTACATTTTGGTCACAAGGTGACCATTATCAATGGATTGATACTGCACCCAGTATCAATCCATTGATAATGGTCACCTTGTGACCGAAATGTACATCTGGTATATAATAAAAATTGTGAAGAAAGGTTAAAAGTGTTTTAATTAAAGTTATTATAATCTTCACGTAACTCATACAAATTCAATTAGAAAGTAAAACCATTGATTTGATTTTTACATTAAAACCGTGTGAACATAACTTTGAAACTTCCGCAAAATTTCTGGGTGTTGAACTAGATTCTTCTTAGACTTGGAGTGCACATAGCAATAAGTTAGCAGACTCTGCTCAAATATATTTCTTTTACGCATTTTGTCTAATTCAATTTCACCTGCAGCTTTAAAAACAGCTTACTTCGGTGCATGCCACTTAATTATATCTTACTGCATCCTTGCCTGGGGTCACTCTGCCACCAAAGAGAGAATATTCGGGTTGCAAAGACAAGCTAGTAGAATTGTGGCCGGTGCCCAATATCGCGAAGAAGGTCACACTTTGTGAATCTGAAAATTATGACTCTACCATGCCTACATATATACAAATGCCTTGTTTATATTAAAAAACAACAGCGAGTCATATCAGTGTGCCACCTCTAGACATACATATCATACTCGTCAAAGAAAAGATATATATACACCAGAGCTGGGATGAATCCTCAAAAACAGGATTCGAATCACGAACCCGAATCACCTAATATGATTCGAATCACGAATACTCGAATAAAGGATTCGTAAGTGAAAAATATGATTCGAATCAAAGATTCGAATCCTCATTTTTGAATCACGGATACAAATCTTTTAAAAATAAATTTGAATCTATTATTTGTAACCAGTAATATTTTATTCCATCAGTTTCTATTAACCAAAATGTTCATTTACCGACTAAATATCTGATTATATAATGATTTTAATTAATGATGATATATGTGTTATTGAACTTCATTTTAAATCTGTTTTATACGCGTGGCGCATGAAGTAAAATTTCGAGTTTAGAAAAGCCCCGTGAAAATTTGTCTCGGGTCGCTGCGCGACCCTCGACAACTTTTCTACGCGGGGCTTTTCTAAACTCGAAATTTTACTTCATGCTTAGTCTGGGAGTGGACAACACTCGTTCTTAGGAGTTTCAAATTAAAGGATCACTCTAGATTACTAAGTTTATTACCATTTTACAAAGGCTACAGCTCGAAGGACCAATCATGATCTTCGGAGACCGAAGGACTACAGGGAATCGAAGTTTATTTACAAGAAAACAATGAATATCTGAAGGTTTACAGCATGGATAGGAAAGAAAACATCCAATTTTGAAAAAATATCGAAATTGGGCTGGTTTTCAGTGCGTTTTTAACTTTACTTTAAATCAGTGTTTTATACGCGTGGCGCATGAAGTAAAATTTCGAGTTTAGAAAAGCCCCGTGAAAATTTGTCTCGGGTCGCTGCGCGACCCTCGACAAATTTTCTACGCGGGGCTTTTCTAAACTCAAAATTTTACTTCATGTGCCACGCGTATAAAACACTGATTTAAAGTAAAGTTAAAAATGCACTGAAAACCAACCCAACTTCGATATTTTTTCAAAATTAGATGTTTTCTTTCCTATCCATGCTGTAAACCTTCAGATATTCGTTGTTTTCTTGTAAAAAACTTCGATTCCCTGTAGTTCTTCGGTCTCCGAAGACCATGGTTGGTCCTTCGAGCTGTAGCCTTTGTAAAATGGTAATAAACTTAGTAATCTAGAGTAATCCTTCAATTTGAAACTTCTAAGAACGAGTGTTGTCCACTCCCAGACTAAGCATGAAGTAAAATTTCGAGTTTAGAAAAGCCCCGCGTAGAAAATTTGTCGAGGGTCGCGCAGCGACCCGAGACAAATTTTCACGGGGCTTTTCTAAACTCGAAATTTTACTTCATGCGCCACGCGTATAAAACACTGATTTCAAGTGAAGTTAAAAATATACTATTAACGTTGGATATTTTTCATGGTTAAGTAACCAAATATTCACAAATATTTGAATTATTCGAAAATTTAAAAATTCAAATATGAATAATTTAGTGATTTAAATATTCATATTAGAATATTTAACTATTTGAATTAATCGAATTCGAATCCCAGCCTTAATAGCGATGATTCGAATTATTTAGGAGGATTTGAATCCGTGTATGAGGATTCGAATCCTTTTATAAGGATTCGATTCCTTTTATAAGGATTCGAATCCTTTTATAAGAATTCGAATCCTTTTATAAGGATTCGAATCATCTACGTCTGGATTCGAATACGAATCCTTTTAAAAAAAATGTAACGAATCCGGATCACGAATCCGTTTTCACTAAAGTATTCGAATACCTCTTTTGAATCCTCTAAAAGGATTCGAATCCGGGAATCGAATCACCAAACATTTTCATTTTTTTGTAAGTATACATATGCATACGGTGTACATTTTCCGACGCTCGGTTTATTAAAAAAATTCAATTTGAAGCTTTAAATGAGTGTTTTCCACTCCCAGGCTAAGCATGAAGTAAAATTTCGAGTTTAGAAAAGCCCGAAAATTTGGTTTGGGCGCGTAACGCGAAGCGCGGAGCGGCCAAACCAAATTTTACTTCATGCTTAGTCTGGGAGTGGAACACACTCATTTTAAGTTTCAAATTGAACTCTTTTAAAAAACAACGATGATCTAAAGATTTACGGAATATACGCTGTAATTGAGACATGGATACTTGAAACAAAAACTCCCTGTATGTAGAAGTTGAGGCATTAATTGAGATTGATTGGCTACAATTTGTAATGGTCATTTAGGCAACCCAATTTACACATAACTTCAAAATTAAAGGTGTCAAATTGTATTGGATAAAATTGTTCGGTGTTGCAAAAAACTCTATTTTATTCAGTATACACGGCTAAGTAAATCAATGGACTTAAGTTTTACAATAAATTACCTGCTATTGTCAAATGTCTGCCACTGAGAAATTTCAAAACTTATCTGAAAGACAATTTGAGCTCAATACCATATTTTACATAGGAAGAGTTTCTTCGAGCGTAAGTGATGTAACTGTGATATATTATAGTCTGTGATACTATTTTCTCTTATTATTTATTTATTATTATTTATTTATTTATTTTGTTTCTAATATTTATTTATTTATATTTATAGTCCTTATTAAATGTATACTTTTATATAACTGACCTTTGATCTCTCTTATCGTCTTTTATCTTAATTTTAGACTGAAATATTTATTTATTTTTACTTTGATTTTAATATGTTTAGGATACCTCCTGTCAGCAATATTTGTACCATATCACAATACATTATCTGTATTTCTTTAATTGACTTATGTAAACATTATTTGTATGTATTGGCATCAATAAACTATTATTATTATTATTATTTGCTTCAAGTTAAAATGTTATTTTTGACGATTTGTTAAATTTGAAGTATACATTCTTTTATGAATAAAATTCTAAATTCAATCACTAATTGCATCAAATATTTGTTACAAAATATTAATGCAGGGATTTAAGTATACATACATAACATATATGTTTATATGTCTGATTTATAGTATATTACGTAACGAGAGTGGTATGCAGCATATTACATATGAGCGGACATGCTGCGCACGAGCCGCGCAGCGGCGAGTGCAGTATTCCGCGAATATGTAATTGCCATACCGCTCGAGAAACGTACGATACTTTACCTACGCCCTAACAAAATAAACAATGAGCATTAAAGAACAACTTATTTATTGTAATAATTTTTAATAGTACCATGGCAATGATGGAAACTACTTGAATAATGTACAGGGAATAAAGCTGTACATTTTCCGACATTTGTTGTTTTTTAAAAGAGCCCAATTTGAAGCTTCAAACAAGTGTTGTCCACTCCCAGACTAAGCATGAAGTAAAATTTCGAGTTTAGAAAAGCCCCGTGAAAATTTGTCGAGGGTCGCGCAGCGACCCCAGACAAATTTTCTGGGCTTTTCTAAACTCGAAATTTAACCTCATGCGCCACGCGTATAAAACATTAATTTCAAGTGAGGTTCAAATATACATAGAGTTCACAATATTTTAGTGTTTTATACGCGTGTCGCATGAAGTAAAATTTCGAAATTAGAAAAGCCCAGAACATTTTTCTCGGGTCGCTGCGCGACCCTCGACAAATTTTCACGGGGCTTTTCTAAACTCGAAATTTTACTTCATGCTTAGTCTGGGAGTGGAAAACACTCGTTTAGAGCTTTAAATTGAACTCTTAAAAAAAACAACGAATAACTAAAGATTTGAAGAAAACAAGCTGAATTTGGAATACGTATACCTTAAAGAAAAACTCCCTGTACATCAAAGAAATGTCATTTGGTTGTACGGTAAGCAATCAGCTGTTCAGCTGTCAGCACGTAATGTACTTGTCAAAGCTATTACGTGCATGTGTACGTAATGTCAATCATACTTGTCAAGATGACAGTGTGGTATGATGTAAATTTTTTTACCTGCAACCACATAAGAAAACAGTGTTTTCTTAACCACCTTACCGATCTAGAAAACACTGTCATAATCACGCGTTTGTTGTAACAAAAAAATGACAAACGTCAGTTTTGAAAAGTCATCGTACAAGTGCGTCACGTTATTCAGGTAATGTCTGATTCAAGCGACTGTGAATTAACGCCTCCGGATGTGGCCGCACGTGCCAAAGCGATTAATGATATGCAGTTACCCGAAAAATCGCGGGCGCGGTACATAAAATGTTATACCAAATTTATAGAATGGCTCAGCTCGAGAAAGATTAAATCCTTTACTGAAAATGTGCTTGTGGTATATTTTGATGATCTCAGCAAAACACTAGGACCAGCATCACTTTGGAGTTATTACTCAATGCTAAAAACCACGATTAACAACAAACATCAAGTGGACATATCAAAATATTTGAATTTAAAAGCATTTTTGAAAAGAAAAATGCATAATCACAAACGAAAAACATCAAGTGTTTTAGAACCAGAACACTTTAGAAATTTCTTTGCTATATAGGTGGTTGCAGGTAAAACTATGTACAATACGCGTGTGGTAGGCATATTACATGCTCGTGGAGTTAACACACTCGCCGCTGCGCGGCTCGTGTTTAACTCGACACTCGCACGTAATATGCTGTTTACCACACTTGTAATGTAATATACTATTAGGTATTCGTCGTTTTTGAAAATCATTCAATTTGAAACTTCTTACGAGTGTCTTCCACTCCTTGGTTAAGCATGAAGTAAAATTTCAAATTTAGAAAAGTCTGAAAATTTGGTTTGATCGCGTAGCGAAGCGGAGCGACCAAACCAAATTTTCAGGCTTTTCTAAACTCGAAATAAGTAAAATTTCGAGTTTAGAAAAGCGTGGCGCATGAAGTAAACATGCGCCACGCGTATAAAACGCTGTCTTAGATTGACGTTCAAAATATATTATTTTTATTTATCAACGTTTCAATTTTTGGCTGGAAAATAATAAAAATAAAACAAGCGATATATTAAAATGTTCATTATATTGAATTAAATTATCAACTAAATCTAAGGATTTTGAAATTATTCAATAACGCATTGATTTTCTAGTCTATGTTTAAAAGAAATATCTTCTTAATTTTTTTTAAGTAAATGTTTTACTTATAATTAATAATAATCATTATTTTATATAAAAGCACAAAAAATACTTTCGGGTATAATGCAAAAATAGTGTTAAATAAAAGCAATATTTTCTATATGTAGAAAATATAGAATTAATCTGGTTTTAGTTATATCTACGATATTTTTCTAGTGTGTTCTACTCCTTGATCAAGCATTAAGTAAATATTTCTAGTTTAGAAAAATGTTAAGTATAATTATCTTTCTGTACAAGATCCTTTAATTTGAAGATTAAATATTCTATATTTGTTAAAATAATTAATGTGTATATAACAACGTGATATTATGGAAATGAATATGGTTATTTTCGAAACTGTTGCACTGGGTTGGGTATTTTATTTACTGTTTAATAGTTTTATTTTAACACACAATAATATTATCTACAACACACGTCCGTTAGTATTACATGTACCATATTGGAACAGAGAATATTTACTACCAACATAACTTAAGCTACGCTTAAATAAGCTTGGTTTAACATGTGATTCAGAAACACATTACGAAATAAAGCCCAGCTTATCTAAAACAACTATTCAACAACTGACCCTTAGTGTTAATTGTGTTGGTTTATCAATAGTTATTACTTTTATTTGACAATAAAATCAGCCTCAAAATGATGTGTCACTCGACCCCTCTTGCCATTTAAATTTCGAAAATTAGTCAAACTGGAAGGAAAATCGTCAGTTGACTAAAACATCAACTCTCTTTATTTTAGTCATGTATGTTACAATAAAAAAAACTGCATAATAACTTTATGATTGATCGTCTAACGAGTGTTTCCAATCCCAAATTAAGCATGAAGTAAAATTTCGAGTTTAGAAAAGCCTGAAAATTTGGCTCGGGCGCGTAGCGAAGCGGAGCGACCGAGCCAAATCAGGCTTTTCTAAACTCGAAATTTTACTTCATGCGCCACGCGTATAAAACGCTGATTTATTGTGAAATGGTATTTAACCAATTAACAAGTGAAATACGTTTAGTATGTCAATCATCAATTGTTTAAATGACGGAGAAAGTGCTAGAATGGACACATTATCATTTTTTGTATTTGTTTTTGAATGACTTTAGAAAAATAAATTTATGAAACCAAATACTAACTCAAATCCCCCCTTCCTCTCCCTATCACAAAAAGTTATCCACCCCACTGGCTAGCACAGATTTGTAATTAAATTAATTTTTAAAACAAGATAAAATTTAAATTCAAAACTATTTGAATTCGAGAAAATAAGCTTACGCTTCTTATAGTTTGCACACTTTAAGTAGTAGTTGTAGTAGAAGTAGTTGTTTCAATGAATATTTATCGTCTTAAATTGTCTTATTAATTAAGACACTGTTTGCATTTTTACGAATAGTTTTTTCGTAATTTTATATATTATAATTCTTAAAATTTGAATAGTGACTGTTGGATCTTGATCGTTTTGTATTTCTTACTTCTTACCTTTCTTTTCTTGAAATATTCCGCCATTTTCTTGTGGAGAAAATTATTAAGCCTTCTGGCAGCCGCATAAGTTTTCATGTTTTGCAAATATCTAGCATAATATGGCTCACGTATCAAAGGCGTAGGCTCTGATTCCGTGGATTCGGACACTTCCTCTTCACCCACATCGTCTCCCATATCCAAATCAAAGCCGCTTATTATTGGCTTTACTTCAACTTTTTTCACCGATTCTAAACAAATTTATGTTAGAATAATTTCGTAGATGAAATGTCATTGACACATGTAGTACTGTAAGTAACACCAAACACACCTAGCACCCATAGTTTGTTTTGCTATTTGATAACAAATTAGAGTTAAGTAGTGCTCTGCAAACTTTTGTTGTGCTTCAGACACCAATGACATCAAATTCTAAATGGAAGACCCTATATGTATACAGAGAGTTTTATGTAACACCGAACATTTTCATAACGAGAATTTTTCTTTGCAGTATCCATATGCATACGTTGTACACTTTCCGATGCTCAGTTTATTAAAAGAATTAAATTTAAAGCTCTAAGCGAGTGTTTTCCACTCCCAGGCTAAGCATGAAGTAGAATTTCGAGTTTAGAAAAGCCTGAAAATTTGGTTTGGTCGCGTAGCGCGAAGCGCGGAGCGGCCAAACCAAATTTTCAGGCTTTTCTAAACTCGAAATTTTGCTTCATGCGCCACTGGTACAAAACACTGATTCAATGTAAAGTTTAGCGCTGTGTTTTAAACTTCGTAATATGTCAGTGTTTTGTACCGGTGGCGCATGAAGTGAAATTTCGAGTTTAGAAAAGCCTGAAAATTTGGTTTGGCCGCTCCGCGCTTCGCGCTACGCGACCAAACCAAATTTTCAGGCTTTTCTAAACTCGAAATTTTACTTCATGCTTAGCCTGGGAGTGGAAAACACTCGCTTAATGCTTCAAATTAAATTATTTTAATAAACCGAGCATCGAATAATATGGAACGTATGCATATGGATACTTAAACGAAAAATTCTCGTTATGAAAATGTTCGTTGTTACATAAAACTCTCTGTATGTACAGGGCTTCGAACCGTTATATTTTGCGTTCCAGTTATCGTTCCGGTTCATTTATAAAATATACATCGGTTCGGTTCTGGTGTTCGTTCCGAAAAAAAGAATGTTTTTTGTTTGTTTTCGGGTTAGCTCCAAGTGATTGTTCTCATTTATGTAATGTTTTTGTCTCATATTAAAAAAAATGATGTGTCCATCATAGCACTGATGAACAAATGTACTTTAAGAGACTTTTCCATATTCCTAATATTTAAATCATCATATGATGGACACATCAACATTTTTTAATATGAAATAAAAACATTTTAAAAATGAAAACAATCACTTGGAGCTGAATCGAACACCGAAAACCACAAAAAAATCGATATTTCTTTCGGAACGAAAACCGGAACCGAACCGATATATATTTAATTAACATATGTTCGAAAGTGTAAACGACATCTAATGCCCATTAGCTTAAGTAGCATCGGCCATAGCTGACAAACTGAACGTTTGTGTAAAGCAATTGTTCGTCCACAACAGGGCTTTATTAATATTTAATTAATTAAACCGGAACGCAAAAAATAACAGTTCAGGACCCTGACATTTTCCATGCGTTTCTTCTCATTGATATTGATAGGTTGAAATATTTCAAGATATTCCTACACAGTAGTGCGGTAGGTAAAAACGTTTGTTTGCAATTTGCACTAAAAGACGAAGCGAACCAGCCCACTTCTAAGAATGTAAGATCACAAACGGGATCACAGATGTCGCTACTCGGCCAGGAGCAATAATTTACCACAATGCGAAAAATACATGGATTTTGCACATCTATAGTACTCGTCATTCAACGCTGAAAGTTATATTTTCCATATATTTTCGGTAAATAGAAACGAAAAAAATGTATGATCTATCAATTTTAAACCTAAGAAGTTCAATAATAATTGCATACCAACTCTCGGTCTAGCCTCATCCTCGTCTTCATCTTCACGTTCTTCTTCATCTTGGTCTTCTCCATCTGCTTTACGTTTTCCATCTCCCGATTTCTCTTCTCCCATTGCTCTATAGTATTCCTCATCGTCAATTTCCTCT
The DNA here is from genome assembly GCA_932526585.2 of Philonthus cognatus. Classification (NCBI taxonomy): domain Eukaryota; kingdom Metazoa; phylum Arthropoda; class Insecta; order Coleoptera; family Staphylinidae; genus Philonthus; species Philonthus cognatus. The sequence goes on from OW052243.1 coordinate 38,674,692, forward strand.
TCTTCTTCGCTCCCTTCTTCATGTCTATGTTTTTTCGATTTTTTGTGCTTTCTACGTCTTCTGGTTTCCTCTCCAAATTCCTCTTCATCTTCTATTTCCTCGCTACCTAATTCACTCGAAGTGCGACTATCACCTTCATAATCTTCATCTCCTAATAAGGCTCCTTCTTCAAATTTTGCAGGTTCTGCAGGTTCGTTTTCAGGAATTTCTATTTCGACTGGCTTTGATTGATCGGGATTCTAATGATTTATTTGTTATTATTAGTAATACTCAGATTATTTCTAAGGTTAAGAAACATATCTAATATGAAATATCATTTAAGAGGTATGCACAAAACTGTTTGATAGAGAATTTTAAAGTTTTTGTACAAACATCCTCAATATTACTATGTGATGAACTCAGTCCTAAGTTGTATCCAAGGCCATAGCCAGAGGAGGGGAGATATGGGCTTCAACCTACCCTCCCCCTCCCGAAATGTTTAAAATGTTAAATTTTTGTATGTAAAAAGGGGGGGGGGTTGAACCCTACATCCCCCTCTCTGGCTACGGCCTTGGTTGTATCTGTTAATTAAATTATGTAAATACCTCATCTACTGCTTCAACTGGAACTTCTCCGTCACTCATCTTTAGATATTTTATAAAAGTTTAGACTTCACAAAAAATACATATATAAAACCGATTTTTATGTCACAGACTTGAAGATTTGTTTACCTAAATGTCAAAATTTTTAGAAAAAACAATTGCTATGTCTCCCGAAAACTTGTTTTAAGCCAAAAATATCTGTGCCACTCAGTGGCGTAGCGTGGGTTTCAGCCGCCCAGGGCGTAGGCGAAATTCGCCGCCCCCTTATTTAGGTATTTAATGCCCACTTGCACCATTTTTTCGTTAAACCTAACATTGTAAAGTGGGGCTTGTATTTCAAGTCATGCTTAAAGACAAGCGTCATGCACCATAGGAATCAATAATTGTTTAAATTGTTTCATTAGTTATTATTTCAATCCCAACTTCAATATTTAATAAATACTTTATTTCTTAGAAAAAATATTAATTTAATACTTGCACTACTTATTTATTCTATACTACATAAAGTATCTAAATAAACAAGATTCAACTAATCTAAATTTGATGTTAAGAAACAGGATTTAACAATCCTAACCCCCAAATTTCATGTAAACAAACAGGATTTAACTAACCCAACCTGCAAATATGATGTAAACAAACAAGATTTAACCAACCTAACAAACTTGATGTAAACAAATAAAATGTAACGTAACCTAACCTACAAACTTGATGTAAACAAATAATATTTAACCAACCTAACCTACACATTTGAAGTGAACAAACAAGATTTAACAATCCTACACTCCGAATTTGATGTAAACAAACAGGATTCAACAAACATAACCTCAAAGATTGATGTAAACAAACTGGATTTTACAAGCGTAACCTCCAAATTTAATTGAAACACTGGAGATTTTAGCGATGTACGATCTAAAAATAATGTCCAATGATGAAACGAGTGTTTTCCACTCCCAGACTAAGCATGGAGTAAAATTTCGAGTTTAGAAAAGCTCCGCGTAGAAAATTTGTCGAGGGTCGCGCAGCGACCCGAGACAAATTTTCACGGGGCTTTTCTAAACTCGAAATTATACTTCATGCGCCACGGGTATAAAACACTGGTTCAAAGTATAGTCCGAATTTTTAAAATTGATGTATTCGAATATTTTTTTCAAGGCAAACTAAAAATTTTCAGTTTTTTTCGAAATACAACGAAATAATTAAAGATTTTTTAAATGTTAAAGCAGAATATTAATAAGCACTGAAATTCCCAACTTTCCTTCGTTTTAAGTGTTCCAGTAATAGTGGCTACGGCGGTTAGGGCTCTTAACCTATTTGAACCTTATCAAAAATGTTTTATACCCGAAACTCCATAAAACAAACGATATTAAGATTATAAATTCTAGTTACGCCACTGCGTCTAGTTATAAATATCGTATGTTCAATAAAAAAAAACCTCTAGAGTGCCATGATTATATATTATTTTTAATTTAAGGTGGCTACACGCCTTAGGAATTGACATATAAAACGTCAGACATAATAATTATAATGTATAATTTCAGAGTTGCCAACCTACAATATTTCCCATGGCAATCTAGAGGTTTTATTTTATTGAACATACGATACAATTTACCTAAACACCTTGACGTTTCAAACAGGAGCGGGAACTTTCACTCACTTTCTCCCGTCCGGCACGCAACAAACTCGACCAGAGCCAACTACGCGCAGCCGTTAAAGCCTGCCGAAATTCGATTTTTCCTCGTCCTCTGTCAAAAGCAGTGCCAGACATGTAATCTAACTACATACGAAAACACACCCTCAGTAAAAATAATTACAATTGCCGATAAATTACATAGCAAGAAAGAATGTCACGTTTAATAAACACATCTAAAAGACACGTTATAATAACCTCGAAATGTTTATTAATCAACAGAAAGCAAAAAAATAGAAAGTGACACGAAATAGAACTAATGCTACAAAATGTGCTTTAGTTGTAGATTAAAGTATATATGCATTTAAATTCTAATAATAATAAAGGTGCGGGAAATCTGGATATATATCTGATGTGTTATTTAAATTGAAACGTTTAAAAATGAGGGATAAAGAAAAGAAACCCCCAAAACACTTAAAATTATGTGAAAGATGGTCTTACTCAGTGCCCATATTGTGTTATATTACCTTCTTCTTATTAATATATTTGTTATCAGTGCCATTAAAGAATAATATAACTATAAACATCCCCAACGAATTGCCTATGGAATTAAAGTCTGGTGTTAACGAGGACACTTTTGAGATTAGAATGAGGAACAGTAATTTCAATTCAGATAAAAAGGAGGAGGATTTGCTCAATGAAAAGAACGAGTATTTGGTTAATGTTGATAATAGGGAGAATATTAATAAAGGCCAAACTGAAATATTAGAGGACGTTTTCAAAAAGTGAGTACTTACTTAATTTGTATATCTTTTAAAAATTAATGTAAAAACTATCGATTTGTAAGCAAATCGATAGTTTTCACCAAGGCTTCGAACCGCAACTGAACCGTAAACCGAAAACCGGAAAAAAACCGTTCATTTTGTCGGAACCAAAACGGGAGCTGAACCGAGAAAAAAAAATCGGTTTATTTCGGTTCAAACACGCACGTGAACACTTCTCTAATTTCACAACAGTTTCTACTTTTTTGCAATTTCTAAATCAAAACTGTTGGCGAAAATATTCGTTTCGAGGTCCCCTTAATCGATTAAGACCATTTCTGTTTTTTTTTTGTCGTAAAAAATCTTAGTTTTCGTTCTAATTTAAAAAATAAGTGAATTTTCGTTCCACCTCGGTTCTTTTTTGAAAATGAAAATTACGGAATTGACTAAATCTGACGAAAATAGTCGACATCAAAGAATAAACTTACTCAAAAATTAATAAACGCTGACTGGTTGCAACCACAATTTAAATATATATCTCCACTGGATTTCCCAGAATATCAACTGTTTTGTTGAAAATCGTTGAAAAAAATCGACTTCGTCTTGAATCAGCAGATGCGGTTTTATCGTAAATTTCAGTTTTTCGGGTATAATGCCATTTTTGTCTTTTCCAATTTACCAATGTAAATTTTTCGATTTATTGCGAGTTTGTAATGAGGTTCGCATAGGAAATGACATGTCCCTGCCATGGAAAATTTGGAATATAAACTGGGACCATTTTTCTTGTACGTTTAGTGTTTTTAGTACATCATTTGAGTGTTGACTTTTCGAAGTGATCGGATAGTGCAGTGTTTAAACTGTCAATATGGATAGAATTGTTATTAATATTGGTAAATACAGGGTGCGGCACAATAACTGGCTGAAACATTTTGTAATTTATCTTTATTAATCAAAGAGATTTAACGAAACAACAGCGAATGATCAAAATATGGACCTCTAGTAAAAACCCTTGGTGGCGGTGCAGAGCCCCAAACGTGTCTTGAAATTTTCTCAACTTTTGTGACGGGTAGCACAGATTCTGGCCTTCAAAATTGACCATACTGTAGTCTATCAGATTGAAATTCAGCAAGTTGAGCTGCCATTCTGCAGATGTGATGACACTCGGAAAATGGGCATCAAGGAACTCCTGTGATATTTTCGCCTTGTGGGCCGAAGCAGGGTCTTTTCGAAACGTCTAATCCACATTTGCGATGTGCTTCTGTGCCCTACTGTACTGTGGTAAGTGGTAAGACACGCAGACACGCAGACACGCATCCTCTAAAGAGGATGCGCTCGTATTGCTGACCAGCGGCCCGACGTTTGAGTTGGCGGTATCTTTAGAGTCGCACACGCTGGTTTTCATTTGTAAGGAGTTGAAGATTTGGAAGCTTGTAGGGGTTGAGGTTGAGCTTATTTTTAGCCAGACCTCGCACTGATCAGTCGCTAATACCGGTCACACGGGTGACCCCCGGATTTCGGTCTACGCGCTTCTTCATCATCTTGCGGTTCCTGGACGTGTTGACGGTGCACTTTATCCCTTTTTTGGGACGGTCACTTTTGTGACTAAGCTCGCTGAACCGGTCAATTTCGTTGGAAACAGTCCGTTGGGGCGCATTGAACAGATGACCAATCACAAACCAACATTCATTCTCAATCCAACATTCATTCAAGATTCAAGCTGCTAAAAGATTCTCTGACCGGTGCACCGATTCTGGGCTATCCGCTACTAAGATATTAGATACGGATGCGAGTAACTTAGAGATAGGAGCTGTGTTCTCACAGGTGCAGGAGAGGCATGAAAGAGTCCTCGGTTATTTCAGTAAAACCTTGTCGAAACCAGAACGGAACTATTGTGTCACCAGAAGGGAGTTGTTGGCAGTGGTGAAATCAGTGGAGCATTTTCATAAATATCTTTATAGTAGAAAATTCTATAAAATTCTTGTTAAGAACTAATCATGCTGCATTAAAATGGCTTCTACAATTCAAGAAACCTGAGGGTCAGGTCGCAAGATGGATTAAGAGTCTGCAGGAATTCGATTTCGACAAGCAGCACCGTTCAGGGTCCATTCACAAAAATGCTGATGCATTATCACGCAGACCTTGTCCAGAAGATTGCAAACATTGCAACCGTATCGAGTCTAAAGAAACCCCTGTCGGTCGCACAACGATAGATGGCAGAATCGCCAACTCCAAAAAGACCGAAAAAGTGACGCCGAGCTAAAACAAATTATCGATTAGATGAAGAAAGGCCACAAGCTTGGGAATAGGTACTCGCCATATGTGAACTCTTAGTGGGCTCATTGGAAATCGTTGGTAATCGCTGATGGGTTATTGAAACGCGTTTTAAAAGATTCTCATGGTCAAAACGAACAAAGGTAGGTTGTGATACCGAGGAATAGGGTATCAGAAGCTTTTAAGGAAATCCATAATGTAATAAGCGGCGGACACCTTGGAGTGAGAAAATGTCCTGAGAACTCAAGTAATGTCAATGTCAAAGAATGGTGGAGGCAATGTATGGTCAGTGCAGCAAGTAATGGGCCACAATAGCGACGGAGAGCACCCATGCGTCAGTATAATGTGGGAAACCCATTTGAAAGGATTACAATTGATGTTGCAGTACCATTTCCTGCTTGACGCTGGAAACAACAACATTCTAGTAGTAATGGATTATTTTAGCAAATGGGTCGAAACCTATGCTTTGCCTAATCAAGAAGCCTCGACAATAGCAGAAGTACTTGTAAAAGAAAGGATTTATCGGTTTGCTGTACCGTTAGAACTCCATTCTGACCATGGCAGAATTTTCTACTCTAATTTATTCCGGAGGATCTACAACATCTTGTTCATCCATAAAAAGAGAACGACCGCCCTACATCCGCAGTCTGATGGAATGGTGGAACGAATGAACCGGACTATTAATAGATATCTAGTACTATCTGATCAACAGCGAGACTGGGACATGTACCTTCATCTATTGCTCCTAGCGCATAGATCCTCAGTCCAAATATAGTTATGGGACGGGAACTACGATTACTATGCGATTTAAAGTTTGGATATCGACCTGGAACGGACTAGGCAAGAGATGATTATGTAAGCGAATTGCGCCGAAGGATAAACATAATCCATGAACAAGTATGATTAAGCATTCAGAGGGCAAGCGATAGGATGAAAGAGGCTTACGATATTAATGCCGATAAAAATAGATACCAACCTGGGGATTTGGTTTGGTTATACAACCCGCAGAGGCAACAAGGTTATTGCCCGAAACTACAGACCACATGGGAGAGGCCGTACACGGTAGTAGACAGAATCAATGACACACTATTCAAGATCCAGAAGCTGCCAAAAGGGAAACCTAGAGTGATACTGGAGCTGCACTATCATCATTTTGGGACGAAATGACCTTCACGAAGGTGGCATTGTAACGAATTTATAGGTAGCATGAAAATCATGGGGTTTAGGAAAAACCCCTTGATTAGTTATTGGTGTATATAGTCGTCTGTCTTACTCGTAGCCCACATCCTGACCATAGTCTCTCCTTTTCTACTTGATTTTCAGTTCTCCCATAAGCATTGGCTCCCCTCAGTTAAAATAATTAAACAATCTAGTAAAGTAACGACCGGGGTTTTTATTCACACCTCCACGAATCTACGGAAAAACGTTACAATATCAAACGATATCTGCAGAAATTGCACAATTTTTAGGAAAAGAGGGGTTTTAGAAATTTGAATTTCACAATCACGAGTGTTGCAACTAAACGCCTCACATATATATGTGTGTGACTTCAAGGCCGTGGCCAGAAAATACTGTTTTGCGCGTAATACATACAAAAATCTAAAATTTCAACCTCCAAGGCAAAAAACAAGGGCGGCCTCTTGATACAGCACCCGGGGCAAGAAGCCCCCTCTGCCCCCCTCCCCCACACCCCGCCTCTGCTAGAATGAAATGATGTATGAAATATAAACGGCAAAACCCCCTTGAGAATAATCTTTCTTTGTTTAGGGCCGATCGTGACAAAAGCGGTAAATTGGATTCGAAAGAGTTAGCAGAGTGGATCAGGATGAAAATAGTCGAGCACATAACTTCAGCGGTGAGCAACAACTACGGACTGTTTTCGCTCATAGATAGGAACCCCAAAAACGGCGTTGTCACCTGGAAAGAGTATCACACATATTTCTTGAAAAAGCGTGGCTTCAGTAGAAAGTACGTAAAGAACCACGATGAGAAACGACACAAGGGATTAGAACGATCTATCAAAGGTAATTTGTTTATTTACAAAGTTTTAATTCAGTGCTAATTTAAAACTAATATATAACCTATCGGAACTGTTACAAAATTTGAAAAAAATATATGTAATGGGACTATCACAAAATATAATTACAACATATTTCAATGCCAAAAGTACTGTCTTTTCCACTCCCGGATTAAGCATGAAGTAAAATTTCGAGTTTAGAAAAGCCTGAGCGTTTGGATTCTAACCTCGAAATTTTAATTCATTCGCCACCCACACAAAACACTGATTTCTAATGAAGTTCAAAATATATAAAAACATTTTTGAATTATAGTTTTTCGTATTATCATTTATTGTACTGAGTAGATTGTACTCATAAACACGTAATTACCTACTGGTACTTAGTACTCGATTACAAGTTGCGTGGAGTACTTGTACTCAATACTCGAGTACATTTTACTTGTACTCGGAACAGCTCTGTTTATTAGTAGCTTAAATTAGTAGTTACAAGTTTTATTTGAAACATTTTTTTCTAAACTTATCACAAACCGAGATATCGTCGTTTAAGTTTCAACATCGCATATCTCACTTTTCCCTACTTTTCAGGAGAGCGAAAAAACTGTTTTGAGATATGTGAAGATTTGTGATTTTAGATGTGTGAAGATGATAAAACCTCGATTGTAGCGCTTTCAAGCATCAGAACGATGAACTATTGCTACGTACACAATGGCAAGGAAATATAAATCCAACAGTATGCATAACTCAATTTCACATTTGTTTGAGGCATTTGACCTCTAATGACGTACGTGATATGCTTAACTCGACTGAGCGGCTTTGGCTCATAAGTGATCCACGTAAAATCTCGCATATAAAACATGCTATATTTTTAAATGTATTATTGTTTAGAACAAATAATGAGGGACAAAGCGTCTTGGATGGAGGCAGCGAGGACGAATCCGGATGCTTTAACAGTGGACGAATTTTTGGCTTTTACACATCCGGAGTCTAGTGCTACCAACCAGCTCGCATTGGTCGATGAGCTCTATGATAAATTCGACACGGACGGCGATGAGATGCTTACCGAGGATGAATTCGCAATCATGCAAACCGAAGGTAAATTGAAACAGTCTTACGACTGGTATTCTTATTAATTTATAACAATATTAAAGCTATATTAATCTTAATCAAACCTTAAGTTTTGGCAGTTAACAATAAATTGTATATACAGGGTGTCCCATTTTAATCCGCCAGTAGCGATAATTCTGAAACATTGCATTGAATTAAAAAGTGTTCCAAATGAAAAGTTAATGGTTCTGAGGGGGACATCTGATGCCGTAGACTTTGCCCCCCCAGCCCCCCAAGGAGGGCGGGAACAGGGGGCAACTTTAAAATCTTAAATGGAAACCCCTATTTTTTATTGCAGATTCTGATAGAGGGTTAAAAAGTATGTAAGTTTTATCCGAAACATTTTTTTTATTGGTCGAGAGATGGCGCTGCAAATGTAAAAGTTAGGTTTTTTGTCAATTAAATTGCGAAAATCATCACGTAATTAACTGTTATTATTACTTAAGACCTACTCACAACCTTACAAGGCTGTTTTTTTTCAGATTGTTTTGTTTACATTCAAAAAAGATTTCTTGGATTTTTTTTATTTTCGTTCCTTTTTTAAATTTAGTTTTTAAAAATGAGTTCAGTACGCAAAGCCAAGTCGTTGAGTAATCATGGACTACTCACCGACCGAAATTGTGGACATCCTAAAAGTCATTGGAGAGTCGCTGAACAATTACACCAATGCAGTAGAACTGTATCGCCAAAGATTCCCGGATCGTCGGTGTCCGGGGAGGCTTAGAAAAAGCTGAGAAAAAAACAACCTTGTAAGGTTGTGAGTAAGTCTTAAGTAATAATAACAGTTAATTACGTGACGATTTTCGCAATTTAATTGACAAAAAACCTAACTTTTACATTTGCAGCGCCATCTCTCGACCAATAAAAAAAAATGTTTCGGATAAAACTTACATACTTTTTAACCCTCTATCAGAATCTGCAATAAAAAATAGGGGTTTCCATTCAAGATTTTAAAGTTGCCCCCTGTTCCCGCCCCCCTTGGGGGACTGGGGGGGCAAAGTCTACGGCATCAGATGTCCCCCTCAGAACCATTAACTTTTCATTTGGAACACTTTTTGTTTCAATGCAATGTTTCAGAATTATCGCTACTGGCGGATTAAAATGGGACACCCTGTATGCTAGAGTGCACCATGTTGCTTATTATAATTATACAGGGTGGCTGATTTGCCAGGGCTTCGAATCCTTATTTGTTGCGGTCAATTAATAAAACATATTTTGGTTCGGTTCCGGTTTTCGTTCGGAAAAAAATTACGTTATTTTACAGTTTTCGGTTCAGCTGCAAGTGATTGTTTTAATTTTTGAAATGTTTCTAATTGATATTAAAAAAATGTTGATGTGTCCATCACAGTATTTTCTTCGTTATAGAATGATGATTTAAATTTTAAGAATACGGAAAAGTGTCTCAAACTAAATTTGTTCTACTTTTCTTATTCTTATCACATTTACTAAATATTCACAAAATAAATATTTTTGCATTTTTTACTATATCTTAGTAAATATTTATCACGTCTCAGCAGTATATATTTTTAACTTTACTTCAAATCAGTGGTTTATACGGGTGACGCATGAAGTAAAATTTCGAGTTTAGAAAAGCCCCGTGAAAATTTGTTGAGGGTCGCGCAGCGACCCTCTACAAATTTTCTACGCGGGGCTTTTCTAAACTCGAAATTTTACTTCATGCTTAGTCTGGGAGTGGAAGACACTTGTTAATATAAAATATGTCACAACTATCAAAATATGTGTCGCAAGTGTCATAAAGAAAAACAATAACATGACCATCGAATAATATATTTTAAATAATAGTTGTCTAAAATTGACAACAGTCGGCTGACGCCGAGTTGTATCAAATTTGATACATTGGACTAAATTTCATTTCAAGTTGACAGAATAGACTACCTATCGAGCAAATACAATTAAGTAATATTTCATCAACATTAAAACAACGTTTAATGTTGCTACAATGTTGATATAACGTTATTTGTTAAACGTCAGCGGGGCTGTGTGGAAGATTAATCTTTGTTCGTTCTTAGGGCCTAATGACTTGTACATTTCTGACGTTATGAGGACACGATATTGCTATGTCAAAAGATTAAAATATAAGCTCATGATTTTAATAGTAAGTAATAAATGTGCAACATAAACGCTGGATAATTATACACCAAGCTAACATTTTATGTGTCTTTCTAGGCGCCGAAGAGGAGACAGTGATAGTGAGACAAGACGAAAACGAGCGTCGTGCTGAATTTAGAAAAAATATCGATTTAAACGGAGACGGAAGAGCAGACAGAAGGGAACTACTTCACTACGTCGCACCCCAGAGTCCCCGGCATAGTGAGCACGAGGCCGAGGCCCTTTTGGCATTGGCCGACAATGATCAAGACGGCTCCTTGTCACTCGATGAGATTCTCGCCCACCCCGATCTATTTCTCAAGTCCAAGATGGTAGACACGGCTACCAGTTTCCATGACGAGTTCTAAATTAAGAGTAGAATAAAGAGAAAGAACAATTTTTACGTAAACGTTTTTGTAAATATGTATATAGTCAATTTGAATTTAGGAAGTTTCATGAGGAATAAAATACTGTTGGTTTAGTTTTAATTATGATCCATATCGTTGTCATAATACATTCCTTATGCTTTTTCGAATCAACACAAAACATTTTTTTTGTTCTTTTTACCAAGGCTTCGAATCGTTATTGTTTGCGTTCCGGTTTAATTAATAAAATATAATATAACGGTTTTTTGCGGTTTTTGGTTCAGCTCCAAGTAATTGTTTTCATTTTTGAAATGTTTTTATTTCATATTAAAAAAAATGTTGATGTGTCCATCATAGCACTGTCCTCGTTATAGATATAATGATTTAAATATTAACAATATGGAAAAGTGTCTCAAACTAAATTTGTTTTACTTTCACAATAAAAAAACACTTTTATTCCTTACTTCACATTTATTTTTATTCGTTAGATGTACATTTCGAGTGCAAAGCACTCATTATCAATAACTAATGGTCTTACAACTAGGTGCGCAACTATATATGCCTGACAAAGATGGGAAAACCCTAATTTTAATTATATAAGGTGTCGCAAGGCTGAAAAACATTAAGGGGATTAAAATTACGGACTGTTGATGGGATTACACTTTTTCGGAACTTGTAAAAGGTTCAACAAAGGGTTTTCCAAAGGACTTAAATCAAAATGTAATAATTTATCTTTATGTTTGTGCATTTCTATGGCTTCTAACATATTTAATCGGACATGTGATGATTGTTTTAGTAATGTAATATTGTCTGTTGAAAAATAATGTCCTGTTTTTTAAATTACGGTCAGCTACAGCGGATTTATTAATGTTTTTATTTTTGACATGATATACATGTTCTTTGAATCTTTTTAATAGATTCCTTTGAGTTTGGCCTATGTAACATTTATCACAATCATTGCACTTAATTGAATAAATTCCGGACTCTTCTAAGCGGCTCCCTTTTCTAAATTGATTGCCTAATAATGTTTTTAATTTGTTATTATTATAAAATGCAGGAGTCATATTGAATTTATTCAAAATCTTTGTGAATTGATTAGAAGTTCTGTTGTTATATATAAACCTAGCAAATTTGTTATTTTTTCTTTCTTTTTGTGGTGTGAGATTTGTGACGGAATTTAATGTTTGGTTTCTTTTGTGTCTATTAATTAGTTTGTTAATTGTGAATTTGCTGTAACCTAATGATAAGAATAAGAAAAATAGCTATTTCATTAGGTTACAGCAAATTCACAATTAACAAACAAATTAATAGACACAAAAGAAACCAAACATTAAACTAAGTCACAAATCTCACACCACAAAAAGAAAGAAAAAATAACAAATTTGCTAGGTTTATATATAACAACAGAACTTCTAATCAATTCACAAAGATTTTGAATAAATTCAATATGACTCCTGCATTTTATAATAATAACAAATTAAAAACATTATTAGGCAATCAATTTAGAAAAGGGAGCCGCTTAGAAGAGTCCGGAATTTATTCAATTAAGTGCAATGATTGTGATAAATGTTACATAGGCCAAACTCAAAGGAATCTATTAAAAAGATTCAAAGAACATGTATATCATGTCAAAAATAAAAACATTAATAAATCCGCTGTAGCTGACCGTAATTTAAAAAACAGGACATTACAAAAAAAAAGTGTAATCCCATCAACAGTCCGTAATTTTAATCCCCTTAATGTTTTCAGCCTTGCGACACCTTATATAATTAAAATTAGGTTTTGCCCATCTTTGTCAGGTATATATAGTTGCGCACCTAGTTGTAAGACCATTAGTTATTGATAATGAGTGCTTTGCACTCGAAATGTACATCTAACGAATAAAAATAAAAGTGAAGTAAGGAATAAAAGTGTTTTTTATTGTGATTAAATACTCCACATAACTCAATAAAACAATTAGTTGTTTTACTTTAATTATTATTATCACATTTACAAAATATTCACAAAATAAATATTTTTAAATTTTTTTCGCTATATTTTAGGCCCAATTCACACCGTACAGGCGTCGGGCGGAGACGCGGCGCAGGCCAGGCGAGAAGCGCAACGCTTCGACGCCACTTCAATGGAATTCTGGTGCCCAAAAAATGTTTTGTACACTGCATGTTATTTTCTACTATCTCAGATATACAGAGAGTTTTTCTTTTAGGTATACATATCTGAATATACTGTATACGCTGTAAATCATTAGATATTCGTTGTTTTTACAAATATTTCAAATTGAACTTTCAAACTAGTGTTTTCCACTCCCAGATTAAGCATAAAATAAAATTTCGAGTTTAGAAAATCCTGAAAATTTGGTTTGGCTACGCGCTACGCGACCAAACGCCAAACACGATGTGATGTGATGTTCAGAATACAGGTTTTTAGCATACCGCTTTAGTAGAACGTTAGTTGAAGAACTTCACCTAAAATCAGTGTTTTATACGCGTGGCGCATGAAGTAAAATTTTACTTAAAAACTTAAAATTTTACTTCATGCTTAATCTGGTATTGGAAATACTCGCTGAAAATTTAAATTTATCGCTTTTATGAAAATAACGAATTCCTGGATACTTTAAAGAAAAATTCGCACTATAATTTCAAATGTTCCTGATTAATTTCTCTTGTTTATAAGTAACATTTATTAAGTGCTATTAATCTCAGTCGCACTTAACGATCTTTACGACGACTTTTCATTTTTTATTTATTTATAATTATTGTAAGTATGCAATCTTAAAATACAATTTTTGAAAAAAAATCCTCTAACGATTTTAAAATTTTGGGTGTGGGACAAATATGTCCCAATCGTCATTTCAAGTGGGATTATATGTCCCTATGGTCTAGTTTGAGTAAAAAGTTTTGTTACACATAACACAAAATACACTATCGAAAAATAATGTTATTCTATAATATTGAACATAAGAAATACACTTTCACTAACTTTAAACATAAAGTAAATAATATTATCAAAACATTAAAGGTAAAGTAAATATTACTCGTGAAAAATACTATTTGGTATAAATATTCTATGTATGGAATATGGAAAAACAATTCTTGCATATTGGAACGTTACATATTGTACACATCGTTCTTGTTATTTTTTCAGTATTGTTTTTTGAACAGCAAAAACATCGTCGACGGGTTGTCCGCCTACATTTAATAATTTTGTAGATGACGAGAAAGGCCGACCATTTAATCGTCTTCGAACAAACTGTGCCCTCTCTCTTCACCATGCACTCATCAATGCTTTGATAAGTGCTGTCTGTTCTAGCTAATTGGAATGTCTTTTTGAGGCAACATAAAACATCGGCTACGTACCATATTTTTGATTTATTTTCGGTTTTTTTGTTTGATTATTATAATACATTTTTGATAAAAGGAGTTTGCAACGATCCCTGGATATGACTTTTTTTATAAACTCATTACCCATTAAGATAAATTCAAATTCAAAACTATTCGAATTCGAGAAAATAAGCTTACGCTTCTTATAGTTTGCACACTTTAAACATATTGTATAAAATTACAACAAAAAAAAACTATTCGTGAAAATGCAAACAGTGTCTTAATTAATAAGACAATTTAAGACGATAAGACGTCTATAGATGGCCTAAGACATTAGTTTTAATCCAAGTCCTTTCACTTCTAATTTGTTGCTATCTCTCCTTTCATTTTAAATTGTATTGTTAGTTGGTTTGAAGAGAATTTGACCTAAACGTTACATATACTTTAATAGAGCGTTGTAACAAATCAAATTAAAAAATAAAAGATTTTAAATATTTCATTGTATAATTCAATATCCGGAGGTGTATTTGCACGAGAAGTAGTTGTTTCAATGGATATTTATCGTCTTAAATTGTCTTATTAATTAAGACACTGTTTGCATTTTCACGAATAGTTTTTTTTTTCGTATTCTCATTACCCATTGTTGGGTTTGTTGAGCAGTAGTCCTAAAACGAAGGCAGTCTGTTGTAGCACATTATCAATGAACAGCCAAAGACAATCATTGTTTGGTGTGCATCAGTTAAATGTATTTTATTTTTCTTTGGTACAAGCATTTGCAGTCTAATATTTGTATTGTGTGCAATATACGTAAATAAACTTTTTGGATATATTTTGAAGAATACATCTAATTTAGAAGAAGCACGGCTAACATCGATTGGTATTATTGGAGCTTTGTATGATGGTACATTCTTTCTAGATTTAAAAGTTTCTTCAATTTTATACCATAGTATATTTTCATTGGGTGCTCCTTCCTTCTTACTTTGTTCTAGAAGATGTTATCATTCTGGTCTGGTCTGGTATAAATTAGAGTGGTTGTGCAGTTCTTCTGTTTCTGGATCGTCTGTTTCGTTTTTATTTTGGTCTAAAGATTCACTTATTTATCTTGTTCTTTATTGAATATTTTTAGATATTTTTTTCCTTTTCCTTGTAGATTTCTCGCATGAAAAATCAGTCTCAGAACCGGATGGATTGTAGTCAGAACTATCTCCGCTGGTGTGGTAAGCATAGATTAAATTAGATTGATAACTCATAGGGGGCTCCACGTATCATGATTTTAGTTAACCGACCCACTCGATGAGACGGCGCTACAATCGCAAATGACGTCATTGGGCGCGGGGAGCGGGCGGGATTCTTGCTAAACGGGTGTACGGTGCAGGGGGTCTTAACATTGAATGGTGGGTGCGGTGCGGGGAACATCGCACGGTATTAAATTACCGTGCGATGCGAAAAATACCAAAGACCTAATAAACATGTTAAATGTATATTTAAAAAGTTGTTAGAAATATATTTCGCTACATGTCAAAACCTAATTACATTTCACTTTTCAATAAAATGTCTGCAGTTCGTCAAAAAATGCATCTTAGAAATAAAATAAGAGGTCTCCTTATCCGGATAAGGATGTTGGCATAAGTAGTGTTCCATACAGTGAATTTTTCTTTAAGGTAAACGTATGCATAAGCTGTAAATTTTCCGACATTCGTTGTTTTTCAAAAGTGTTCAATACAAAGCTTTAAACGAGTGTTTTCCACTCCCAGACTAAGCATGAAGTAAAATTTCGAGTTTAGAAAAGCCCCGTGAAAATTTGTCTCGGGTCGCGCAGCGACCCGAGACAAATTTTCTGGGCTTTTCTAAACTCGAAATTTTACTTCATGCGCCACGCGTATAAAACACTAAAATATTGTAAAATTTATGTATATTCTAATTTCACTTGAAATCTGTGTTTTATACGCGTGGCGCATGAAGTAAAATTTCGAGTTTAGAAAAGCACAGAAAATTTTTTCGGGTCGCGCAGCGACCCGAGACAAATTTTCACGGGGCTTTTCTAAACTCGAAATTTTACTTCATGCTTAGTCTGGGAGTGGAAAACACTCATTTAAAGCTTCAAATTGAACTTTAAAAAAACAAGGAATATCTAAAGATTTACAGAAAATAGGTTGAATTTGAAATACGTATACTTAAAAGAAAACTCCTTGTATGTATAAATACAAATAAAATATTTCCAGAAGAAAGTTATTGTTACTGCAAAAATGTTCAGCAAAAATATTAAAGGGAAGTATTTGGTATATAGTGAAACTTATTTCATAAATCGGGAAATCTTTTGACTTATATTTGACAAGGTGAAAGATATTTGAGATATAGTGAATCTCATTTGATCAATAGTGAAATGCAATAGAAAAACCGTGTAATTAAATTTAAGACATTATTTTATGTACTGGGATCGTACTTTGTGACTAGATGAAATTTCAGAATTGCTTGATCCAACAGCAACGGGAACATTCTCCATGGAAGTATGCTCCTAGCCCAGTGTGAAGAAAATCTCCACGTCCGTGGTTGTTTCATGCATAGTACTTGAAAATCATTCACGGATGCTAGGAAGAAATAAAGAGAAATAATGTAGACACACTGGTTTTAAATGTGATTGACTGCAGATTTAATTAAAAGAATAGACAATGGCTTAAAAATTTAAAATATTACATAAACTTACGGTTTTAATTATTAATGTTAACGCCCATCCCCAAAGATTCAGAATTGCTTAATCCAACAATAACGTGGGATATACTCCATGAAAAAATGCTCCTAGTTCAGTATGATGAAAATATCCACGACCATGGATATTTAGTATACTTGAAGATCATCCACATGTACTAGGAAGAAATAAAGAGAAATAATGTAGTAACGCCCTGGTTTTAAATTTGTTTGACTGTACACTTATTTAAAATAATACACAATAGGTTAAAATTTAAAAATATTTTACATACTTACGGTTGTAATTATTTATATTTATTAACGCTCATCTCGAGACGATTTCAGCATTTTTGTGCCTTCAGATCCGACGGATCTGACAGCTGTTGATTGAAAACGAGCCCACGTTAGAAATTGCGGGAAATTTGAAATTCCGACATATGCGCCCTCCCATCGAGTGGGTCGGTCAACTATATATGTGAATTTACAGAATCATATGGAGTCGACTGGGTCTGGTGGTAAGGATCTTCTTCTAGTTATGATGTGTTATGATGCAGTTACACACGCGCTAATAAAAACAGCAATGATAATAAACACGTCTTTTGCTTTTTTACGAAACCACATGCACTCGGCAGTAAACACACGTACAGACGACAGGGACACACTCGCAGAGCATATACATTTCCTTCCTACATTCCCTACAGCAATATTTCAACATCTACTGGGACATATATGTCCCGTTAGCCGCGAAAGGGTTAAAAAAACAATTAGACGATTTAATTCACGCGGCGGAAAAATAACATATGCAACTTTAGATACACAAAATATGTATTTTAAGCGGTAAAATATCATATGCAACTTTGTATACGCCGAATGTATATTTTAAGTTGCATATATTGTTTCACCCAGGTGTTGGTCGGCTTGTGGAATTTAAACCCACGTTTTTTTGTGTGCGTCTCGAGCCAGCGCTTATCCAATGGGGTTCTTGCACGAATTTTAAAATTGAATAAAATTATTATTACATAATATTTTTAGTTCTAAAAACATTGTCTACCGAAAAAATAACATTGAATTCAAATTTTTTTAGGTGTCATTTAAAATTGAAAAGTGCTGAGTTTAAACAAATTTCGGCTTTCCCGAAAACGCATTCTTATTAGAAGTACATAAAATGTCATGCGCATTGCAATATAACCGCGATAATTTAAATATTCAAATAAAATAAAAATCTATTTCTAACTGAATACTTATTTTCAGGTAGAAACTTTTTTGTTCGAGTTGTTAGGGCGCATTGATACAACACAGTAACAATAATTAATTTTAAATATTAACTTTACTGCAGTTACGTCTGTTTGCCCCGCGCCCCGCGCCCCGTCAATAAAAACCAACCTAATACAACTTCTAACAAGACAAGACGTCTGAATTTCCAACTTTACCTAACCTAACGCCTGACATGGCATCTAAATTTCCAATTTCACATAACCGAACTCTGGACAAGACGTTTGAATTTCCAACTTTACCCAACCCAACGCCTGACACGGCATCTAAATTTCCAATTTCACCTAACCCAACTTTTGACAAGACATCTGAATTTCGAATTTCACCTAACCCAACGCCTAACACGGCATCTAAATTTCCAATTTCACCTAACCCAACTCTGGACAAGACGTCTGAATTTCCAACTTCACCTAACTGAACTCCTGACACGTCATCTCAAATTCCAATTTTACCTAACCTAATTCCGGACAACACTTCTGACGTTACAACTTCACCTAATCCAACGCCTGACACGGCGTCCAACTTTACCTAACCCTAACCCAACTTTTGACAAGACATCTGAATTTCGAACTTCACCTAACCCAACGCCTGACACGGCATCTAAATTTCCAATTTCACCTAACCCAACTCCGGACAAGACGTCTGAATTTCCAACTTCACCTAACTGAACTCCTGACACGTCATCTCAAATTCCAATTTTACCTAACCTAACTCCGGACAAGACTTCTGACGTTACAACATGTGACACGGCGTCTAAATTTTTAATTTCACCTAACCCAACTCCGAACGCCTAACACGGCATTTAAATTTCCAATATCACTTAACCCAACTCCGGACAAGACGTCTAAATTTCCAACTTCACCCAACCGAACGCCTGACACGGCATCTAAATTTCCAATTTTACCTAACCCAACTTCTAACAAGACGCCTGAATTTCCAACTTCACCTAACCCAACGCCTGACACGACGTCTAAATTTCCAATTTCACCTAACCCAACTTCCGACAAGACTTCTGACGTTCCAACTTTACCTAACCCAAAGCCTGACACGGCGTCTATATTTTTAATTTCACCTAACCCAACTCCGGACAAAACGTCTGAATTTCCAACTTTACCTTCCCCATCGCCTAACACGGCATCTAAATTTCCAATATCACTTAACCCAACTCCGGACAAGACGTCTGAATTTCCAACTTTACCCAACCCACCGCCTGACACGGCATCTAAATTTCCAATTTTACCTAACCCAACTTCTAACAAGACGTCTGAATTTCCAACTTCACCTAACCCAACGCCTGACACGACGTCTAAATTTCCAATTTCACCTAACCCAACTTCCGACAAGACTTCTGACGTTCCAACTTTACCTAACCCAAAGCCTGAAACGGCATCTATATTTTTAATTTCACCTAACCCAACTCCGGACAAAACGTCTGAATTTCCAACTTTACCTTCCCCGTCGCCTAACACGGCATCTAAATTTCCAATATCACTTAACCCAACTCCGGACAAGACGTCTGAATTTCCAACTTCACCCAACCCACCGCCTGACACGGCATCTAAATTTCCAATTTTACCTAACCCAACTTCTAACAAGACGTCTGAATTTCCAACTTCACCTAACCCAACGCCCGACACGACGTCTAAACTTCCAATTTCACCTAACCCAACTTCCGACAAGACGTCTGAATTTCCAACTTTACCTAGCCTAACGCCTGACATGGCATCTAAATTTCCAATTTCACATAACCAAACTTCGAACAAGACGTTTGAATTTCCAACTTTACCCAACCCAACGCCTGACACGGCATCTAAATCTCCAATTTCACCTAACCCAACTTTTGACAAGACATCTGAATTTCCAACTTCACCTAACCCAACGCCTGACACTGCATCTAAATTTCCAATTTCACCTAACCCAACTCCGGACAAGACGTCTGAATTTCCAACTTTACCTAACCCAACGCCTCACACAGCATCTAAATTTCTAATCTCACCTAACTCAACCCCGGGCAAGACGTCTGAATTTCCAACTTCACCTAACTCAACTCCTGACACGGCATCTAAATTTCCAATTTCACCTAAGCTAACTCCGGACAAGACTTTTGAATTTCCAACTTCACCTAACCCAACGCTAATTTTGTCAAATTTAACTGTATGCCAGTTTTTTAATAAAAACACAATTTATCAAGGTAGTTTACTAAAAATTATCATTTTTTGCAAAAATAGCAAATTGTCAAATTTAACTTCATTCCAATTTTTTGATAAAAACACGATTTATCAAATCAATCTACCAAAAATTGTAATTTTTTTCAAAAATAGGAAATTGACAAATGTAACTTATTGCCATTTAAAAAAAAAACATGATTTATCGAGTTAATTAACTAAAAATTGTAATTTTGCGCCAAATTGTCAAACTTAACTTTATGCCAATTTTTAATAAAAACACGATTTATTGAGATAATTTATTAAAAATTGTCATTTTTTGGAAAAATCGCAAATTGTCAAATCTAACTTCATGCCAATTTTTCAATAAAATCACAATTTATCGAGGTAATTTACTTAAAAAAATTTGCAAACAGCAAATTGTCAAATTTAACTTGATGCCAATTTTTCAATAAAAACACGATTTATCGAGGTAATTTACTAAAAATTGGCATTTTTGGCAAAAATAGCGAAATTATTAACTTTAACTTTATGCCAATTTTGCAATATAGACACGATTTATCGATGTAATATACTAAAAATTGTCATTTTCTGCAAAAATAACAGATTGTCAAGTTAAAGTTTATGACAATTTTCCTATAAAAACACGATTGATTACGGTAATTTACTAAAAATTGTCATTTTTTGCAAAAATAGGAAGTTGTCAAATTTAACTTCATGCCATTTTTGTTTGCGCGTGGCGCATGAAGTAAAATTTCGAGTTTAGAAAAGCCTGTTTTACTATAATCAGTTGGATTCATTACTGATTATAGTAAAACTGCAATGGAGAATATGCTGAAATTGTTTCTGTGTACGGGCTTTGTAATGGAATACGTGAGTTTCCATTACAAAGCCCGTACACAGAAACAATTTCAGCATATTCTCCATTGCAGTTTTACTATAATCAGTAATGAATCCAACTGATTATAGTAAAACAGGCTTTTCTAAACTCGAAATTTTACTTCATGCGCCACGCGCAAACAAAAATGGCATGAAGTTAAATTTGACAATTTCCTATTTTTGCAAAAAATGACAATTTTTAGTAAATTACCTCAATAAATCAAGTTTTTATTAAAAAACTGGCATGAAGTTAAATTTGATAATTTGGTATTTTTGCAAAAAATTACAATTTTTAGTAAATTAATGCAGCGAGATTTTAATTTCTGTTTGTTACAATAAATGCTTTTGATTTCTTTAAATTATGATTACCAATTAGTGTTCAAAGAATCAATAATATAAAAGCACTATAACTTCTGAACAAAGCACGATAGAACCTGCATTTAAATAAACATTTCTTGATCAAATTAATTTTACTTTTCATTGCCAAAGTATGTAAATAGGCTAATGAGCATACACACTGTATGTTAATGGTTGCAAAAACATTATAAAATCAAATTTAGTTTTGAAGGATTTATATTCGATATTCGAAAATACAGGATTCAAATCATATTTATCTCTTACGAATCTTTTATTCGAGTATTCGTGATTCGAATCATATTATGTGGTTCGGATTCGTGATTCGAATCTTTTTTTTGAGGATTCGGCCCAGCTCTGGCATCTATGAACATTTTTGGCCACATAACCATTGTGTGATTACGTGTTTACGTTCTCAAAGTGGAACATAAAAATTAAAATTGAATTTGTGTTCAGTATTCCGGCACTAGACACCCACAGACGCGTTTCGGACTTCAAGGTCCTCTTCAATGTGGTCCCGACCCAGTGCTGAAGCGTAGGTTTATTTGTTTTAAGTTCGAAATATCCATTTTAATTAGGTACATATTTATTTATAATGTAAAATATTTGGCTCTATGGCAATTAAAAATAATCCTGAAATGCTTGAAACAAGTTTGCTCAGAGCTCATGTAAATTTAATGAGCGTTGAATGCTAATTGGCGTTTGTAGGTGAAATCAAACAGATGAAATGCAAATTCTTTGAACACATTTGAATAGCCCATTTAATAGAGAGTTTAAGGGGATTATTGCAGTGTAACACGCCGATCGTGTTGGAAAGACCCACATAGTTTAGAGTAGCTCATCCGATGCCAAATTTACAGCACAAGTGGGGAGAATACAGCCAGAGAGAAAAGCGGCAGTTCGCTGTGCATTTGTGCATTGCTTCTTGGCGTGGACGTATGGGGTCTCGCGTCGCGTGGAATAGACGAAAAAAACAAAGCGCATAAAAAAGACGGATCGAACGAAAGTGTCGATTCGTATTATTTAAACACGCTGATAATACATACAAGCTATGTATTGTTTTCAATTCGTTAGAAAGCGTTATCGGATCCTGTGTTATTTTTCGGTATTTACAAAACTGATGATTCTTATTCTTGTCATTATAACACATTATTTTTACTTTTAAGACTCCAGTTTCGACAGCCGAACAAACTATGTGTTTTATTTTATTAAATTATAGATTATTTCTTAAAAATATAATAATAAAATAATTCATGTTCATAAGCTCATTGTGAATATTTATATGCCGCACATATATGAAAAAAAACATAGGATTTTCAATCATATTTTTTAAATGGGAATATTATCTTCCCTAACTGCTATTGCCATGAAAATAATGTGTATTAATTTGGCCTCTGCCCAATTGGGTAAATACCCCCAATTTTGGGGAGAATTTCAATTTATATTCGGTCAAATACTCTAGTTTTTATGAATGCAACAAATAAATAATAGATTGAAAAAAATTAAACGGAAAGCTGCCCTGTTTTTTTTATGTTTAGTACAGGGTTTACAAAATGATGATGTGTATAAATAGGCTCAGTCAACTTAGCCCCCCGAAGTTCGACTTTTTTGAAAAAAGCGATTGGCCTTAGCTAGCGCCACAAAAATTAGAGCTAGCGCCATTTAGACAAGAAAACTACGGGGATTTGAACTTTCGGGGGGCTAGGGTGATGCTAGCCCCCCGAGTTTGGATTTTTTAAGTTTTTTTACACTATTCGGATTCCTCAGAGCTAGCGCTACCAATTTAAAAGCCAACCCCACTCCCACAGCCCCAAAAAATGATAAAACATTTTTAACCCTGGCCCCCTAAAATGAGATGTTTTTAATCAAATTGGGTGGAAAATATAACTTAGAGCTAGCGCCAACAGAATATGACAAAAATATTCTCTCAAAAATATCAGGTAAACAAAAGTTCACGTCCAAATTTTAATGCAAGAGCTTTCAGATCCTGTATGCGTATTACCATTTACTTCCTGAATTTTAATACAAAATGATGTTTGGCATATAATATACCGCTTTCAACAAATAGTTCGGCGTTGTAATTACTTTATTTATGTTCATAGACACTGGCTATTAGAAACATGATGCCTAGTAGACAGTAGCGTAACTGACAATTGTGTTTTCACTCCTAGCTAATTTAAATCGTTATTACGCAAGAACTTACCGTACGATTTAAGAAACTCTTTTGGCATTGTAATTACTATACTAATATTTATAAACACTGGCAACGAGATAGCTTGCACTAGTAAGACAGTGGCGTAACTGACGATTGTTTTTGATAATTGAAATCGTTATAACTCGGAAACTAACCGTACGATTTCAAATTTTTTTTTGGCATTGTAATTGCTATACTGAAGTCTATAGACACTAACAACGACATAGCTAGTGATATTAAAGGATAAATTAAAATCACTTGCTTTGTTTCACTATTTGTTTCTATTTACTCGACTAGTTTCGCTTTTTACGGCATTATCAAAGTTCACTCTTGATTCACTCTTGATAATGCCGTAAAAAGCGAAACTAGTCAAGTAAATAGAAACAAATAGTGAAACAAACCAAGTGTTTTTAATTTATCCTTTATTATTATTTCAAAATGTTTCACCAAGTCATAAATGAGAAAGTTATTCAAGAGATAGCTAGTGCTAGCAAGACAGTGGCGTACCTCACGGTTGTTTTTTTATGATAACTTAAATCATTATTACTCGGTGGAAAACACTCGTTGGGAGTTTCAAACTGAACGCTTTTCAAAAACAATGAATGCCTGAAAATTTACCTAGTACACATCGGGTTATGTATGTACCTAATCAAAACATGGGTATCTTTTCGATGCTACAAAATTGTGATTAAGCTCCTTTCGTTGCTATTCAATTGACTTTATTTTCATTCTAACACAATCTATCTCAATATCCTGATTCTACGATATACAGGGAGTTTTTCTTTAAAGTAGACGTATTCCAGATTCACTTTATTTTGTTTAAATCTTTAGATATATGTTGTTTTTACAGGAATTCAATTTGAAGCTTTAAGCGAGTGTTTTCCACTCCCAGACTAAGCATGAAGTAAAATTTCGAGTTTAGAAAAGCCCCTTGAAAATTTGTCGAGGGTCGCGCAGCGACCCGAGACAAATTTTCTGGGCTTTTCTAAACTCGAAATTTTACTTCATACGCCACGCGTATAGAACACTAAAATTTTGTGAAATTTGTGTATATTTGAACCTTACTTGAAATCAGCGTTTTATACGCGTGGCGCATGAAGTAAAATTTCGAGTTTAGAAAAGCCCAGAAAATTTGTCTCGGGTCGCTGCGCGACCCTCGACAAATTTTCACGGGGCTTTTCTAAACTCGAAATTTTACTTCATGCTTAGTCTGGGAGTGGAGAACACTCGTTTAAAGCCTTGAATTGAACTTTTGCACCCAATTTGATTAAAAAAATCTCATTTCGGGGGGCTAGGGTTTAAAATGTTGTATAATCTTTTGGGGTTGTGGGGATGGCGCTAGCTTTTAAATTGGTAGCGCTAGCTCTGAGGAATCCGAATACTGTAAGAAAACTTAAAACATCCAGCATCAACCTAGCCCCCCGAAAGTTCAAACCCCCGTAACTTTCTTGTCTAAACGGCGCTAGCTCTAATTTTTGTGGCGCTAGCTAGCGCTAGCTAAGGCCCGTCTAGCGCAACAGTTATTTTTTAAAAAGTCGAACTTCGGGGGGCTAAGTTGACTGAGCCGTATAAATAGAGGATTGCAATAACATTCAATTTCAATTCATTTATTCCTTATTTACTTACTATCAAAATATGACTCATCATAAATCAGCCAAATTTGAAAAAAATATATTGGGCTCGGTGCAATGTTGAGCAAGAAGCTTATTATTTGAAATGCATTATAATAACTACCTTATTATTATTATAGTTCTATTTTTTCTAAAATAATTAACAATGAATATGCACGCAGTTAAACCCTACATTTTTTTAAACATTCGTCAAACAAATATTACCTGTGCTCAGTAATAAATAGTTGATTTGTAACATTAATCTACGACAACGTCATATTGGTGTTATTCTTACTATTCTTATAGTTTTGATATCATTGATTCGTTGATGAAGTCGCAGTTGGTTCAAATAGGTCCGATTGCTAGAAACTTTACAATTTACTTTAATAGTTTTATTGCGAGAAGTTTAATGGCATTTAACAACTGCTTTAATAACGAAAGATTTAAGACGAAATAATGATTTGAACAAGACTGATTGTTATTC
The DNA here is from genome assembly GCA_932526585.2 of Philonthus cognatus. Classification (NCBI taxonomy): domain Eukaryota; kingdom Metazoa; phylum Arthropoda; class Insecta; order Coleoptera; family Staphylinidae; genus Philonthus; species Philonthus cognatus. The sequence continues at coordinate 38,700,490 of OW052243.1, forward strand.
GATTGCTTCTGGCTTATTAATCAGCTTAAAAAACTTTAAAAATAATTTAATAATACCGACACTGTCAAATAATAAGGAAAGCCAATATTAAAGGTATATTACACATCTTTATTTAAATTAGTGAAACATTTCGTGTTTTCTATATTAGTAAACATGCAGTATAAAAAAATAATGAAAATAAAACACTAGTACAATAAAATATCGATTATAATTGCGAAATATTAATTTTACGAGAATAAATGCTAACCACGCGAGCCGTTTTTGTTAACTATGATTGAAAAAAGAAAAGAAAAACAAACGCGAAGCCGCACAGCGTTCACCGGCCCAGAGATAAACGCTGGCCGCATGCCGCATGCCGCTCGCCCCTCCAATAATTGTGCAGATGAGTGTACAACGCGTTCAACTAAGAGACGATCCGCAAGGCGGCGGTATTTTACGGTCTTATTTTTCAAGATTTTTATTTTAACCTGACTCGGGCATGAGCTATCGCATCCTTATGAAATGTTCACATTATATTCCTTATAGTATAAACTAGTAAGATATGGGAATATTTTTTTGAATTTTGAAAAATTTAACATTATTTTTTTCATACCTCTGAAAGCAAATTGTTTAAAAAAAAAGTACTTCGATATTTTACTAGATAATTGGGCTTAATATACGCTGTCAAAATTTCAACTTTCTAGGACCTTTAGTTTTTAAATAAACCTAACATTAAATTTCAGACCACTGTTATATTCCCCTTAAGTTTATCGTTTCAAGAAATACTGTAACGCTAATATATACGCAAAACTTGCTAATTGCCCGGTAACCGACTGCGTTTACCGGGCAACGAGCAAGTTTAGCGTAGTCGTTAGTGTTGCGTTATTCGAAATACGAATAACGATAAACTAAAACTCCCTGTTAATTACACAATTCTACTCTATGATTTTTTAATATCATGCGATCTTTTAAAACATGATTTAGAGTAGGCTTTGAATTTTAAATTAGATTAGCACATGTAGTTTATCATCAAGGACGGTAAGAAGAGTATACGGTAAGAAGGATCGACAGAATCGAAGATTTTGGAGTGGAAGGTAGAGATCGTTACGTCACAAATGCGCACTGAATTTAAACGTGGTTACTTCATAGTAAACTTTAGGTAAACATGCATAAGCTGTAAATTTTCTGACATTTGTTGTTTTTTAAAAGAGTTTAATTTGAAGCTTTAAACGAGTGTTGTCCACTCCCAGACTAAGAATGAAGTAAAATTTCGAGTTTAGAAAAACCCCGTGAAAATTTGTCGAGGGTCGCGCAGCGACCCGAGACGCCACGCGTATAAAACACTAACATATTGTGAAATATATGTATATTCGAACTCCACTTGAAATCTGTGTTTTATACGCGTGGCGCATGAAGTAAAATTTCGAGTTTAGAAAAGCCCCGAAAATTTGTCTCGGGTCGCTGCGCGACCCGAGACAAATTTTCTCGGGGCTTTTCTAAACTCGAAATTTTACTTCATGCTTAGTCTGGGAGTGGAAGACACATGTTTAAAGCTTCAAATTGAACTTAAAAAAACAGGGAATATCTAAAGACTTACAGTAAATAGGCTGAATTTGGAATATGTATAATTTAAAGACAAACTCCCTGTACAATGTAAATACATATTTAAGGAATGTGCAAAAAGGGGAAATTAATATTTAAACCATGTTAACGCCCTATCTAGTAACCGCATCATACCACACTGTCACCTTGACGCGTATGATTGACATTACCTACACATGCACGTAATAGCGTTGACAAGTATATTACATGCTGACAGCTGAACAGCTGATTGACTACCGCACAACCAAATCACATTCCTTTAATGTATATTGATCAAGTAGTAATTTTGTTTTGATCAATGTCATGTTACTATCAAAAATTATTGAATAAATAAGTTGTTCTTGTTAGGGCGTAGGTAAAGTATCGTACGTTTCTCGAGTGGTATGGCAATTACATACTCGCGGAATACTGCACTCGCCGCTGCGCGGCTCGTGCGCTTATATGTAATATGCTGCATTCCACTCTCGTAACGTAATATACTATTTATTTACCATTTATTAAATTTTTTCCTTTTTGCATTATATTTTATTTAAGAGATTTTGCTCATAAAATCTTTGTCATTTTTAAAAACTTAATATTAGTAATTGAAATAATGAACTCTTATAAATAATATTTGCTCCAAAAATGTTTCTATTATAACCCGATCAACGTCAACATATTTTTTAAATTTAATTACACGTTATACAGGGTGTCCCCGAATGGTCTGTACAACGCTCTACCACATATTCTCTGAAACAAAATAAGACGATTTAACTAAACTTATCTCTATCCAAAAGTGGTTCCTAAGCCATCTACGAGGCCTCAAAGATATTATTTTTTTTCATTATTTTTCAAATATTTTTATTTTGGAATTAGGTAAGAAAACCTAATTTGGCACATTTAACTACATTGATACCATGCACTTTTTGCGATATGTTTCTTTATCCTACGTTTAAAGTAAGTGGTCAAACTAGGACCATCGACTTCTTAAGATACCTACATCTTTTTATTCAACAGGTCAAATCATAAGGAATACTTTTTTTCTGCAAGATCATTCAATTATACGTATTTTTTGTCTCTTATAAAATTTTGCTATTTTCCCCACAAAAAAAATATTTTTATTTGTCAAAAAAAAGTAATAAAATTATGAACAATATTTTGCTTCTCAAAACAATTAACAAAGTAGAAATAAAGATAGGTACCTAACAATAAACACAAATTTATTAGTTTCACAACAAATATTCAAACTGATTGCCATTTATAACCTAATCAACGATAACAATTTTTTTAATTTAATTACACGTAACACAAACTATTATTATTTGAATTACACTGTTATCGGGGTGCGGGACGTCGCTTGCTGTTGTGCTAATTTTTATAAAGAGCATGAGTTATGCACTAACGACGTTCCTCCGTAACAACTCCGGTGGCTCAGGATTGGTCACACACAAAATAATAATAATAATAAATTTACTTACCTAAATATCCTTGGTCAAAAGGCACTCATTTTTATTGTATACAAAAAAGGTTGTTTGAATTTTGTATGAATTCAAAATGACTATTGTTTTGAAAAAACAACACTTAACATTTATTAACAAGAAAAAAAGAAAAAGGACCAACAAAAATGTAATGAATGAAACAAATGAACACAGAAATACAATGATTAAGCTAAACAAACAATGATAAAATGAACGATGATAAAAATATATGAAATGAACAAATGAATGAAATTGAACGAACGTGATGTGACGATTCAATGAATAATGACACCGACAACTTATAGGTACGCGACGACTTACAAATGATGATAACTTCACTTGATATAACTTCGAACTTCACTTCATGTATCCTGAATGCGTTTTTGCACTTGATGTCTGGAGTTCGACTGACTTGTGATGACCGAATCAACTGTACTGCCTTTCCTCTGTCTTCCGCTGTCTCTTATCTTCCCAACCACCGCTGTCTTCACCCCCGCCATGTATCTTGGGGGTGACGGTGATTGGTCGAGAACGTGGTGGAAGAAGCAGAGGGTGGAGTTTTCATATTTAGCTGAGGCCAAAAAGTTTTGGGCCTCTGGTTTTCGACTGCTCCGGCGTGTCGAAGTTTGTGCTGCAGATGTTACGACCATAAACCTTTGTTCTCGCTGTTTTTCTGAAATTTTGAGAAATTCCCAAAGGCTTTGTTTTCATGGTCGTAAACATCTACAGCGCGCCGTGGGTTTTATGGCGCTGGTCCTCGGAGGTGCGGAATTTTATGACCTTCCTCGGGGTTGTAAACATCGGCCGGTGCTGGTCGCGCGGTTAATGATGGGGTGGTTTGCAAGTCGTCATTGTTGGTCACGTTCGGGGGAATTCAATGTTGGACTAATTTACATATTTACAAGAAAAAAATATATACAAAAGAACATCGAATGAATGGTTACGAACTTGAGTCATTTGGAATTAAAATGATTATGAAATGAAATGAGCAAAACAAATGGAGTCCGATGTTTTCGCGAATGTGAATAAAATAATCAAGTTACGACGTTTTCGATAAAACGCCGGTAACAACACTTAACACAATTTTTTTATTTAATTACATTTAACACAATGTCTTATTTTAATAACACTTATTTTGAACACAAAATATTAAAAAATCTATTTATGAAAGTACAGCGAAACCGGAAAGAGAGGTTATGATAGACTCAAAAACGTAACCAAATACAACGTCATTGTTCTCTTTTTCTCAGCAACTAAGGCCTGCGGGGAAAGGGGTAGGAGAAAACATGGAAAGATCCAATTCTGTCATACCTTGTAACACATATGTGTTCATATGTGTTACGCCCATCGACGTACCTTGGTTTACCATAACCTCAAATGTATTCCAGCATTTAATTAACAATCTAGGCAACCGCTCAAAAAAATTCCGCCTGCTTTAAATCATTATCATCCAGGAAATTGAAGATAGCATCAAACACAATCCCAAAACTTTTTGGAATTACGTTAACTCGAAGCGAACATCTAATAATATTCCATCAACTTTCACTATTGGTGATAATTTAATTGACACTCCTGATGGCATAGTAAATAATTTTGCTACGTTTTTCGGATCGGTGTACAATCCCCACACCCACGGCTCAAAGTGCAATTCTAATACTATTTCCTACAATCATATTAATGAGTGTGTTTTCCAGAAAATAAGAATTACTGATGTTTTAAACGAACTCATCTCAATTAAAGCAACCCATAACTCTGGACCCGACGGTTTACCTGCCTCATTTTTAAAGAACTGTGCATTTTCACTCAGTAGGCCTCTGTGGATCCTTTTCAACAAGTCTCTTACTGAGGGAATATTTCCCTCAATTTGGAAGGGTGCATTCATCACTCCCATTCATAAATCAGGGAATGTGAAACTATTTGAAAATTACAGACCGATATCTATTTTGTCAGCGATCCCTAAACTGTTTGAAAGACTAGTAACCAGTTACCTGACTGAAATACTCCAACCATTGATATCTTTAAAACAGCATGGATTCCGTACGGGAAAAACTACCGTAACTAATCTTCTGATCTACGAATCTTACATAGTCAGCGCCTTCGTCGATCGTTTACAAGTCGACTCCGTATATACCGATTTCTCGAAGGCGTTTGACAGTGTTGATCATTGTATTTTAATCAAAAAATTGCGTAATCTCGGCATTGGAGGTCTCGTTCTCCAGTGGATCAAATCGTATATCACTGGTAGATCTCAGATGGTTCGGATTGGCCAATGTGTATCGCGTAATATTTCTGTCACCTCCGGTGTTCCCCAAGGGTCTCATTTGGGACCACTACTTTTTAATGTGTTTGTGGATGATGTTATTGAATGTTTCGTAAATGCCCAATGTCTCCTATACGCCAACGACATGAAAATTTTCATGCGAGTTCGTACTTACGATGATGCCGTTCGGTTGCAGATTGACTTGCTATCATTTCAAACGTGGTGTCGGTCTAATAAGCTTCAACTTAACTTGAACAAATGCAAAGTAATAACTTTTTCTCGACGTCAGTCTTCCGTTGTGTATGGATACCAATTGATGGACGTACCTTTGGAACGCGTAACATCAATCAGGGATCTGGGTGTGATCTTCGATTCCGTGCTCTCTTTCAACGAACACGTATCCAACATTATCGCCAAAGCTTATAAGCTTCTGGGATTCGTGAAACGGAACTCCAGAGAGTTCTCCGATTCGAAGACGGTACTCATACTATACTACTCTTTAGTGCGTTCCCATCTGGAATATGGTTCTTGTGTTTGGTCTCCATATACGGCGGTGGACAAAGACAGACTCGAATGCATCCAAAGGAAGTTTGTTCGCTTTTTAGGCTATAAATTTAACATTATCGGGAGCACCAAAGAACTCTGCAACCGTTTTGGCATCCAAAGTTTAGAGCAACGTCGATTTAACTATGATGTAACTCTTGTTTACAAAATTGTAAATGGTCTAATCGATTGTCCGGACATTCTAAATTGGATAGGAATGCATGTTCCGTCTAGACGTTTACGGAAAATACCGACTTTTAACGTACCATTTAGAAGGACGGATTACGCTCTGCACTCCGCGTCAACACGCATATTAAGGAACGCCAATGAAGTCAATATTGACTTCTTTTCGGACTCGTACAACACCCTACGGCGCTCGTTAACATCATTGTAAATGTCTGTTGTTTTATTGTTATGTTTAAACTTGATATGTGAAACTGTCATCTACCAAGTTTTTTTTACACTATTTGTTTTATAGTGCGTGTTATTGTCTTTTTTTTTATTTGTTTTTTGTTCTATTTTTTTTTTGTATTTATGTAATTATGTATTGGCCTTCCGTTTTAATAAAGATTAAAGATTATTTAAACGATCGCATGGTACAAAAAAGAAAATTTATGAACTTTACTAGGATACCATAACGTAGAATAATAAAACTAACAGATCTAAATCATAAAAAAATACAAAAATGAGTTGACTATTTAACCAAAAACTATCCCCTAAGCAAACACATACGAAGGTTGCCTTTTATATTTCGGGATTAGAGAACAAAAATAAATATTAATCATTGAAAATCGCGTTATTGTTTTTCAAAATATTCCCCATTAAGATCTATACACTCTTGCATGCGTTTGAACCAATTGTCGAAGCACTTTTGCCACTCTGATTGAGGTATCTCCAAAACATGCATTCTGAACGCATCAACCGCTTCTTCAGGTGTCGAAAAACGTTGACCTCTCATTTTATTTTTTACGGATTGGAATAAAAAGAAGTCATTCGGTGCCAAGTCAGGACTATATGGCGGATGACTCATCAAATCGATGTTTTGCGTGCTAAAAAATGAGTTGTTTGAGCCGATGTGTGAGAGCTCGCATTATCGTGGTGAAGAGTGATCCGTTTTCGACGGTTGGTTTTCCTGATTTCTTGGATGACAACTGGCAAAAAAATGGTTGTGTCCCACTCAGAATTAACTGTTCTGCGTTGTTCTAGTGGTACGGTTGCGACATGTCCAGTTTTTCCGAAAAAACAGGCGACCATTTGCTTGGAAGTGCTTCGTGCGCGAACAACTTTTGTTGGATTTGGCTCATCTTGAAACACCCATACGGTCGACTGCTGTTTACTTTCGGGCTCATACGCGTAAATCCATGATTCATCACCTGTCACGATGTCATAGACGTGTTTCGAAGCACCGCAATCGTATTTTTTGAGCATTTCTTTGCACCAATCGACACGAGCCTTTTTTGAGCGATTGACAAATTGTGTGGGATCCAACGCGAACAATTTTTTTTGACAGTCAAATGTTCATGCAATATTGAATGTATGCTGGTCCCACTAATGCCTAAGGTTGTCTCAATCTCACGATAGGTCACATGACGATCTTGCAATATTTGTTTGCTCACAGCATCAATGGTTTCCGGAACAACAACTGATTTTGGACGACCTCCACGAAATTCGTCTTGGAGTGAACTACGACCTCGGTTGAATTCACCATACCATCGATAAACACTGGTCCTTGATGGAGCTTCATCGCCAAAAATTGAATTAAGTTCATCCATGCACTGTTGTTGAGTTAATCCACGTCGAAAGTTGTAAAAAATAATCGCACGAAAATGTTTACGATTTAATTCCATTCTTTGGCCGAGATAAATCTTTTAAGTTAGTGTAAACGACACAAATAACGCTCATATGTCAAAACGTTCTGAGTACGTATAACCTCAAAAATGTCAAACTTTACGATAGAGCTCTCAGTTGCCAGATTGCAACACTAGGGTTGCCCGATCCCGAAATATAAAAGGCAACCCTCGTATAACTAATGTTAAATCAACGTTGTAGCTATGTTTCATGTTGGTAAAACATTAATTAAACTCAACTCGTACGATCATAAACTATTATTTAAGTATTATCACTATGATTACATTGTTTTTGTTGTTTCTTTAAAACTATTATTATTACTAAATGTTTCGTTTAATAGATTGGCCTTGCCGAAATGTATTAAGGTCGGAAATTCACATGTTATTTGGCCATAAGAACGATCAACGATTAATCTTTCACAATAATGAAAATAGATCTTTGAAACTTATACATACTGCACATTGAAACTTTGCGATTAAATTGACACTATTCTTTTTTTTAAATATTTCTTAAATTATTTATAAATCAACTAATGGAACACTCTTAAACGATCACATAAATCCGTGCAATACTTCCATAGAAAACATTATTTCTTCTTCATATTGCTTTAATTTATTGAAGTAATTATTATAAACATGTTGTATTAAATAGATTAATCTTAAATAAATGATAAATAAAATTAATCGTTGCTTAGAAAACTCCATAAGAGCAATGTAAATTTGGATTATGCTTTTAATAAATAGGGGGCAGCATCGTGCTATTTTAGTAATATCTTAAAATTATACTGTCATTTCCAAAAACATGTGAAAAGAAATTGGGTTTGATGTGTAGAAATCGTGTACGGCATTTGTCGCGACACGTGTTCCCGGTGCGCGGGCTTGAATTGCGAATGTAATTTTTCTGCCGCGGACTGTTTATTGATTATATTGTTAATACACAACACAGAAAGACATTATTAAAATATTTTCCAATACATTCTTTTAATATAAGTTCATTTCTGGATTCATGTTTTGAATAGGAGTGTGGAATGCCGGTATATGTTGATTCAAGTGATGAGTCGGAACAATTCCTTTTTCATTTATTTACCAAATTGAATGTGCGACACTCGGCGATTTGATTACCGAAGCACTTAGTCAGCTTAGCGTCTAGAGTTCAAATTGGTTTATTGTAATTTCTCATTTTTTGTACGGCTTAGCCTACTCAGCTTGAAGTGTCGCCTACCTAGCTTAGAGGGTAGACCTCCTCTCGTGTTCGCATCTATTCCTTTTGTGTGCTTCATTGCAATTTACCAAATTATGGAGTGCAGCACCCGACAGTCATGTACGATATTTGGTTTTTTGATAGTAATCATTTGAATCACTTATGTAGTTGCAAATTACATGAATATATATTTTATGTTGCCAGAATTTAACTGTTTTTCTACAATATAAATACAGGGAGTTTTTCTTTTACATGCGTTGTTATTTTAAAAGAGTTCCATTTGAAGCTTTAAACGAGTGTTTTTCACTTCCAGACTAAGCATGAAGTAAAATTTCGAGTTTAGAAAAGCCCCGTGAAAATTTGTCGAGGGTCGCGCAGCGACCCGAGACAAATTTTCTGGGCTTTTCTAAACTCGAAATTTTACTTTATGCGCCACGCGTATAAAACACTAAAATACTGTGAAATGTATGTATATTTGAACCTCACTTAAAATCAGTGTTTTACACGCGTGGCGCATGAAGTAAAATTTCGAGTTTAGAAAAGCCCAGAAAATTTTCACGGGGCTTTTCTGAACTCGAAATTTTACTTCATGCTTAGTCTGGGAGTGGAAAACACTCGTTTTAAATTTCAAATTGAACTCTTAAAAAAAAAACAACGAATATCTAAATATTTAAAGAAAATAATCTGAATTTAGAATTCGTATACTTTAAAGAAAAACTCCCTGTATATACTGATATGGAATATTAAACTAAAACGGCATCTGTTTCGTTATACAGTTATACCGGGTGTTTGATTAAGGGTGGCCATCGGCTGTATCTCAGAAACTATCTATCCTAGCATCTTGCAGTAAAAAAATGCATAGTAATAGTGAGAAATTGCTGGAAATCACTTGTAAGTTTTTAGTTTTGCCACTAGAAGGCGCAATCTCTATCATACATGATAGAAACAAGTTTTTATCAAATAAATGCCAAATTAAGCTACGTCAAAAATATGAAATTCTTAATTTACGCAAAATTTTACTTAATTTTAACTATTGTCTGGTTTATTTAACTTTTACATAAAACTTACATAGGCTCATTTAATAGATAATTGAATGCACTTTACAATGCACTTTACACAGATTTACTTAAGTTTAGATATTAAGCGCCAGAGGGCGCGATTGAACAATCAATTTCAATTTTCTTTAAATTATCTAATTGAAAGGTATATGTGAGTTACGCTAGTTAATTAAAATGAGAAATACTGTGAAAACTGGCGGAAACCGCAAGTTGATATCTTTATCCTAGCCAGAGATATAGTGAAAATTTGACAGAATGGTGTATTTTGCATTAGTAGCGCCCTCTAGCCATTAATATAGGAACTGAAGTAAGTCAGAGTACATAATAGTTTAAAGTGCTGTCAGTTATTTATCGAATCACTCTATGTTTATTAAATTTGGATAAACTTATTTTAAGTTACAATCATTTGAATGGTAATAAGTCTAACTATTTTCTATCTATTTTCCTCTGCATCTTACGTAAAACCCTAAAACACGACAAGGTAGCTAAAATCGAGCAAAATTTAGCGTATATTAAGATTAATATATTTTTGACATAGCTTAATTTAGCATTTTTTATAAATCCTTGTTTTTTTTTTCTTTACAAAGCTAGATAAAATTAATATATTCGTTATTTTGTTATGTTTTGTTTGTGATTGTTTTAATAAAGTATTGTAATAAGTATTTTTAATTGTAGTAAATATATGCATTTTTAAATATTCTACTAATATCATAGCTTGCTATAATATTAGATTGTAAATGATCTTGGATTTACTTGCATACTCGCTTAACATAACATATACATGGGAAAAAGTGATCTCAATTATTCTTTTAATTCTCGTTTTTGATCTTTTGGACATAAAACAAAAGAATCTAAAGACCTACTAGATTTTAAAATATATTTTTATATGGTGCGCGGTTGGAAATCGGTAAATCTACCAAACTTTTTGCTATATCTTCGGTTAGGATAAAGATATTAGGATGAGGTTTTTACCATTTTTCTCAGTATTTCACCCTATAATAGACTAGTGTAAGGGAACTATACCTTACAATTTGAAATTTTTAAGAAAATCTAAAAAATATAATTATTTAACACAATAAAACACTTTTAACTTTGTTTGTATAACACAATTTATTTTTATGTGACTACAGTTTCGGCAAATTCAGCTTGCCATTATGAAGTTACTTCATGTTTGATAATGGCAAGCTGAATTTGCCGAAACTGCAGTCACATAAAAATAAATTGTGTTATACAAACAAAGTTAAAAGTGTTTTATTGTGTTAAATTAACATGTATAACGAAGTAGAGCCTCCACAATTCAAAATAATATAATTATTGTTCCAAAAAGGACCTCTGGCGGTTGCTATAAGAATTAAATTGAAGAGAGTAAAACGTGTTTTGAAAGTGCTCTCTATTACTTATCAAATGAGACTAATTTCATTCATTTTGATTAATCGTAACTAAAGTTACATGTAGTTCAATGATCACACTTTTCAGCTCTCCCCTACTTCAAATATGCGAGATAAAGAAACAAGTGAGTAGTTAAAATTGAGTAAAAGTCAGCGTAGGTTACGATTTGTATATTTTCAATCTAGCTTCATTCAGCAGTTTAATGATAAAAACCTGTTTTTCTGTTTGGCGATAAATGTTACGCCCTCTGGCGACAAAGTAAAAAACTTAAAAATAATTTCCAGTGATTTCTCTTGGCCACTTTAACTGTAAATTTTTTTACCCTAACACGCTACGCTGCATAGTTTCTGAGATACAAGTAGGTAATAAATGGCGGCGGATGTAGATAAGGCAATGGGAATTAACATGGACTTCCGCCGGATGTGTTTTTTGTATGTTGCGCTGATTGTCCACCAGGTGGCGTTGGTGTCGCGACACATTTTTTAATTTCGCGCCAGGAGTTGTGGGCTTCAACCGTTAGAGGTCGTGTACCACTGTCGGTAACGTAGATTGTGTTTTTGTGTGTCGGTAGTGTAGAAACCTGCGATGTCACTTTATTAGTTCCTATTTTTCCCACTAGGTGTCAGGGGACTTCTTACAATTCTGATGTATGCAACTTGTGTAACTCCTTTATTAATTAATTAAGGGGAATATAACAGTGGTCTGAAATTTAATGTTAGGTTTATTTAAAAACTAAAGGTCCTATAAAGTTGAAATTTTGACAGCCTATATTAAGCCCAATTATCTAGTAAAATATCGAAGTACTTTTTTTTTAACAATTTACTTTCAGAGGTATGAAAAATATAATGTTAAATTTTTCAAAATTAAAAAAAATATTCCCATATCTTACTAGTTTATACTATAAGAAATATAATGTGAACATTTCATAAGGATGCGATAGCTCATGCCCGAGTCAGGTTAAAATAATAATCTTGAAAAATAAGACCGTAAAATACCGCCGCCTTGCGGATCTTCTTTTAGTTGAACGCGTTGTACACTCATCTGCACAATTATTGGAGGGGGGAGCAGCATGCGGCCAGCGTTTATCCCAGGGCCGGTGAACGCTGTGCGGCTTCGCGTTTGTTTTTCTTTTCTTTTTTCAATCATAGGTAACAAAAACGGCTCGCGTCGTTAGCATTTATTCTCGTAAAATTAATATTTCGCAATTATAATCGATATTTTATTGTACCAGTGTTTTATTTTCATGCTTTCTGACTACTAATGGAATAAGTATTTTTTTATACTGCATGTTCACTAATATAGAAAACACGAAATGTTTCACTAATTTAAATAAAGATGTGTAATATACCTTTAATATTGGCTTTCCTTATTATTTGACAGTGTCGATATTATTAAATTATTTTTAAAGTTTTTTAAGCTGATTAATAAGCCAGAAGCAATCGAATAACAATCAGTCTTGTTCAAATCATTATTTCGTCTTAAATCTTTCGTTGTTAAAGCAGTTGTTAAATGCCATTAAACTTCTCGCAATAAAACTATTAAAGTAAATTGTAAAGTTTCTAGCAATCGGACCTATTTGAACCAACTGCGACTTCATCAACGAACCAATGATATCAAAACTATAAGAATAGTAAGAATAACACCAATATGACGTTGTCGTAGATTAATGTTACAAATCAACTATTTTTTTACTGAGCACAGGTAATATTTGTTTGACGAAAGTTTACAAAAATGTAGGGTTTAACTGCGTGCATATTCATTGTTAATTATTTTAGAAAAATAGAACTATAATAATAATAAGGTAGTTATTATAATGCATTTCAAATAACAAGCTTCTTGCTCAACATTGCACCGAGTTCAATATATTTTTTTCAAAATTGGCTGATTTATGATGAGTCATATTTTGATAGTAAGTAAGCTCAGTCAAATTAGACCCCCGAAGTTCGACTTTTTAAAAATAACTGTTGCGCTAGACGGGCCTTAGCTAGAGCCACAAAAATTAGAGCTAGCGCCGTTTAGACAAGAAAGTTACGGGGGATTGAACTTTCGGGGGGCTAGGTTGATGCTAGCCCCCCGAGATTGGATTTTTCAAGTTTTCTTACAGTATTCGGATTTCTCAGAGCTAGCGCCAGCTAGCGCTACCAATTTTAAAGCTAGCGCCACCCCCACAATCCCAAAAGATTATAAAACATTTTAAACCCTAGCCCCCCGAAATGAGATTTCTTTAATCAAATTGGGTGCAAAAGATTGCTTAGAGCTAGCGCCAGCAGAATATGAAAAAAATATTCTCTCAAAAATATCAGGTAAAAAAAAGTTCACATCCAAACTTTGATGTGAGAGCTTTCAGCTCCTGTATGCGTATTACCATTTACTTGCTGAATTTCAATACAAAATCATGATTGGCATATAAAATACCGCTTCCAAGAAATATGTTGGCGTTGTAATTACTTTATGTATGTTCAAAGACACTGGCTATTACAAAGATGATGCCTAGAAAACAGTAGCCTAACTGACAAGTTTTTTTCAACAAAGTCGTACTTCGGGGGGCTAAGTTGACTGAGCCGTATAATGTAAGCAACAACTATCAAAACATTTAAGCTAAATATTTGATATGTAACATGGATTAGATATTTGGGTTTGCTTAGAGAGTTTCTCCTTCATCAGGCAAGAAATAAATCTTAGACTTAATATGAGTAATAACCTAATAATATTTAAGTTGAATACAGCATAATAACATACAGGGAGTTTTTCTTTAAAGTATACGTTTTCCAAATTTAGCTTATTGTCTTTAAATCTTTAGATATTCCTTGTTTTTTTTTTAAAGTTCAATTCAAGGCTTTAAACGAGTGTTTTCCACTCCCAGACTAAGCATGAAGTAAAATTTCGAGTTTAGAAAAGCCTCGTGAAAATTTGTCGAGGGTCGCGCAGCGACCCGAGACAAATTTTCTGGGCTTTTCTAAACTCGAAATTTTACTTCATGCGCCACGCGTATAAAACGCTGATTTCAAGTAAGGTTCAAATATACAAACATTTCACAAAATTTTAGTGTTCTATACGCGAAAATTTGTCGCGAAAATTTGTCTCGGGTCGCTGCGCGACCCTCGACAAAATTTCACGGGGCTTTTCTAAACTCGAAATTTTACTTCCTGCTTAGCCTGGGAGTGGAAAACACTCGCTTAAAGCTTCAAATTGAATTCCTGTAAAAACAACATATATCTAAAGATTTAAAGAAAATAAAGTGAATCTGGAATACGTATACTTTAAAGAAAAACTCCCTGTATATTGTAGAATTAGGATATGGAAATAGATTGTGTTAGAATGAAAATAAAGTCAATTGAATAGCAACGAAAGGAGCTTAATCACAATTTTGTTGCATCGAAAAGATACCCATGTTTTGATTAGGTACATACATAACCCAATGTGTACTAGGTAAATTTTCAGGCATTCATTGTTTTTGAAATGCGTTCAGTTTGAAACTCCCAACGAGTGTTTTCCACCGAGTAATAACGATTTAAGTTATCACTTAGTAAAAAAAAACAACCGTGAGGTACGCCACTGTCTTGCTAGCACTAGCTATCTCTTGAATAACTTTCTCATTTATCACTTGGTAAAACATTTTGAAATAATAATAAAGGATAAATTAAAAACACTTGGTTTGTTTCACTATTTGTTTCTATTTACTTGACTAGTTTCGCTTTTTACGACATTATCAAAAGTGAACTTTGATAATGCCGTAAAAAGCGAAACTAGTCGAGTAAATAGAAACAAATAGTGAAACAAACCAAGTGGTTTTAATTTATCCTTTAATATTACTAGCTATGTCGTTATTAGTGTTTATAGACTTCAGTTTCAATTACAATGCCAAAAAAATTTTCAAAATCGTACGGTTAGTTTCCGAGTTAACGATTTCAATTATCAAAAACAATCGTCAGTTACGCCACTGTCTTACTAGCGCAAGCTATCTCGTTGCCAGTGTTTATAAACATTAGTATAGTAATTACAATGCCAAACGAGTTTTTTAAATCGTACGGTAAGTTCTTGAGTTATAACGATTTAAATTAGCTAGGAGTGAAAACACAATTGTCAGTTACGCTACTGTCTTCTAGGCATCATGTTTCTAATAGCCAGTGTCTATGAACATAAATAAAGTAATTACAACGCCGAAATATTTGTTGGAATCGGTATATTATATGCCAAACATCATTTTGTATTAAAATTCAGGAAGTAAATGGTAATACGCATACAGGATCTGAAAGCTCTCGCATCAAAATTTGGATGTGAACTTTTTTTTACCTGATATTTTTGAGAGAATATTTTTGTCATATTCTGTTGGCGCAAGCTCTAAGTTATATTTTCTACCCAATTTGATTAAAAACATCTCATTTTAGGGGGCCAGGGTTAAAAATGTTTTATCATTTTTTGGGGTTGTGGGAGTGGCGTTGGTTTTTAAATTGGTAGCGCTAGCTGGCGCTAGCTCTGAGGAATCCGAATAGTGTAAAAAAACTTAAAAAATCCAAACTCGGGGGGCTAGCATCAACCTAGCCCCCCGAAAGTTCAAATCCCCGTGGTTTTCTTGTCTAAATGGCGCTAGCTCTAATTTTTGTAGCGCTAGCTGGCGCTAGCTAAGGCCGGTCTAGCGCAATCGCTTTTTTCAAAAAAGTCGAACTTCGGGGGGCTAAGTTGACTGAGCCTATTTATACCCATTATCATTTTGTAAACCCTGTACTAAACATAAAAAAAACAGGGCAGCTTTCCGTTTAATTTTTTTCAATCTATTATTTATTTGTTGCATACATAAAAACTGGAATATTTGACCGAATATGAATTGAAATTCTCCCCAAAATTTGGGGTATTTACCCAATTTGGCAAAGGCCAAATTAATACACATTATTCTCATGGCAATAGCAGTTAGGGAAGATAATATTCCCATTTAAAAAATATCATTGAAAATCCTATGTTCCGTTTTATTCATATGTATGTCCGGCATATAAATATTCACAATGAGCTTATGAACATGAATTATTTTATTATTATATTTTTAAGAAATAATCTATAATTTTATAAAATAAAACACATAGTTTGTTCGGCTGTCGAAACTGGAGTCGTAAAAGTAAAAATAATGTGTTATAATGACAAGAATAAGAATCATCAGTTTTGTAAATACCGAAAAATAACACAGGATCCGATAACGCTTTCTAACGAATTGAAAACAATACATAGCTTGTATGTATTATCAGCGTGTTTAAATAATACGAATCGACACTTTCCTTCGATCCGTCTTTTTTATACGCTTTTTTTTCATCTATTCCACGCGACGCGAGACCCAATCCGTTCATGCCAAGGAGCAATGCACAAATGCACAGCGAACTGCCGCTTTTCTCTCTGACTGTATTCGCCCCACTTGTGCTGTAAATTTGGTATCGGATGAGCTACTCTAAACTATGTGGGTCTTTCCAACACGGTCGACGTGTTACACTGCAATAATCCCCTTAACGTATATCAACTTAATATATAAATCTTACAAACTAATCAACCAATCAGATTAATCGTTATTTAAACCAATCAGCGTCCAATTAATTTATGTGTACGTCTGATACACCGAATTTGTGCATGTTTTCCATAAGAATCAATGCAAATTTGCAAGTTTTCAGTGATTTGTAACATTTTCCCATTTGATTACATGTAAATCGAGACACAAGGTCAATTATCGAAAAGAAATAGTACACAAAAAGTCTTATCAGTTGATCATATCCGGTGCAGTCATTGAGAGTCAAAAAAAACATTTTTCTTGGGCGTTTCGAGTAATTTCTTAATTAATTGTAATGAAACAAAAGTCTGCATTATTATCATCAATTACCACATCCCTCAAATCAAATGTATCGAAACGAATTATTTCACACTGTTTTAATCAAATCGATATTATCTCTTCCCATTTCCTGCTCTCCATTTGCCGCGGACAAATAGAAAATTGACACACCCAAAGTTAGTCTTATCAGTTAAATATTTTCTTAATTAGAAAGACACGGAATTACCTATCAATTAATTGTCTTTCCTTATCCTTATCACCCAAACCGCTCGCTCGCTGCTTTCGTGAACGTCATGTTTCCTTTTTTTCATATATACAACATTTAAAGTCTTCTTATCAGTACGACGTGATAGCCGAGTGGTAACACGTCCGCTTATCAATCGAACAGACCCGTGTTCAAATCGAGGAATTAATTAATTGTTAAAAAAAAGATTAGCAGGTTGCCTACATTCCTCTCACAGATACCAACAAATTAATTATAAGTGTCAAATCCGACAAATTAATTAATTAATAAAGGAGTTACACAAGTTGCATACATCAGAATTGTAAGAAGTCCCCTGACACCTAGTGGTGGGAAAAATAGGAACTAATAAAGTGACATCGCAGGTTTCTACATTACCGACACACAAAAACACAATCTACGTTACCGACCGTGGTACACGACCTCTAACGGTTGAAGCCCACAATTCCTGGCGCGAAATTCAAAAATGTGTCGCGACACCAACGCCACCTGGTGGACAATCAGCGCAACATACAAAAAACACATCCGGCGGAAGTCCATGTTAATTCCCATTGCCTTATCTACATCCGCCGCCATTTATTACCTACTGATACAGCCACGCTTAATCAAACATCCGGTACGTATGACGATAGAAATTAAAATCGTGAATATTTATCCGGTTTACTTGTGTCTTCTGTAATTCAATACCCATTCATTCGCACGGTGCTATGTAAACAAACAAACAACGCGCTCCGCACTCATCATTTTTATTGTTCGTTGTGATAAAATTTGGCAGGCACTATAAACCAATACATAGTCAAAACTACTTTCTGCAATTTTGCTATTTCTGCGCCACCTCGTATCCCAGAAACACACAACCAAAAAAATTGGCCCTCTCAACTCACCGAGTGAGCACTCCTCCTTTTAATCCTGCTAAAATTAGTCATACATGTACAATGACGTAGAAAAAGCATGCGAAGATTGTACGATCTTGTCTTGTAGACTATATAATAAAAGTTATCTTCTGGAATAAATAAACACTCATACAAAATAACAATTAATTTATCAGTATTCATATATTGCATTTAGAAATGATTTTATAATAAACATTAGTTGATAAGAAAACTTATATAGATTTGTACATTTTCCGATATTCTATGTTTTGGCACCACGGTTAATTTGAAGCTTCTTACGATTGTTTCCACTCCCAGACTAAGCATGAAGTAACATTTCGAGTTTAGAAAAGCCTGAACATTTTCAGGCTTTTCTAAACTCGAAATTTTACTTCATGGGCCACGCGTATAAAACACTGATGTAAAGTAAGTTAAAGCTATACTGCTTTAGAATACTGCTTAGAATACTACTGAAAAGACTGAAAATTTGGTTTGGTCGCGTGGTGCAAAAACATAGCTTTTCGAGCTTTTCTAAATTCGAAATTTTACTTCATCCTTAACCTGGGAGTGGAAACACTCGTTAGAAGCTTCAAATTTAACCCTTTTCACAACGAGGTATGTATACTTTAGAAATAAATTCCCTAGATAAATTCATTTGGTAGCCTTCTTAATTAATTAGACTGCAGCAAAAAATATTTTTTATTTTAAATCATTACACATATTTTGGAAAGATAAAATTCACAATAAAATAAAACAACACATTTTTAACACCTATATATTTTACGTAATATTCTTAAATACAGTATGCTACAAATATTTTGATAAAACCAATACCCACTCAAAATACATCCAACATACTCTATTGCCATTATTACAGAATATTCCATTTGTTTTTTTTTTCTTTTTTTTTTATAATCTTTTATAATATTTTGTTTTAGACCTAATGATTTTAGAGCTCGATCATATCAAGTGTTAAATTTGTATTGAAATCCAGTCTTACATTTTCATCCATCTCTTTTTTATAATTTAGACAATATTTATATATGTATTCAAGAGTATACCCTTTATCAGTTTACTTTATACAAATCTAAAGAAGTGCTTTATCCAAAATATTCACCAAAAAAAGGAAAGATTTTTATTTTTAATGAATTTAAATGAAAAGCTCTAAAATTATAGTTCTATTCTAACTACTTTGGACATTTTTTGTATTATTTTTTTCATTTTATATTATAATATTTTATTTTCATCATCATCATCATCATAATTATTAATTAATTAATACATCAAATATGTTTTTTTATATATATACACTCCTTACAATTACTTAAAGCATTTGTGTTTTCTTTTTTGTTTAAATTTCATTTATTTTGTTCTCGTATGATGTAAATAAATTGAAAACTCTGCCAAGGACTCAACAATTAAACTATAGTTAACATCCAGCACCAATTTATTAATAACAAATATATATGTATACAGGGTGTACCTAAAACAACACTTTATTTTAAATATATACATATTACACTTTTATCGCAGAAATAAATTTTAATATACAAGTTATAATCAAGATATTATTCATAAAAATCTGCGATTATAGCTTTTTACCATTGAATGATGAATAAGTGTAGAATTGCAACTACATAAACAACTATCGAATTATTTTTCGTATATCTTATAGTTACCGATATACCGAGATACCCGAATTTGAGCCACCCTGTACAACTACATTCCCTTCTAAAAAATAGCGCCCTCTGCTTTAATTTAGTTTTATCCCTGTTAATGTTATACGATATTATATCGCTGTTTCTTTCTTACATTAGTGAATTCTGCAAATGTAACCTAACTCAGTTGTCGTGAACTTATCGTAAAGCGAAAACACACATACATACGAGTTGCACTTCTATAAGATCCGCCATTCAACGTTTTTACTTTATTTTTAACACACCCTGTATACTTCCATTTTTTTTCTTTCTAATTTAGGATCCGCTAAATTAACAAGCCTTTCTTATACTGTAATATACACAACCTCTTCCTTATCAAGTTTACTTATTTTTAATTTAATTAATCGTATAAAAAAGCGAAATGAGCAAAATTCATTTTTTTTTGTTTGTTTATTATTTATACACAACCTCGTTTGTTTATGTTCTTTGTCTAACCACTAATTTAAAGAGTGTACCGAAAATTAAATTAAATAATAATTTCCTCATGTGCGTGTTTTTTAATAAAATATGGGGATATTCGTTTTCTTCTTTCTTTACAAAAAAAATATACACCTACACTAATAATAAACATTTCATTTTCTTCTACACATTAATGCAAATTATATTATTACACTACCCTGTTTTAAATTAAATTTAAAAAACCTAGGAACACAAAATTGCACCCTGGATATAATTTTTAATTTTTTTTTAATTCTTCTTTTGATCGAAAAAACGGGTGCGTCTAACACGTGTGGAATTTCACATCGTAGCACAATACTAATTTTAGTTGATCATTTAAGTTCTTTTTGTTTGTAATTTTAGTGGACAGGAATCTATTTCCATTAAAAATATATTTAACACCACCATCTCTTATAAAATACAGAAGGATTTTTTTTTAAGTATCGTACACATACTGTATACTCTGTACTTTGTAAACTAGGTAGTGTGCAAACTATTTGTATTCTGTAAATTTTCAAGCGTTCGTTGATTTTTGAAAAGGGTTCAATTTGAAACTTCTAACGAGTGTTTCCACTCCCTAATTAAGCATGAAGTAAATTTTACTAGAACACAAATAATGCACACGAATTTTGTGTCTGTTATTTCCTGTCATAAATTTTACAATAAAATAAACTGGATAATAAGTTTCTGATTGGTCGTCCAACGAGGGTTTCCACTCTCAGACGAGCGAAACGAGTCGCGTCCGGGCAAATCCAAATTTTCAGGCTTTTCTAAACTCGAAATTTTACTTCATGCGCCCCGCGTATTAAACACTGATTTAAGGCGAAGTTTGAAATATACTGCTGAAGCAATATGCGAAAGCAGTATATTTCGAACTTCGCGCTAAATCAGTGTTTTATACGCGTGGCGCATGAAGTAAAATTTCGTGTTTAGAAAAGCCTGAAAATTTGGATTGGCCGCTCCGCTTCGCGGAGCGACCAAACCAAATTTTCAGGCTTTCCTAAACACGAAATTTTTCTTTATGATTAGTCTGGGAGTGGAAACACTCGTTAGATGCTTCAAATTTAATGCTTTTCGAAAATCACGAATGACTGAAAATGTACAGAGTGTGTATGGATCGGGAAATGTATACTTAAAAGAAAAAATCCCTGTATTTTGATTCACTCCCGCGCTGTTTGCTTATTTTTCAGTCCCTTATTTTAATACTGCTCCAAATTTTAGGCTTCCTCTGTTTTTAATAAATTGAATTTCATTTAACGTGTTATTTTTTTTAATTTAATTCCCACTAACCCTTTTACCCTTCATTAAAATATACAATAAACCACTTTTCTCTTTACCCTTTTATTATTACTTTTTTTTCAACTTTAGTTTTAAGTTTAGGCTAATTAGCAAATTTACTCGCGCGGTTCTAAGGAAGCCATTGTATCCGAAGCTTTATGGGGTTATTCTTTGTTGTTTTTTTTTAATTCAAATTTAATTTCTCTCTTCTTTGTCATTTAGCAACTGATTTCTGATGTGAAGTTGTTTTGGTTGGAGTAAGGGCCGTTTTGGATGACTCCGTTTCCGGTGACCTCCCCCGATTTCGCGTTGGTGGTGTATTTGCTGCTGTTGTTGGGTGTCGGCGGCATCGTCTGTTTGACCAGCGCCCCCGCGTCCAGGGAAATCCCCGACTTTAGGTTCGAGTCCGGTTTGAGGTTGTTGTTGTGGTTGTTCTGGACGACCGCTGGTGATGGTGATATGGCTGATGGGGTTTGCTTCGGCTGTGAATCCACGGCGATTAATCTTTCGATCTGGAAATATATTTATGATGTTATTATTTTATCAACAATTATTACAGTTTTATGAACGACAGGCAATGGGGGCTCAGACTAGGGATGGTATACTGGCTGTGTACCAGAGTGGTCAGACCCGTAATCATATATGCTGCGATGATGTGGTAACCTAAAGTCACGCAACACACAACCATACAAATTCTCAGCAAGTTACAAAGGCTTGCTTGTATCAGCCTAATGGGGACCATGAGAACCACGCCCACTGCAGCCATGGAGATGCTACTAGAGCTTACACCCCTTCATATTTTCATAGTGGGGGGGGGGGGGGCGAGACTGGCAATCTACAGGCTGCAGTTATCACCGGTCAACATAAAAGTTGATACCCCACATAGAAGACATAGAGGGTACCTCTTCTGCAAATAAGGTCGGACCACATGACAGTCAAATATCTTCAAAATGCACTCTTTGAAGTCGCCATTCCAGGCCAATTTAAAGATAATATCCACCAGCAAAGTATAATCTGGTTTACGGATGGTTTTAAATCAGACACAGGTACTAGATCAGGAATCTACAATTAAAACATGAAGACAGGCTATGCTCAATCACTAGGCAGCCTGGAATCAGTTTTTCAAGCTGACATATTCGCAATATAGAATACGCGAGTGCCAACATAGAGAGGGACTGTCGAGACAGGCAAATCTATACTATGTCCGATAGCCAGGCGGCACTGAAGGCTCTCCAGAGCCAGACTTCATCCAAACTGGTATTGGACTGCTTCTATGCACTGAATGACCTGACCAGACAGAACAAGGTCACACTTGTCTGGACGCCGGGTCACTCCGGTATCGAGGGCAATGAAAAAGCTGACAAGCTAGCAAGGCAGGGAGCCCCGTATCATTTATGGGACTTTGGGTATAACAATAAAATTGAGTCGCCTAGAAGTCAGAAAATGGGCTCGCAACAAACACAAGGACTACTGGGAAAACAGACCAAGCCTTAACCACAGTAGGTTAGGTTAGGTTTTAATGGCTGCACCACCCAAGGAGGTGCACACTTAGGCCTGAAAGGCCCATTGTGATCACGGAAATCTCTGACGTCTAGCAACCATAGTAAGGCCATAATAAAAGGACCTAACTCTAACCAAGCTGCAGAAGTACTGACATTAAGTAGGGCACAGCTAAAAACAACCAGACTACTAACAGGCCACATGACTGTTTAAGAGCACCTAAAGAAAATCGGAACATATAATGGCGACACGAGTTGTCAGCTATGCGATATGGCACCGAAAACAGCAATGCATATTCTGTGCAGTTGCAATGCACTCTATAACAAAAGATGGCTCATATTTGGGAACAGTCAAACAGTACTAAAGGATGACCTGCACAAACTAGTGCAGGGCATTGAGTTCAGAATAGTTGCGTGAGTAAGGCAATATGGGATAGTACAATAAGCCACCTAGGCTGCAGTGCATCCGGATCCTGAAGGAAGGCGGCCCCCACAGGAAAAAAAAAGTTTTATAGCAAGTCCAACAACACACAACACAACTTGAAATATTATGAACTTCTCGAGAAATAATTATTATTTTTTTATATGTATACCCAGATGTCCCGGAGCCCACTTAATAAAGTCTCAGTTAAACAAGCAAATTTAAAGTCGTGTTTCAATTGTGAATTATGATGTACAACGAAGTAGAAGCCTCCACCGTTAACAATTTAATAATTATGATTCAAAAATGAGTATTGTGAGGATAAACTAAAAAACGATCCTTACCGATCCCGATGCCTCGTCCGTTGTATTTTCCGCTTCCGTTATCAGTGGTTGTGTCGATTTCGATTGTGGCATGACGAACGACGTCTCCCAGTTTTCGACGTTCTCGGGCAGCAGCTTGTCTATCGAGGACGACGAACCGTCAACGTTCGTCGGATTGACAGAAACTGTCTCGTTCGGTATTAGGTAATCAGTTTGCGGTACCTTCAAAAACAGAAACTGCAAAGGCTGTCATAAAAAATCTTGAAAGTATAGGGCCAAAATTGCGCACTAGTCACGATTTTGTTCCCCAACAGTTGATCTACCAATTCTACTACAGTAAGTGCACCAAAGTGTTAATAAAATAATGTGAAAAACATTGTAGAAATTACATAAGTGTATATACAGGGTGTATATTTAAGTGTTATAATTAGATGATAATGTTGCATGCAATAATATACAGCAAGGTTATTCAACACGCGAGTGTGAATGTGGCTCAAACTCAAAATGCCAAATTCTTTGTGAGGGAAAATATGCAACCAGTCACTTATTGTAAATGGAAATATATGAACTGTTTTATTGATTTATACTTATTGTGGTCCAAGACAACTAGAATTTGGCGAATGCGGCCCAGTCAAGGCAAAAGGTTGGATACCCTTTATATACAGGGATTTTTTCTTTTAAGTACCATGAGATCATTTAACACATGATTTAGAGTAGGCTTTGAATTTTAAATTCGATTGGCTACTGACCGTTAACACATAGTTTACCATAACCTTAAATTTATCCCATCATCAATTAGCATTCTGGCCAACCGTACAAAAAAATGCCGCCTTCTCTAAATCATAATTTAAATGATCGCCCGGTATAACGCAAAGCAAATTGTTCCAGGTGCTCGAATTTTGAAAGATTTGATTAGACACAAACATTTACAATGTATTACTAATTACTAATTACAAACATAAGCAATATAATAATAACCTATGTATTTTTTTAACGCGTGTAATTTGATAAAGTCAAAGTTATTATTAATATATTTTAAACTTCGCAATATTTCAGTGTTTTATACGCGTGGCGCCTGAAGTAAAATTTCATGTTTAGAAAAGCCTAAAAACTTGCTTCGCGGAGCGACCAAACCTAATTTTAAGACTTGTCTAAACTCAAAATTTTACTTTATGCTTAGTCTGGGATTGAAAACACTCGTTAAAAGCTTCAAATTGATCTCTTTTATAAACAAAACAAATGCCTGAAAATTGACAGCGCATACATCGTGATATGTCTACTTAAAACAAAAAATGGACCAATGGTTTAATTAGAAAATATCTCAGACTGCGAGCAAGTTATAACACATCCTGTAAGTGATATACTTTTAGCTGGAAATGTTATTGCAATTAACTAATAATGTTTACAAAAGAAATAATTTCGTAGAACTGTTATTGCCTTAGCAATATAACAATGCTCGTAATACCTAGATAAAGGAATGGCCATTAGGGATTGTAATGCCGAATTACTGCTTTCCCGGTAATCCGTAATAAACCTTTCTAAAATGTACCGCTAAAATTAACGAATTTTTACCGGTGTTTTGGTAAATTAAATTAAACTATTGTTTCGTTAGTCTAATTTTAAACAATATATTTTATTGTACAAAATCATATAAAGGGTTTTCCAATGGCTTGGACCGATGTTAAATATAAAAACAACTTAAACGCAAACGATTTTTGACATCTGGTTTTGACATTTAACAAGTTCAGTCTTTGGCAATTTCAACCATAAAGAGATCGAAAAACGTATTTAGGTTGTTGAAGCCTATTTTGAAAATGGGCGTTCAAACAAAAATGCAGTTCACGCACTTTGCGATTTTTTTGGTCAGTATAACTGCCGCATTTGGGCTGATGAAAATCCAAGGACGATTGTTGAAATGCTGATGCATTCACACTATTTAGTGTGTATTTCTGCTGGCGGAACGATTGGACCGTCTTTCTTCGAAAATGATATGGTGAGAATGGTGAGCATTACCGTGCCACGATAACCAACTTTTCATGGCCTGAATCGGATGCTATGAATGTCGACCGTTTGTGGTTTCAACAGGACGGCGCCACATGCCATATAACAATGGGTTTATTGAATGAAAAATTCCCAGGTTGCATCTCTTTAAACAGCAAAGTCCATTGGGCATTAAGATCGTGTGATTTGACGCCTTTGGAATTCTTGCTTTCAGGCTATCTCAAGAGTGACATCTTTGCCAACAAGCCAACAATAATTCAACAGCTGAAGGATGAGATAAAGTGGCATATTGGTTCAATGATACAGAGATTTCGTTAACTCTTGACCATCGAGTGGAGGTGCGCCGCCAAAGCTTTGGCGAAGATTTGGCCAATATTATCTTTCACACATAATTGACTTATGTCAAAGAATATTATTCAATAAAGATTTTTTTAACAAATAACATAGTCTTATTTACTGTTTACATCGATCTTGTTATTGAAACACCCATTACCTCATATGTTTATTTAAAAAGGTTGGAATCCCACCCTTGGCAAAAATGACGCTAATAACAACAAAGCGAGCTCTGGGAAAAGCATGGGGCCTAATACTAAAAAAATGACTTGGTAGCTGTACAACACAGTAGTAAAACCCATGATCATCTATGGATGCACTATATGGTGGCTGAAAGTAGAACAAAGTAGTGCGCAGATAGCTCTCTCTAAGGTACAGCGACTAGCCTGCCTTTGCATAACTGGCACTCTACGTACTACACCAACTGCCTCAATGAAAACTTTCTAAACCTCCAACCACTAGAAGCTTATAGGGTGAGGACAACTGAAAACTGGCACCCCGCGGGAAACCACTCCAGAATAGAACAGGCAGTCACCAAACCCATATTGCAACTGGGAAGTGACTACATGACACCACGCTACTCCCTTAAGAAACCCTTCAAAATAAAATGTGAAGGGGACAAGAACATGCGCAACCTTGCACCTGAAACCTTGGTCTGGTATACTGACGAATCAAGTAAAAAAGGTGGAGCTGGCGCTGGGATCTACGGCGTGTCCCCAAAATGCAACATGTACGTATCTCTGGGGAAGATGGCAACTGCACATCAAGCCGAAATCTACGCGATCAACCATTGCATCATAGCCAAGCTGCTCTAAGAGCCCTTGACAACTACAAGATCTAGTCTGCGCTAGCGTGGGAAAGTGTTCAAATCCTGACGAAACTGGCGACTATAAACTCCGTAAACCTACGGTGGACACACAGGGGAGGATGGCAAAGAGAAGCCGATGGTCTGGCAAAGACTGGATCTCGTAGACTCTACATTGGAAGGGAACCGATGTTACCGATCCCTAAAAAATCTATAAGACCAAGCGTAAGAGAGTGGACCATGGAAAGGCACACCAAGCGCTGGAATAGCCTGGCAGGGCACAGACACAGTAAATTACTGGTACAATGTCCCAGCCAAGAACTAGCAACTGAGGCTCTCAGACTCGGTAGAAACAACTTTAGAATAGTCACAGGAATGATAACTGAATAATGCACTCTAAGGGAACATCTGCATAATATGAAACTGTCTACAGAAAACCCAATATGCAGACTATGCTATGAAGAGGATAAAGACGCCTCACATGTACTATTTGAGTGCGAAGCACTTACTATCTCGAGGAAAGAAAACCTTGTCCAAGGGGATTCAGCTCACTTTTTGAAGGGAAAGGGAAAGATGTTTGGAAAGCCGCTAGGATTAGCTCATGAAACGGAACTTTTCGATTAACCACAGAAACGGACGAAGTACAATAACCCACCTGGCTGCGGTGCTAGGGCAGAAATAACACTCACTTCCGTTCCTCGCGGAACAAAAATATTTATATATATATTCCTCGCGTTAGTGGGCCTAAACTTAAGTTTCATCAAGCTGGTTTATGCTGCCACCTAATGACACCCTGCTATTTTCGGCTATCCCACATCAGTTTACCACTTAATTAATGACTTTCCCTCGTAATATAAAACGGTTCAAAAGCTCACCTGCAAACAATTATCATCAGAATTGTGAGGTCTCATCACCGTCGCATCCCTCTCGTTCGATGGCGGCCTACTGAAGATGGGAAGCGACGCGTTCATAACCTGCGGATCCTGACAACAATACCCCAACCTCTCCAATATCAAAGCGAAGTTCG
The DNA here is from genome assembly GCA_932526585.2 of Philonthus cognatus. Classification (NCBI taxonomy): domain Eukaryota; kingdom Metazoa; phylum Arthropoda; class Insecta; order Coleoptera; family Staphylinidae; genus Philonthus; species Philonthus cognatus. The sequence goes on from OW052243.1 coordinate 38,728,588, forward strand.
GCCTCTGCTCTGCGTTGGGATGCCAACATTGCGTCATTATCCCGTAAATGGGACCCGGGCAGTTCGCGGGTGGTTCCAATCTACCTCCACTCATCACCAACTGCATTACATCCCTATTGGCACAACCCGTATACGGCATGTATCCCATAGACATGATCTCCCAGAGTAACACACCGAACGACCATACGTCCGTTTTGCTGGTGAAAAGCCCGTCCAGGAAGGCTTCAGGAGGCATCCATTTTATTGGTAACATCGCTTTTCCGCCTTTCCTGTAGTAATCCGATCTGAAATAAATATTCGTAATAAGTTCCCTACGAAGATCTACAAGGGCAAACATTACACATTTTTTTCATTCCAACGCTGTTTTTTACTTAAATGCTCAATATTATTCGCACGAGTGTTTGCACTCCTTGGTTAAGTGGGAAGTAAAATTTCGAGTTTAGAAAAGCCATAATGGTTTGGTCGCTTTGCTTCGCGGAGCGATCAAAGCAAATTTTACATCGTGCCTAATCAAGGAGTAGAAACACTCGTTAGAAATTTCAAATTGAGCACTTTTATAAAAACATGTTCAAGAATTCACATTGTGCGGTAAGCAACATTTTTGCATATATTATATAAAACACATTACCTATAAATATCTCTTGACATTCCAAAATCGGCAATTTTAACCACCCTGCCAGGTCCCTTAGTCGTCAGCAGGCAATTCCTGGCCGCGATATCCCTGTGTATAAACCGATTATCCTCCAAATATTTGCAACCCTTGGCGACATCCACCGATATTAAAACCAAGTCTTTCATCGTCAACGGACTGCCCCTATCGGGCTTCGGCCGGGACTCTCTTAAGAAGTTCTTGAGATCACCTCCAGCCAGGAGCTCCAACACGATGAAACGGGGATGCTTGTCAAAGCAAACGCCTATGAAATGCACGATGTTCGGATGGTTGAATTTTGACATGATGAGTGCCTCCATTAAGAAGTCCATTTCCGCTTGGCCAGTGGAGAGTTCGGGAAGCGTCTTCACAGCCACGGGCATTTCGACGGTGTCGCTCGAGCGTTGCCGGTAGAAACCTTGGTAGACTTCTCCAAAAGCACCTTGGCCCAATGCTCTATAATAAAATTACATTTGTTGTTTTTAAAAAAGTGTTCAATTTGAAGCTTTAAACGAGTGTTTTTCTTTCCCGGATTAAGCATGTAGTAAAATTCCGAGTTTAGAAAAGCCTTAAATTTTGGTTTGGAGCTACGCGTTACACGACCAAACCAAATTTTCAGGCTTTTCTAAACTCGAAATGTTACTTCATGCTTAATCTAGGAGTGGAAAACACTCGCTTAAGACTTCAAATTAAACTATTTTGAAAAACAAACGAATACCAAAAAAGTTACAACTCATGCATAGATGTATGTATATTTAAAAGAAAAATTCCTAGTATGTTTACCAAATTTTAGTAGTCGCAAATGCCACCGTCAGGGCCGAAAGAGTTAAATTAGAAATAGAAATTCGGTGTATGGAATAGGGAAAAAAAATTAGTCGTATTATTCTAATGCCAAATAAAGGTATTTTTTATAATAAGTCATTCCTAGAAATCATAAAATTAAATATCTCTAAAAGTAGTTTCAATGAGCCCGTTCATCATTCAACATGTTTGGATTTATTTGTAATGTATGTTGGTTTATAATGAACGGCACTCCGGTCAGTCCATTTTGTACGATTGCAAAAATCCCTAACACGTTCACTATTAACAATTCGGTCATCAGAGAATTCCCCAACAATTGGCAGTAAACTCCTAACTGTTGTCTATGATGAACGGGCCCAATGAATGTAAAAGTCTCAATGGGATAAAAAAAAAATGTAGAAAGCCAGATTAATCGCATTTTATATTTTAAGCTATGTTGGAATGTAATATTTATTTAAACATCTAATCACAAAAGTAAAACGCTGAATACTTTTTTTAGATCGAAACATTAAAAGTGCCTAGATTCTTTACACAATCTACAACAAATTTTAAGACTTAATCAAACACTCATCAAAACAATGACTTTCCGGGCTAATACCCCGACGCGCATTGGATTATACAAGTAGATTGCGTAAAGAATCTCAGCACTTTTAATGTTTTAAAGTACTCTACATCCAAGTATTGGCAATTCCATTCATACTTGTGTTGATACTTCTTTAGATTTTCGTTATACTTACTTTACTAATCTGAGTTGATCTCTTGGAATATCTTTAAGATCTTTGATGGTATAAGTTACACCACCGAATTCGTAATTGGGATTGTATTCAGTCATCATGCTATCAGACGCGACTCGTAGCCTATTTAGCTGAAGATCGGGCCCTGTTAGCATTTTTCGCCTGGAATCTTCTTTGTTTCTTTGTTGGTAACGGTTATCTAAAATATTATAAACATAACATAACATAAAATAACGACATAGTTATATTTTATAAATGTGTTTTGAAGAAGATATGTAAAGATTTATTCATGATTTCAAGTGAAGATCAAAATATACTTAGCGACCTATCGATAATTGACTCACGGCCCACAGTTGAAGGACCGCTAACGTACATGATCGATATAATTACGACTCGATTAATTCGGTTATCGTATCTCGATTATTCCCATCACGAATTAAAATATATTTCAAGATTAACACAGTTTAATATTCATGAACCTTCTGGTCCCTGCTATGAATAAAAATATCGCAGTGCTCCCTGATAAAAAAAGCTAAGAACCACTGTCCTAGATGTATATTTCGAGTAATATGGACTCGTTGCCAATAGTTTACTTCAATTGCGAAGAAAAGGTTATTGAAAATATGTGAAACGTTTTTATGAATTAAAAAAAATGTAATATCTGATTTTAAAATGACCATAAAATTACTTACACATTACAAAACAAGTAATGCAAATCGCAATTGTGATGCATATTACAAAAGCCACTAAGATTCCAATAAACCAATTTGAATATTTATGCGGGGAATCAACAACTATACAGCTAAGCCCATCCGCTCCAAGATTCCAGTCTTTCGGGCATACGCATCTAGTCTGCGACCTACTAGGATCCACAGCCAAACACCTGTAATCACAGCCACAACCCGGAACAGCCGGAACAATAATAATCACCCCAGCCCCGGTATGCTGAGCGGACATTGCCAAACCGAAATCGGCAACACCGCGGTTTGCGTCAACGAACGAAAATCCGCCTCCCCCGTTCGTGGTGTTCGACGGCCAAACACTCCCACCTGAAAAAAGATAAAGTGTTTATTTATTGGAGCCGCGATAAATTCAATTTATTACCAGAATATCCGCCTCCGCCGCCACCCCCGATGCATCCTCCCCCGCCGCCCCCGAAGCCACCGCTACCGCGACCATCTGTTGATGTATAGCACGCCTCGCCCCCTATACCACCTTTGAGCAGCGCTTGTCCCTGCCTCCACTCGTGATCTCTGTCGACCTGCCCGGTGTACGGTTCCCAGCCACCCCCGGCTCCGGCAGATCTGCAATATTGAATTGTAAATAAATCATGAATATTCCATTAAATTTTAGTCTTGAATCAATCTGTACTTTCATTTACTTAGAAATATGCATTGAATATATTAAATTATAAAAGCATTAAATGCAAGTTTATGTAAATGTAAGAGAAGGAGAGGATTGTATATCTTTCAGGCATATTGTGCATTTAAGGATGAAATGTTCCAAAACAAATATTCGTTAGTTCTTCAATTCATCACATCTTTAAATTATCAACTGTAGAAATAGTAAAATTACTTTGCTGTTCATCTGTTCCACTTATTTACTGGCCTTCAGTTCTACAGGTTATCAGTTCTGCAGTTCTGCAATTTGTTATGCAAGAATTAGTAAAATTACTACACTTTGCAGTTCATTAGTTCTGCTCATTTACTGGCATTCAGTTCTATAGGTTATCAGTTCTGAAGTTAACCATTTCTGCAGTTCAGCAGTTTGTTATGTAAGAATTAGTAAAATAACTAGCTACACTTCGCAGTTCATCAGTTCTACCCATTCACTGGAATTCAGTTCTACAGGTTATCAGTTCTGCAGTTCAGTAGTTTGTTATGCAAGAATTAGTAAAATTACTACACTTTGCAGTTCATATGTTCTATTTATTTACTGGCCTTCTGTTCTACAGATTATCAGTTTTGCAGTTTAGCAGTTTGTTATGCAAGAATTAGTAAAATGACTACAGCTTGCTGTTCATCAGTTCTGTTCATTTACTGGCATTTAGTTCTACAAGTTATCAGTTCTGCAGTTAATCAGTTCAGCAGCAGTTAATCAGTTTAGCAGTGTGTTTTTTAAGAATTACTAAAACTACTACACTTTGCATTGCGCCAGTTCTGATCATTTACTGCTATTCAGTTCTACAGGTTATCAGTTCTGCAGTTATTCAGTTCAGAAGCTCAGAAGTTTGTTATGCAAATTATTTATTCTACAGTTCAGCTCACAACTTCTGAAGTCTGTAATTTTACGGTTGTTATGTAAGAATTAGTAAAATGACTACACCTTGCAGTTCATCAGTTCTGCTCATTTAGTGGCATTCAGTTGTATAGGTTAATAGTTCTGTATGTAATAAGTTCGGCAGTTCGGATGTTTGTTATGCAGGAATTAGTAAAATGACTACACTGCACTTAATTAGTTCTGCTCATTTACTGGTACTCAGTTCTACAGGTTATCAGTTCTGCAGGTAACCAGTTTAGCAGTTTGTTCTTTAAGAATTACTAAAACTACTACACTTTGCATTTTATCAGTTCTGCTCATTTACTGGTATTCAGATCTACAGGTTAATAGTTCTGCATGTAATTAGTAAAGTTACTACCCGTTGCAGTTCATCAGTTCTGCTCATTTAGTGGCATTCAGTTCTACACAATATTATTTCTGCAGTTAATCTGTTTAGCAGTTTATTCTTTAAGAATTACTAAAACTACTACACTTTGCATTTCATCAGTTCTGCTTATTTACTGGTATTCAGTTCTACAGGTTAATAGTTCTGCATGTAATCAGTTCTGCAGTTCGTATGATTGTTATGCAGGAATTAATAAAATTACTATACTTTGCAGTTTATCAGTTCTGCTTATTTACTGGCATTCAGTTCTACAGGTTATCAGTTCTGCAGTTAATCAATTCAGCAGTTTGTTATGCAAGAATTAGTAAAGTTACTACACTTTGCAGGTTATCAGCTGTACTCATTTAGTGGCATTCAGTTCTATACATTATTGGGTTTGCAGTTAATCAGTTTAGCAGTTTGTTTTTCGAGAATTACTAAAACTATAACACTTTGCATTTCATCAGTTCTACTCATTAACTGGTATTCAGTTCTATAGGTTATCAGTTCTGTAGTTAATCAGTTCAGAAGTTCAGAACTTTGTTATGCAAATTATTTATTCTACAGTTCAGCTCATAACTTCTAAAGTCTGTAGTTTTACGGTTGGTTGCATCAAAATATCACCTATTATTACTGAAGTCAATTTTACCGATCATCAGTTATGTAGTTCATTACTTTAAAAGACAATTTGTTTTATGAATTATTCTAGACATCTGCAGCTCGACAATTGTTGAGATGTCGATGCTACAGTTAATTAGTTCGTCGTTATTGTTGCACTTATGGTTAAACCGGAAGTAATAAAAGTTTCTGGATCACTACTAAAGTTTGTTTTTAGTATAAATCTATCAAATTTAATACTGCGCAATTCCGAGATTTCTTTGTTAAAATGGTCGTATTGTTGTGTGTTGCATTGCATATTACGTAACCTTCATCTATATTATTCAGCCTGCTTTTTGTATCCTGTAATTGGGGCGGTGGTTTTATAATCATCATAGATTAACGGTAAAGGTCAAAGTGCGTAGCATTTAAATCACCCCGTTTCATGCATGTTTGCATGTTTGAACTTAAGACTGGTATGTGTATTATCCGTAAACACACATAATCTATCATTATTAGTGAGGATTATTGTTTCCTTTGTCGAAGGGATCAATCTCACAATATAAAATACTTAATTAATACCCGGCTTCCACCGGGTATTTTTCTTTTAATTTTGTTGAAATTCCTTGTGTTTTTTTAAACGAGGTCAATTTAAAGCTTTAAACGAGTGTTTTTCACTCCCAGATTAGCATGAAGTAAAATTTCGAGTTTAGAAAAGCCTTAAAATTTGGTTTGGTCGCTCCGCGAAACGGAGCGACCAAACCAAATTTTTAGGCTTTTGTAAACTCGAAATTTTACTTCATGCGGCACGCGTATACAAAACTGATTTGATGTAAAGTTCAGAATATACGTGTTTAACATATTGCTTTAGTAGTATATTTAGAACTTCACTTGAAATCAGTGTTTTATACGCATGGCGAATGAAGTAAAATTTCGAGTTTAGAAGAACCCCGTGAAAATTTGTATCGGGTCGCTGCGCGACCCGATGCAAATTTTCTACGCGGGGCTTTTCTAAACTCGAAATTTTAGTTCATGCTTAGTCTGGGAGTGCAAAACACTCGTTTAAAGGGTCAAATTAACCTTACAAAAAAACAAATATCTGAAGATTTACAGCATATAATTGGGATACGTATACTTAAAAAAAAACTCTCTGTACAAAAATTTTACTGTTCTGATTCAAAGGTAAGCAAACCATTGTTATATATTAATTAATAATTCGTTAAAACCTACTTTACGTTCTTTTGTTTGTACTGTACGACAGTGGTTTTATTGAGACAAACGCGTTTCGATGTTTAGTCACAAAATGACGTGAAAACCGCATTAGTAAAATTAACTTACTTTGCACCACCCATCTGTCCAGTGCTTGACGGCCTGGATGTATTTACTCCTTGGCCATGTTGTTCTTCGGTATCAATAAATCGGCCCAGACCTAAACCTCCTCCACCAGCAGCAACAGCAAGCGGTATCAACATTTTGTTTTTGTTACGCTACAATAAACGAAAACAGATAATGCATCAACAAATTAACATAAAATTAATTATTCCCTACAAGAAACATATAGGTGGCTCCTCCACCTCCGCCGCCCCCATCCTGAATCTCCATATTGAGCACACCCCTTATCCCCGTAGCATTGTGACTCTTCGCGGACTGGCACGAAGACTTTCCGATGAACCCCAAACTCTTGATGCAAGCACTCGTCCCTTCCTGGCCTACAAGCATGTAAATCTCTTGACCCTTCCTCAAATCGAGAACTGTACGGACGTATGCTCCTCTTGAGGATCCGGTACCTCCACTTCCCTTTCCACCGCTGGCCCCAAACAAGAAAAATCTACAAATGTATATAAGTAAATTAAACAGTTTTTGAAGCAAATTTGATAAAATTACGAGTAATATCCATCATTGGGTGTTATCCATTTTTGGACACCGTTCAAGCCAACCTCTTTGAGAACTTTGATCTTCAAAGGTGTTCCTGTATATGCAGTTGTGCAGTTCTCTTGAGTGGGTCCATATCTTCCTGTTGCGTTGCATGTTTTGACTTCGTAAACTATAATTTGTTAAATATTAATTAAAATTAAGCTTGCGCAGATCTAAAAAATATGGCAATACAAGTATCTTTGAGTGAGTAGAGTAGGTATATAGTACATACGTATATTCCGTTTTTTTTTTATTGGCCAACCAGATTTGAGATTTTTTTTGGGGTTCTTTGATTATTTGGGTGTCTCTACTGTTTGTCATGTAATGACATTCATATATGAACATGTTTTAAATTTGAACTTACAGGTTTCATTGGCGAAATGTTTGTGGGGCTCTGTGTGCAGCGGATGATCAATATACGGATTCCAATAGTTGTATCCATTGAGCTCCTCGGTCGGCATGTTTAGACCAAAACACTCGGGGCTCATTGAGAAGTCATCAATGGCGATGTCTTTGATGTATCTAATGCCTTTTCGTACGTCGAAATGGATGTAATACCTGTTGAGATATGTATCATTAGAAAAAGCTGATGAATTGATTATTTCCAAGTATTCCAAACAGTTTCTATTTATAGACGCTAACATTTCCTGGAATGATTATTTCTCAGTCGCTCAACGTTTTGATAGTAGTTCCAAACATATGTATACGTAGAATGTAGAGCTATTATTAATACAGTATAAAACTGTTATAAAAGTCATTATACAAAAATGTAAATTATTAGCGTAGTTAGGTTAGGTTAGGTTTTAGTGGCTGCACCGTACAATGAGGTGCACACTTAAGCCTGAAAGACCCACTGTAAAACCATGACTTCCATCCTCTCACGGGAACCACTTGGAGCCGATGACAAACCTTGCAAGAACTTCTGATTCCAGCTAGAGAGGGGTATTGACAGAGACAATGGAGCAAGCTTTCCTCTTTTTTATCAAGGCACCCCATACAGTTGTCATTATAGGATAACCCCAGTTTTTGAGCATGTTTGCCACATGTTAGTTACTAGTTACTATTAGAATAGGTAAGTTGGCAATTTCATGGGTTTGATCCAAAGTTTGGAAAATGCTTGTATAATTGAATATCCGTATGTTTTAGCTCGGGAAGTAGCTATTTCAAAGAATATTTGGATTAGTCTTTGTAAGACAAGTTAGTTGTCGATTTCGAAAAGTATCTCGTCAATATTATTAGCTCTAGAAATTTAGAAGTTTCTGGGGAACCCATTTGAATTACAATTGGTGTACCAAATTTTATATCGCTTAGAACAACAAATATCTTACTTGTGAGTGATGTTTGGTAAAATGGCGACTTGTCGAATCCAAGGCTCTACAAAGTTGTTAAAGCTCCAAAGCAACTCTGACGTGTAATTTTCTTTTGGTCGTAATTCGGTGACTTGCAGTAAAAATCCGCTCTTGTGGTTCCCCGACTGGTGTAGATAAAAACGTATCTGGAAGTGAAGCCACGGAAAGCGTGAAGTCTTACGATTAGCGAATTTCGTTTTTAATACTTACAGTGCATGAATTATAAAATTTCGAGGAGTAATTCCCATGAACCCTTGGCGGTGGATTAAAAATTACACTTCTGAGCGTTGCTGTGCTGGCGAATCCCGCGTCTCTTCCCATTGCAACAGTGACGTGTAAGTATTTACCTAAATAAAAACAAAAAAAATCATCGTGGTCTGCCTAAAGTATCTTCCTTTTTTCTATTTTATTGCCTGAGATTCCAAAAATGAAAAATACTATAGCGTATATTTTTTATTTTTGAAATCTAAAGGAAGAAATAAGAAGAAAAGAAGTTACGCTTGGGAGACTGAGATTTTTGCTTCGATTGTTATACGCGAAAATAGACACGTTGTGGAAATGTAGAAAACCATTTCAAAACTGATCATTTATTCGAATAATTTTGTAACGATACACAAAAATATACAAGGGTTCTTTTAAGTAAACATATCTCTAATGCATACGCTGAGAAATTGCAGATCATTTGCTTTTTGTTCGTGTTTAATTTGAAGTTTTGAACGAGTGTTTCCATTCCTAGGTTAAGCACGAAGTAAAATTTCAAGTTTAGAAAAGCCTGGAAATTTGGTTGACCAAACCAAATTTTCAGGCTTTTCTAAACTCGAAATTTTACTTCGCGACACTCAAAACATCGGCCAGATTGAGATGATTGAGTAATATACATTTATTAATAAAGGAACTGAGAAAACAGAAATGTTAAATCTACCTGTGCTATTTCCATATGTATGATCAATTGCAGGTCCCGTAGAGTTAGTTGCTGAAGAACCATTGTGCCTGGTCCACTTCATGACCTTCCCTTGTTCATTATCCCACCCGCACCAATCCTGTTCGAAATTACAGCGCGCGCCGAACGGAATTTTATCTGCAAAACCACCACAAAGAATCGTTAAACAAATGCAAAATAAAACTGATGGGTCGCACGCGCGGCGACTGCAATTTTAATTAAAAACCCTCGCAACGACCAATGGCAATTATTTGCGGGGCTGTTTTCATGGATTCCGCCCACTGCTATGTATTAATTAGCGCTAGCAACGTAAACTTTTGAAGGTTTCTTTGAATAGCATATTTCTGATATTTTGCATAGCGTCATTGTTGTGGGGATTCTTTTCGTTTTCAGCCGTTTGTATTTTTATATTACTAATTCTATTTTGAATGCGTGGGTCCTTTGATAAGTTTGGTAAAGTTAAGGTAAAGTTACTCTAGCGAGTTTCCAATTATTTGATACTTCAAAATAATAGACGATTACGTTCTTATTCGATGCATTTTAAGAATCTAAAGTAAGAAAAATAAGGGAAGGAAGATACTCTAGGGAGGCTAAGTTTTTTGCTTTGGTGAGATGAGAATTTACTCCTATTGAGCCATATTTTTTTTTTTAGTTTGGAAACAGAAAGAAATCACGCGTGACCAAGTCCGGAGAATAGCATGTACAAGAAATCAATTTATCGCCCAAATCGTGTAATTTTGTCATTGCTACGATCTACTTGTAGGTCTTCATAAAAGAGCACATTTTGGCGCGCTAATTTCTTTTCAGCTATTTTTTCAAATGACCCAATTTAAATAATATTTTCCTGTTATTGTCTTCCCCTTCTACAAATAGTAAATTATGATAATTCATTAAGAATCTCAAATAAAGTGGCCATTAGCGTTCGAGCTGACAACAGTCTTCACCTTCTTCAGCCCATTTTAACCACTACTTTTTCTGCCGCTTTGTCTCAGAAGTGTAGTGGTGGATGCACAGTCCCAAACCAACGCCATAAGTTCTGCGAATTGCGCTTAAAAATCACCAAATACTGCACCGGAACCTCCCTTAGTGAACATGTTTGATCCAAAATGACCAACTACGGTACCCAGAATGACCAATCATAGTATCCAGAATAACCAATCACGGTCCAGCCTTTTCATAAGCAATTTTTCATGCAGTATAAGTATAAGTATAATTGAAATTGCCAATACTTAGTTGCAGAATACTTTAAACATTAAAAGTGCGATTGTTGTCGCAATTTACAACTAATAAGTCTTACAAAGACTATATCAAACACTCATTGAAACAAATACTTCCCGAGCTAATACCCCGACGGACATTGGATTATACTGCAAACGCTTGTTGTATAATAAAATGTCCGTCGGGGCATTAGCTCGGGAAGTAGTTGTTTTAACGAGTGTTTGATGTAGTCTTTGTAAGACTTATTAGTTGTAGATTGCGAAAAGAATCGCACTTTTAATGTAGAATGTTATGCATTCGTTCTGTTAAGATTCTTTTGGTCTCAGCAATCTGACGCACCTTCATTTGGTGATCCTTCACAATCATACCATGGATTTTTTCTGATATCCAATGTGGCGACCTCAACTGAGCGTCCAAAACGCAGTTCCTCTTAAGTGCTGGTTCGGCCATGTCTAAATTCGTTCATTTAAAAATAAACAGTCTCCAATGAACAAGCAGATTCCCGCTGAACTTCGATTAACTCGGCATTGATCTGCACTTCTGTCTACTTCTTTAAATAACATTGTTTAATCACTGCATGGAATTTGTATTTTTCATTTTTGCAGAAACCGCTAAACCACTCACTTCAAACGATTACCAAACGTAACCTGCATGTCACTTCTGGCAGAAATTTGGCCTGAGGAGGTTTGAAGAGTGGATCTTTCCAACTGTCGCATCACCGAATGGATGTTAACCATTTCATAGAAATTTACCAAACCTATCAAACGACCCACATTTATCTAAAATAACTTACCACAATTTCGGGCTTCATCATCACCAAATTTACAATTCTGTGTTATGTCGCAAACTTCATCTCTGGGTATGCAAACATTTGTGTTGGAGCACTTATACTCATGCGGCGTGCAGAATTCGTTCTTCTCCTTTTCGGGATAACACTTGATTAGTTTGATGTTGTCGAATGCCACCGCTGCTTCGTTATCGACGTTCCTTGGAGCCACCACCTCCAGCATGATTTTAAACTTCTGGGTTGTCTTTCCGATCGCCTTTTCGTATTTCACCCAGCTGTAAATGTTGATGAATTATACGGTTTAATTTTTATTTATATTTCTCTAAATTATTATCTTGTAAAAGCGTGATTGATGATATAATAAAAACAAAAAAAAAACAAAAACAGAAGGAATTACAGTTGGATGTAAAAACATGAGAAAAAAAATGGTGATGTGTCCATCATAGTACTTTCCCCCGTAAATTGCGTATTAAATCACTTTTAAAATATTTGTAGCATTATTATTTTCAAAATGTTTTCAACTTTTTGATAACTACACCTTTTATTTGAAACATTTTTCAATTGGATCAATACATACTGACACAAACCAATGACTAGATAAAAAACACTATTTATTGAATATCTCAAAAACTAAGAGTGCTATGACAAAAAGTGAAAATACAAAAAATCTTTAATATTTTATTACCTACAACTTTTATTTGGAACATTTTCCAATTGTATCAACACACACACTGACACAAATCAATGACTAGATAAAAAACACTATTTATTAAATATCTCAAAAACTAAGAGTGCTATGACAAAAAGTAAGTGAACAATACATCTTCATTTTATTATTATCTACAACTTTTATTTGAAAGAATTTTTTGTTTGATGAACATTTATTGAAAAAATCTGAAAAAACTGAGTAAAGAGTAAAGTACCACTTCCGGTTTTCCGATTTTCACCAAAAGCTTTTCAGTTCTTCCGATTGTAACAAAAAGCTTAAGTTTCAAGTTTCATCTCGATATCTTTAGCGGTTTTTGCGGTACAGCGCACACAGACATTTTTCAAAAATGGTCTTATTCGACTCAGGGGACCTCAAAACGGATATTTCCGCTAAAATTTTTGATTCGAAAATTTTCACGAAAACAATACTTTCCCTTTATATTACATACGGGGGAAAGTAAAAAGAAATAAAGGAGTGTGCATTTGCAGACGACATTGTAATATTTGCAGGAACGGAAGACAACCTTAATGAGAGCAAAAAATATGGCAAGAGGATCTAATCAAAAGAAAGTTGAAAATAAACAAAGAAAAGAAATAAGTTATGGTAAAATCTAAGGAAATCAAAATAATTTACATACAAATAAATGGAGAAACACTGAAACAAGTGCAAGAATTGAAGAATCTATGGTCAATAATAGGCAGCCAGGAGTTACAGAGTTATGACAACGGAGAGAATGTATAGTGCTCTAAGATCTTTCATAAATAAGAAAGAAATATCGGAAAAAATAAAAATGATAGTCTTGAAAGCAATATACTGACGTACAGAAGCGAAACATGAGTGATGCACAAAATACAAAGATTCAAGGTACAGGCGTCAGAAATTAAATACCTGAGAAGAGTGCAAAAATACATGGAACTGCTCACAACGGTAAAGTAGAGAAAACTATCTTACATTGGTCATATCATACGCAACGGCCAAAAGTATAAGCTACTGCACATGATTATGCAGGGCGAAATCGAAGGAAAAAGGTCACAAGGAAGGCGACAGACTGCTTGGGTAAAGAATTTACAACAATTGTTGACAGGAAGAACAACTATTGAATTATTCAGATCAGCAGTAGACAGAATTAGATGGTCCACTGAGGATATGGCACACAAAGAAGAAGAGAAGAGTGAGGAGCCGGGTTACAAAGAGAGACAAAATACGAAATGTAGACATAAGGGAAAGTTTAAGAAACGCATCTATACAGAAGAAGATAGAAGAGGGAGTCTGACAAACAAGTGTGGGAGGCGAGAGCAAATGGAAAAAGAACAAGAGGAAGACCGCAAGAAACCTAGAATGACACAATTAAGAAAACGCTAAAACAAAACGGAAAAAAAGTTGGGAGGGTTTCACATTTATTGTTGAACACTGCAACATGTTTCACCACACAGTGGCTTCATCAGGCAGATGAAATAAATCATTATTCTGCCTGATGAAGCCACTGTGTGGTGAAACATGTTGCAGTGTTCAACAATAAATGTGAAACCCTCCCAACTGCGTTGTTTTATTTCAAATTGTATTATGGAGTTTCATCATGTATCCGCCTCATCAATTAAATATTTAAAACGGAAAAAGATGGACACAGGCAATTAACAGCGAATAGAAAGGAGTGGATAAAATTCTATATAGAATAAAACCGAACCACGACACCCAACACGAGTATGAGAGGATAACATTAAGAAATAAAGGAAAGTGTGATTGTGAAAAATGTTATTATTGTATTGACGAAAATGTAAAGCAATTTTTTGTTAGTTATGTTATCAAACTAATATCAATATCCAAATAATACCTTAAACTCTTGAACAAGTAACACTTATGTTACTTAAATAACCTCTGCAACATTAAATATGAGTAAGATTTGAACTTTGAAAACCAACAACTGCGCTGGACCAGACGGTTTACCTATGTCTTTATTTAAATTTAATGGCCTTCTAGACTGCCTAGATTGGCTCGGTTTTCCAGGGCTGTATGAACACCGTCGAACGTTACCTAATACTGTAGTCTTTGATGTTTCTTTTGGAAAATTGATTACGTAGAAAACTGCAGCCACTCGAGTAATAAGACATGCAAACATGATAGATAATATTTTCTCGCGAATACAGAGAGTTTCATGTAACACCGAACATTTTCATCCAATACAATTTGACACTTTTCATTTTAAAATAATGTGTAAATTGGGTTGCCTATATGACCATTACAAATTGTAGCCAATCAATCGCAATTAATGCCTCAACTTGTACATATAGGGAGTTCTCCTTTCAAGTATACATGTCCCAATTACAGCGTATATGCCGTAAATCATCAGATACTCGTTTTTTTAAAAGAGTTCAATTTTAAACTTAAAATGAGAGTGTTCCACTCCCAGACGAAGTATGAAGTAAAATTTCGAGTTTAGAAAAGCCTGAAAATTTGGTGTGGTCGCGTAGCGCGAAGCGCGGAGCGGCCAAACCAAATTTTCAGGCTTTTCTAAACTCGAAATTTTACTTCATGCGCCACCGGTACAAAACACTGACATTACGAAGTTTAAAACACACCGCTAAACTTGACATGGCATCAGTGTTTTGTACCGGTGGCGCACGAAGTAAAATTTCGAGTTTAGAAAAGCCTGAAAATTTGGTTTGGCCGCTCCGCGCTGCACGCTACGCGACCAAACCAAATTTTCAGGCTTTTCTAAACTCGAAATTTCACTTCATGCTTAGCCTGGGAGTGGAAAACACTGGTTTAAAGCTTCAAATTACATTCTTTTAATAAACCGAGCGTCGGCAAATGTACAACGTATGCTAATGTATACTTAAACGAAAAATTCTCATTCTAAAAATGTTCGGTGTTACATACAACTCTCTGTATAACCGTGACATCATTATTTAGGGCGTTTCTTTTATGTATATATGTGTAATGGAGTAGATTTTCCGACATTTGTTGTTTTTTAAAAGAGGTAAATTTGAAACTAACCATAAACGAGTATTTTCCACTTCTAGATTAAGCATGAATTAAAATTTCAGGCTTTTTTAAACTAGAACATTTACTTCATGCACCACGCGTATAAAACACTGATTTTAAGTAAAGTTCAAAATATACGTCTTTACCATGCTGTCTTAGTAGCATATTGTAAACTTTACAATATTACAATGTTTTGTACGCGTGGCGCATGAAGTAAAATTTGGAGTTTAGCAAAGCCTGAAAATTTGGTTTGGAGCGACCAAACCAAATTTTCAGGCTTTTCTAAACTCCAAATTTTACTTCATGCTTAATCTGGGATTGGAAACACTCGTTAGAAGCTTTAAATTGAACGCTTTTCAAAACAAACGATTGTCAGGACGTTTTGAAATTATAATATGTATACTTAAATAAAATACCTTGCCTTAAAGTTCTACATGTATTTTTTTGCAGTATATAGTATATTGTATTATATAGACCAGTGATGGGGAAACTACGGCCCGCGGGCCAAGTCCGGCCCGGGGAAAGGTTTAATCCGGCCCGTTTAAGAGTGCCGTCGTGAGAATGTTGAACGCGTTCTTACTTCGTAATGTGACGACCCGTATAAAAACTACCTACCTACGATTAAGCATTATTCTTTGGCCCGCTACGATTGTCTGGTTATTACAAATGGCCCGTCTTAAAAAAAGTTTCCCCACCACTGATATAGACAGACGATCATAAACAAATACATTAAAAAATAAACAAAATGCTTACTTCCTGCTGTTATCACCAATAATTTGATCAACCATTACTTGAGTCTTGTTGATATTATGTAGCACGATCCTTATCACGCTCTCGTTCATATATTGTTGATAGATCCAGAGTTGGATTTTACAGTTGTTCCCACTGGGATCGAAGAGTGGACTGGTTATCGTCCAATTGGAATCTGTTTCTTTACTCGATGACGACGGCTTCATTCGTATCATTAAAAAATGACCTGAAACAAAAGAAAACGACAAATTTAACTAAATAAGCTTTATAAATCACATATAAAACCCCATTTTAATTAGTTTCAAACAAATGAATAAATTTCATCTAATAACATAAATGTAATTAAATATCAATTACCTTATTATACGAGGGGTGATCAAGTAAGGTTACAAAATGTACACGTTTCATTGCAGACTTTGTAACCTTACTTTTTGAGGTGTTATTTATTTTCTCACACTAGAGTAACCACAGTAACTACCAGAGCTGGGATGAATCCTCAAAAACAGGATTTGAATCACGAATCCGAATCACCTAATATGATTCGAATCACGAATACTCAAATAAAGGATTCGCAAGTGAAAAATATGATTCGAATCAAAGATTCGAATCCTCATTTTTGAATCACGGATACAAATCCTTTAAAAATAAATTTGAATCTATTATTTGCAACCAGTAATATTTTATTCCATCAGTTTCTATTAACAAAAATGTTCATTTACCGACTAAATATCTGATTATATAATGATTTTAATTAATGATGATATATGTGTTATTGAACTTCATTTTAAATCTGTGTTTTATACGCGTGGCGCATGAAGTAAAATTTCGAGTTTAGAAAAGCCCCGTGAAAATTTGTCTCGGGTCGCTGCGCGACCCTCGACAAATTTTCTACGCGGGGCTTTTCTAAACTCGAAATTTTACTTCATGCTTAGTCTGGGAGTGGACAACACTCGTTCTTAGAAGTTTCAAATTAAAGGATCACTCTAGATTACTAAGTTTATTACCATTTTATAAAGGCTACAGCTCGAAGGACCAATCATGGTCTTCGGAGACCGAAGGACTACAGGGAATCGAAGTTTATTTACAAGAAAACAATGAATATCTGAAGGTTTACAGCATGGATAGGAAAGAAAACATCCAATTTTGAAAAAATATCGAAGTTGGGTTGGTTTTCAGTGCGTTTTTAACTTCACTTTAAATCAGTGTTTTATACGTGTAGAGCAGGTATGGGCAACCTTTGACATGTCGAGGGCCAAACTTTAGCGTGCAAATACGTTCGCGGGCCGCGTTTAAAAGTACTAAGTGCATTTTAAAGTAGTGATAATATTGTTTGCGATAGATATTAGACATGAAATATACGACAATGTTATTATAGTACAATTTCTTAAAATAACAAAATTAAATTTAAAAAAATGGTGCATTATAATTAAATCGTTAAATTTGCAATTGTTACAAACTACGAAAGTTAAATACACCAAAATCAATGAGACACTTGAGCTTGAATTTGGGAAACTAATCCATCGATATTTGGATTAATTCCACTGACACAAAGACGTAAAGAATTTTCCAAATTATCGTCAGTCAGTCTTGTACGATGTGTTGATTTATTAACTTTCATCAATGAAAAGAACTGTTCGCATTTATAAGTACTGCCAAACGCACAAATCAATCTTCTTGCGAATTTTCTAAGCTGCTGAAAATTGTCTTCTTCTAGGTATTTTTTGTAGAAATCGCACAACTCTACGTCTTCAAATTTGGATTTTAGGAGTGAGTTTTCTTGAATCTCGATCAACTCCATTTGTAAGTGTATTGGAGCATTTTGTACAATATATGTTGTAGGAAATAAACTGAAACAGTCTTCCATGTTTTTGAAGTCGCAAAATCTGTTCGAAAATTGTTCCGACAGTAACTTGAGTTCTTCAGCATATTGAGCATAAGCAACCTTTTCATACGCAGAGAGCGTGTTGAAATGGTAACTGTTACCAGACAGCATCTGTGACTCCCACAAGCGTAGTTTGATCCGAAACGCTTTTAAATGGCTGTACAAATCATTTACTAACTGTCCTTGTTTTTGAAGTTTCAAATTTAAATCATTCAAATAGCCTGTAAGATCGACCAGAAATGCTAAGTCACATATCCATTTTGGGTCACTTAATTCAGATAGTGGTTTATCTTTTATTTTCATAAAGTCTGCTATCTCATTTCTAAGCTCGTAAAACCGTTTCAACATTTTTCCTTTGCTCAGCCATCTGACTTCATAATAATATGTTACGTCGTTATATTCAGCTGATATTTCATCCAAAAACGCCTTGAACTGACGATGGTTAAGCCCTCTGGATCGAATAAAGTTGATGGTTTTTACTACCACATTCATAACATTCTGGAGTCGAATGGACTTAGAACACAAGTTCTGTTGGTGGATAATGCAATGAAGGACTATCAAATCATCTTTTTGCACATTTAATTCTGTTGCTTTTTCATTCAAAATTCCGATGAAACCTTTACGTAAGCGGACCATAGAAGGTGCACCATCAGTGCATACTCCAATTAATGTTGACCATGGCAAGCCAAAACTTGTGAATACCTTTTGAACTTCAATAAAAATATCCTCTCCTGTAGTGGTTCCTTTTAGCGGCTGTAAAGCAAGCAATTCTTCAGTAACAGTGAACTCCTTATCAACACCTCGAATAAATATAGCCAGTTGAGCTGTGTCAGACAAATAGGTGCCGGTGCTCTCGTCTAATCCTATGGAAAATGATTCAAAACCAGCCATACGGTCAGTCAATGTTGTTTTTATATAATTAGCCATCATTTATATACGTCGAACAACAGTTCGTCTTGACAAACTAATTTTTTCAAATTCTTTTTTCTTTTCAGGACACATGATACCGCAAACTTCTAACATACACTCCTTGATAAATTCTCCATCGGCAAATGGTTTTAATGCCTTTGCCAATTTTGAGCTAACTATAAAACTAGCTTTCACAACATTATCAAGTTGTGTTCTTTGTTTATGAAACATTTGTTGCTGTTTTTCCAAATTTGCGGTAAGCTTCTGGATTTTGTCTGTTCTTAATTGTCCTGTCAGTGAGTGCAGCGTAGCATGCTTAGTTGAGTAATGCCTCTTTATATTGAATTCTTTCATTACTGAAATGGATTCATTACACAGCAAACAAATAGGCTTACCATTGTGCAAGATAAAATATTATTCTTTAGTCCATTTTTCTTGAAAATGGCGACCCTCTGTATTTACTTTTCGTTTCTTTCCACCAGACATCATTTTTGTTTACTTTTCGTTCAATAAACTTAATAACAAACTATAGTTAGTAACCACTCAAGATGCACACAAAGTCACAAAGCAAGTTAACGGCTCGAGCAGTTTGCTAGGATATCGCTTGTCTAAGTTATCACCTCGGTAGCTCAAATAGAACTGAACTAACGTTCGGGCCATCCACCCGCTTATATAAGCAAAATGAACGAATAATCTGGAATTAACTAGTTTAGAATAATTGAGAAGCAATAAATCTTTTGATGTGTCGCCCGTGAGGCGGCAAACCTCAAAGAATTTGATCAAGCAAGTCGAATGGCGGCGATTATCAAAGAGTGAGGCGGCAAACATCAAAGAATTTGATGTTTGCCGCCTCACTGTCACTCCCGTGAGCATAAGTACCTAATGTAATATTTTTTTAATTGGGTTTTTTCAAAATGTCTCGCGGGCCGGATCATATCTTACAGCGGGCCGGATCCGGCCCACGGGCTGGAGGTTGCCCATATGTGGCGTAGAGCATGAAGTAAAATTTCGAGTTTAGAAAAGCCCCGTGAAAATTTGTCTCGCGGGGCTTTTCTAAACTCGAAATTTTACTTCATGCTTAGTCTGGGAGTGACCGTCAAGATTTTCTACATGTCGAGATTTTCGATATTTCTAGATTTATGTCGATTTATACACAGTTTGTTATTGTATTAAATGCAACTTTAATATTAAATAAAAACGTTTTTTTAGGAATAGAATATTCACCCATTAAGAGCCGAGCAAATTATAAAGTTAACTCTAAAAGTTAATTTTAGGTAAAATTTTGAATCTTTTTCTATGATTTCAATAAATGATTTATTATATTACATACGTCGATTTTTTAAAAGAGTTAAATTTAAAATTCAAACGAGTGTTGTCCACTCCCAGACTAAGCATGAAGTAAAATTTCGAGTTTAGAAAAGCCCCGCGTAGAAAATTTGTCGAGGGTCGCGCAGCGACCCGAGACAAATTTTCGCGGGGCTTTTCTAAACTCGAAATTTTACTTTATGCGCCACGCGTATAAAACACTGATTTAAAGTGAAGTTAAAAATGCACTGAAAACCAACCCAACTTCGATATTTTTTCAAAATTAGATGTTTTCTTTCCTATCCATGCTGTAAACCTTCAGATATTCGTTGTTTTCTTGTAAATAAACTTCGATTCCCTGTAGTCCTTCGGTCTCCGAAGACCATGGTTGGTTCTTCGAGCTATATAGCCTTTGTAAAATGGTAATAAACTTAGTAATCTAGAGTGATCGTTTAATATGAAGATTCTAAGAACGAGTGTTGTCCACTCCCAGACTAAGCATGAAGTAAAATTTGGAGTTTAGAAAAGCCCCGCGTAGAAAATTTGTCGAGGGTCGCGCAGCGACCCGAGACAAATTTTCACGGGGCTTTTCTAAACTCGAAATTTTACTTCATGCGCCACGCGTATAAAACACTGATTTCAAGTGAAGTTAAAAATATACTGTTAACGTTGAATATTTTTCATGGTTAAGTAACCAAATATGCATTCACAAATATTTGAATTATTCGAAAATTTAAATATTTATATTCAAATATGAATAATTTAGTGATTTAAATATCCATATTAGAATATTTAACTATTTGAATTAATCTAATTCGAATCCCAGCCTTAATAGCGATGATTCGAATTATTTAGGAGGATTTGAATCCGTGTATGAGGATTCGAATCCTTTTATAAGGATTCGATTCCTTTTAGAAGGATTCGATTCCTTTTATAAGGATTCGAATCCTTTTATAAGAATTCGAATCTTTTTATAAGGATTCGAATCATCTACGTCTGGATTCGAATACGAATCCTTTTAAAAAAATGTAACGAATCCGGATCACGAATCCGTTTTCACTAAAGTATTCGAATACCTCTTTTGAATCCTCTAAAAAGATTCGAATCCGGGAATCGAATCCTGAATGATTCGAATCCTGCCCAGCTCTGGTAACTACATTATTACAATGTTCACAAAATAACCGCCTTTACTTTAACTAAACATATTATATAAGAGTATTGTTTGAAATTCTATGAATTCTCATTTTCCACACTCAAAGGACTCGAAGTCTCGATTTTTCAAAGCACAACTATCACGAACCAACGAAATCGGCTTTATTTGAATTAAACTTCCGACTAAAGCCAACAACAGTTAATGATTGGCCTTAGGTGTCAGTCGTTGTTTGGCAAATACGAAGAGGATTTTCGGTAAAACCCTTTGTATTCCCACGGGCGATTAAACGCCGATTCGTGGGGGCGTTCAGGTGTGCCGGAGGTCTGTTGCGAAAGCCCCAACAGAACGAGACGCTTCACTTTGCACGATGAAACTTATTTGTGAATTTAATGCCGGATGCGCTTAATTAAGTTCTGCATACTGCAGAGTTTCCACCTACCGAGACTGGAAACGAGCCCTTGCACGCATACATACACGTACAAGTGGATTTATGTTTATACAGTAATTGGATATTATCTCGTTAAGGGTAGTGTATTGTTTACTAGGTAATGTTAAATGATACTGAGATCGCATTTGTTTCTGTATAGAAATTACTTATTTGAATCGTTAAATTAATTAATAATAATAGTAAAATTTAAAATAATCTAAATATTTATAGTTCTGCGAAGCGGCTTCCCCTGACCAGCCTCCACTGCTTCAAACTCCCAACATTAAACGTTTTTCGATTGATTTTTCCACCGAAGCGCCCTGTTTTACAAAAAAAGAAAGTCTATGATGGACACATCCCAATTTTTATCATTTAAATGATGTTTATTGAGTAAATTTAATTTAGATTTCACCTGCATTCAATAAGATATAAGCAGACTTCAATTAGATCTAAGTGGACTTAAATATTCCGCCACATTTTCTTTTCACAGAAAGAAACTACTCGTCGCCAGTGCTGCTAATTTTCACCCCAAATGAGGGTATTTAAAAATCTGTGAGGGAATAGAGGTAAACTAGGGTATTTTAGAGCTTATACGTTTGGTACCCTTTATTTGGCAGTAATAAATGCTTTGGATATGTGATCTGGTTTTAATGTTCCTAATTATCAAGTATTCAAGGCCGTAGCCAGAAAAATAATCGGGTTGTCTTTGCTCTTACAGAGCTGCTTTTACATACAAAAATTTATCATTTTAAAAATCTTAGGGGGGGGTTGAACCCCCATATCCCCCCCCCCCTGACTACGGCCTTGCAAGTATTGGTTAAAATATTTGTTGGTTTAAGTTAAATACACAAATTATTACATGAACTGAATTTAAAGTAATATTTTTGATATATAAACTACATAAACTTTTTTAAATCAAGTAAAAACTAAAATACATTTTTCGAAAATGTGGTAATTTGGTGCAAAACGGTCATGTGCCAATTGGCAGCACTGTTCGTCGTCGTCACAGTACACAGATTTATATGTAGTAGTTTGTGGTCTTCGTTTGTTCGGTTCGTTCGTGTTCGCTGCAGTTTCGTAAATCGATTACTGGACTCTTCGTAAATATTATTGCTCGTTTTCGTTCAAATTATTCGCCTCAACAGAGTAAAAGTTTAGGTAGTCATGGACAAATTAATGGATGAATCAGATCGCCCTTGCGTGATTTTAAAAAATCCAGTGAATCTCATGTAAGTTATGTTTACACATTTTGAGGTTAGGATAGGTTATGGATACATTTACTATTTTCATCAATCTATTTGAAAATAATAACATTAAAGGACAAACCTATTAGAACAACATAAATCTAACAAGAAATGCTATGTTATATAACTCTAAATTGCGAAAACCTAACAGTCTACGGTAAAGTTGGATTTATTTTTTAATAAATATCTCATTTAATACCAATGAGCAAGAAAAAAGTACACACACAAAACATATCTCTGCAGTCATTGAATAAATCCATGCACTGGATTATTTCAACCTTTAACAGTGTAGGGTAATTGTACTGTTACATTTGCGTGTGAAAGTTCATAAATTTCGTATTCATTAGGAATGGCATTCAATTGTTTTCTAAAAGCTCCTGTACTCTGGTGAATTAAGTCAATATTTCTTGTATAATTAAAATAAAATTAACAGTGTATACACTTGAAAGAAACATTTCCTTTATGATAAATCTGCAGCCCTATCAATAAAAATTCTTACAAGCTGCCACTGGTTAGAGATAATGGAGCTTTTTATAAAATTGGCTGTCATATGAGTTAAGTACGTACGATTCACTTTAAATTAATATTTAAAATAATTTCTGAATTCTAATTAATTCACAACTTTGTGATGTTATTTCATATTTTCTTGATAATTATCTATTGATATTTTGGCAGGGATGCCGTTAACGGAGGTCTAACGTTTGATATAAACTATGAAGACTTCAAAGATGAAGATAAACTATGCTACAACCAAGACGAAGTTGCCGATCACATTAATTTCGATTGCTTAGACTTAGTCGACGAAGACAATTATGACGCCGCATCCCCATTCAGTATCATCGCCAACCGTATGGAAAACCTCGTACCATGCGGCGCCGTCAAAAAACGCATTCTCCGCCCGGGCACAGGGGAAGTCGTCCCGAAAGACGCACTAAGGAAGGCAGCTGATAGCAAGCGCGAGGATTCAGACATCGTTCGATTATTTTTGGACTTGAACGATTTGAAGGAGAAGCAGTGGAAGCAGGAGCAAAAGTTGGCCAAGGTTTTGTTTGGACAGGAGACGATCGGTGAGGATTTCAAGAAGTACGTCGTTGAAATGCTGCAGGACTTTAAAGAAAGCACTAGTATTTTGGAGATGAAGCTTCCTCCTCGCCTCAACAAAAATGAACTTGATTTTGTGAAGGTGCATGCGTCGAATCTTGGATTTTCCATTCAACAGAATGAAAAGGGTGATAAGGCATATTTCATGATTAAACAAGTTACGTCAAATTAATGGTTTAAAAAAAATACGATCTAATTTTTTAGATATTTTTCATTGCGATCTAAGAAAGTACAGTCAATTGAGAAACTGTTATTGACAAGGAAAGCTTGAATTTATTTGTTGTTAAATGTTATATTTTCTGTAATATTAGGGCCAGTTGCACTAAACACATTGAACTGGTTTAACTCTGTACTCGAGTTCAAAGTGACATAAAAACAATAGGAACTCGAGTTCAATGAATTTTGGTGCAACTGGGCCTTAGTTTTGGTATTTAATAAAATTTCAATAGTTTTGTTGCTTTCAATCTAAAAAAAAAACCGACTGTGTATAAAAATGCCAGATGTTTTATTCGTTAGAAATTTAGAATCTCTATTTGAGTTAAAAAATTATTTTGTTCTATTATTTTAAAAATATGTATGTATTTTTTTAGAGTTTTATTTAAAGACGAATTTAATTTAATTTTCAACTTTGCAATCACGAAAATTGGATTTTATATTAAAGTTATTGTCGCAATAAAAAATACTCATGTTATATTTACTGGCGTAGCCAAGAGGGAGCAGTGGAGGGCACATATATATTCTAAACTTAAAACTAAATTAGTGTTTTATACGCCTGGCGCATGAAGTAAAATTTCGAGTTTAGAAAACCCTGAAAATTTGGATTTGGGCGGTGCGCTCCGCTCCCAAATCCAAATTTTCAGGGTTTTCTAAACTCGAAATTTTACTTCATGCTTAATCAGGGATTGGAAACACTTGGTAAAAATAAAATAGAACAGTGGTAATTAAAATTTCTTATGATTTAAATTAAGTTTGCCAAATATTTTGTCTCGTTTCTCTCTCTGGTCAAAATCCTGGCTACGTCCATGATTGTATTACATTAAAGTAAGTATTGAGTTAAGAATCTTGTAAAATGACTTATAAACTAACGTGTTTGTTTCGGTTCGTATATAAGCCACATCGTCAAACAGATCACAGGCTCACATGTGGGACGAGATTTATTTATGAAAATTAGATATATATATACCGGACGGGATCATTCCTGCTGAATTACAGATGGCTGCGGATATTATCAATCCCTGGTTGGAAATAATATTCGAAGCCTGCTTAACTCTTTTGTACATCCCGCAGAGGTGGAAAGAGACTAATGTGGTGTTTATACCCAAAGCGGGAAAAATATCTCACTCAACACCGAAGGACTATAGGCCGATTAGCTTATCCTCCTTCCTACTCAAGACACTGGAGAGGTTAGTGGAGGCGTACATAAAAGAGCGCATACATCCAAACCTCTGGTCGACTAGCCAACACGCGTACACTAGGGGCAGATCAGTAGACACAGCTCTGCACGCCCTCCTAAGTCAGGTTGAAAATTCCATGTGCAAGAAAGAGTTCACGTTGGTGGTATTCCTGGATATCGAAGGAGCCTTCAACTTCGTGCGCCCAGGGGCGATTTTGTCGGCCCTTGGCAATCTGCACATGGATGAGTCGATATGCCTCTTCGTAGAGGAGCTACTAACGAGGAGGCACATTGTCTCTGCGCTGGGCGGCTCACGCTCAAGAAGAGAGGTCAGTAGAGGCACCCCTCAAGGGGGTGTCCTCTCTCCACTACTATGGAATATAGTTATGAACGAACTACTGAAAGGACTAGAGTCTACGGGGTGTAAAACAATTGCCTATGCTGATGACGTGACCCTCGCGGTCTCTGGTAAACACATAGGCATCCTATCTGAACTCATGGAGAGGGCACTCCGCAAGGTAACCCGCTGGTGTGAGGAATGTGGACTGGGGGTAAATCCCCTCAAAACTGAGCTTGTACTCTTCACCAAAATGCATAGGATACCAAACTTCAAAGCTCCCGTCCTAAACGGCACGGGACTGGTGGTAAGGGAGCAAGCCAAATATTTGGGCACCTTAGTCGATAGGAAGTTAAGTTGGAAGCCCAATATTCAGGAGAGAGTACGGAAAGCGCAGGTCGCGCTGTACTCATGCAAAAGAGCTGTGGGGAAGAACTGGGGACTGAAACCGAGCGTTGTCCACTGGATGTACACGACTGTGGTGAGACCCATTCTGTTCTACGGAGTTGCGGTCTGGTGGACTGCTCTTGATAAGAAAATTCACCGGACCGCACTGGGTAAGGTACAGAGATCAGCCGAACTGCTCATAACAGGCGCGGTTAGATCTACCCCCTCCAAAGCGCTAGATGTAATACTAAATCTAGCTCCTGTTGACCTTTACTGCAGGTATGCTGCAGCTAGCACAGCAATCAGGATCAACTCGGTCGGGATATGGAATAGTAGCAAACAGGGCCATGGAAGGATCCTGAATGAGCTTGTCGATATCCCACTGAGGACTGATAGCTGTCTTCCAGAACGTACCTTTGGGAACAAGTTCTCCATTTCCATCCCGGACAAAACCGAATAGGTAGAGGGCAAGATTGTTCAGGGAAATGAAGTCTGGCTCTTCACGGATGGCTCCAAGTCCGAAAACAGAGTAGGGGGTGGAATTTTCTCACATGAGTTCAACCTCAAAAAATCTTTTCGACTCCCAAACCACTGCAGCGTCCTACAGGCGGAAGTCATGGCTATCCGAGTGGCAGTGGACTGGATAGGTAAAACCGACCTTCAGGTAAACCATATCAGGTTCGTCACCGACAGCCAGGCCGCCATTAGGACATTAAATAGTCCCTGCTGCACCTCCAAGGTGGTCAGAGACTGCAGAAAAGTGCTTAACAAGCTCGCTAACAGCTGTGAAGTGGGGCTCATCTGGGTACCAGGTCACAGTAATATCAAGGGAAACTCAATTGCCGACGGCCTCGCAAGGAAGGGGGCAAGAATGAGAGACCTATCTACTGAACTTTCCGCCGACATTCCTCTTAGGGAATGCAAGAGACTATTAAGGGACCAAATGACATCATGGGTTAACCTTAGGTGGAAGGAAGAAGACACGTGTCACATAACAAGGCAGCTATGGCCTATGTGTGACACTATAAACAGTAAAAGATTAATTGCACTTAGCAGAATCGACATAAGGAAGGCAGTAGGGATCATCACGGGTCACTGTTTTCTGGGTGGACACGCACAAAAGATGGGTCTCAAATACAACGACTTCTGCAGAGAATGCCTAGATGAGGAGGAGGAAGAAACAGTACTCCACTATCTAGATCAATGTCCTGCTCTTGAGGGGAAACGAATGAAGTACCTCGGTCTGCACCACGCAAGTGAACTGGCGGAGCTCTCACCTATAAAGGTGGGAGATCTGATCAGATTCATTAGGGGCTCAAATTGGGTTGTATAGGGGAAGGATCCCTCATGGTATCACAACGGGCCTTATGGGCCTAAGTGAACAGCCTCGGCTGTTGCCATATAAACCTAACCTAACCTAACCTAGATATATTTCGGGTCTGTGTGAGATGGAACACTTCAACGAGTTAGTAGCGAACCTGTTAATTAATTCTCAGGTTTTTTTTGATATTATATTATACATATGAGGCATTTAGAAGCAAAGGGGTGTATATCACGGGAAAATTTAAGTTAGACAGACGTGCAGAGAAGGAGCGAAGAACAAACATGAGCAAGACCGAACTCGCCACGAATCATCGAGTGCGACCATTCTTTTTCCTGCTACAATTTCACCACTGCGCATTGGCAAGTAATGTTTGCCGTACTATAAGTACCAATTTTTTAAATTGGAGTTCAGGCAAGGGAAAGGAAAGAGTTATTTATTTAATTACAAATAGAAATAAGAGTCTCATTAACAGGTACAGCTACCTGGCATATGTTTTAAGCTCCACTTAACCGCACTGGTGTTTTGGTTGCTTGGTTTTAATACGACTTGAACTTCTTCTAAGTGATTCATAAGTATGTATATTTTTAATTTAACAATTGTACTTCTTAATAGATCTGAATTCAATGTATTATAATCTGGATCTTCTAAGTTACACAATTGTTAGTGCATTGTTAATCTTAATATGTTTAATACTTCCGAGAGAAAAACAATCTGCACTTTCAAGGTGAAAGAATAATATATTACTATATTGCTTTATTATGTTTTGTGTTATTATTTTCTAATAATTACTGTTGTAGTTTTTTGTATTAAAATAGTTTAAAACTTTTTTGCAGTACTTAATATTTTATACTTTTATAAATGGAGTAAATTTGTTAATATATTTTGTTTTATTTGTATATTTTTTACCTAAAATATCCTTACTGCCCAGATATAAAACATTTTTATTATCCATTTTTCAACATACATACATATGTGCAGTAGCCACCTACATAACAAGACATACTATATAATACAATAATGACGCCGGAACGTTTTACCTAATCAGGGCGGTACGCAGTCAATTGTTAAAATTAACATCTTAAAAAAAAAAGAAACCTGAAAAATGACCCCGATATATCCGAATCACGGTATCTCGAGGCCCGGTATAGCGAGGTACTACTGTACAAGGATCTGCACAACAGTCACCTTTTAATAACAGATACATATTACCTTGGGTCTCTGGCTGACCCTGAAGTTAGGCTGCGAGCCTAATTTCAGCATAAGCAGAACAACATTCCGCAATTGGAAAATATTGAAACTCAAAGTTAACTAAAATAATGTACAGAAAGCATCGTAATATTATGTTGCATTTAAAAAAATCATGAACAATTAAATAATTATACACTTACGCAGGCGCGCACCCAAAAATTTGGCTTAGGGGGGCTCACGCTTCTTGAAAGGGGCCCATCTTGGTCTTATGGGGAAGGGGGTCACGTTTTGTTTATACTAAACGCGAAATGTCTACTGCTCATAGACATAGCCCGAATTAAAACATAATTTCGGGTTTTGTTTACATGAGTTTAGACAAGTCCTAACATGCTAAGTGTCATAAAAATGTCAAGTTTGTACAGTTGTAGTATCAGAAGCTTAACGTTAATCGTAAAAATATGTGAGGGAATAGAGGTAAACTAGAGTATTTTAGAGCTTATACGTTTGGTACCCTTTATTTGGCAGTAATAAATGCTTTGGATATGTGATCTGGTTTTAATGTTCCTAATTATCAAGTATTCAAGGCCGTAGCCAGAAAAATAATCAGGTTGTTTTTGCTCTTACAGAGCTGCTTTTACATACAAAAATTTATCATTTTAAAAATCTTAGGGGGGGGGTTGAACCCCCATATCCCCCCCCCCTGACTACGGCCTTGCAAGTATTGGTTAAAATATTTGTTGGTTTAAGTTAATACACAAATTATTACATGAACTGAATTTAAAGTAATATTTTTGATATATAAATTACATAAACTTTTTTAAATCAATTAAAAACTAAAATACATTTTTCGAAAATGTGGTAATTTGGTGCAAAACGGTCATGTGCCAATTGGCAGCACTGTTCGTCGTCGTCACAGTACACAGATTTATATGTAGTAGTTTGTGGTCTTCGTTTGTTCGCTGCAGTTTCGTAAATCGATTACTGGACTCTTCGTAAATATTATTGCTCGTTTCCGTTCAAATTATTCGCCTCAACAGAGTAAAAGTTTAGGTAGTCATGGACAAATTAATGGATGAATCAGATCGCCCCTGCGTGATTTTAAAAAATCCAGTGAATCTCATGTAAGTTATGTTTACACATTTTGAGGTTAGGATAGGTTATGGATACATTTACTATTTTCATCAATCTATTTGAAAATAATAACATTAAAGGACAAACCTATTTGAACAACTTAAATCTAACAAGAAATGCTATGTTATATAACTCTAAATTGCGAAAACCTAACAGTCTACGGTAAAGTTGGATTTATTTTTTAATAAATATCTCATTTAATACCAATGAGCAAGAAAAAAGTACACACACAAAACATATCTCTGCAGTCATTGAATTAATCCATGCACTGGATTATTTCAACCTTTAACAGTGTAGGGTAATTGTACTCGTACATTTGCGTGTGAAAGTTCATAAATTTCGTATTCATTAGGAATGGCATTCAATTGTTTTCTAAAAGCTCCTGTACTCTGGTGAATTAAGTCAATATTTCTTGTATAATTAAAATAAAATTAACAGTGTATACACTTGAAAGAAACATTTCCTTTATGATAAATCTGCAGCCCTATCAATAAAAATTCTTACAAGCTGCCACTGGTTAGAGATAATGGAGCTTTTTATAAAATTGGCTGTCATATGAGTTAAGTACGTACGATTCACTTTAAATTAATATTTAAAATAATTTCTGAATTCTAATTAATTCACAACTTTGTGATGTTATTTCATATTTTCTTGATAATTATCTATTGATATTTTGGCAGGGATGCCGTTAACGGAGGTCTAACGTTTGATATAAACTATGAAGACTTCAAAGATGAAGATAAACTATGCTACAACCAAGACGAAGTTGCCGATCACATTAATTTCGATTGCTTAGACTTAGTCGACGAAGACAATTATGACGCCGCATCCCCATTCAGCATCATCGCCAACCGTATGGAAAACCTCGTACCATGCGGCGCCGTCAAAAAACGCATTCTCCGCCCGGGCACAGGGGAAGTCGTCCCGAAAGACGCACTAGTTTATTTACATTACAACGGGTACTTGGAATACAACGAGGAGCCGTTCGATTCCACTTACATCCGCAAGCGGTACCTGCGATTCCAGCTGTCTCAAGGCCAGCTGATCCCTGGGTTGGAAATCGGCGTGCAGTCGATGAGGGCGCAAGAAAAGGCCCAATTTTTGATCGAGCCGGATTACGCGTACGGTAAGGGCGGCTGTTTGAAGCGCATCCCGGCCGACAGCACCGTTTTGTTCGAGGTGGAGTTGGTGAAGTTCGTGAATTCCGGCGCTGCTCTCTACAACAGTAAATCTAACTGCTTCGACGATGTTTACAAACTCGCTCTAGCCCTGTGCGAGAAAGGGAATGATCTCGTGAGGACCCGCCAGAATTACAAAATGGGGATCAGGGAGTACAACAAAGCGGCGGTTAAGTTGGAGAATTATACGGTGCTAAATTACCAACAGCAGGAGAAGGTGAATGAGTTGCTCACAAGGCTATACACGAACCTCGCGGTCTGCTATTTAAAGCACGGGATGCCACGCAAGTGCTGCGTCAATTGCAACAAGATCTACAATTTGGCAAAGAATACCGACATATGCATCCCCGCCAAGGTTTACTACAACAATGCGAAGGCGCAGATCATGTTGAACGATTTAAAAGCGGCGGAGAAGTGGCTAAGGAAGGCAGCTGATAGCAAGCGCGAGGATTCAGACATCGTTCGATTATTTTTGGTCTTGAACGATTTGAAGGAGAAGCAGTGGAAGCAGGAGCAAAAGTTGGCCAAGGTTTTGTTTGGACAGGAGACGATCGGTGAGGATTTCAAGAAGTACATCGTTGAAATGCTGCAGGACTTTAAAGAAAGCACTAGTATTTTGGAGATGAAGCTTCCTCCTCGCCTCAACAAAAATGAGCTTGATTTTGTGAAGGTGCATGCGTCGAATCTTGGATTTTCCATTCAACAGAATGAAAAGGGTGATAAGGCATATTTCATGATTAAACAAGTTACGTCAAATTAATGGTTTAAAAAAAATACGATCTAATTTTTTAGATATTTTTCATTGCGATCTAAGAAAGTACAGTCAATTGAGAAACTGTTATTGATAAGGAAAGCTTGAATTTATTTGTTGTTAAATGTTATATTTTCTGTAATATTAGGGCCAGTTGCACTAAACACATTGAACTGGTTTAACTCTGTACTCGAGTTCAAAGTGACATAAAAACAATAGGAACTCGAGTTCAATGAATTTTGCTGCAACTGGGCCTTAGTTTTGGTATTTAATAAAATTTCAATAGTTTTGTTGCTTTCAATTTAAAAAAAAAACTGATTGTGTATAAAAATGCCAGATGTTTTATTCGTTAGAAATTTAGAATCTCTATTTGAGTTAAAAAATTATTTTGTTGTATTATTTTAAAAATATGTATGTATTTTTTTAGAGTTTTATTTAAAGACGAATTTAATTTAATTTTCAACTTTGCAATCACGAAAATTGGATTTTATATTAAAGTTATTGTCGCAATAAAAAATACTCATGTTATATTTACTGGCGTAGCCAAGAGGGAGCAGTGGAGGGCACATATATATTCTAAACTTAAAACTAAATTAGTGTTTTATACGCCTGGCGCATGAAGTAAAATTTCGAGTTTAGAAAACCCTGAAAATTTGGATTTGGGCGCGGAGCTGAGCGCAGCGCCCAAATCCAAATTTTCAGGGTTTTCTAAACTCGAAATTTTACTTCATGCTTAATCAGGGATTGGAAACACTCGGTACAAATAAAATAGAACAGTGGTAATTAAAATTTCTTATGATTTAAATTAAGTTTGCCAAATATTTTGTCTCGTTTCTCTCTCTGGTCAAAACCTGGCTACGTCCATGATTGTATTACATTAAAGTAAGTATTGAGTTAAGAATCTTGTAAAATGACTTATAAACTAACGTGTTTGTTTCGGTTCGTATATAAGCCACATCGTCAAACAGATCACAGGCTCACATATGGGACGAGATTTATTTATGAAAATTAGATATATTTCGGGTCTGTGTGAGATGGAACACTTCAACGAGTTAGTAGCGAACCTGTTAATTAATTCTCAGGTTTTTTTTGATATTATATTATACATATGAGGCATTTAGAAGCAAAGGGGTGTATATCACGACAAAATTTAAGTTAGACAGACGTGCAGAGAAGGAGCGAAGAACAAACATGAGCAAGACCGAACTCGCCACGAATCATCGAGTGCGACCATTCTTTTTCCTGCTACAATTTCACCACTGCGCATTGGCAAGTAATGTTTGCCGTACTATAAGTACCAATTTTTTAAATTGGAGTTCAGGCAAGGGAAAGGAAAGAGTTATTTATTTAATTACAAATAGAAATAAGAGTCTCATTAACAGGTACAGCTACCTGGCATATGTTTTAAGCTCCACTTAACCGCACTGGTGTTTTGGTTGCTTGGTTTTAATACGACTTGAACTTCTTCTAAGTGATTCATAAGTATGTATATTTTTAATTTAACAATTGTACTTCTTAATAGATCTGAATTCAATGTATTATAATCTGGATCTTCTATGTTACACAATTGTTAGTGCATTGTTAATCTTAAGATGTTTAATACTTCCGAGAGAAAAACAATCTGCACTTTCAAGGTGAAACAATAATAAATTACTATATTGCTTTATTATGTTTTGTGTTATTTTCTAATAATTACTGTTGTAGTTTTTTGTATTAAAATAGTTTAAAACTTTTTTGCAGTACTTAATATTTTATACTTTTATAAATGGAGTAAATTCGTTAATATATTTTGTTTTATTTGTATATTTTTTACCTAAAATATCCTTACTGCCCAGATATAAAACATTTTTATTATCCATTTTTCAACAAAAAGTCTATAAAAAAAACACTATATTATCAAATCTAAAATTGATTATATAGAGCAATCAAAATGTTGGAAAAATCAATACACATGGTAAGAGAGAAGTACCTCTAATTATGATTTTATAGCAAAATTGTAACTGAACAAGGCATTTGTTAATGTGTATTGGGTTACGACTGTTGTTACATCACTATCGAATAGGTTGCATATAATCCAGCGACGGCTCGCAGGCTAACTTCAGGGTCGGCCACAGCTCCAAGACACACAAATTGTGAGGTTGGGATCGCGCTTTATAAATACAGTAGAACCTCGTTATACCGGGATGGCTTTTGGCTATACCTAGCACGATATAAGGAAAACACGGTATATCCGAATATATGTAATTTGTATAATAGTCACATACACACACGCGCATATATATACATATATATATATATATATATATATTCAAGGGACCCAGTATTTACTAATCCCCTTAACATAATAGGCTTAATGCAGGTATGTGCAGTAGCCACCTACATAACAAGACATACTATATAATACAATAATGACGCCGGAACGTTTTACCTAATCAGGGCGGTACGCAGTCAATTGTTAAAATTAACATCTTCAAAAAAAAAGAAACCTGAAAAATGACCCCGATATATCCGAATCACGGTATCTCGAGACCCGGTATAGCGAGGTTCTACTGTACAAGGATCTGCACAACAGTCACCTTTTAATAACAGATATATATTACCTTGGGTCTCTGGCCAACCCTGAAGTTAGGCTGCGAGCCTAATTTCAGCATAAGCAGAACAACATTCCGCAATTGGAAAATATTGAAACTCAAAGTTAACTAAAATAATGCACAGAAGCATCGTATGTTGCATTTAAAAAAATCATGAACAATTAAATAATTATACACTTACGCAGGCGCGCACCCAAAAATTTGGCTTAGGGGGCTCACGCTTCTTGAAAGGGGCCCATCTTGGTCTTATAGGGAAGGGGGTCACGTTTTGTTTATACTAAACGCGAAATGTCTACTGCTCATAGACATAGCCCGAATTAAAACATAATTTCGGGTTTTGTTTACATGAGTTTAGACAAGTCCTAACATGCTAAGTGTCATAAAAATGTCAAGTTTGTACAGTTGTAGTATCAGAAGCTTAACGTTAATCGTAAAAATATGTGAGGGAATAGAGGTAAACTAGAGTATTTTAGAGCTTATACGTTTGGTACCCTTTATTTGGCAGTAATAAATGCTTTGGATATGTGATCTGGTTTTAATGTTCCTAATTATCAAGTATTCAAGGCCGTAGCCAGAAAAATAATCGGGTTGTTTTTGCTCTTACAGAGCTGCTTTTACATACAAAAATTTATCATTTTAAAAATCTTAGGGGGGGGTTGAACCCCCATATCCCCCCCCCTGACTACGGCCTTGCAAGTATTGGTTAAAATATTTGTTGGTTTAAGTTGATACACAAATTATTACATGAACTGAATTTAAAGTAATATTTTTGATATATAAATTACATAAACTTTTTTAAATCAAGTAAAAACTAAAATACATTTTTCGAAAATGTGGTAATTTGGTGCAAAACGGTCATGTGCCAATTGGCAGCACTGTTCATCGTCGTCACAGTACACAGATTTATATGTAGTAGTTTGTGGTCTTCGTTTGTTCGGTTCGTTCGTGTTCGCTGCAGTTTCGTAAATCGATTACTGGACTCTTCGTAAATATTATTGCTCGTTTTCGTTCAAATTATTCGCCTCAACAGAGTAAAAGTTTAGGTAGTCATGGACAAATTAATGGATGAATCAGATCGCCCTTGCGTGATTTTAAAAAATCCAGTGAATCTCATGTAAGTTATGTTTACACATTTTGAGGTTAGGATAGGTTATGGATACATTTACTATTTTCATCAATCTATTTGAAAATAATAACATTAAAGGACAAACCTATTAGAACAACTTAAATCTAACAAGAAATGGTATGTTATATAACTCTAAATTGCGAAAACCTAACAGTCTACGGTAAAGTTGGATTTAAACAAAACCCGAAAATATGTTTTTGGATGAATTTGATATAACATTATCTGAACTTTTACCAACTAATGATGAAATTATATGTATGGGAGATTTCAATATAAATTTATATAATAATACAAACTTATTAACAATATCTTTTAAATCCTTTTTGGATTCATTTGGCCTTACACAAATGATAGACGCGCCTACTAGAATTGTTTCAAATAGTCATACCCTTATAGATTTAATTATAATATCGGATTCTAATTTAATAAGAAACGTTGGCACACAAAGTGTGCATATAACAGATCACGATTTAATTTTTTGTGACATTATAGTAAACCATTTTAAACATACAACTACATACCATACTTACAGGACATTCAAGAATATAGATTATGAATATTTTGCTAATGATCTTCAAAACTTATCATTCCACAATATCTACAGTATGAAAAATATTGATGACAAAGTGAGTGCTTTTAATAACCTGATTTATGAATTTTTTAATAAACATGCTCCCTATAAGACATCTCGATTTACAAGACCAATTACACCCTGGATAACTGATAATATCAAATTAATGATACAGTTAAGAAATAATGCCCTCAGTAAGTACAAGAAAACAAAAAATCCTGAACACTGGAACTATTATAAATCTCTTAGAAATTTAACAACAAATACGATTCAAAGAGAAAAGAAAGCATACTTTGATTTTAAATTTCGCACAGCTCCAAAGCAGTTATGGAAGGCATTAAAAGAATTAAATATTTCTAATAAACCTAAAATATCAGTTCCCATATCACTTCAAGATCCAGAATCTTTTAATAATTATTTCATTTCCTCTTTACCTAATACTCCGATAATTGATCAAGATGTGATTAAATTTTATAACACTAACAGAAAATGTAATTTCAGTGAATTGTTTGAGTTTAAATTAGTAGACACTTTCGAGGTGCTTAAAATATTAAATAATATCAAAACTAATGCCACTGGTATTGATGACATTAATGCATGTATGCTAAAACTTTGCTGTCCATATATTATACCTTTATTAACACATATAATTAACTCATGTCTGCTTTCAAATTATTTCCCTACTCATTGGAAACATGCATTAATTAAACCACTTGCTAAAATTTCATCGCCAACTGTTATATCCGATTTTAGACCAATTAGTATACTGCCCACTGTTTCTAAGATTCTTGAAAAAATAGTAGATACACAATTAAGGGTACATTTAGCAGAATATAATATTTTGCCTGAGCAGCAATCAGGTTTTAGGCCTCACCACAGCTGTACCACTGCATTACTCGATATCACAGATAACATATTAAGAGCTGGAGACCGTGGTGAAGACAGTGTGCTAATCTTGCTTGATTTTAGCAAAGCTTTTGACACTATAGATCATAATATTTTAATGTCAATATTTCACTATATTGGATTATCTAATAGTGCACTATCTTTCTTTCATTCGTACCTCTCAAATCGTGATCAATTAGTTGTCATAGAAAATGTATCGTCTAAGCCTTATAAAACGACTAGAGGTGTACCTCAGGGATCAATTCTAGGACCTCTCTTGTATGCGGTGTATACGTGCAGCTTCGCACAATACTTTAAATATTTAAAATTTCATATGTACGCAGATGACACTCAGTTGCTACACTCATTCAAAAGCTGCGATCTTATAAATGCTGTAAATGAAATACATTTCGATCTACAAACATTTACTGATGCATGTACTCAACATGGTTTACAAATTAACCCTAATAAATCCGTAGCAATACTGTTCAGTAAAAAACTAAGTGAAAAAGACATACATATATCTTTAAACAATATACCTTTAATTTTTGTTAAGGAAGCCAAGAATCTTGGGTTAATTATTGATAATAAATTAAGGTTTTCCTCACAAATTTCAAAGTGTATCCGAATTGCTTACTGTAACCTTAAGTTGATTTATGCGGCCAGATCTTTTTTATCACGAGAATTAAAAACGCTGCTATGCAATAGTTTAGTTCTTTCGCATTTCAATTTTTGTGATGCAGTGTATGGGCCGTGTTTGACTGCAGCTACACAAAAAAGAATTCAGCTAGTGCAGAACTCATGTCTCAGATTGATCCACGGCATACGGAAATATGATAGAATATCACACACATTAAAAATTACGAACTGGATCAACATGGAAGGAAGGAGATACTTACATATGACATGTTTGTTCAATAAAATAATCCATTTGAAATGCCCACAGTACCTTTACAAAAAAATATCATTTCGCACTGATGTACATAACATTAATATAAGAAATAAAGGCCTCTTAACACCACCAATTCACCGAACAACCTATTTTGAGCGCAGTTTTACTTATAATGTAGTAAAAGTGTACAACAGTATTCCTATTGAGTATAAAACTCAATCACTGTCAGCATTCAAAAGATCTGTAAAATTCTTAATGTTTTCACGTGACTCATAGTGATTGTATTTTTAGTTACTGCTGCAATTATTATTATTGTTATTATTATTATCAATAATGATATTGTTATTATATACGTTATTTTTATTGTAATTGCGAATTTTTCAATTTTACTGCTATTGTTATGATATTACATATATATATTTAAGTTTAAGCCATAATATTATTCTTAGTTTAATTTGGGTTGAGTTGAAAGCAGATTTGCTTGTATAAGCTATTTTCTGTACTCCGCCCATGGGTTTTCTACAATGTCTATTGTTTGTAATTATATTGGGATATTGTAATTTTTTATTGTAGAAAATAAAGAATATTATTATTATTATTATTATTATTATTTTTTAATAAATATCTCATTTAATACCAATGAGCAAGAAAAAAGTACACACACAAAACATATCTCTGCAGTCAATGAATAAATCCATGCACTGGATTATTTCAACCTTTAACAGTGTAGGGTAATTGTACTCTTACATTTGCGTGTGAAAGTTCATAAATTTCGTATTCATTAGGAATGGCATTCAATTGTTTTCTAAAAGCTCCTGTACTCTGGTGAATTAAGTCAATATTTCTTGTATAATTAAAATAAAATTAACAGTGTATACACTTGAAAGAAACATTTCCTTTATGATAAATCTGCAGCCCTATCAATAAAAATTCTTACAAGCTGCCACTGGTTAGAGATAATGGAGCTTTTTATAAAATTGGCTGTCATATGAGTTAAGTACGTACGATTCACTTTAAATTAATATTTAAAATAATTTCTGAATTCTAATTAATTCACAACTTTGTGATGTTATTTCATATTTTCTTGATAATTATCTATTGATATTTTGGCAGGGATGCCGTTAACGGAGGTCTAACGTTTGATATAAACTATGAAGACTTCAAAGATGAAGATAAACTATGCTACAACCAAGACGAAGTTGCCGATCACATTAATTTCGATTGCTTAGACTTAGTCGACGAAGACAATTATGACGCCGCATCCCCATTCAGCATCATCGCCAACCGTATGGAAAACCTCGTACCATGCGGCGCCGTCAAAAAACGCATTCTCCGCCCGGGCACAGGGGAAGTCGTCCCGAAAGACGCACTAGTTTATTTACATTACAACGGGTACTTGGAATACAACGAGGAGCCGTTCGATTCCACTTACATCCGCAAGCGGTACCTGCGATTCCAGCTGTCTCAAGGCCAGCTGATCCCTGGGTTGGAAATCGGCGTGCAGTCGATGAGGGCGCAAGAAAAGGCCCAATTTTTGATCGAGCCGGATTACGCGTACGGTAAGGGCGGCTGTTTGAAGCGCATCCCAGCCGACAGCACCGTTTTGTTCGAGGTGGAGTTGGTGAAGTTCGTGAATTCCGGCGCTGCTCTCTACAACAGTAAATCTAACTGCTTCGACGATGTTTACAAACTCGCTCTAGCCCTGTGCGAGAAAGGGAATGATCTCGTGAGGACCCGCCAGAATTACAAAATGGGGATCAGGGAGTACAACAAAGCGGCGGTTAAGTTGGAGAATTATACGGTGCTAAATTACCAACAGCAGGAGAAGGTGAATGAGTTGCTCACAAGGCTATACACGAACCTCGCGGTCTGCTATTTAAAGCACGGGATGCCACGCAAGTGCTGCGTCAATTGCAACAAGATCTACAATTTGGCAAAGAATACCGACATATGCATCCCCGCCAAGGTTTACTACAACAATGCGAAGGCGCAGATCATGTTGAACGATTTAAAAGCGGCGGAGAAGTGGCTAAGGAAGGCAGCTGATAGCAAGCGCGAGGATTCAGACATCGTTCGATTATTTTTGGTCTTGAACGATTTGAAGGAGAAGCAGTGGAAGCAGGAGCAAAAGTTGGCCAAGGTTTTGTTTGGACAGGAGACGATCGGTGAGGATTTCAAGAAGTACATCGTTGAAATGCTGCAGGACTTTAAAGAAAGCACTAGTATTTTGGAGATGAAGCTTCCTCCTCGCCTCAACAAAAATGAGCTTGATTTTGTGAAGGTGCATGCGTCGAATCTTGGATTTTCCATTCAACAGAATGAAAAGGGTGATAAGGCATATTTCATGATTAAACAAGTTACGTCAAATTAATGGTTTAAAAAAAATACGATCTAATTTTTTAGATATTTTTCATTGCGATCTAAGAAAGTACAGTCAATTGAGAAACTGTTATTGATAAGGAAAGCTTGAATTTATTTGTTGTTAAATGTTATATTTTCTGTAATATTAGGGCCAGTTGCACTAAACACATTGAACTGGTTTAACTCTGTACTCGAGTTCAAAGTGACATAAAAACAATAGGAACTCGAGTTCAATGAATTTTGCTGCAACTGGGCCTTAGTTTTGGTATTTAATAAAATTTCAATAGTTTTGTTGCTTTCAATTTAAAAAAAAAACTGATTGTGTATAAAAATGCCAGATGTTTTATTCGTTAGAAATTTAGAATCTCTATTTGAGTTAAAAAATTATTTTGTTGTATTATTTTAAAAATATGTATGTATTTTTTTAGAGTTTTATTTAAAGACGAATTTAATTTAATTTTCAACTTTGCAATCACGAAAATTGGATTTTATATTAAAGTTATTGTCGCAATAAAAAATACTCATGTTATATTTACTGGCGTAGCCAAGAGGGAGCAGTGGAGGGCACATATATATTCTAAACTTAAAACTAAATTAGTGTTTTATACGCCTGGCGCATGAAGTAAAATTTCGAGTTTAGAAAACCCTGAAAATTTGGATTTGGGCGCTGCGCTCAGCTCCGCGCCCAAATCCAAATTTTCAGGGTTTTCTAAACTCGAAATTTTACTTCATGCTTAATCAGGGATTGGAAACACTCGGTACAAATAAAATAGAACAGTGGTAATTAAAATTTCTTATGATTTAAATTAAGTTTGCCAAATATTTTGTCTCGTTTCTCTCTCTGGTCAAAACCTGGCTACGTCCATGATTGTATTACATTAAAGTAAGTATTGAGTTAAGAATCTTGTAAAATGACTTATAAACTAACGTGTTTGTTTCGGTTCGTATATAAGCCACATCGTCAAACAGATCACAGGCTCACATATGGGACGAGATTTATTTATGAAAATTAGATATATTTCGGGTCTGTGTGAGATGGAACACTTCAACGAGTTAGTAGCGAACCTGTTAATTAATTCTCAGGTTTTTTTTGATATTATATTATACATATGAGGCATTTAGAAGCAAAGGGGTGTATATCACGACAAAATTTAAGTTAGACAGACGTGCAGAGAAGGAGCGAAGAACAAAAATGAGCAAGACCGAACTCGCCACGAATCATCGAGTGCGACCATTCTTTTTCCTGCTACAATTTCACCACTGCGCATTGGCAAGTAATGTTTGCCGTACTATAAGTACCAATTTTTTAAATTAGAG
This sequence comes from Philonthus cognatus, assembly GCA_932526585.2. Taxonomy (NCBI): domain Eukaryota; kingdom Metazoa; phylum Arthropoda; class Insecta; order Coleoptera; family Staphylinidae; genus Philonthus; species Philonthus cognatus. The sequence continues at coordinate 38,770,115 of OW052243.1, forward strand.
TTCAGGCAAGGGAAAGGAAAGAGTTATTTATTTAATTACAAATAGAAATAAGAGTCTCATTAACAGGTACAGCTACCTGGCATATGTTTTAAGCTCCACTTAACCGCACTGGTGTTTTGGTTGCTTGGTTTTAATACGACTTGAACTTCTTCTAAGTGATTCATAAGTATGTATATTTTTAATTTAACAATTGTACTTCTTAATAGATCTGAATTCAATGTATTATAATCTGGATCTTCTATGTTACACAATTGTTAGTGCATTGTTAATCTTAAGATGTTTAATACTTCCGAGAGAAAAACAATCTGCACTTTCAAGGTGAAACAATAATATATTACTATATTGCTTTATTATGTTTTGTGTTATTTTCTAATAATTACTGTTGTAGTTTTTTGTATTAAAATAGTTTAAAACTTTTTTGCAGTACTTAATATTTTATACTTTTATAAATGGAGTAAATTCGTTAATATATTTTGTTTTATTTGTATATTTTTTACCTAAAATATCCTTACTGCCCAGATATAAAACATTTTTATTATCCATTTTTCAACAAAAAGTCTATAAAAAAAACACTATATTATCAAATCTAAAATTGATTATATAGAGCAATCAAAATGTTGGAAAAATCAATACACATGGTAAGAGAGAAGTACCTCTAATTATGATTTTATAGCAAAATTGTAACTGAACAAGGCATTTGTTAATGTGTATTGGGTTACGACTGTTGTTACATCACTATCAAATAGGTTGCATATAATCCAGCGACGGCTCGCAGGCTAACTTCAGGGTCGGCCACAGCTCCAAGACACACAAATTGTGAGGTTGGGATCGCGCTTTATAAATACAGTAGAACCTCGTTATACCGGGATGGCTTTTGGCTATACCTAGCACGATATAAGGAAAACACGGTATATCCGAATATATGTAATTTGTATAATAGTCACATACACACACGCGCATAGATATATATATATATATATATATATATTTTCAAGGGACCCAGTATTTACTAATCCCCTTAACATAATAGGCTTAATGCAGGTATGTGCAGTAGCCACCTACATAACAAGACATACTATATAATACAATAATGACGCCGGAACGTTTTACCTAATCAGGGCGGTACGCAGTCAATTGTTAAAATTAACATCTTCAAAAAAAAAGAAACCTGAAAAATGACCCCGATATATCCGAATCACGGTATCTCGAGACCCGGTATAGCGAGGTTCTACTGTACAAGGATCTGCACAACAGTCACCTTTTAATAACAGATATATATTACCTTGGGTCTCTGGCCAACCCTGAAGTTAGGCTGCGAGCCTAATTTCAGCATAAGCAGAACAACATTCCGCAATTGGAAAATATTGAAACTCAAAGTTAACTAAAATAATGCACAGAAGCATCGTAATATTATGTTGCATTTAAAAAAATCATGAACAATTAAATAATTATACACTTACGCAGGCGCGCACCCAAAAATTTGGCTTAGGGGGCTCACGCTTCTTGAAAGGGGCCCATCTTGGTCTTATAGGGAAGGGGGTCACGTTTTGTTTATACTAAACGCGAAATGTCTACTGCTCATAGACATAGCCCGAATTAAAACATAATTTCGGGTTTTGTTTACATGAGTTTAGACAAGTCCTAACATGCTAAGTGTCATAAAAATGTCAAGTTTGTACAGTTGTAATATCAGAAGCTTAACGTTAATCGTAAAAATATGTGAGGGAATAGAGGTAAACTAGAGTATTTTAGAGCTTATACGTTTGGTACCCTTTATTTGGCAGTAATAAATGCTTTGGATATGTGATCTGGTTTTAATGTTCCTAATTATCAAGTATTCAAGGCCGTAGCCAGAAAAATAATCGGGTTGTTTTTGCTCTTACAGAGCTGCTTTTACATACAAAAATTTATCATTTTAAAAATCTTAGGGGGGGGGGTTGAACCCCCATATCCCCCCCCCCTGACTACGGCCTTGCAAGTATTGGTTAAAATATTTGTTGGTTTAAGTTAATACACAAATTATTACATGAACTGAATTTAAAGTAATATTTTTGATATATAAATTACATAAACTTTTTTAAATCAAGTAAAAACTAAAATACATTTTTCGAAAATGTGGTAATTTGGTGCAAAACGGTCATGTGCCAATTGGCAGCACTGTTCATCGTCGTCACAGTACACAGATTTATATGTAGTAGTTTGTGGTCTTCGTTTGTTCGGTTCGTTCGTGTTCGCTGCAGTTTCGTAAATCGATTACTGGACTCTTCGTAAATATTATTGCTCGTTTTCGTTCAAATTATTCGCCTCAACAGAGTAAAAGTTTAGGTAGTCATGGACAAATTAATGGATGAATCAGATCGCCCTTGCGTGATTTTAAAAAATCCAGTGAATCTCATGTAAGTTATGTTTACACATTTTGAGGTTAGGATAGGTTATGGATACATTTACTATTTTCATCAATCTATTTGAAAATAATAACATTAAAGGACAAACCTATTAGAACAACTTAAATCTAACAAGAAAAGGTATGTTATATAACTCTAAATTGCGAAAACCTAACAGTCTACGGTAAAGTTGGATTTATTTTTTAACAAATATCTCATTTAATACCAATGAGCAAGAAAAAAGTACACACACAAAACATATCTCTGCAGTCATTGAATAAATCCATGCACTGGATTATTTCAACCTTTAACAGTGTAGGGTAATTGTACTCTTACATTTGCGTGTGAAAGTTCATAAATTTCGTATTCATTAGGAATGGCATTCAATTGTTTTCTAAAAGCTCCTGTACTCTGGTGAATTAAGTCAATATTTCTTGTATAATTAAAATAAAATTAACAGTGTATACACTTGAAAGAAACATTTCCTTTATGATAAGTCTGCAGCCCTATCAATAAAAATTCTTACAAGCTGCCACTGGTTAGAGATAATGGAGCTTTTTATAAAATTGGCTGCCATATGAGTTAAGTACGTACGATTCACTTTAAATTAATATTTAAAATAATTTCTGAATTCTAATTAATTCACAACTTTGTGATGTTATTTCATATTTTCTTGATAATTATCTATTGATATTTTGGCAGGGATGCCGTTAACGGAGGTCTAACGTTTGATATAAACTATGAAGACTTCAAAGATGAAGATAAACTTTGCTACAACCAAGACGAAGTTGCCGATCACATTAATTTCGATTGCTTAGACTTAGTCGACGAAGACAATTATGACGCCGCATCCCCATTCAGCATCATCGCCAACCGTATGGAAAACCTCGTACCATGCGGCGCCGTCAAAAAACGCATTCTCCGCCCGGGCACAGGGGAAGTCGTCCCGAAAGACGCACTAGTTTATTTACATTACAACGGGTACTTGGAATACAACGAGGAGCCGTTCGATTCCACTTACATCCGCAAGCGGTACCTGCGATTCCAGCTGTCTCAAGGCCAGCTGATCCCTGGGTTGGAAATCGGCGTGCAGTCGATGAGGGCGCAAGAAAAGGCCCAATTTTTGATCGAGCCGGATTACGCGTACGGTAAGGGCGGCTGTTTGAAGCGCATCCCGGCCGACAGCACCGTTTTGTTCGAGGTGGAGTTGGTGAAGTTCGTGAATTCCGGCGCTGCTCTCTACAACAGTAAATCTAGCTGCTTCGACGATGTTTACAAACTCGCTCTAGCCCTGTGCGAGAAAGGGAATGATCTCGTGAGGACCCGCCAGAATTACAAAATGGGGATCAGGGAGTACAACAAAGCGGCGGTTAAGTTGGAGAATTATACGGTGCTAAATTACCAACAGCAGGAGAAGGTGAATGAGCTGCTTATAAGGCTATACACGAACCTCGCGGTCTGCTATTTAAAGCACGGGATGCCACGCAAGTGCTGCGTCAATTGCAACAAGATCTACAATTTGGCAAAGAATACCAACATATGCATCCCCGCCAAGGTTTACTACAACAACGCGAAGGCGCAGATCATGTTGAACGATTTAAAAGCGGCGGAGAAGTGGCTAAGGAAGGCAGCTGATAGCAAGCGCGAGGATTCAGACATCGTTCGATTATTTTTGGTCTTGAACGATTTGAAGGAGAAGCAGTGGAAGCAGGAGCAAAAGTTGGCCAAGGTTTTGTTTGGACAGGAGACGATCGGTGAGGATTTCAAGAAGTACATCGTTGAAATGCTGCAGGACTTTAAAGAAAGCACTAGTATTTTGGAGATGAAGCTTCCTCCTCGCCTCAACAAAAATGAGCTTGATTTTGTGAAGGTGCATGCATCGAATCTTGGATTTTCCATTCAACAGAATGAAAAGGGTGATAAGGCATATTTCATGATTAAACAAGTTACGTCAAATTAATGGTTTAAAAAAAATACGACCTAATTTTTTAGATATTTTTCATTGCGATCTAAGAAAGTACAGTCAATTGAGAAACTGTTATTGATAAGGAAAGCTTGAATTTATTTGTTGTTAAATGTTATATTTTCTGTAATATTAGGGCCAGTTGCACTAAACACATTGAACTGGTTTAACTCTGTACTCGAGTTCAAAGTGACATAAAAACAATAGGAACTCGAGTTCAATGAATTTTGCTGCAACTGGGCCTTAGTTTTGGTATTTAATAAAATTTTAATAGTTTTGTTGCTTTCAATCTAAAAAAAAAACTGACTGTGTATAAAAATGCCAGATGTTTTATTCGTTAGAAATTTAGAATCTCTATTTGAGTTAAAAAATTATTTTGTTCTATTATTTTAAAAATATGTATGTATTTTTTTAGAGTTTTATTTAAAGACGAATTTAATTTAATTTTCAACTTTGCAATCACGAAAATTGGATTTTATATTAAAGTTATTGTCGCAATAAAAAATACTCATGTTATATTTACTGGCGTAGCCAAGAGGGAGCAGTGGAGGGCACATATATATTCTAAACTTAAAACTAAATTAGTGTTTTATACGCCTGGCGCATGAAGTAAAATTTCGAGTTTAGAAAACCCTGAAAATTTGGATTTGGGCGCTGCGCTCCGCTCCGCGCCCAAATCCAAATTTTTAGGGTTTTCTAAACTCGAAATTTCACTTCATGCTTAATCAGGGATTGGAAACACTTGGTAAAAATAAAATAGAACAGTGGTAATTAAAATTTCTTATGATTTAAATTAAGTTTGCCAAATATTTTGTCTCGTTTCTCTCTCTGGTCAAAATCCTGGCTACGTCCATGATTGTATTACATTAAAGTAAGTATTGAGTTAAGAATCTTGTAAAATGACTTATAAACTAACGTGTTTGTTCCGGTTCGTATATAAGCCACATCGTCAAACAGATCACAGGCTCACATGTGGGACGAGATTTATTTATGAAAATTAGATATATTTCGGGTCTGTGTGAGATGGAACACTTCAACGAGTTAGTAGCGAACCTGTTAATTAATTCTCAGGTTTTTTTTGATATTATATTATACATATGAGGCATTTAGAAGCGAAGGAGCGAAGAACAAACATGAGCAAGACCGAACTCGCCACGATTCATCGAGTGCGACCATTCTTTTTCCTGCTACAATTTCACCACTGCGCATTGGCAAGTAATATTTGCCATACTATAAGTACCAATTTTTTAAATTCAGGCAAGGGAAAGGAAAGAGTTATTTATTTAATTACAAATAGAAATAAGAGCTCTCATTAACAGGTACAGCTACCTGGCATATGTTTTAAGCTCCACTTAACCGCACTGGTGTTTTGGTTGCTTGGTTTTAATACGACTTGAACTTCTTCTAAGTGATTCATAAGTATGTATATTTTTAATTTAACAATTGTACTTCTTAATAGATCTGAATTCAATGTATTGTAATCTGGATCTTCTATGTTACATAATTGTTAGTGCATTGTTAATCTTAAGATGTTTAATACTTCCGAGAGAAAAACAATCTGCACTTTCAAGGTGAAAGAATAATATATTACTATATTGCTTTATTATGTTTTGTGTTATTATTTTCTAATAATTACTGTTGTAGTTTTTTGTATTAAAATAGTTTAAAACTTTATTGCAGTACTTAATATTTTATACTTTTATAAATGGAGTAAATTCGTTAATATATTTTGTTTTATTTGTATATTTTTTACCTAAAATATCCTTGGAACCTTACTGCCCAGATATAAAACATTTTTATTATCCATTTTTCAACAAAAAGTCTATAAAAAAACACTATATTATCAAATCTAAAATTGATTATATAGAGCAATCAAAATGTTGGAAAAATCAACACACATGGTAAGAGAGAAGTACCTCTAATTATGATTTTATAGCAAAATTGTAACTGAACAAGGCATTTGTTAATGTGTATTGGGTTACCACTGTTGTTACATCACTATCCAATAGGTTGCATATAATCCAGCGACGGCTCGCAGGCTAACTTCAGGGTCGGCCACAGCTCCAAGGCACACAAATTGTGAGGTTGGGATCGCGCTTTATAAATACAGTAGAACCTCGTTATACCGGGATGGCTTTTGGCTATACCTAGCACGATATAAGGAAAACACGGTATATCCGAATATATGTAATTTGTATAATAGTCACATACACACGCGCATATATATTTTCAAGGGACCCAGTATTTACTAATCCCCTTAACATAATAGGCTTAATGCGGGTATGTGCAGTAGCCACCTACATAACAAGACATACTATATAATACAATAATGACGCCGGAACGTTTTACCTAATCAGGGCGGTACGCAGTCAATTGTTAAAATTAACATCTTAAAAAAAAAAGAAACCTGAAAAATGACCCCGATATATCCGAATCACGGTATCTCGAGACCCGGTATAGCGAGGTTCTACTGTACAAGGATCTGCACAACAGTCACCTTTTAATAACAGATATATATTACCTTGGGTCTCTGGCCAACCCTGAAGTTAGGCTGCGAGCCTAATTTCAGCATAAGCAGAACAACATTCCGCAATTGGAAAATATTGAAACTCAAAGTTAACTAAAATAATGCACAGAAGCATCGTAATATTATGTTGCATTTAAAAAAAATCATGAACAATTAAATAATTATACACTTACGCAGGCGCGCACCCAAAAATTTGGCTTAGGGGGGCTCACGCTTCTTGAAAGGGGCCCATCTTGGTCTTATGGGGAAGGGGGTCACGTTTTGTTTATACTAAACGCGAAATGTCTACTGCTCATAGACATAGCCCGAATTAAAACATAATTTCGGGTTTTGTTTACATGAGTTTAGACAAGTCCTAACATGCTAAGTGTCATAAAAATGTCAAGTTTGTACAGTTGTAGTATCAGAAGCTTAACGTTAATCGTAGTTATTGAAAATATAAGAGCATTGAGCTTTATTTTGACGCTCGCAAAATAATAAAGAAATAAAAACAAATGAACAGTTTGTAAGGAAATATTAATTTCGTTATTTTTATGAAAAAAAAAAACAACAACAAAACTGACCCGATTAAGCTAGATGTGCTAAATTTTGATACATACTCCCTCTTTTTTCTGAAATTATAAAATAAATCGATCAAACAAAACAAACCAAAAAAAGTACTGGAAAACATCACGTTGTTTTATAAACAAAGTGACAAATTATTTGTAAGAAGTATATTTTAAACTTCACTTTAAATCAGTGCTTTATACGCGTGGCGCATAAAGTAAAATTTCGAGTTTAGAAAAGCCTGAAAATTTGGATTTGCAGGGGCGCGACTCGCTTCGCTCGCGCGCCCCTGCAAATCCAAATTTTCAGGCTTTTCTAAACTCGAAATTTTACTTCATGCTTAATCTATGAGTGGAAACACTCACTAGAAGTTTCAAATTGTACGCTTTTATAATTTACCTTGTATAAAAAATCTTCTCATAATTAAAAGTGATTCATTCATTAACTAATCCAGTTTGGTTTGATATTATTTAAAGTAAATTTATGCCTATCATTTTTTTTAATCAAGAAGTTTTATTTTAATTTTTTTATGCAAGGTTTATTATGAAACGGTTCAATTTTGAACTTTAACGAGTGTTTCCACTCCCAGACTAAGCATGAAGTAAAATTTCGAGTTTAGAAAACCCTGAAAATTTGGATTTGCCGGGGCGCGCGAGCGAAGCGAGTCGCGCCCCGGCAAATCCAAATTTTCAGGCTTTTCTAAACTCGAAATTTTACTTCATACGCCACGCGTATAAAACATTGATTTCAAGTAAAGTTCAAAATATATTCCTTATAAATAATTTGTCGCTTTGTTTATGAAAAAAAATTATATTTTCTTGTACTTTTTTTTTCTATGTAAAATCTTGCAACGCATTTTTTCGAATAGCCCTTAGACACAACGCATTTTGTCTAGACAATGTGCGAAATGACAGACGAATGCAATTTTATTCGGCTATTGTCTAAAAACATTGGACAATTCGCATTTTGTCTAGATAAAACGCGTTTTGTCCGTATTTCGTGTTTTGTTCGCAACATATACATTGACATACTAAAATTTAGTTAGTCTTGCGGGGGCTCAAGCCCGCGAGCCACCCCTCTGGGTCCGCGCCTGCACTTACGTGCAAAGAAAGCAACCCATCCATAAATATTTTTGTTTATAATAGCATTACTCTTGCACTATCAGGGTTTAGAAAAAGCAACATATGGTACTTATCAGTTTATTTAATAAACAATAATCATCACAAGTGAAATTTAAAGAGATGCTGTTCATTCGACATTATGCATAAAGTATCAAGATGTCTATGTTCTTCCACTGTTTATGTTTTATCTTCAGTGGATGTGGTAATTAACCCACTGAAGGTTGTTGTGCTCATCATGGTTTTAAGTGCTGTTGATTGTGCAAAAGCTGTAGCTCTATTTGAAAGATTGGCGAAGCCAGTTGTATGTGGCCAGAGTGCTTGATGTCATCTTTTTTACCATCCAATGTATATTTAATAGTCTATTTTATCGTAATATAGCAAACGTTTTGTTCGTAGTATTGTAAGAGTGATTTTATTATAAAAAATAAAAAATGCACTTGAGTGTATATAAAATTACGACAATATTCGTATGAAATTAAATATTATGATGAACAATTTTAAAACATCAGATTTTCATAAAATGTTTAGTAATTACAAATTCAAGAATGAGCGTTACTATTTTTTATTAAGAACAGCATTTTTTAGAAGCGGCAATATTACTTGAATTCACAGGAAATTCATGTTGCATTAAACAACTTCTGCAACGTCAGTTTATTGTAAAATTTACAGGAATTATGATATGAAAGGAAAGAACGAGCTTTATTTTTCTGTAAGCAAATACAAACTTTTTAAATTTAACAGAAAATCAGAGAGACTCGACGTCGCAATGCATTTTTAAATTATTACATGTAAACGGCTATAATTTGAAGAAACCTTCCAGCAAACACACATATATGTAAATAATATGTTAAAATATATGCTTAATATATATGTAAAGATATTATACTCTTTTATGTAATATAATATACAGGGTGTCTCAGAGAGTTGATACATCAAAATTATTACAAAAGCCGCATTTTCAAAGGAATTCATTCCTTTGAAAATGGTCTAACAAACTGAAACTAGTCGGAATAAAGTTTTAATTTGTGAAACAATACCAAGTGTTTTTAATTTAAATAACTTTACTTATTCTAATATATTTCACCAAGTGCCAGATGAGAAATTAATTCAAGAAAAAAAAAGATTATTTAATTGTTAATATTTATAGCTTAAATGTATCTGCTTATATATTTTTCTACAAAAAATATAGTGGTTTTAATTGGTTATTATTTTGTAATTGCTTAAATGTATCTGCTTGTATATTGCTCCACATAAAATATAAAAACATAGTGGTTAAATAATTTGTACTTCCTTTTTTATTTTAACCATCGAATAATAAGTATATGCTATTTAATAAATTTCTTTTACCCATTTAGGGATGAAAATTTAATTTATATTTAATTAAAAAAAAAAAAAAACGTCAACATGCATTTTTCTGCATTTTTAATACCGACGAGTAATAATTGGTTCTTGTTTATTAATTGCATACAAAATAATACAACTTACTTATGAGTGACTTAAACCAAACATGTTAGTGTCTGTAGAGTAAAGTCTAAATTATTCATAATATATAAAAGCTTAGACAGGTATAATATAAAAATCTTGATAACATAGCAATACACTTTTACACACACGCAAATATACTATATTTTCATACATCTATTTTTATGACATCTAGTTGCCAAGGAGGGCAGTATATGAAAGTTTTAACTTGTAGAGATGTATAGGACCTATAAAATTTATAATAGAGTGGAAAAGTAGCACAAGTGACATGAAATTGATTGGGTAAATTGCAGATAAAGTTTAACTTTCATAGAAAAATCTGAGAACATCTAATCAATAACATTATATATTATACAGGGTGTTGTAAATTGTCGGGCCACAATTGGTAACTTTCTTATCTTTTAAACTACACGGTCGGTTAAATTAGCAAAATAGTAATATTTTTCACGTACATTACGATGATGTATACAGAAAAACAATTAAACATAAAGTTTTTGATTTATTCACAAAAACAACGTTTTTTTTAATGGGACGCCCTGTATATTTTAATATATTTAGAAAGACAAAAAATACGCAAACAAAAAAGGCTTAATAAATAATTATCCTAAAATGTGACTGAAAAAATGGTTTTTACAATTTACTTAAATTTAGTGTGCATGTATTTAAAGTAATTACTTGTTTAAAGTAAGTATAAGATTTGGAATTAGAACGTAAAAATAGAATTAATAAATAATTAACTAAATAGATAAAAATTATTACAGATGTTCGAAAACGTTGCCACCTTGTTTGATAAGACAACAAAATTGCAAAAAGTTACGATAATGCAAGAAAATTAGCTACACTTGAATAAGCATGGATACTTCGACAACATGGCATATGTTATAAAATATGCAGTATTTTAATTGCCTATAACTCCTTTATCCTAAACATTAGAATAATGATTTACTTACACGTTTTGGTTTATGTATTTTTTCTCTTTCTAAATATGTAAAAATATACAGGGCATCTCGTTTAAAAAAATATTGTTTTTGCGAAAAAATCAAAAACCTAAGGTTCACTTGATTTTCTGTTTACACCATCGTAATTTAAGCAAAAAATACAACTAGTTCGCTAATTTAACCGACTTTGCAGCTCCAAAGATAACAAAGTTGAGAGATACGCATATTCAATTGTACTATTTTTTTCTATCACTAAATATGATTTTCATTTGTAAATATCTGTACTTATACCAATTTTTAAGAAAATAGCACTTATTCCACTTTTCCTCTGAGCCCCTCTATTAATAAAAACGGTTTCAGTTTTACAAATTTACTAGTTGAAACAATGAGACAAACAATGTATATAAAATTAGTACTATAACTTTCTTCACAATATATTTTTTTAATAAATTCAAATAAATAATAATGTCAAATCAGTTTGTATTAATCAAAGAGGTGTAGGAATAGTACAAACTTCATATACATAAAATATAAATTTCTTCGCGTAACTAAAACGTTAAATAGTAAAAATGATTTGTTTTCGAAAACGAATAATTTAAATAATTGAATATTCGAATATTCAAATATGAATATTTCAATACCTACATTTTTTACATATTTGAATATATCTTTATAGGAATATTTAAATAATTATTTAATCTAACATTTCAAATATTTTAATCAATACATTTTTTAATGAGTTGAATACTTTAATTTGAATCATTCCTAGCTTTAATAGTATATTTTAAACTTCGCTAGAAATCAGTGTATTACACGCGTGGCGCATGAAGCAACATTTAAATAATGTATTTACTTTTATCTTCTGCAATTACCGTGTTACTTCAATCAGCTTTAGTAAATATTAAATTATGTAGTTTTGAAAGTTGATTTCGCTATTTTATTTTATCATTATAATTATTAAAACATTTGTTTTCTTAAGGTATATAGCGAATTTGTATTTTTCCTAAAAATTATTATATTATATTTATCATTATTTAACAGTAAATTAAATTAAATTGTTCCTAGCTTTAATAGTATATTTTAAAATCAAAAAAATTAGTGTATTAAGCGCGTTATAATTATTAAAACATTCGTTTTCTTAAGGTATATAGCGAATTTGTATGTTTCCTAAAAATTATTATCGGTTTTACTTAAAGCAAGTTCTGTTTCTATTGCTAATTATTCAATTTGTTTAGTTTAATTTTGTTTGATACTGTATTTAAAACCATTTTCTAATAATTCTGTTTGATTTTTATTGAAATTGCTCTTAGTTAAATTAATTCATCTATTGATAAAATTAAATTAAATACCTTGAAAATCGTCGACATTTTTAATTTAAACATCATTTGTCGTAATTGATAAACTCAATATAAAATAATGAAAATCTTCATAATTTCAAATTCCATGGAGAATAAATAGCATTTCATTTAATGACTTGTCGTGGATGAGTCTTCCACTCCCAGATTAAGAATGAAGTAAAATTTCGAGTTTAGAAAAGCCTGAAAATTTGGTTTGGTCGTGTAGCGCGTAGCGCTACGCGACCAAACCAAATTTTCAGGCTTTTTTAAACTCGAAATTTTACTTCATGCGCCACGCGTGTAAAACACCGATTTGATTTGAAGTTCAAAATATACTGTTATTGATTATTTTTAAATAAATCTTTTCAATAAGTATATTTATCATTATTAAACAGTAAATTAAATTAAATTGTATTTTCTTCAGGAAAGTATTTTCTAACCTTTTATCACAAAAAATGTTGTCCTGAGGTTTTCCCCTTTTAAAAATAAATAATAACAAAAATGTGAATATTAATCATAAAGTGTGAATGAAATGGTTGTAGAATATTTCCTAAGTGCTATTTGTTTCCATTCTACAAAAGACTTATTTTAACAAATACTAATTCAAACACTTATTAAAACAACTACGTCATAGGCTAATACCCAGACGAATATTAAATTATATTAGTGCTTTATTCGTCAATTCAATTCAATACAATGACGTGTCTGCTGTAACTTACCCTAAAATGTAATAAATCAGGTAAATTTTTTTAAGCCATCTTTAGACGTGTTTTTCAATATCGGTCGGGGTATAAGCCCAGGAAATAGTTGTTTTACTAAATATTTAGATTAATCTTTGTAAGGCAATTTAGTGGTAGTTTGCAAAAATAATCGCACTTTTAATATTTTCGAATATTAATTATTTAACTCAAAACTTGATTTTTTTAAGGAATGAACATTTATCTGCGTTAATTGCGGCATAACATGTTTATTAAAATTTCTAAAAGCAACACAATCAAGCTTAAACTCAATCCTAAAGCAACCATAACAAACAACTCGTATACATGTCCCATTCTTATGATCATGCTATCCTTATCAAAATCTAGATATTTGACTGCTTCTGTTTTTACCCCAGAAAATTTCACGTTTTCTGTAACCACCTCAACTATGTTATAAAACATGAAATCTTGAATCGAAGTAAACAAACCGTCATAAGTAGGAATTAAAGGATCTTCCACGATGTAAAAAGGAATATAAATATTGTTTTCGGTCATATTTTCAAAAATTCCCAAGATATGTTGGTGTAATAAAGCATAACCAACTGAAGTGTTTTGATTAAATATTCCTTGCGTGATATGTAGAGTATTTGTAAAAATGAATTTGTGTCTAAGATAATCTGGAATGAATGGCTTTAAATCAGTCGAAATTAAAATATTACTTTCGATTTTTAAAAGATCTTCTAAGCTCTGAACTCGTTTGTAATACTCTATTAAAAATACAGTTTTTAAAATAAATGCTCCGAAGAAATAAGTAAAGAACATACTTAAAAACATCCATGAACATAAACAAATTACACTCAATCTCCCCATTTCTTTGTGTTTTATAACAGCGTAATTAATAAAAAAATTGTATAGTAATAGTGATGAATCAAATACATTAATTTGCTCCCATTTAAATAGGATCAGAATTAATATGCAAGCGATTATAAAGTAAACAGCCCAAACGAACCAATCAAATATTTCAAGCAATTTAATTAGGAGAGGTTTCTTTGTTGTTTGCTTCAAAATTATTTTAACATCATTTCTCTTAAATGGTGTTGAATACGCAACGTTTCCATATAATCCGAAAAACGAAGTTGTAGCGCAAATATGAACATTATTCATAACCATTTCGTCATGAATTTCTTCAATGGTCTCATATTTCAAATACTTAATGGGTATGGGCGTTTCGAAAGAATCCTTGGTCATCGCGTAAGCGTAACTATCACGCTTATAATTTAATTCTGCTACCTTGATAAATATTTCTTTTTCTTCATTTATCACTTCTAAATTTGGATGCAACGGGATTGGTTCAAGTCTCTCGTAATATAGACGTATCATTGAAAGTGGAAAGGTTTTTAAGTGCTTTGCAAGTGTTGGAATTATGCGTATAATGTCGGCTGTATTAATGTGATCGTTAAAAATTATAAACTGCAAATCAGCTTTACGTTTTGTACCACTGTTCTTTTTTACATAATCAATTAATTCTTTCAAATTTTTAATACAGATTATCCAAAAAACGTTCCTCGTGAGTGGATTTGGAGGTATTACACTAAAATCATAAGTGGAAAAATAAAATGGGGATGTGCGATTGATCAATAGTAGGTTTATTTGTAAATTGCAATTAGTTTGAGTGTGGAATATATATTTATCGATTGTTTCTTGTCTGGATTCTTTATAAAAATATGCGTATGTGTCCAAATATTCCATTAAATTATCATTGTATTTGTCCATTGAATTATAATCACTTATTTTTATGTTAGTTACAGCGAAAGGAAATTTTAAAATTATAAATAATTGAATTATTTTCCTAAAATTCATTTTTTAAGCATAAGTATTAGTCAATTAAATTTAAACTTCTGTTTTTATTTTAAAGAAAAATCTACTGCATGGCATTCAATATCCCGTTACAAATTGCAGTCGACAATCGTAAAACATTTTCTTATAACCTATATTTTTATAATAATAACTGAAGTGTGAATTTTTTTAAGATCCATAAAATAATACATTATTATACATTATGTCAAAGCAATAAATATATATAACATTTTCTTATAACCTATATTTTTATAATAATAACTGAAGTGTGCCTTTTTTTGAATATCCATAAAATAATACATTATTATACATTATGTCAAAGCAATAAATACAACAACTTAAAACGATTATTGTATTTCAGGACATTACATTACTATTTTTCCCTACTCATAATACATAACTTATTTGTATGCATACCGAGCATTAAATCGATTGTGCACACATAGAAATTTAATAATCAAAACAACAATAATGCATATTCTGCTTACTTGTTTTTTAATATATATATATATATATATATATATATATATATATTATTTAGATGTGATAAAAAATGGTTGAGGTTCTCAATACCATGTTGCCAAATATATCATCTACTTACCGTAGCCAAAGTTTATGTTTCAGAGGGGAAGAATTTAGTGCTTTGGTTTCAAAATCTGCTATAAATAAATTTGCACCTATTGACGATAGAGAACTATTGGTGCGCCTTCCAATTGTTTGGTAGATTTCGAAACCAAAGCACTAAATTCTTCCCCTCTGAAACCAACATTTTGGCTACGGTACGTGGATGATACGTTCGTAATTTGGCAACATGGTATTGAGAACCTTAATAATTTTTTATCGCATCTAAATAATATCCACTACTAAATTCAATTCACAATGGAAGTTAAAGAAAACAAGCGTTTGTACTTTCTAGACACTCTAATTATTCGAAATTCTAATGGACATTTAAATTACACCGTATACTGAAAACCTACACACACAAACAGGTACTTAAATGCGAAGTCACATCACCATCCAGCTCAAATAGCGTCTGTAGCTAAATCGCTTCTAAAAAGAGCACCTTATCGGACGAAGACCACGTAAATAATGAAATATCCATTGTCAAAAACGCATGAATCCAAAATGGGTTTTCTAAAAAGAAAAAAACGATAAACAAACTAACCAGTGACAAAAATCCCAAAACAAGAAGAGAAAAACCCTTGCGGCAATGTTACCCTTCCCTACATTAAAGGAACAACGGATAAAATCTGAAAAGTCTTCTCAAAATACAATATTATTAGAACCTGTATTAATACACATACAAAAATTCAAAATTTACTTCGAACCCCAAAAGAAATTATACCACTTGAAACTCAAGGCGTATATGAAATTCCATTTGGTATGTGTGAGAAGAGCTACAAACCGAAAAATCAGCACTCGTCGAGATGAATCAGAAAACCCGATCCACAATCATCTTTATTTCAACACGTCAAAATTTCGAAACATACAATAAATTTCGAAAAAACAAGAATTTTTAAAAAGATAGACTTTTTCCACGCGAGAGTTATTAGAGCTATAAAAATCGAAGACAGGCTGAATAGTCGAAACAAAAGAGATTATGCTAAAAGACTACCAGCAATTTGAAAAACTTGCATAAATTCCAGACAAAATTTATTATCTCCGAACAACAATCAAGAAATTCAGAATCCAGTCCCTTCATAAAATAAATCTCGAAATTAAAATTGACTACGTAAACATAGATACCTCAATAGACGAACAAAACAGAAGAGTAACAAGAAGCCAAACAAGAAATTCACGCATCAAGCAGTAGTATGTAGAAACTTAACGAGTGGTTGCTACGAATCTATTTATACAGGGTGTCCCATTAGCGTAACCTAAAAATATTTTTGTTTATAGAGGGTGCAGCATAAAGACAGTAGCGGACCCAACTTGCTTATTTTTAATAGTACACCATGTATATTATTTGATTTTTGAATTGTTCATAATAATTGCAACTCATTTTATAAAAAACATTTAGTCTAAGTCGTAACGTTTCGGAGTTATTTGACATTTATTGACAAAAATGATGTTTGCAGTGGTTTTGTAAATCTAAAATATCTCTGAAACTAAACGAGGTAGAGAGTTTCAGATTTTGCCATTCTCTTGAGAATAGAGGGTGCTATCGGCTGCATTATACAGTGGTTGCACTTATGTTATTTGACTATGAAATAAAAATAGTTGCATTTATAAATTTTCAATCAAGGGTAACTTGACTTTTTCAAATGGAACTATATACATTTTTTTACATCAATCGACTTAATATGAAAGTCTCTTTCGAGTTTGTTAATAATTTTTAATATGTAGATGTAATATAATTATCTTAAAAACTTAGGGATAAAAATTATAAACCTAGTCGAAAGAGAATTGAACTTTAAGTCAATGGGTGTTGAAAAAATTATATGGTTCCATTTAAAAAAATCTAGTTACCCTTGATTGTAAATTTACAAATTAGACTATTTTTATTTCGGAGCCAAATAACTTAATCGTAACAACCTTATAGCACTCTCTATTCCCAAGAGAGTGGCAAAAACCGCAACTTACTATCTAATTTCCTTCCGGAGATATTTAAGGTTTACGAAACTAGCGCAACCCAGATTTTTATCAATAAATGTCAAATAACTCCGAAACGGTACGATTTATACCGAATGTTTTCTAATAAAATGACACGCAATTTTTATGAGGGATTCAAAAACCAAATAATATACAGGGTAATCCCTTTAAAATAAGCAAGTTGCATCCTCTACTGTCTTTATGGCTCACCCTGTATACATGCAAATATTTTTAGGTTATGCAGCTCTTAAAATGAAGCAACTTTGATACCGACACTTTTTTTCTATCTTCAACGCCGAGATATCCTCCAAGAACGCACTAATGGGACAACCTGTATAAAGAAAAGTACAACAAAAAAAATGCTACGCTTCAAAAACACTAACTAACTAGTCAAAATACGACATAATACGATGTCTATGAAGCTAGCAATATTTCCAGCAATAACCCGGCGCATCCACCATAGACATCTAGAAATTTTAATGATTATTTTTAGTGAAAAATAAGGAGAAATTCATTTATTTTGCAACTTCTTAAATATAATATGAGTTAAATAAACACTACAAAGGAACATTTGTCCGTTGTAATTGCTGCTTTTCATATATAAATTTTCTATTACAACCATTTTTTAGTTCCCATATCTACCTTTGGCCCCCGTTATTTTGAGTTATTTCTTTATAGATTGTTAAAGCAATGTCGAAAGAAGAGTATTAAAAATTCAATACGAAAAATCAACTTATTGCTGGGCTCGATGAACCTTCGATGGAACATATAATTTAAAAAATCATAAGTACCTTTGGCCCGCGGTATTTTGAGTGAATTTTTTTAGCGATTGTTTAAACAATGTCTAAAGAAGAGTATTAAACTACTGAAAAAAACGATATTTAGAAATTTATTACAAAAAATCAACTTATTGCTGGGCTGGACGCGGCTCGGATTAATTAATTAACTTAAAATAACGCGGGCCAAAGGTACTTTTTTACTGATTTTTTAGATTAGTTGTTCCTTTCTCATCCTGATATTTCAATACGACAGTATTATTATTAGTGGTACCACGGCATACACATAAAGCACTATTTTCTCTTCTTTTTCAAGCGAGTGGTTTCCCCTTAAAGCAAGTTTTGTTTCTATTGCTAATAATTCAATTTGTTTAGTTTGATTTTGTTTAATACTGTATTTAAAACCATTTTTTAATAATTCTGTTTGATTTTTATTGAAATTGATTTTAGTTAAATTAATAAATCTATTGATAAAATTGAATGTGTTGTACCTTAAAAATCGTTGAAATTTTTAATTTTAACAACATTTGTCGTAATTGATCAACTCAATACAAAATAATGAAATTTTTCAAATTTCACGGAGAATGAATGAATAAATTTAATTTAATGACTTGTCGTGGATGAGTGTCTTCCACTCCCAGATTAAGCATGAAGTAAAATTTCAAGTTTAGAAAAGCATAAAAAATTGGTTTGGTCGCGTAGCGCTACGCGACCAAACCAAATTTTCAGGCTTTTCTAAACTCGAAATTTTACTTCATACGCCACGCGTATAAAACACCGATTTGATTTGAATTTAAAAATATTCTATTCATTATTTTTAAATAAATCTCTTCAATAAGTATATGTATTATTATTTAACAGTAAATTAAATAAAATTGTATTTCCTCCAGTAAATTATTTTTTTACCTTTTATCATCTCTTGCAAATGCACGCAAAAAATGTTGTCCAGGGGTTTTCCCCATTTAAAAATCAATTATAATAAAAACGTGAATATTAATCACAAAGTGTGAATAAAATGGTTGTATAATATTTTCTAAATGTGTGCTGTTTTTTCGTGTTCTGCAACTAATTAGTCTAACAAAGATTAATTCAAACACTTATTTAAACAACTACTTCTAGGCTAATACCCAGACGGATATTGAATTATATTAGTACTTCATTCGTCAATCCAATTCAATGCAATGATGTCTGCTGTAACCTACCTTAAAATGCGAAAAATCAGGTCAAATTTTTCAAGCCATCTTCAGACGTATTTTGAGATATATCCAATATCCGTCGGGGAATAAGCATAGGAAATAGTTGTTTTAATAAATATTAGGATTAGCCTTTGCAAGACAAATTAGTAGTAGTTTGTGAAAAAAATCGCACTTTTAAAATTTTCGAATAATAATTATTTAACTGAAAATTCAATTTTTTTTAAAGAAAAAAATTCTGCGTTGATTGCGGTACAAATTGCGGATTAAAATTTCGAAAAGCAACACAATCAGGCTTAAACTCAATCCTAAAGCAACCATAACAAACAACTCGTATACATGTCCCATTCTTATGATCATGCTCTCCTTATCAAAATCTAGATATTTGACTGCTTCTGTTTCTACCCCAGTAAATGTTTGTTCTTCTCTAACTATCTCAAGTATTTCATGCGACATTAAATCTTGGATAGCAGTAAACAAACCGTCATAAGTAGGAATCAAAGGATCTTCCACGATGTAAAAAGGAGTGTAAATATTGTTTTCGGTCATATTTTCAAAAATTCCTAAGATATGTTGGTGTAATAAAGCATAACCAACTGAAGTGTTTTGATTAAAAATTCCTTGCGTGATTTGTAGAGTATTTGTAAAAATAAATTTGTGTCTAAGAGAATCTGGAATGAATGGCTTTAAATCAGTCGAAATTAAAATGCTACTTTCGATTTTTAAAAGATCTTCTAAGCTCTGAACTCGTTCGTAACACTCTATGGAAAATATAATTTTTAAAATAAATGCTCCAATAAAATAAGTAAAGAACATACATAAAAACATCCATGAACATAAACAAATTACACTCAATTTCCCCAGTTCTTTGTGTTTTATAACAGCGTAATTAATAAAAAAATTGTATAGTAATAGTGATGAATCGAATACATTAATTTGCTCTGTTTTAAATAGGATTATAATTAATATGCACGCGATTATAAAGTAAACAACCCAAACGATCCAATGAAATATTTCAAGCAATTTAATTAAGAGAGGTTTCTTTGTAGTTTGCTTCAAAATTATTTTAACATCATTTCTCTTAAATGGTGTTGAATACGCAACGTTTTCATATAATCCGAAAAACGAAGTTGTAGCGCAAATATGAACTGTACCCATAACTATTCCTTCATGAATTTCTTTAATGGTCTCAAATTTCAAATACTCAATGGGTACAGACATTTTAAAATAATCCTTGGTTATCGCGTAAGCATAACTATCACGCTTAAAATTTAATTCTGCTACCTTGAGAATCATTTCTTCTTCTACATCGATTCGTTCTAAATTAGGATGCAACGGGATTAGTTCAAGTTTCTCTTGATATAGACGTATCATTGAATATGGAAAGGTTTTAAAGTACTTTGCATGTGTTGTGGTTATGCTTATAACGTCGGTTGTATTAATCTGTTCCAGAAAAATTATAAACTGCGAATCAGTTTTACGTTTTGTATCACTGTACTTTTTTACATAATCAATTAATTCTTTCAAATTTTTAATACAGATTATCCAAAAAACATTCTTCGTGAGTGGATTTGGAAGTGTTACACTAAAATCGTAGGTGGTAAAAGAAAATAAGGATGTGCGATTGATTAAAAGTTGATTTATTTCTAAATTGCAATCAGTTTGAGTGTGGAATATATATTTATTGATTATTACATGTTTATATTCTTTATAAATATATACTAATGCGTTGAGATATTCCATTAAGTTATCATTGTGTTTATCCATTGAATTATAATCACTTATTTGTATGTTAGCGACAGCGAAAGGAAATTTTAAAATTATGAATAATTGAATTATTTTAGTAAGATTCATTTTATTGAGAATAAGTAAAAGTCAATTGAATTGAAATTTCTATTTTTATTTTAAATAAAACTCTACTGCATGGCGCTCTAATAGCCAGTTACAAATTGCAATCGAGAACAATAAAACATTTTCTTATATTCTACGTTTTTATAATAATAACTGAAGTGTGTGCATTTTTTTAAGATCCATAAAATAATAAATTATTATGCATTATGTCAAAGTAATAGATTTATAAAATGTATATAACTTAAAATAACGATTATATATTACCAGACATTACATTACTATTTTCTCTACTCATAATAATACATAATTTATTTGTATACATATAGTGCATTGAATCGATTAGGTATACATAGGAATTTAATAATCAAAACAACATCTCTGCTTTCCTATTTTTTTTATATAGAAAAGTACAACAAGAAAAAAATGCTACGTATCAGCATCACTAACTACCTATTCAAAATTCGACGTCACACAGTGGTCGAAATATTTAAAAAGTTGGCCAAAATTAAAATTACAATTGTGATAATTCTAATGATTTTTACTAAGGCTGGGATTCGAATACGAATTCAAATATGAATATTTCAATCATTAAATTATTAACATATTTGATTATTCGTATATGTTTTAGAATAAATAATTTAGTACTTAAATTTACGAATAGTGTATTTAAAACCTTATTTGAAATCAGTGTTTTGTACGCGTGGCGCATGAAGTAAAAAAAGCGCTACGCGACCAAACCAAATTTTCAGGCTTTTCTAAACTCGAAATTTTACTTTATGCTAAATCTGGGAGTGGAAACACGTCTTGAAAACTTTAAAATAAACTCTATTACATCTTGATTCCCAGGAGTTCTTTCAATTGAAAAATATAATAATATTATTAAAAAAAACGTGCATGCCGTAAGCATGCGCGCAAGGCGCGTGCAGACGCGGGTGCCAAAATGAGCTTGATAGGAAAAATCATATGGCAAATATTTTCAGTATAACGATTTTAAAAGAACCATGGGCGTATTGTTGAAATTTATAAAAACTAGAAATTTCTATTTTATTTTTGCATTATTTTTGAAGTTCTTACAAAAATCGCTCAATGTAACTTAAACGCTAATCAATTGTAATCACACAAATTGTAAACGACTCAGGATTCAATAAACTAAAAATTGGTGTAACTTGCATTTATTCTAAATTAAAAAATTGTGTTCTTAATGCTCTATGTTGAAATTTATATTTTCTAGCAGTTTTCTAGGTATTGAAAAAGTGAGTGAAAAGTTATTGAAATAAATTTGTTTGCAAGAAAAATAATAGCTCTCGTATTTTCTAATGTTATAGAGTTGATGTTCTCTATAACATTAGAAATTACGAGAGCTATTATTTTTCTTGCAAACAAATTTATTTCAATAACTTTTCACTCACTTTCTCAATACCTAGAAAACTGATGATTTTTTCGAATAGAAAAAATTATTTATCAATTTTCATATAATGAAAAATATAATGTTTCAAAAATGCAGATTTTTAAGAAATGTATTAATTTTGTTTTAATAATTTTCTCTCATTAAAACAAAATTAATGCAGAAAATCTGTAAAATACAGGTTGTCCCAGACCACCTGTATCAGCCTTTTTTTGAGAAAACGGCTAGCCCTAGAGAGTTGGGACAAAAAATGTTATTACGCAAGCCGTATTAAAGAATTGAATGGTGATATTGTTTTTTCGCAAAAAGGTTGGCATTCCTGGAAATTTGCTGAAAAATGTCAATAACTCCAGATTTTTAAATAGCACGATAGGTCAAAAGTAGTATCATTGAAAAGGTCTTAAAAAAATAAGCAACTTTTGTAGGAAACATAATTTTGTTACTGTATTACTGTGTTTTCCACTTCCAGACTAAGCATGAAGTAAAATTTCGAGTTTAGAAAAGCCTGAAAATTTGGTTTGGTCGCGTAGCGCGAAGCGCGGAGCGGCTAAACCAAATTTTCAGGCTTTTCTAAACTCGAAATTTTACTTCATGCGCCACCGGTACAAAACACGGATTCGATGTAAAGTTTAGTGGTGTGTTTTAAAATTCGTAATATGTTAGAGTTTTGTATTGGTGGCGCATGAAGTAAAATTTCGAGTTTAGAAAAGCCTGAAAATTTGGTTTGGCCGCTCCGCGCTTCGCGCTACGCGACCAAACCAAATTTTCAGGCTTTTCTAAACTCGAAATTTTACTTCATGCTTAGTCTGGGAGTGAAACACACTCATTTCAAGTTTCAAATTGTACTCATTTGAAAAAAAAACAACGGTTATCTAAAGATTTACGGCATATACGCTGTAATTGGGACATGTATACTTGAAAGAAAAACTCCCTGTATGTACAAGTTGAGGCTTTAATTGCGATTGATTGGCTAGATGACCATTACACATAGTCATATAGGCAACCCAATTTACACAAAACCTTAAAATTAAAGGTGTCTAATTGTATTGGATGAAAATGTTCGGTGTTACATAAAACTCTCTGTACAAGTCGCCAATCTATGTTAATAATGAGATTCTGTAACTATAATGATATGCCACTTTCGACATATGGATTCAATGACTATACTGTAGAATTTATAACTATTGATATGGATTGGCATTTTTGACAGTATTGTACTAATTATGGTTTTTATTCTAACGAGTGTCTATAAACTGTCGGCATCCCAGTAGGTTCTGACTTCAGAAACATACGTCGTAATTAAATTCAGCACTGTGTCACTACCCAATGACATATAATTACATGTATTTGACGTTTCCAAGATTCACCGTTTCGTATGGCATAATCTAAGATATATAATTTGTTTTTCAAAGCAACCGAGATGCCGACAATTTATAGACACTCGTTATATTTTTATAATTAATATTAATTGACGTTTTTCTCATATATCATCAATGTATGTTAATAATTACCTTCTCTGACTATAATGGAATGTCAATTTCGACACGTGGAGTTTTTGAGTATTGTATTAATTATGATTTGTTTCTGCTGTTGTGATACTTTGATACATTTAAAACGTTTTTGGACAATTTTTCGACAATTTTTTGATCCGCACTTAGAAATAAATTATAGTAGAGAGTTGTAATAAAAGGAAATAGTCTATTCTTGACAAAAGTGGAGTAAACCTTGATTTTATGCCGGTGTTAGTTGTAACGTTTTCTTATAATCCATGAAATAAATATCAATTTCAACACGAATAATTGACATTCCACTCAAAGATTAAGCTTTAGTAAAATTTCGAGTTTAGAAAAGCCTGAAAATTTAGATATGCCGGGGCGCGCGAGCGAAGCGAGTCGCGCCCCTACAAATTAAAATGTTTAGGCTTTTCTAAACTCGCAAAGGTTCCTTTATGCGCCACGCGTATGAAACACTGATTTAAAGTGAGGTTTAATATATAGATTATTTATATAATTTAAAACCTCTGATTTAAAGTTATGAAATTTCGGGTCTTTGGCCCCCCTTACTGCGGCGCTGCAACTAAGTGAAAATAAAACCATGTTTGGTACTTGTTTTTGTAGAACTTTAGAAAAATACATTTATGAAACTAAATACTAAATCCAATCCCCCCACATGACATGTACTCTTCTATGGACTTGCGGGTTAGATACAGGGAATTTTTCTTTTAAGATTTCAAGTGAAGTTCAAATATACATTAATTTCACAATATTTTAGTGTTTTATACGCGTGGCGTGGTAAACTCGAAATTTTACTTCATGCTTAGCCTGGGACTGGAAAACGCTCATTTAAAGCTTTAAATTAAACTCTGTTAACAAACAACGAATATTCGAAGATTTAAGTATATAAGCTGTAATTGGGATATGTATACTTAAAAGAAAATCTCCTGCATATATTTCAATATCTACATCGCTGCTCAAGGCTTTGAAGCCCCTTATCGCTATTCAAGTTTGTCCCTATCAAAAATGATGTTTTTGCGGGACGGGTGGTCCTGATACCGGGTTTAAGGCTTACTCAGGAATTAACATTTGGTGGTTTAATCATGAATACGTAATTTTAGTTTAATGTTAACTTCAAATAGTAATTTCATATAAATTGAGTAGAGCTCGGAAATTACTCCATTATAAATATTTCTAATATTTACTTAGTCGGGTGAAATTTCCCGGTAAAACTTTTAAGGAAATAACAAATTTCCACTCCATTTAATATAATATCTTTAGATTTCAGGGTTGAAGGTGGTGCGTTGAGGCCATCGCATCCACGTGTGTGTAACGAACACATTCGCAGGCAGGGCATAGTGCCCTCTCTGTCCTTTCCACGGACGCGCCCCTATGACGCGAGTCTGTTCCGTGATCAATCGTACAGAAGCTCGGCCGAGGCCGGGGGCCGTCGCCCTGGCAACTTGCAGAATGTCTATCCCTATAAAGTATCTTTACTATCGCCACCTTATTTTGTAATATTGTTACTACAGTAAGCGCGTGTCTATTAAATTTAATGCACTTACTACATAGCATACACTAAACGGCCACTCTACTATCAAGCGTAGTTTAATTAAAAGTTTTTCGTTACGAGCTGACCAGGTACAAACAGGTAACTTTATTAACACGTTTCCCTTTAAATTAATAACGTGATTATTTGGATTAACACGAAACAACATCTATTTAAGGCAGCGGCGTAACTAGGGGGTGCAAGACCCTGGGATGCGAGTGGGCGCTCGGAATCAGCACAGAACACATCCGAAACATCATTAAAACCAAGCTGAAACTCCAAAGGTTCAAAATCGTCGCCGTTTACTTTCTCAAAATGACAATAAAAACAAGGCGATTCGCCCGGTTGCCGTTGATCACCTAGATAAAGTCTTCTTCACAGATAAGAAGATTTTCGCCATTTATCCTTTCTACAACCGTCATAATTTAAGTCAGCTGCTTAAGGAAGGCCAGCAGAAGCCTGCCGCTGCGAAAACCATCGGTAGCACTCATTTTCATGCTTCAGTGATCGTTTGTGCCGCCATCTGTCCTACGGGAATGGGCCACTAGTCTTCATGGAAAGAAACGTCAAGATCAATGCTGCCAGCTACAAAAAGCAAGTTGATCGATTTCCACTTCGGCCAAAAGAAGTCTGCAAGACACGTTCGGCCAATTTGACAATCACCGTCTGTGAAGAGCTGTTTCAAAGATTCTGAAGCAAAGACGTTTGGCCACCTAACTCTCAAGACTTGAACCCGATGAACTTTTCAGTTTAGTCAATCTTGTAAGAAAAAGCCCCAGGAAAACGATACACCACCCTGAACGCACTTTAAAGCAACTTTGAAGCGTATCTGGGATCAATTACAATAGAAGAGTGTGCGACCATAGTTGGCATGTTTTTAAAACGACTGCGTAAATGTACTGAAGGTTAAGGAGGCAATTTGAAGTTAATTGCTTAAATTTATTGTTATTTTTCCAATAATGCTATTTATTCTTTGAGTGTCTAGGTTTATTGAATACTAGCGGTAGTATTGGCCTGTCAAAAGATCTAGTAAATTGTGGAAACTTTTCACCTACCCTGTATTTATAATTTGTCAGGTAGTCGAAAAAGCGATTAAGATTAACAAGCCAGCTTTCGTGCGATTTGTAGACCTTACAAGGGCATTCGATCGAATACAACTCGCTGATGTCATAAACATCTTGGTAGAGGAACAAATACTCGTCAGGGGCGGCTCGCATCTTAACTTCAGGGTAGGTTAGAGACCCAAGGTAATATGTATCCGTTATTGAAAGGTGCAATTCCTTGTATTTATAAAGCGCGATCGCAACTTCAAATTTGGTGTGCCTTGGCACTGTGGCCTACCCTGAAGTTAGACTGCGAGCCGCCGCTGATACCCGTAAACATTCTAAGAACGATACAAGATTTATATAACCATACATCTACAGAAATACAAGTAGGCAACAAAGTTGCTACTTTGTTGCCTACTTGTATTTCTGTAGTTGTATGTTTATACCAGGTCTGTAAATATGCAACCAGAATATGCTTATAAATGGGTCTAGTCGTCAATATAGTAACTGTTAAGTCGCGTTATTGGTCCCTTATTCTTGTGTTTACATTTGTCAAAGACTTTTATGTTACAAGAATACAAGTTTAATACAACTACATATGTTTTCATAGCGTTGAAGATGAGCCTAAAAGTTATGATTTGCGGACAGCATTGATTTTCTGTTACCATTCGAAGAAAACTGCCGCAGAATCGCATCGAATGCTTGTCTAAGCTTACGGTGAGCATGCTCTTGGTAAATCACAGTGCTTTGAGTGGTTTAAAATATTCAAAAGTAGCGATTTTCACGTGAGAAACCAAGAACGTGGAAAACCACTGAGAAAGTTTGAAGACGCTGCATTGCAAGCATTGTTGAATGAGGATGCGCTCAAACTCAACAACAACTTGCGTATCAGTTAAATGTGACACAAGAAGTCGTCTCCAAACGTTTGAAAGCCATAAGAAAGATCCAGCAGGTAGGAAGATGGGTTCCACATGAAAAACATCAGGAAAGCCGAAAAACCACCTACGAAATACTGCTCAGCAGGTACAAAAGAAAATAATTTCTTTATCGAATTGTGACTGGCGATATAATACTTCCGCATGCGGCTTACTCACCAGACTCGGCTCTATCCGATTACTGCTTATTTGCATCGATGGGACACGCATTTGCTGAGCAGCGCTTCACTTCTTACAAAAATGTACGAAAATGGCACGATGATTGGTTTGCCTTAAACCCTGGGTCTCCAAACTATCTTCTTCGCGGGCCACAAATACAATTCTACATAATAAAGTCGGCCAAGATCCGATTAATTTTATAAAATTATGAAAAATTTAAGGAACAATTGTTACAATATTTCAAAATATGACGTTTACAAGAAAAATTAGAAACGATTGCGGGCCGGATTCATGCAAGTCGCGGGCCGAATTTGGCCCGCGGGCCGTAGTTTGGAGACCACTGCCTTAAACGATCAATAACAAAAAAATGTGTAGCTAGTGATGGGCAATACTTTGAATAAAATATGTTTTACCATTTTCATACAATAAATGTGTATTTTCTATTAAAACATTTCGATTTCATATTTAAAGACCTGGTATACATCGATTGTACAGGTGTAATACGACAGGGAGACTCACTGACACTGAGTCCTGCACTTTTCAACACAGTCACGGACAAAATAATGATCAGCACCAATAAAATCAAAAGCTACAAAATAGGCATTCGCGAGATACGAGTAGTGTGCTATGCAGATAATGCTGTACTAATAGCAGATTCTAAAGACAATTTACAAAGACTTCTTCATAGAATTGTAACCACTGCTAAGCAATACAACACAAAACTCTACCAAGAAAACTAAGACCATGGTAATATCAAAAGAACCCATACGATGTGAATTTGAGATCGAAAGAAAAATTATTGAAAAAGTAATGGGTTTCTAATACCTAGAAATAGATGTATCAAGTGACAGGAATGTATACAAAGAAAGAAGAAGACATTAAAGGAGCACGCATATCCGGATACTTACGAGATGTAACCTGGAAAAATAAAGATATTAGCCACGAAGGATATGTCAAAATATACAAAAGAATGGTACGACCAGTGCTGACATATGCAGCCAAAACACGAAGCGACAAACGCAGAGCTAAACAAGTGGTCACAACAACAGAAATTGATACACTGAGAACGATCGTCGGAAAGACAAGAAATTAAATAAGAAATAGTAACATAAGAGATTAGTGCAATATAAATAATTTTGTAAAAAGGCGTAGAAAAGAATAGAGCAATCACGTCGAGATAACAAACAATAATAAGCTCATAAAGATAGCAAGATTCGGCAGACCAGCAGGAAAAGGAACCCCGGACGACCCATGAAGAGATGGGCAGAAAATCTGGGCTCAAGTTTTAGTGATTCTCTGTGAAGGAAGGTGTGAAGAAAAACAGGCTAATAAGCCTAAATAAAAGAAGAAGAATCTGGCAAACCAAATGCTTGGATTTATTAAGAGAAACACTGCTCATTTCAATAATATCGAAACAGTATTATATCTTTATAAGAGATTGGTTAGGTCACAGCTGGAGTATTGCTCTGTTATATGGTGCCCTTTTACTGAAAAAGATATTTCGGTTCAAGAGAGAACTCAGTGGAGGTTCCTAAATTATATCTCTTATAAATTTAATATTTTAGGAGACTACGATGTTATATTACAAACTGTCGGTATGCAACATCTCGAAAAACGACTAAGAAATAGTGATGTATTACTAGGTTACTAATTAATCAATGGTAAAATTAACTCTTCCACCCTTGTTAATTCGTTTGGCATTCATGTTTCGAGTAGAGTAGTTCGCAGCAGAAGTACCTTCCACATACCTTTAATAAGAAAGGACTATGTCAGGAACTTCGGTATATGTAGAATAGTGGCCAATTGCAATGCTTGCAGTTTTGACTTTTTTCATAGCGACATAAAGTCTGTACCTTAAGGAGTAGCGTACTGTCTAGTTAATATTTGTCTAATTTTTTGTTAGTGTTTAGATATTATTTTAATATGTATTTTAATTTAAGCACGGTGAGCAATCACCTCTTTTATAAATGGTGTAAACCGTATATTTGAATTAAAAAAAAAACTCAGTTATATTTAATCCATATTTTAAAAGCACTAGTATCTACAAAAACATACCTACAATCCATTATTCTCACAGAGATACTAAGGCAACAACCAATAATAAGCACAGATGATAAAAACATGAACACAACACTATCAAATTTTTTTTTTAACTCGCCGCCTCGAAAGTGAGGTTTCGAACACCGTTTTGACAACTCGAAAGTCGCATTTCCAGTATTTTACTTACGACACGAGGTTAGGAAGTTAAATCCACGCACGCAAAATTTGACAGCTGAACTGTCATTTCAGTTGAATTATCATTTGATTATGGAATGTAGAAGTTGAGGATTTCAAAGAATGACAAAAAATAATGTATTTGAAGAAGTTTGCGAAAAGGGTTGTTGGTTTGAAGATAACAAGTAAAGTATACTACGTGCTGAATGAGTTTGTCGTGAGTGAGCTACAGGTGTGAGCTACGATATAGAGAGACAACTGTAACGGATTGGAAGAATATTTGCCCGAAGGTGTCTACGTAGGGAAGTGTGCCGGAGAAGAGAGAACATAATTAGCGGTATGATGATAGATGGGTAATCCTTAGAATTTAATTCCGCATCAATTCGGCCTATTTTTAAGCAAATCTATTTTTTAAGTTTAAAAATGAGCATCGGGAAAGGTCTCGTTGTATCGGCCGTGTCTCGGAACGTCGGAATTGACCCATTCGGCCTCTGGTGAGCAACCCCAGTGTACAAAGTTTCGTCATTGAGGATGAGAATTTGAGCGTTGGATTTTTCAAACGCTCACCAAAAATCAAATTCTGCACGGATTTCCTTGGGATTTTTTTCTGCTGTGCGTAGCCCAAAGTGTCATGCTCGGAATTCTGCCGCTCCACCAACAACCCAATGCCTGGTTTGTACACAATAAACTAAACAACGGTACCACCCCGGCGCCCAACTCAAACAGGGGCACGCAAAAATAACTCTTGTTGCCAACTTTTTTATTCGGCCGATTTAGGGGGTCAGGAGTGGTCGCATTGTATCGGCAGGAGTGATTTACCTCGAAATTAACGTCGTCGTTACTTTGATGAAACCTTCAATGTGAGGTGAGCAAAGATTTTCAGCAAACACAAAAACGGTTTAAAAAAAATTAGTTAAGTAGTTCTTTTTAAACAATTTTTTAATGAATCATTGTATAAGATTTAGGAGATAACTTTACTACACAGGAGGTTTTCCTTTGATAATAAAACCCTATTTTGTAAAAAAAAAAAAACACATAGGAGGTTTCATCAAAACAACGACGATCTCTTCTTTCGTTTTTCGAAATCGCCAAAAATCCATTTTGAGGCCGATTTTGATGCGTTTTTGTGTGCATTTACATCTTGCAGTCATAATTTCGACGCACCTTGCAGCCTTGATACCTGTTTGCACTGAGAATAATTTTAATTTTAGATTAAGCTACATAAGACAATAGCTATCAAAATTACGAATTCTTATATAACAGATCTTGCACAATTTCCATGACAGCATTATTGTGAATGTACAATCCTCGTGCGTGAACAGTTTTCCCGCACTTGTTTTGTAAATAACTATTATTATCACCAGCATTTTGATATCAACTTTACAACATTCATCAAATCCACCGCCGGCACAATTAAGTCATAAAAACTCGAGTTCTAATAACTGCGATTCAATTTATAATGAAAACATTTAGTTGAACGACGCCATAAAAAGGTCTCATAACCCGGGTTAATGGGCGAGTTTAAAAAATATATGTGTTTATACCCGACTGCAGTTATCCCTCATTGTCCGAATGTCGCTTTTCATATTTCAGGAGGGGTAAAAGTGGACTCGGGGGTTCGTTCTGCTGACATGCACGGGGCAGACATCGAATTTACTTTAAAATACCGCATACCGGGATTGCGTTCAATAATTCATGCATTCGTTTTCACGGCGATGCGAGATTTAGTTAACTCTGCACGTGTGCGCTAATTGCTGTTTGTTCGGAGTATATGTAGTCCGCAGAGGTTTAAAAGCTATATATATATATATATATATATATATATATATATATATATATATATATATATATATATATAAACACATCAATATGGCAGATTTAATCTAATTACTAATTCTCAGAACTGGGACGAATCCTCAAAACAATGATTCGAATCACGATCTGATTCCGTGTTATTCAAATTAAAGAGGATGTCTATGTTTTTAAACTTCACGTTGAACCAGTGTTTTATACGACTGGCGACATGCTTAATCAAGTAAATTAATGGCGATACTGAAAAATTCATAATAAATTTTAAAAATTATTGAAAATTTATTATAAATTTGAACAATTACCGAACTTCTTGAAAATGCACACTAATATGAAAATACCTTGAATTAATTTTGCGAATTTTAGAAATTAACGGAAATCTTGGAAGTTTACGTAAAGCGTTTATATTTTTTAAATTGACTAAAACGTTGAAAACTGACGAAAAATGGTCGAGATTTTGAAAATTAAGTAAAATTGTGAAAATTTATGAAAATTTACGAAAGTGAAGTTTTTAGTGAAGTTCACAATATACGTTTTCACCATACAGCTATAGTGGCATTTTGTGAACTTCACAATATTTCAGTGTTTTATACGCGTGGCGCACGAAGTAAAATTTCGACATAATATATAAAATTACGAAAAAACTATTCGTGAAAATGCAAACAGTGTCTTAATTAATAAGACAATTTAAGACGATAAATATCCATTGAAACAACTACTTCCCGTGCAAATACACCTCCGGATATTGAATTATACAATGAAATATTTAAAATCTTATTTAATTTGATTTGTTACAACGCTCTATTAAAGTATATGTAACGTTTAGGTCAAATTCTCTTCAAACCAACTAACAATATAATTTAAAATTAAAGGAGAGATAGCAACAAATTTGAAGTGAAAGGACTTGGATTAAAACTAATATCTTAGGCCATCTATAGACGCGTTTCGAGATTTATCTCTCTTCAGTATAGCTTTGCTTATGACGTTTAAAAAATTAGGAATAAAATTAAAACAAACTTACTTGGAAAAAGTGTTGTGTGTGGAATGAACAGGTACACAATTAAGACACTGTTTGCATTTTCACGAATAGTTTTTTCGTAATTTTATATATTATGTTTAAAGTGTGCAAACTATAAGAAGCGTAAGCTTATTTTCTCGAATTCAAATAGTTTTGAATTTGAATTTATCTTGTTTAAAATTTCGAGTTAAGAAAATCCTGACAATTTGGTTTGGTCACTTCGCTAGCGGCCAAACCAAATTTTCAGGCTTTTCTAAACTCGAAATTTTACTTTATGCTTAATCTAGGAGTGAAAAACACTCGCTTAAAGCTTCAAATTTAACTCTTGAAAAAAAAACAACGTATATCTGAAGATTTACAGCACTGAAATTAGGATATGTATACTTAAAATAAAAAACTCCCTGTATCTAATTATGTATTTCGAGTTCAATGTCACTGTAGAATTTAAAGCCAGTTTAAAAATACTTTCTTGACACAGTTGAGATAAAACATGGAGAAAATCACCGTTAATGAAATCAACGCACCATGTTCAATTCCTATAGGATTTCCTTGGTTCAGAAACACGCGACTTCTGTTGGTAATTTTAAGTTTTCCAAAAATACGTTTGCGACGCAAACCGGCTGGTTTATTTTAAATTGCACACAAACAAGACATGTGCCTCCGTCTACATTGTGAATCCCCCAGTAATGACGTAGTGGATTGTGTAAAGCTCGTCTTTTATTTTCTTGTCGTTTACTTTGTTTTCACTGCAGAGCATAGAATTTGCTTGTACTAATGAAATGCTTAAAATATTAATACTTGAAACAATTGTATCTTTTACAGTTATACAAACTCACTTAATGTACGATTCACAAGAGGTGTCCCATGGCTTCCTTGATTTGTAGTGCTCTCTGCACCAATACATGTAATACGAAAATAGTTTGATGTCATCAGATTACGTGTGTGAAAAGAGACAATAAACTTCATAATATGTCTGCTATGGTTTTTAGATGGAACATGCGAAAACGTATGTTCCGGTATGCAGCTTTAACATTTTTAGGTTAAATGCCACATTTTGACAATGTCTTCGTAAAACTAAATCTGTAAAAACCCAGCCACAAATCATTTTAATTAATGTGCACAATCGTTTTAAATGTGCGTTCAAGTGGTATAATTCTAATTTCCACATCTACTAAATAGTTTAAGTATTTACAGAAATAAATAATGCATTTATGTTGATTTTGTGTAAGCTCAAACGAAAATGTTAGTTGAATCGAATAGTCATCGGATTAATCTGTTAATACAGGGAATTTTTCTTTTAAGTATACATACAGAAAATTTTCTATTAGGTATACATATGCATACGTTTTTTTTAAAGAGTTCAATTCGAATCTTAAAACGAGTGTTTTCCACTCCCAGGCTAAGCATAAAGTAAAATTTCGAGTTTAGAAAAGCCTGAAAATTTGGTTTGGTCGCGTAGCGCGAAGCGCGGAGCGGCCAAACCAAATTTTCAGGCTTTTCTAAACTCGAAATTTTACTTTATGCGCCACGCGTATTAAACACTGAAAGCACTGAAATATTGTGAACAAGTAAACTTCGGTTGAAATCAGTGTCTAATACGCGTGGCGCATAAAGTAAAATTTCGAGTTTAGAAAAGCCTGAAAATTTGGTTTGGTCGCTCCGCGCTTCGCGCTACGCGGCCAAACCAAATTTTCAAGGTTTTCTAAACTCGAAATTTTACTTCATGCTTAGCCTGGGAGTGGAAAGCACTCGTTTTAAGCTTTGAATTGAACTCTTTAAAAAAGGCGTATGCATATGTATACCTAATAGAAAATTCTCTGTATGTATACTCGTCGGTGTCTCAATCTCAAATCTAAATGAGGTTAACACTGAGCGAATTGGAAAATTCAACCCATCTAAATCACAGTCTCGTCTGAATAGGTTCAAGGTTCCATCCCAAGTTGTTATGACTACTGTGATGAACAATATAGGCAAATTGAAGACTAACTCTGACTGGAACAATATTCAGCTCTCTTGAGATCAAACACATGTACAGCGAGAACTATAAAAAGCTACGGAAGATGAATAAAAAATCCGACTATTGCAAGGAGAACCGAATTTACATACTGAATGTACCGTGCGATCGTTTATAACGTAATTTAGAGTAGGCTTTAAAATTTAAATTAGATTGGCACTACTGACTGTTAACACATAGTTTACCGTAACCTCAAATTTATTTCATCATTCAATTAGCAGTCTGGGCAACTCAACAACAAAAAATGCCGCCTACTCTAAATAATAATTTAAACGATCGCACTGTATATCAATTACGGAAAACAAGAATATTCCTACCATCACGGAAAACTAGCTACGCCCAACAGACAACCCACCTACTTAAATATTTGTTATCAAAATACCAGAGGATACGTAGTAAAACACATGATTTTTACGTTACCTATTGCATATTTGAATTTAAAAATGAAAAGCCTGCGGGAAGACCTGGACTAAAACACAAGAAGCTTTTTAGAAAAATGTTCAATTTAATAACAATTTAATTAAAACACTTAACTTTGCTTTACCACTTTTATTTTACTTTTCAGTGACTATAGTTTTGACTACAAGCTAGTCATTATCAACCTGTCTTAATTTGGTAATGACTAGCTTTTAGTCGAAACTATAGTCACTGAAAAGTAAAATAAAAGTGGTAAGACAAAGTTAAGTGTTTTAGTTAAATTGTTATGAAGATATACCACAAAGTGAACGCCAACCAAATTAAAGATTCAATTTAATAAACAAGACAACTGCTTTCGAAATTTTCTTCGAGGGCCTGGTAGGTAACGTATTCATTCTCATTTTTACAACTTAAGTAAAGATTAATTATCAAAATGTGTAATTGTCTTTTATTTTTATTCGTGTCTCACAACTTCCCGCCAATTTTTGTAAACTCAAAAAACGCATCTTTCTAAAAAGCATCTTTAATTGCTCAAATCGTTATAATTCTAACGAATTGCTTATGACAATAGTTATGTTATTTAGCAATATTACAGATTTCAAATGCGCAAAATATCGATTTTAATAGTAGTTCTGTCTCCAAAACAAAATGTGTCTCATAACTCTAGACTCTTCGCTACTATTAAAAATGTCTCATAACTCTAGACTCTGCGCTACTATTAAAAAAAAACATCTATCCGTTAAACTGAACGAATTTAAATTACACACTTTGCACCTTGTAAACTTGGACGAAGTTCCGTTCCAATTGTAAACATTTATCACGATGATCTAATAAACACATTAAGTATTTCAGTCGAGCGTAGCAATTTAAATAACTGAGGATTTAAACGCGCAATCCTATGTAATCCACAAAGGAGTACCAACAGAAGAGTTTATGTTTTAAGTTTTAATGAATAAAACTATTCTAAATGTAAACAGTTCAATTTAGAGAATACTTTAAGTTTTATCATTATAGCACAATCCAATTATTTTTTAATTTAATTATACTTCCATGGTATGCAGAAATTTGGATGAAGTATTTTAGTGTAACATTTTCTTTCTTTCATCATTTTAAGTAAATATATTATAAATACTGTGAAGTTTGCTCTTCTCTACAAGCTTTTAGCTTCGAGAAGAGAAAACTACAAAAATATAATAATTCACATTTATGAATTATATTAGAATTAAATATTGTACCTTAAATTCTTAAAAAATGGTTTAATTATTATAATAATAATATCCCAAAGAAAATTGCTTGAATTTAGAAAGCGCAAGATTTGGTTAGAGGAAATAATTATTTCTAAAATGTATTAACCTGAGATAAAACTTGAGCAGTGTATTTTGAAATTCACCTTAAAATGAGTGTTTTATACGCGTGGCGCATGAAGTAAAATTTCGAGTTTAGAAAAGCCTGAACATTTGTATTTGCCAGGGCGCAACTAGCTTCGCTCGCGTGCCACGGAAAAACCAAATTTTCAGGCTTTTCTAAACTCGAAATTTTACTTCATGCTTAACCTGGGAGTGGAGACACTCGTTAAAAGCTTTAAATTGAACGTTTTTATGAAAACAACGAATTGCTGAAAAAATGTGTAATTAATAATAATAATAATATGATTTATTGTCCATTGATGTAGAGTCGATAACAGGCACATATAAGACATAGTCACTGATAACAAATATCTACAGCTAATTAGTACCATAGATGAAATATTCATTTAAATCGTAAAACGTAGAACTTAAAAGGAGAATTCCATGTAAACGTATTCGTTTAGTTATTGTCTACATTCCTATTAAATATTCTCAGTTTTTCAATCTAATATAGACTTCTTACTTCATGTTTATATTTCCCTAAAACATATATTTGAATTCTAATTTTTTTAGTTACACGTATTATTAATTCAAACCTTAATTATATGCTGAAATTCGATTAATCAGTCAATTAAGACACGGAAATTAATAATCCGCCATTAAACGTTTCAGGTAGCGGTGATAAAAATTGATTTCAGGTGAATGTGAAATGTAGTCGGATGGGATGGCGAGGAATTTAATTACGAGTGAGGAAATGCTTGAAAAATTTAATATCGATATGCGTGGGCTCTTGAATTTTCATTTTGCAAATATGTATCGTTAGTACGAAAGCGATTATGAAATTGGATTTTATTTTAACTTTGTTTATTTGATACAAGGAAATTAATATTACTTTAATAATTATTATCACTCTATCTCTATAATGTAATGGCCACCGTTTATAAATAAATAAATAAACTTTAAAAATAATCATAAAAAAATCAAAGGGTGCACCGAAAATACCTTTTTAAACATTTAGTGCATGTAAAACAATTCATTATTTTTAGTCATTCGCTATTTTTATAAAAGTATTTGATTTTAAACTTTTAACAGGTGTTTCCAGTCTGTGATTACGCAGGAAGTAAAAATCGAGTTTAGAAAAGCCTGAAAACTGGGATTTGCCAAAACGGCATTTATTACCACTATAACATTTTAAGACCAAGTAACTTAGTCGACTACTTTTGTCTACTTAACATGAACTACTTTTTCGGCTGTTTTTTTAACTATGTGAACTGAATTTTGACTATTATAGTATTTGACGTGAGCCCCTCGGTTAACTATACAGAGAGTTTTTCTTTTAAGTATACATATCGCAAGTACAGCGTATACACTGTTAGTCTTCAGATATTCGTTGTTTTTTAAAAGAGTTCAATTTGTAGCTTTAAGCGAGTGTTTTCCATTCCCAGGTTAAGCATGAAGTAAAATTTGGAGTTTAGAAAAGCCTGAAAATTTGGATTTGCTGGAGCGCACGAGCGAAGCTAGTCGCGCCCCGGCAAATCCAAATTTTCAGGCTTCTCTTAACTCGAAATTTTACTTCATGCGCCACGCGTATAAAACACAAACACATTGCAAAGTTGAAAACATACTGCTTGTTTTTATCTTGTGTCAATAGATTTTGGATAGACTGTATAAATTGAAATAAAGATGCACTATAAAAACCATAGGGCATGATTCTTATTTTTAATAAAACGTTTTTAATTAAAACGTTAATGTTAATGTATATATTGAGGAAAATAAAGACTTTAAAAAAAAAAAAAAAAAAATGTACGATTTCTAAATGTTCCTACTTCACACACTAGTTACCTAAATAACTATTTATGACATTACTCATATTTTATTGAGCAAACATTCCAACTCAAACTGTTGGAATTTTCACAACTTAACGATTTTCATAATTAATTACGATTTTCGTCATTTATCGGGTATTTCGTCAGATTTTAAAATACCTTGTTAATTCTGTCGTTTTGATAATAATTACGATTTTCGTTAATTGCTCATCACAATGCTCATCATTTTGAGAATTTTCAACGTTATCAACGCATTATGCCCTTTCAAATGAAATTGCCGTAAATAAACATTAAACATATTAATTCATTGCTATAATTAACGTTTACAAACGGAGTCATATTTTGTTTGTATAAAATATAAAACTACGATAATATTCATATAAACCGCAAACATTTGGTATGTACTTTTATTACACATATTTCATATAATTTTCAGCTTCATATACATATTTTCATATTAAAATATAAGGATTTTTTTAAAGTATAAATATGCATCTGGTGTAAGTTTTACGACATCCGTTGTTTATTAAAAGAGTTCAATTTGAATCTTTAAATGAGTGTTTTCCACTCTCAGATTAAGCATTAAGTAAAATTTCGAGTTTAGAAAAACCGGAAAATTTGGTTTGGTCGCTCCGCGAAGAGGGGCGACCAAACCAAATGTTCAGGCTTCTCTAAACTCGAAATTTTACTTCTTGCGCCACGCATACAAAACACTCATTTAATGTGAAGTTAAGAATGCACGTCTTTAGCATAGTGCTTTTTTAAGATATTTCGAACTCAACTTGGAATCAGTGTTGTATACGCGTGGCGCATGAAGTATAATTTCGAGTTTTTAAAAGACTGAAAATTTGGTTTGGTCGCTCCGCAAAGCGGAGCGACCTACCCACATTTTCAGGTTTTCATAAACTCGAAATTTTACACTTAAATTATTGTTGAGTTACGTGAGGGTTAACTAAGTTATTAAATTAAAGAATTGAGTCTCCTTTCTTCACACAATTTTACTTCATGCTTAATCTGGGAGTAGAAAACACTCGTTTAACGCTTTAATTCAAACTCTTTACAAAAAATTTTGAAGATTTACAGTTACAGTTTAAAAGAAAAACTCCCACCATTAAAAACAGTTGGTTTTAGCTATTGTTCGGACTTGTTTAGTAATTTTAAAACAAATCGGACAAGAAAAATAAAGTGTGGTTGAGTATGCTTTTGGTGTCGTGTATTTTAGCATACAAATAAACTGTTTCTTTAAGTATTCATCGTTTCACACATAAACAATTACCAATAACTATTCTTATATTTAGTCTATTTTGACTGACTAAACACATTTAAGTTATGTTTATTAAACATTCCAAACATGACAGGTTTTTGTAATGTTGATGAAACATAAGTTAAATGTGTATAGTGAGTTATTTTAACCTTTTTTTGTTCAGTGGAATATGTGTTACAACTTTTTTCTAACAAGTGTCTATAAACTGTCGGCATCTCAGTTCTGACTTCAGAAACATACGTCGTAATTAGACATATCATTAAATTTATTTCACGTTTCCGAGATTTATCGAATCGTGTGACTAAATCTAAGATATGTAATTTGTTTTTCAAAGCAACCGAGATGCCGACAGTTTATAGACACTCGTTATTTAGAATGTTATTGTATGCCTTATAGAATAGAAAACACCTGTTTCTAAAAAATATATTGCAGTTATTTATAACGCTGTGTTTTTAATGTTTTATAAATTTCTCATATTTACTTAGTAATAGTCACATGTAAATAAATAAATCATAAGAAAGATATTATTTAAAATTTAATAAAATTATTACCTTTGTCGTTATCATTGGCATCTTTCTTAGGTCCAGATTCACCATCACTAATATTAGCTCCTGTAGTGACGAAAAACCTATTAGGAAGATCAGTTTTCCAAGTCCACCGACAACTATCCTCGAAATCACACTCCGTGTCCTTATCACCCCCATTCCTATCATTATCAATATTCTTATACTCCAGCACCCTTTTAACGCTATCAAACTTCCTCCCAATACTCAAAGACTGCTCGTTGTTGATCCCACCATAGGAAGGTTCCCTGGTCCATGTATAATTGGGCTCCATGGGCTTAGCATCCGCTGGCATCTCCTCATTAAGCTTTATGTTCTTATCTTGATTAAGCTTCATCCGCAAATAATTAAAATCCGCCTTATCCGCATCCCTCCTTGCCCTGTGTATAGTATTGCTGATATTTGGACGTATGCTCGTGATCTTGCTGGTGGTGCTCTTGATCCTGTTGTCTATCTCCCTGTTGATGATCCGGTCGCCCCATTTACCTTCGATCTTGGCGCATATCGAGAAGAGAATTATGCAGGAAAAGAAGCGCCTGAACGTGGCCATGTTCACACCAAAAACATACCGAATTATTCAAACCCCGAACTGCATCCCCTCAACGTGCCCACTTCTGGACGGTAGCCAGATGTTTAAGTTCAGATACGCGCCCGGTTGAGCAGCCCTAATGCCAAAGGCCATCGACATCACTAATTCTTTTAAAAGTTATAATTTCAAGAAATTATCGATCACTTTCTTGCTAAATTAATTCGTGGTTTATTAAAAAAAACAGATCTCAACACACTTTAACACAATTTTCAAAAGAAAACTCGCAACGAGAGTTTACGGCTTGTTAATTTGGCGAGTGCGTGCGAAGTGCGCGATGGCCAGCGAGCTTTTAACAATTCTGAGGATGACAGCTGTCCGTGTCCGAGACGCGAGATGTAAAAATATCCCGGTTAGGTACAACCCATCTCCGTTTGCCGGCCAAATTTAACACGGGACGCCTGTATGCGGCTTCTACCACGAGAACGAGATAGATAGAAGCGCTATCGATTTTTCTCAGCCAAATGGAAAGAGTAGATCTGCCACGCCGCGAAAATTCGGATGTTGCACGCTCTGGCCCTCTAGCGGGATGCTGCGGAAGAAGCGGCGTCGCGACGCCGAAGTTTCCTCTCCTGGTATCATTAGCGATCCATATGCCCTTTTGTGCAAATACATTTCCGTTTTGTTTACACGTTTTTATTACAGATTACCTTGTTTTATGGCTAAATTATGCAAAACTGCTTCATCTCCAATTTTATACGTACTTTTAATAACAGTTTTAAATGAATTAAATTTTACACCAGCGATAAACAACCAGTGCTTTGTACCA
Organism: Philonthus cognatus; assembly: GCA_932526585.2. Classification (NCBI taxonomy): domain Eukaryota; kingdom Metazoa; phylum Arthropoda; class Insecta; order Coleoptera; family Staphylinidae; genus Philonthus; species Philonthus cognatus. The sequence continues at coordinate 38,811,793 of OW052243.1, forward strand.
TTTATCAAGCGCGGCGACAAAGAACTACGATACGTGAAATTGAGATATTTCCCATCAATGCAATGTTGATTTTTTTATGACTTACGAGTGTATTCGCCTATTTCTCCATTCACAATATCATTTTTACTTTTCCCCAAGTGGAGGATCCTTTACATTCAGTAAATATCCTACGAATGCATATTTTGACTAAAAAAATTGTCTGACTCTACTTGTAGGAGCGTAATTAACTAGCCCCTGTATTTGCATTACGAGATGGGAAACCCACAAGAACCACCTTGGAGCCAATATATGGTATCTGGTATTGGGGGAATGGGCATTACTGCACTCTTAGACCTCATTAGGCCCTTTGTGCTTCCTCTCGCTACGGGCCACTGATCCTCATTTCACCCACCCCGTCTTGTCTAGGTAGTCTAGTATTACTGAGGTGATGATGACTATCGTCGGCGATTTCTCACCCAGTATGGATCCTCTCGTTGATAAATGTGCTGGGCAATTACTGAGGACGTGCCTGGCAGCTGTCTTCCATTTTCACATCCTCGATAGGGAGTCAATTATGCCCACCTGGTATAAGTGTCCATTTAGTTCGCAGTGACCGGTTAGAAGCAGCTATCCGCCTGAGGTTCCTTCTAGTCATCTGCAGGTATTGATTGCCTGAACTTTCGTTGGAGTCGGTAATGTCTTCTTAGGGAGTTTGCAGCCTTCCGTATCATCCGAACACTTCCTGATTTTTTTAAGTGTATTAGAATGTAACATATGCATAGTGACAGGAGTGTCAACCGCACTAGCGGCTCCCTTGAGATTACATTCATCTCAACCGCTGCTCTAGTCAGTGTATCAGCCCTCCTGATACCTATGTTCACGTCGTGCCCGTTACCCAGCAGATTTCCATGTTGTTATGCATTGCTGCCCGCCATAGTTTATTATGGCTTTATATTGTTGTCTCTGAAGCAGTGTATGGCTTCTTCAGGGACATTACCGCTTGCCTGCTATCCGTTAGAATCAGTATGGCTTCATTTCACACATTGCAGCTTAAGATGGTATCAGCCGTAATTATATACTCCAGTTGTGCGACGGTCGCATATTTACGCATGGGGAGTTTTATATGGATCTTTAGGGTTATAGAGAGAGTCGGCAATAAGAATCTACATCGACGGCTCAAAAAGGAAGAATAGTTCAGGGATTAGAGCTTGAACTATTCTTCCTTTTTGGCATGTCGGCCATGCAGTAGTCAGTGCTAGCCTCTAATAAAGGTATGTCTTTGCAGACCTTCCTCCAAAGGTGATCTTTGACTTCCCCACAGTTCTTACTGTTACAAATCGCGCCTTGCAGGCGAAGTACGGTCTCCATAGCCAGTGACATCCATCACACATTCATACATACAAAACAACCAACTAGTCGGTATACAATTTCGCAGTACTAGCTCAGGACGACCCTGCATATTATTGTTTAATGTTTATTTACGGAAATTCAATTTATAGTACATAATGCTTAATATTAACAATTACATCAAAAATAATAAATAAGTTAAATATAAAATCACAAACAATGTACAAATAGAACAAACAAAACAGATTAAAACGCAAAGCCTCTAAACAAAAAGTCACTAATTTGTCTGTCGGAGACCAAAGTTTCTCCCGTAGAAGAGGTCAAAGGAGCGAAAATCCCCGGTAGGCACATTGATTTTAAAATGGCCCAGAAGGTAAGGGCAGTCGATCCAACCATTTAATAGATTGAACTATAGCATAACATCTGCATTCCTTTGTCTCTGCTCCAACGTATCAACTTCCACATCCTTTAGAATTTCTCGGTAGGAACCAGAAAGTTCAAACTTATACGCAATAAAGCGTATACATTTGATCTGAACCCTTTAGAGCAAATCTACCGCAGAGTTGCTATAGGGATTCCATGCAACAGTACTTTAAATGCGGTCTCACAACAGTAGAATATAATGCAAGTAGAGTACTGATGTAAGTGAGCTCTTTAGTGTTTCGTCTTATAAAACCTAGCATACGTTGAGCTTTCGACTATATATTAGTTAGATGCGAGTTGAAATTCCACTGTCGAGTCAATGTAACGCCTTAGTCCGTGACCGATGAGATATCCTACAACTGTTTGTTATTAATGTAATAATTCTTTACAGCAGAAAGAAAAAAAAACACACCAAGACTGGAATCTATCCAAATCAATATTATTGAGATTATCAACTAGAGGGCGTACTTCTCCGTTTCCTACGCTTAGCTTAACCCTGCACGTTGGTTGGTTTGCACAATTAACTAGTGGGTACACAACTTTATAGTTCTAACTCATGACCCTGCAAGCTAATTGTTTTATTTATTTAATCCCCTTTGCTTATGTTCTTAATTTTTTTCTTTTTACTTCTATTGACCAAATTTGTTTACCTGATTTCAACTTACTCTTTTTGATTTGGTACTGAGCGTACTCATACGTGATATACCTCCATGTTCTTCTTCTTCCTAACTCTATTTATTATGCTGCAATTTACTCTTTTTGAAAATAAATCACCTGACTCGAATTAAACTCAACCATATCAGATCAAACTGTCTCCGTTTCCGTTTGCAAAAATATTTGAAGATTTACAGTTTATAAGAAGATATTTAAACTTAAAATAAAATCTCCTTGTATGGCAGGCGCGGCTCTTGGCCTATCTTTAGCTGAAGTAACAAACTTCTCGTTATTAAAAGGTCGCATGATCTATAATATATTCCATTTGTTTCTGGATCTCGCCTAGCCATGCTTTCGTGTTGTTGTGTTGCAGTATCAACATTTACATTTTTTATTAATTGGCACTCCTGATTCCTTATTTTAACAGTGTTGCAATAATTTATGATATCATAAGTAATCCTCTTTTTAATTTTCAAGAGGTTTATTGTTAATCTTGCAACAATTATTTCGCCACGCGGTCGCTTCTTCGAGCATTTTATTATTAAATCAAATTAATCTAGTGTTGCAATGCTGTGTCAATGTCAAAGTGAAAAATAATTTCAGGCACATATTAGATATTAACATGCCAAAGATTATCTCTGAATCAAAAAGGTTACATATTCTGAAATCCTACAAACATTTTAGGCAAAGTAATCCTGCTTTGGCTAAGCTTTCAGGGAAATGTGTAGTTATTATGGATAATGCTGCATACCATTCTGTGCAATTAGACAAAACTCCTTCATTTTCTTGTAAGAAGTGCGAAATGCAGGAGTGGTTGGTTAAACACAATGTAAAATTCAATCCAAAATTAACTAAAAAGGAACTATGGGCTTTATTTATACCTTTTCGATCAAATGACAAAATTTACGTAGTTGATGACATTTTGAGAAAGAACGGGCACGAAGTTCTTAGATTACCGCCATACCATTGTCAATACAATCCAATTGAAATGGCATGGGGGTTTTGTAAGACTTACTACAATAAGCACATAAATTCTAAGCAACCATCTAAGAATCGTGTTCAGAATTTATGGCTTGAGTCTCTCTCAAAATGTACATCCGATATGTGGCAAAATTTCTGTGATCATTGTGAAAAACTTATTTCGGATGACTGGACAAAACACATGGGGAACCTTTCTTTTGAAACCATTCCTCCTTTTATTATTTCGCTTGGGGAATCTGGCTCAGAACAAACATCAGAAGATTCAGATGCAGGTTCTCTTGACTAAATAATTAAAGTGGAATGAGGGCTTAAAAATTGTTTGACATGAAAATTATCAGTATCACAAGAGGGTGGGAATAAATTCGCAATTCTACAAAAAAATACTGAGGGATGGATGGAGTTGATCAAAATGTGTTAACGGGAAGACCCAAGCGAGAAATTCAAATGGATGACGAAATAAGTTTGCAGAGCCGAATTCATTATATTTGTTATATACAATATTATTGCTGTGTTTGTATGTACAAAAACCAAGTAGTAAATTTTGTTAATCTTAAAACTGCATATTATTATCCTTTTATATCTGAAAATTTGTAAAACAGGCAACAGTGTAAGATCACAATAGTCAGAAATTATAACCTTAAAATCGAACATCTGACAGTGACATTTAAAAACCCTGATTTAAAACACAACCAGCCCCTAGCTATGGAAAAGTGACAGTTTAAGTACTGTCACTTTTCCATAGCTAGGCGAGATCCAGAAACAAATGGAATCGTGTATACCCGTAAGACTTATCTGACAATAACCATATTCTATGACGTAACGGACGTTGAATAACAACATGTACACGAAGAGAATGTAACTTCACTTTTTGTACATGGATCATTTGCCTCCCCTGAAGTTGGCCACGAGCCGCCCCTGCTGTATGGTGATAAAACGAAACCTTACTCAGACTTCACTGTAATTTCCTTGACTTCGCGATTCTTTTATACAAAAATTATTATTTACTAATATTTGTATGGTATTTCTCGTATTTACCTACCGGATATTAAGTTTCTTTAATTATTTTCGGTCAAGGTGCATGTGCAGGACAGTACAATTTTTGAACTTTTTTTTTAAACATATGTATTTTTATGAGAAAATAACGAATCTGAAGTCCATTTTTTTAGAAAACTTACTGTTTTAGCGAAATTAATTTTTAAAGTTGTCGATTTTGAGAAATTATTTATCGCTCATATGTGTGATTTTATACACATTTCCTGAATAAAATAGACCCACATTACAACTTAGACACAAGTTCTTAAGTATTATTCGCAATTTATTACTTTGTCTTAAATTTTAAGCGAATACACTGATTTAATTTTACACTATAAAAGTGACGTTTGTTGACAACTATTTATATGAAATATGTGTAATACCGACTAATGCCTCAGATTGATATAATTTCATGAAAAAAAGAACAGGTGGCGCTAGTGTATTATTTATTTGGTTTATTTCATCAATGTATGTTCTTTATGTACATGCGCTATAATTTTATAGTTGATTAGTTAAAATAAATGTATTATGTTTAACCCATTAAAGGCCGAGCAATTATAGAGTTGACTTTTAAAGTTGATTTTTGGCAAAATTCTGCAATTCTCTTTATGATTTCTATGAATAACTTATTATTAACTTTTTGGATTATTACTCATTAAAAAAAATACATAAGTGCGTTTCTAACTTCCCAATATTTCAGTGTTTTATACGCGTGGCGCATGAAGTAAAATTTCGAGTTTAGAAAAGCCCCGTGAAAATTTGTCGAGGGTCGCTGCGCGACCCTCTACAAATTTTCTATGAGGGGCTTTTCTAAACTCGAAATTTTACTTCATGCTTAGTCTGGGAGTGGAAACACTTGTTCTAAACTTCATATTGCACGTTTTAATAAAGAATCGATTAATGACTGAAAATTTACAGTGTATACATTTTGCATATTTAAAAGAAAAAAATCACAGTATGTAGAATGTTTCTTTTAAATATGCAAAATGTATACTCCGTAAATTTTCAGGCATTAATCGGTTTTTTCTAATAAAAACGTGCGATATAAAGTTTGGAACAAGTGTTTCCACTCCCAGACTAAGCATTAAGTAAAATTTCGAGTTTAGAAAAGCCCCGTGTAGAAAATTTGTCGAGGGTCGCGCAGCGACCCGAGACAAATTTTCACGGGGCTTTTCTAAACTCGAAATTTTACTTCATGCGCCACGTGTACAAAACACTGAAATATTGTGAAGTTTGAAATACATACTCACATTTTTCTCCATACATTTTCAAGTCAGGTCAATTAATATAATAAATAAAATTAGCTCATTTAGTAATTTGATTAACAAAAAATGTATAATGTTGCGTTTATGCACCAATGGCGCTTAATGGGTTAATGTATATATGAATACACAATTTTAATATAAATGCAGTAAAATATATGTAAATTTGCACAACATCGCGGCGGAACAAATAAAATGTCATTTGACAGAAACGTTATTTATGATAGGTTATTATTAATTTATCTTATAGTTCTTATAGTGTTTTCGGATTAACACATTGTTGCTGCACATTTCTTCTAGTTGTGTTTGGATTACAGTTTCAGTGTTCATTCACTTTTTTCGAGTTTTATAACGTTACAAACTTTTATGCCAACATAACCTAATTTAGAAATAAATGAAATAGGCAATGTGCGTAAAGAGACATAAGCAAATTATACAAATGCAAACCTTGCTACTAACCCAACCACTTTATTCTCAACTTTCAAGAGACAACCCTTAACTGGTGACGTGGTTAAAATTTAATACCATTGGTGAAGTAGAGTTTTTTTGGACGCCCATTGAAATTATCTTCAGAATAATCACTTTCTAAAGCTTTTATAATATGTTTCTAAATGAGTAGCTGCTTCCAAATATTGTTCATTCGACTATGATGAATGTGTAAATCTGTGGCTTAGCGCAAAAACCAGTTAAGTCGATTTTTTGTCGAAATTGAGTTAGCTGCACTTAAAACACTCTTTAGGTATAATGTGTGCAATAAGACACATGTTTAATTATATCATAAACCTTTCTGCTAACCTAACCTGACCAAATAGTATGTGGAATTGCTAACGTGTGCAAACGTGCAACGTAGGTAATTAATTCTATCATAAACCTTTATACTAACCTAACCTAAATATATATGAAATCGCTAATGTTTAGAAGGAGACTTAAACAATTTATTCTATCATAAACCTTTCTACTAACCTAGAAATGTATAGAATCACTAAAATGAGTATGTATTTAATGTATGCAAATCTTTCTGCTAACCTAACCTAACCTAGAAGTGCATGGAATCGCTAAAGTGTTCTATGGGGCCTAATATCAAGTATTAAATACGGTATAATGCGGCCCGCCAGAGTTTCTGGATTGGGAGACTCGAGCTAGGATGTATAACTGTTACTGCTGTTATTAACATTTCAAATCAAACACTTACCGTTCATCTAAAAGACACGAAAAACGACACAAATACACTAAATAACAAACTGACTACAGTAAAATTATGTACAGAAATTACAAAGTATGTACAGCAATTACAAACCACAATAAAAATTGTTTTACAATAAATATCTCAAAACAATTGACTCCCGCCGGTCGATAAGGTCGCTATCTACTTTATCGGCCGCCGAGTCAGATGTACTGATTTCACTTATGAATAAATTACTGAATTCATTCAAATGTAGTGTAATTGCTTTATTCTATATCAAATAATTAGAAAATATTATTATTACTTGTTATATATTTTGATTAATAAAAGCATTTGATTATGTACTAGCGCCACCTAGTTTTTACACACCTAATCATGGCGATACCAGCGGTGACAATTGAATTTTGGATAAACAAATCTCAAATGTCACCGTTTATATGTTAACGATGTTAACATTAAATTTGTGTAGTGTATTCACGTTAAAATACAAGTAAAAGATCAAAATTGGTGCAGATATGTAGCAATGTATAAGGAAGTTATGCTGTGTTTTCACTTTACACTGGATATGTGGTATAAAATTGCAAGAAAAGGCAAAAAGGACATCTCATAAAAACATTAACCTAAAACACAAATTGTGACTAAACGGTAAGTTTTAGACAAAAACATAAATTAGATTATTCATTGTCACACACAAACGCAGACAATTTCACTAAACAAGTTCTCAAAAAGGTCAAAATGTCGAAAAAAAAAAACCAATTTATTTAAAACATTTATTCAAAAATCATTGAAGAAAATAAGGCTTCAGTGCATGTGTTGGACACATGCACTGAAGCCTTATTTTCTTCAATGATTTTTGAATAAATGTTTTAAATAAATTTCGTCACTCAATTTTGCAAAATTAACACTGCGGATTGGACGAATAGAAATAATTGAAATAATCATCATTGAACTGATTTTTCGCGATATTTTAATGGTGTATTAAAACACGTGTAAATGTGAATATAAACATGATATTTTAATAAATTCAAAAGTTACCTTTTTAAAATCAAGTGGTTCGGCTTAGCAGAGGTTAGAAACACGGGAGAAGAATAAAGTGTTTGATAACTGAACGCTGAAAAAGAATTAAAATCAATAGAAGTTATTAACTTATATAATTTTATTTTCATACCTTTAAACAATTATCACGCTGATTTCAATAATGTATAATAATCAATATTGTATAATAAACGTATGTATGCCAGAGCTGGGACGAATCCTAGCAAAAAGGATTCGAATCACGAATCCGAATCACCTAATATGATTCGAATCACGAATACTCAAATAAAGGATTCGTAAGAGATAAATATGATTCGAATCAAAGATTCGAATCCTGTTTTTTCGAATCACGAATACAAATCCTTTAAGAATAAATTTGATTTTATCATTTTTTTTTCAACCATTTATGTATAAATATTATTACCAGTTGTTTTAACAAACATATTTAAAACATAATTATTTATTATTAACACTGAAGATCGTTGATAACAGACTAAACATCTGATTCCCTGTTACTCTAATTAAAGATGTATTTGTGTGTTTCTGAACTTCCATTCAAATCAGTGTTTTGTACGCGTCCCGCATGAAGTAAAATTTCGAGTTTAGAAAAGCCCAGAAAATTTGTCTCGGGTCGCTGCGCGACCCTCGACAAATTTTCACGGGGCTTTTCTAAACTCGAAATTTTAATATTAACACTGAATTTTAATATTAACACTGAAGATCGTTGATAACAAACTAAACATCTGATTCCCTGTTACTCTAATTAAAGATGTATTTGTGTGTTTCTGAACTTCCATTCAAATCAGTGTTTTGTACGCGTGGCGCATGAAGGAAAATTTCGAGTTTAGAAAAGCCCGAAAATTTGTCGAGGGTCGCTGCGCGACCCTCGACAAATTTTCACGGGGCTTTTCTAAACTCGAAATTTTACTTCATGCTTAGTCTGGGAGTGGAAAACACTTGTTTAAAGCTTCAAATTGAGCTCTATTATAAAATCGACGAATGCCTGGAAATTACGTAGATAAAAAATTCACTGAATATTATTAAAACTGGGAAAGTCAGAGAAAAGTTATGAAATTATATTCAAATTGACCAAAACAGTAACAAAAAAGCCATATTTATTTATTTATTTATTCATCAACGGTAAACACCTTTTACAAAAATAAGAACACATTTTGAGATAGTGACAATAACAAAAATTAAGTCAATGAATTAAACATAGGCCATAAACACAATACTATATCGATAATTATTATAAATATACATTATATTTATGGTAAAATTTGTATAAATCGCAAACATTAGGTCTTAATTAATAAGACCTAGACAATAAGCGCATTTTTTAGAATTCAAAATATTATTGAATTCAAGACATACTTATCCTATATCAATAATTTTACATTATATAATACTATTTAACATAAAATAATTCTATTATTATTACTAGGAAATTACCAATTGTTATTTTAACGTTAGAAAAAATCAAATCGAACAATTATTAATGAAATGTCAAGTTAAAATCCACGCATTTTGAATAATTTCAATTTGCAATAAATCAAAGTGAACAGAAATTAGTCGATATACGTGAAAATGAAGTTCATAAAAAATATACACATAAAATGAATACAGTTCTGTTGAGTCTTGAAAATATAAAATATTACAATTCACCGAAGTAAATTGATTAATTAAACAATCTGCTGATTTTTATTATAAATTCCTTTGAGAAAATATTCTTAAGTTTATTCATTTCTTAACAATCTCTGTTGACTTTTTTAAATCCGACATTTCCTTTGTAATTTAAGATCAGAAATAGAGACACTGTACTGTTTTCGTATTTTTTATCCTTCATTTAAAATGATAACATTTTATTCAACTTTGAGCGTCTATATTTTTTTCAAAAATTAGCACAAAGTTTATTAATTTCTCTACAATCTCTGTTGGTTTTATCAAAATCCAACAGTTACTCCGTAATCTCATATCAGAAAAGAAGAAACTGTAACGTTTTTATTTTTTATAATTTTTTTATTTAAACTGGTAATATTTCATTCAACTTTGAGCTGTACGTTATTGATTGGACTTCGGCCAGCTTTAAAGAAAATTAAAATATCGCAATTGAAGTAAGTAAATTACATCTTGATTTCTTTTGTTGTTGATGTTTTACAAATTTCTCGAACAGAACAGTTTATTTATTTCTTAACAATCTACGTCACCTTAGTCCATTTTGATTGAACAATCTGTTGACATTATTAAATTTATTAAAATTAGCAGGCAAATTACAAAACAAAATATACTGGTTTTTACTTATTATGTTTGAATTTTATAGCAAATTCAGTTTGATTTTATTAGAAATATCTATGTCCCGAGAAATCCAGGGAGTTTTTCTGACATCACAGATGAAATTCCTCGCGTGACGTGAAAAGTCAATGTAATTAAACTAACAAGGTCGACTCGGTTTTAAATTAAGACAACCTTATACACTAACCACCTTGGTTGCTGACATCACTCCTAAAAGTCCTCATGTGACGTCAACAATCAAGGTAATTAAACTTACACACCTTGGTTGATATCATCACGCGTGGAAATCCGTACGTGACGTCAAAACCAAGAACTGTGCAAGTTTGTCTCGATTTAAACTGAGCCGACCTTATCACGCGCGGAAATCCTCACATGACGTCAAAATCAAAGACATTCTGTATAAGGTCGAGTCAGTTTGAACTGAGACAGTCTTATATAAGGTTGTCTTCATTTAAACTAGTGTTTTCCACTCCCAGACTAAGCATGAAGTAAAATTTCGAGTTTAGAAAAGCCCCGTGAAAATTTGTCGAGGGTCGCGCAGCGACCCGAGACAAATTTTCGGGCTTTTCTAAACTCGAAATTTTACTTCATGCGCCACGCGTATAAAACGGTAATTTAATGAGCAATTTAAAAACACACAAAAGACATTTTCCATGTTAATCCTCACAATTAATTCAAATTATTTTTGACGATTCAAATCCTTTTGTAAGTATTCAAATCCTTTGATAATTATTCGAATCCTTTTATAAATATTCAAATCCTTTCATAAGGATTCGAATTCTTTTATATGGATTCGAATCACCCACATTTGGATTCGAATACGAATCCTCTTAAGAACATTTTATTTTTTATTTTATTTTATTTTATTTATCAACGGAAATCTCCTTTGTACATCAATACACAATTAAAAATAGTGATATAAGATAAACATAATATTACTTTGAAAAACATATAAATAGAGTGAGAAATATAATACAACAAACAAAAATACACTAATTAACAATATCCAGATTAATAAACTGTAAATGGCGTTTGAATACACTGTAAGAATTACTAAAAATGTAAAAGTTGGGATACAACATAAGGACATTACAATACCGCATTATACGTGCCACAGGATTATGGGAACCATACAATGTTCGATGGAAGTTTAAACGAAATAAGGGCCTACAACGAACTGGAGTTGTTAAAAAAAATTAAAGTTCAACAATGATAATAAAAAACTGCAATTGACATGTCCATTAATCAGTTTGAACCCATAGCATAAGTCAAATGATATTCTTCTATATTCTAAAGATTTTAAATTAAGACAATTCAATATGTGTGACCGACTATAGTCATTGCGTGCGATCCCCATTTTAAAAGATACTAGTAGTAAGAACCTATTCTGAACTTTTTCAATGATTTCAATGTTACAGTTGTGGTAAGGAGACCAAATTGCAGAACAATATTCCAAATGTGGCCTTACCAAACTGACGTAAAGGGTTTTGAACGTATCCACGCCAAAGTGTTTCGAAAATCTATTAATGAAACCGAGCATAGAAAGAGCTTTACTAGAGATCTTATTCAAATGGGTAACAAAATTTAAGCGAGAATCAAATATAATACCCAAATCACGCACTGGCTCGACCAGGGGTAATTTATTATCATTAATTGAATACTCAAACTTGCTATTATTGCTATGGCGACAAAAACAAATTGACATACATTTTTTCAAATTGGGATGATGATGATTGCATGCGCACCAATTAGCCAAGTTATATAAATCAGATTGTAAAAGCGCATGATCCGAACTTCTCTCAATTACTTTGAATATTTTAACATCATCAGCAAACATCAGAAATTGACTATTTTTAATATAACTCCCAATGTCATTTATAAAGATCAAGAACAGAATTGGCCCACAGTGTGAGCCCTGGGGGACCCCAGATGTAACGTTGATTGCTCTGGAGACGAAGTTATCAATCTTAACAAACTGTTTACGTTCCCGTAAATAGCTTGCGAACCATTTTGTCACAAAATCACTAAATCCCAAGCCTTCAAGTTTATTTAAGAGAACAGAGTGACTAACACGATCGAAGGCTTTGGAAAAATCAGTGTAAACAGAATCAACCTGACGACCCCTTTCCAAAGCACTCATCAGATACATCTGGTAGGAAAGCAAATTAGACGTTGTTGACCTGCCCTTTAAAAATCCATGTTGTTCGTCACAAATAATATTCCTGCAGCACCAAATGAGTTGATCGGATATTAGTTTATCTAGCATTTTAGGAATTGCGGACTGGATAGAAACTCCCCTATAATTTTGTATGACTTCCCTCGAGCCCTCTTTGAAAATAGGGTTGATGTAAGAATGTTTCCAAAAAGTAGGAAACACCCCGGTATTAATAGATTTATTGAATAATGTTTCAGTCGGGGTAGTCAGTGAATAAATACATTGTTTTACAAAATAAGGGGGTAAACCATCCGGCCCAGAGCTAAGTGAGTCACTTAACTCATTGATTGAATTAAATATATCGGAAGTTTTTAGACTAAACCTTGAGCAAGATATTTTATGATCATAAGTGAATAATGGAGCATCAATTATATCCTCATTGTAAACAGTGCAGAAATAGTCAGCAAACTTCCAGCATTGCATTGTGTATCATTAAAATTCATTTTATTTGGAAAACCTTTTATGTTTTAGCACTCATTAACAAAAGACCAAAATACTTTAGAATTAACTTTTATGGTATCCTCAGTTTTCCGAATATAGGATTCATAAAGTGTTTCACTTAAATTGCAACAAGAAGATCTAAGATTTTTGAATGTTTCATAATCAGTAACACGACCACTTTTTTTAAAAGCGACATGGGCTTTTTTCTTAGATATAATTAATGTAACGAATCCGGATCACGAATCCAGTTGAACTAAAGTATTCGAATGCCTCTTTTGAATCCTCTAAAAGGATTCGAATCCAGGATTCGAATCCTGAATGATTCGAATCCTGCCCAGCTCTGATGTATGCACAGTTATGGATAATCTTATTTTTCATCTCGACGTCTTTTATTATATGCAACTCTATTAACAACTAATCCGAACACCAGGGCCGGTATTCCTGAAATTGATTGCACGATTGGTCGCCGCCTACCAACTGTTAAATTCACATGTTAAATCCCTATCTAAATGACAGATTTCGTACGACCAATCTCGGGAATACCGGCCCATCGTGATCAAGTTTTACAAGACGTACACTTCTGTGCAATAAAATTAAGCACACATAATATATATAGTTTAAAACGGACATGCTGAGTTTCCTAGTTACCAAAATATGTAAATATGTCAATTTCCTTAATGTCAAATTGCTGCGATAACAATTCAAAAATTCGAACTCTAACTAAAATAGACGATGTGTTTTCTATTTCGGCTTTGTTGCATTTATTGTTTTCAAAAGGTCTTAGTTTTGTTTTTTAATAAAGGTGTTATTTTCAAGTTATGGTGTTTATAATATACTCCATTTGTATCTGGATCTCGCATAGCCATGCTTTCGTGTTGTTATGTTGCAGTATCAACATTTACATTTTTTATTAATTGGCACTCCTGATTCCTTATTTTAACAGTGTTGCAATAATTTATGATATCATAAGTAATCCTCTTTTTAATTTTCAAGAGGTTTATTGTTAATCTTGCAACAATTATTTCGCCACGTGGTCGCTTCTTCGAGCATTTTATTATTAAATCAAATTAATCTAGTGTTGCAATGCTGTGTCAATGTCAAAGTGAAAAATAATTTCAGGCTCATATTAAATATTAACATGCCAAAGATTATCTCTGAATCAAAAAGGTTACAAATTCTGAAATCCTACAAACATTTTAGGCAAAGTAATCCAAATCTACAGCATCACAATATTATTACGATTTTAATAGATATTTTTGGGGTATGTCTAGTATTTTAATTATCATATATATTTAATTAAAGATAATTACGTTTCAGGTAGGGAAATCTTCATTACAATTAATTTTACGACAAAGACCTGACGAATTGAAATCTACTACTTCTGGCAAACGATCTAAAAACAGCCATTTTTGGAATCACCTAGCTAGATAAGATCTGCAACAACTAATTTGGCAATATAACTCTAGAAATCAGTATTTTACTTTGAGAGATCTTTTGAATGATATGAAAGAAAATTATGAGTTCCATGGGAGTAGAACAACACTTTATAGGGTTGTTAAAAGTATGGGGTATAAATTCAAATTAATTAATGGGCGCAAAATTCTCTGTGAACAAAAACATGTTGTTGCAGCTAAAATTATTTTCCTTATAAAATGTTTACAGTATCAAAGTAGTAAATTTTGTTAATCTTAAAACTGCATATTATTATCCTTTAATATCTGAAAATTTGTAAAACAGGCAACAGTGTAAGATCACAATAGTCAGAAATTATAACCTTAACATCGAACATCTGACAGTGACATTTAAAAACCCTGATTTAAAACACAACCAGCCCCATTTACAATACTTAAACTGTCACTTTTCCATAGCTAGGCGATATCCAGAAACAAATGGAATGGTGTATATTATTTATTGAAACTGCTGCTAGGCAATTAACATAGACCTGAATTATACAACTAGAATATTGTGAAAAAATTTGTGCTTAATTTTATTGCACAGAAGTGTACATTTTATTTTTACTTTTTCAAAGGTAAGTTTTATTGTTGTATTGGTAACAATAATAAATGAATAATTAATTTCATAGATTTGTGAATTTAGATTATGTGAAAATGATGTAAAATCCCATCATATTATAATAAAAAAAAAAAACATTTTTTTCTTATTGAAATTGAAGGTTTAAATTAAATTACACTTGGTTTGTTTCACAATTTTTTACTTTACTATTTACTCGACTAGTTTCGCGTTTTACAGCATTATCAGGAGTATATCCTGATAATGCTGTAAAACGCGAAACTAGTCGAGTAAATAGTAAAGTAAAAAATTGTGAAACAAACCAAGTGTAATTTAATTTAAACCTTCATTATCAATATTTAAAAATGTTTCACCAAGTGATAAGTGAGAAAATTATTCAAGAAATATTTTTTTCTTATTTTCAGTAATACTTTAGAACGTATTTTAAACTGTAATCATACATGTTTCAAAATTTTTAATTGTATTTTATATTTATAGTTTTAATCATGTTTTAATGTGTAATTTTAAATGTTTAGTTGTACTTTATTATGTATTTATTAAATAGATTCCGTTGACTGAATATAGAAACAATTTTTTTAATTGACAATTATTTAATTACAGCATTATCTAACACCATACATTTACATATCTAACAAAATGCAATACTTTATCCAAACCGCAAATTGATATGCGCGGTTTTTATTTGATTTAAAAATAAATTTCGCGGAACCGCGCGCAATTTTCAGTCGTGCTTTATCATTCGAAGTGTGCGCACATCGCTCTGAATTCCAGGTTATGTACAATTTGTTTTGATTGTAATTTTTTGACAAAATACAGAGTTGATAATGGAGGGAGAAGGTGATGTGAAAAAGGGCAGGTTCGGCCCTTTGATCGGATCTATTGATGAGGGTACGTCCAGCACTAGATTCCTGGTGAGTTTGCATCGTTGGAATTATGTAAAAGTGTTTAGTATGCTAATTTAATGCTATAGATACTTTCTTTATAACCAGTTTTAAGAATTTTATCACACAAATTTACAGATAGGTTTTCTAATGATATTCGATCATGTGGAATGTGTTGAATTAGATTATATGTCATTCAGTGGTGGCTCGTGAGAATTTTTTTTGGTGGGGCTGCAGACATAAACTATTCACAACCGACGCAATTTGTCGTCAGTGAGAAGTCGCACTAAAATGACATTTTTTTAGGATGAATTGATCAAACCCTATAGAGTTAAATGACGTCATTTTGCATCGGTGTTGTGAATAGCCCCCCAGGGAATTTTTCTTTTAAGTATACATACCCTGGATTCAGCATATACATTTTGAGAAATTTATTGTTTTCATTAATAAGTTCAATTTGAAGCTATTAACAAGTGTTTCCAATCCTTGAATAAGCATGAAGTAAAATTTCGAGTTTAGGGAAGTCTGAAAATTTGGTTTGGTCAGGCAGTGAAGGGGAGCGACCACACCAAATTTTCAGGCTTATCTAAACTCAAAATTTTACTTCATGTGCCAGGTGTATCAAACACTGAAATATTGTGAAATTTAAAATGGTCTTGTTCATCATTATGTTTACTTTAACTGTTTATCTTTGACACTGATTTAGCAGTATATTTAGAACTTTACTTGAGATCAGTGTTTAATACGCGTGGCGCATGATCAAAGCAAATTTTTCAGGCATTTCTTAACTCAAAATTTTACTTCATGCTTAACGATGGAGTCGAAACACTCGTTCGAAACATCAAATAGAATGAAATGAAATGAAAATATAATATGTCCATCACAATTATAAAAAAAAATAGATTACGTTTTTACTTTCCCCCGTATGTAATACAAAGGGAAAGTATTGTTTTCGTGAAAATTTTCGAATCAAAAATTTTAGCGGAAATATCCGTTTTGAGGTCCCCTGAGTCGAATAAGACCATTTTTGAAAAATGTCTGTCTGTCTGTGTGTGTGTCTGTGTGCGCTGTACCGCAAAAACCGCTAAAGATATCGAGTTGAAACTTAAGCTTTTTGTTACAATCGGAAGAACTGAAAAGCTTTTGGTAAAAAACGGAAAACCGGAAGTGGTACTTTACTCTTAGCGTTTTTCAGTTTTTTCAGATTTTTTCAATAAATGTTCATCAAACAAAAAATTGTTTCAAATAAAAGTTGTAGATAATAACAAAATGAAGATGTATTGTTCACTTACTTTTTGTCATAGCACTCTTAGTTTTTTAGATATTTCTAAAGTTGTGTGTTTTATCTAGTTATTGGTGTGTGACAGTGTATGTGTCGATACAATTGAAAAATGTTTCAAATAAAAGTTGTAGGAAATGAAAAACTAAAGATTTTTTGTAGATTCACTTTTTGTCATAGCACTCTTAGTTTTTGAGATATTCAATAAATAGTGTTTTTTATCTAGTCATTGATTTGTGTCAGTATGTGTTGATCCAATTGAAAAATGTTTCAAATAAAAGTTGTAGTTATCAAAAAGTTGAAGACATTTTGAAAATAATAATGCTACAAATATTTTAAAAGTGATTTAATACGCAATTTACGGGGGAAAGTACTATGATGGACACATCACCATTTTCATTTTACTTGAGTATAGAATAAATTCATAATAAATTAATTTATGCATCAATGTAATCAAAAATCATTAATTGTATTTTCATCACATTGTCGAAAAACCAAATTATTAATAATCAATGTTTTTTAAGAGTTGCATTGATAACCAGTAAATTT
This sequence comes from Philonthus cognatus, assembly GCA_932526585.2. Taxonomy (NCBI): domain Eukaryota; kingdom Metazoa; phylum Arthropoda; class Insecta; order Coleoptera; family Staphylinidae; genus Philonthus; species Philonthus cognatus. The sequence continues at coordinate 38,829,377 of OW052243.1, forward strand.
CGATCGGCAATGTAAATAAAGATAATTTAAAGTGCGTAATACTTGTATCCTAAATATAATTTTAAATACACATTTTCATTCATAATAATGACTCAATGGATCTGATCCTATGCTGATAACATATCATATTAAGCGTTATTTATTATGCATATCTACTTTATCTACAAATACATTAAACAATGAATTACCTGAAAATAAAATTGTTGATACGGTAATCCATGCTATATAAAAATTAATAAATATAGCTAAATATCTAAATTTGATTATAGTCAATGCTTCGTTAAACCAAACATGGTATGGTGGTATGGTATGGGGTCGGTGGGTCGTGTGGCCTCTGGGCCCTTCGAAGTTACCTCGACCTAAAAGATCTTTTGTAACTATCCCTGACCTACTTGAGTCCCTCAATGTCTAAACCAAACATGCTCATTAAATAAATTTACAATCGTCCAAATTATGAATTTTTTGTGTAGTTTTAACATAAACGCAGATGAAAATTTCAGCTGGTTAATGAAAATAACGGTATTTGTAAATGTAAAGGTAATTGATCAACCGCGTTTATACCTGTAAAGATGTTTCCAATCAAAAACGTTAATATTCAGACCAACAATCAGAAAAATACTCTCGTTAAGGGTTTTCTATAGCCTATACTAGCGGTTCTCAATCTTTTTTGGTGACGGAACCCTTTTGGAAAGCGAAATACTTGACGGAACCCTACAATAAAACAATAGTTTTTAGAAGTGTATTCTTTATTAATAAGCATAATGAAAGTACCATGTAACAGTTACTTGTTACTTACATAACAAGTATAATAATATAAGATATTAAAAAAGAAAACAAATCTAACTAATGGGAGGTATGAAACTGTTTTTTATTTTCCTCAATTAGTTGACATCAGGTTTGATAGAGGACAGTTGAAGTCTCATATCAGGTTCGGCATCCAGTCTATTGCGGTATTTAGTTTTCGTGGCTGCATAGGTTGAGAATCCTGTTTCGGACAAATATGTTTTTGGGAACGGGAGAAGAATATTCAGAGCCATTTTGGCAAGCATTGGATATTCATCACGGATTCTGCACCAAAAATCGTTGAGAGGCGTCATTTTGAACAGTGACTCCATACTTGTGTCTGATGACATTTCTAAAAGAGATTCATATATCTCGTTTGACATACTTTCAGGCTTTTGTAAGTTGGGTAAAAAAGGATTATGAATCATTGAATTCAGTTTCATTTTTGTATTCTGTTCTTCGGGAAAATACTTCTCAAAAGATGCACGCATTGAAGTGAGATATTGGAAAAATTCTTCAAATACATCATCTTGAAACATTTCTGAGTCGTTATCACTAACAAACTCACTGAGTGGCGTAAAGCTTTCTATTTCTCTATTTCCAGCGCAAATAATTCAAAAATCTAATTTTCATTTGAAGGCAGTTATTTTGTTACAGGCCTGGAACACTGTTGTCTGTTTACCTTGCAATGATAAATTTAATTCGTTCAGTTTTTGAAAGATATCCGCCATAAAAGACAGTCGGAACAACCAAGTTTTATCATACAAACGGTCTTTCAAATTAAAAGAAGTATCTGAAAGAAACATTTGTAACTCGGCTCTAAGTTCAAATAGCCTTGTTAAAGTTTTACCCCGAGACAGCCATCGCACTTCTGTATGGAGCAGCAGTGTTTTATGTTTGCTGCCATAATCTTCACACAATAATGAGAAGAATCGGGATTGTAGTCGTCGTGATTTGATAAAATTAATTATTTTTACCGCTTCATCCATATCTAATTTTAGATTTGACGGCATTTGCTTCATGGCCAGTGCTTGTCTATGCAGGATACAATGGCTGGAACTACAATTAGGCGCTTTATTTTTTATTCATGACACTACTCCTGCTGTCATACCCGTCATCGCCTTGGCCCCATCTGTACAAATGTCAATGCAATCGTTCCAACTGAGATTATTTTCCTCAAAAAATATATTTATTTTATTAAAAATTTCTTCTCCAGTAGTGTTTGTGGGCAGCGGTGAACACATAAGCATGTCTTCTTCAAAAGGACTTTCATATGGATATCTCACGATAACCAGCAAGATAGCCAGACCAGCGACATCAGTCGACTCATCCATTTGCAAGACGAATCGTGTTTTTTGTAGACGTGTAACTAGTTCTTGTTTGACGTAGCTTGCCAGATCATGAATTCTCCGTGAAACAGTATCGTTTGATAGCGGCACAGTAGAAAGATGCTTTGCAGATTTTTCATCGAGTATACATTTTGTTACGTCTAACACACATGGTTTTACTAAATCATAAATTTTCTTATAATTTCTGCGCTTCGTGAATCGTGATACGCGGCGTCAGAACGGTCGACCAGAGAGAGGTGTTTTGAATTTTTTTCTAAATTCTTGCGGAACCCCTACGGGGTATCGCGGAACAGTAGGGTTCCGCGGAACACACTTAGAGTATGGCTGGCCTATACTATAGACAAATCTACTTCATAATACACATAATTGTGATTACTTAAAAGTAAAAGTCATTAAGCGCTGTTTATTTATTATACACACATCAATAATTTGCCAATTGTCTTTTTACTTTGTACGTATAGTTTGAAACTGTTCTGATTCATTACGCATGTTTAAAGGTAAAAGTTATTAGGCGCGATTCATTTCCTTAGTAACATTTAATTTTTGATATTCTTAATAAATTATTATTTAATTGAGGCAATAGTAAAATAATATATGCAACTTATTATACACACATCAATAATTTTTCATTTGTCTTTTTTTATTTTGTACGTATATTTTCAAACTATTCTGATTAATTACGCCTGTTTAACGGTAAATGTCATTAAGCACAATTCATTTCCTTCGTACTTAGTGACTTTTACCACTAAAGACCGACGATTTAATTTAATTTGCGCGATGATGATAAAATATATTTTACCGCGCAAAATGTGCATTTTAAGTTGCATATAGTATTTTACGCAGGTATTCGCTGATTTCAGGAGTTAAATTAAGCGCACGTTTCTGTTGGGTCTGTGTCGAGTTCTTAGAAATTATAATAGTGAAAAAGGAATGCTATTTTGTGTGTACAAATTGATTCCAGAATTTTCTTTGAAATTTAATTCGTTCAAAGATGCCAAAAATATTTGTATATAGTTGTAAGTTTTGAACGAGCGAACCGATTTTTATGATTCAAACGCTAAATTGTTCTACATTAATCATACTTCCAAACACACAAAACAGGACTTAAATTGCCACTGCAGAAATAGGTAGAACTCATTTTATTTACCTAGGCGATAAATTAAAATTTGTCTACAAAAAACTAAAAGTTCTGAAAAGTGACTTGTTTAACTTACGAAAAGTAAATTGCGATATGGAGATGTCGTAAACTTCACAGACATTAAAATATCTCTCCAGGTGTTGGTATTCTTCGCCTAGTTAAATGAAATGAGCTCTATATAGCACTTTAAATTGAAATTTTGAGGAATTATTAAATAGTTTAAAGGCATTGGAAGTTGAAAACAATTTAAAAATGTTTGTATTTCTTAATCTCCAAATACAAATCATTGAACTATTCAAATTATAAATTTTTTACTAATCGGCTAGATATTACAAGTACAACAATCATAATTAAAATGCGACAAACAGTACTTCGAATTTCATATCATTTTCAGGTATTTGCAGCGAAAACTGCCGAAGTTCTTACCTATCATCAGATCACTTTGGATTTGATCACTCCGCAAGAAGGATGGGTGGAAATAGATCCGATGGGTATTTTGCATGCCGTCATAGAAACCGTGAACGTCACGTGTGATAATTTAAGGAAACTCAACATCAGTATTGAAGATGTCGTCGCTACAGGCATAACCAATCAACGAGAAACTACTGTGCTGTGGGATTCGAAAACTGGAAAGCCCTTGTATAATGCTCTAGGTATGCTATTATAATTTTTCCATTAGTTAAATTCGCCTTAAAATTGTTTTTTCTTTGATCATGCCTTAATTTTTAATTACTACATTTGAATGTTATACTAGTAATTGAACCTAGTAGAGTGACCAAATAATTGGGGTATATATATCACCTTGCCGATACTACATTCAGAAATATAACCACTTTTTGAATTTTGCAGCAATTTTTTAATCATCCCCTTTAACTACTTCCCTTTGCCCTTTGTAAAGTATCTGAGCAATTTTGAATGTTTTGATCAAATAGAATAAATACACTTGTGTTTCAGGCTAAAAATAAGATATTAATTTTCTTTTTTCTATAGTTTGGTTGGATATGAGAACAGCAAGCACAGTCGATAAAATTCTACAAAACGGAAAGAAAAACAAAAATTTCCTAAAAGGCGTCTGCGGCCTACCCGTAAGCACTTATTTCAGCGCCTTAAAAATACGTTGGATGATGGATAACGTTGAAGAGGTGCAGAAAGCTATTAAAGAAAAAAGGTGCTTTTTTGGAACGATCGATTCGTGGCTTATTTGGGTATGTATTAACGGTAAAATTAAGTAAGTATTCACATTTGTAGATTAATACAATTATTTTAGAATTTAACAGGTGGGCCTAATGGAGGTATACACGTGACTGATGTTACTAATGCCTCGAGAACAATGTTGATGAATATACAGACTTTGCAATGGGACCCGCAGCTTTGTAAAATTTTTGGTGTGCCAATGAGGATTTTACCAGAAATACGCAGCTCTTCAGAAATTTATGGTTACTTAAGCCAAACAGTTATCAAAGGAATTCCTATATCTGGGGTAAATTAAATATTTTTTCTTCTTCAAAGAAAAATGTTACCAAATGTTTTTATTTTTGAAATATTCAACTTTTCCGAAGAGCAAAAGAAAGTAGCTCTTCAGAGAAGTTAAATATTTTAAAAATTTATTCCTTTTTTTGCTCAAGTTTTCTCAAAAATAAGATCTTTGATAAATAACGTTCTAATTCAAGTAATAGGTACCTTTTAATGATGAAAGCAACTGAATGGTAAAGGGTACCTCCGGTTAAGTATGGTAAAATTCCTCTATCGTTTGATTTTTAAATTTACCTTTACCCCTCGCAAAGTCAAGAAAATGTTTTTTTCGGAATTAATTTTTTATCTTGATTTCTATTAATAATTAAGATATCAAAAAATGCATGAGTATAGGTGACCTAAATACCCTTCTGTGTCATTTTTTTCAAGATCATTCAAGGTCATTTAGGTAATAAAAAAAATCCTAAAAGTTTAAAATCGATTTTACATTGCCTATTACCCCATGTAACCCGGTTGTTTATCTCAGCATAATATTTTCTTAGCAAACATCTACAAAAATGTGCCTTAAGATATATTAATATTCTCCCGCGTCATCTTCAAAAATCAATTTTTCACGATTTTTCAGGGTTTTTACCATTTTTCATGGAATTGCCCATATATATCTCAAAATGTTTTAGCATTTTAAGAAAGCATTTTTAAAAACAATTTTGTTTTTTTATATCACTGTAGCTTAAATATTCGCCGAGATATCATATCTTTAAGTTTTTCGAACGTTTTGTTTTAATCATCAAAGCGACGATAAACGTTCTTTTTTATATAAAAATTTAATTTTTATTTTTTTTTAAAAGGTTTCATCAAAAATAAACAAATGAAAAAATATTTAGTTGCTTTTTGTCAAATATTTTTATTGGTTAAGCACGAGTTTTAGCAAATGGTAAATTTTTTGAAAATATTTTTAATAGATATTAAGATGAATCTTTAAAAATTTCAGATGTTTCCCTTCATTATTTTAGAATCTATAAAAAAATGTCATTCTTGTACAAACTGAGGAGTCTTAAATAAAAAATAATAAAATAATGATGAAAACAAAAACTACATATCAGATCTAGCTGTAATTTTTAAGCATATTTTGAATAGATATTTAGAAGTAACTCTAAAAATTACAGCAAGATCTAATAAGTAGTTTTTGTTTTCGCCAGAAAAAAAAATGTTTTATTTGAGACTCCTCGGAAAACGGAAAAGACCCAAAATATTTACATATTTTACAATTATATGTATTTAAATATGAATTTTTTCATGTCTAAACTTATATATAAGCATATATAGACGGATGTCTTTAGATGCATAAATAAACAAAATTTATATATATGGGTACATATACACATCGGCCATTCCATAAATAAGTGCACACTTTTTGGGGGTACATCAGGGAGCAAATTTCACACATATTATAAAGGCTATCAAGACATGGCTTTTGGTTGTTACTAGAGGTTAAACAAATTATTATGTCAAAAGTTATAACAATATAAACTTTTACTACACTTTTATTTTGAACTCAAAAATAACGTAAACCGTTACCTATACAAAAAAAGTTACACTATACTTTTTTGTGCTTAAATGTCCAAAGTTTAAAATACATTTTTTTCCAAAACGAATAAACTTTATTTATATAGATTTTTTTAATAAATAAAACATATCTCAAAAAATAATCAAATACTCATGCTTTAATTTTCTTAAAAAATATATGTTATACCCTGATCCTTCCTAAGAATTTTTCCGTTTTCAAAAGTATGGGCACTTCAAAACTTGAACTCAGCGCCTGCCTAATTAAGGTGGCCCTTTCCTGGGAGAGCTTGCCAAAGGGGTTGGATCCATCCGTTATCACCAGCCTAAAGTGACTTTCTGCCGCAACCTTGTAGGATACCAGAGGTACTTTTCTTCCTCCTGCCGCTCTAGCCCCCACCCGTTCCCTTTGGTGGCGTTTCGGGGTTGGCTCAGAGGAGGTGGTGGAACGCAACCTCTTGGTGCCCTGGTCTTTAGGTTCCCTTCCTTGCTTGGCAGGGATCGATTTGACCTGGGAGGTTTTTTCCCAGCCTGGGCTTCGCCTGCTTGGGATTTTTCAAAGGCTTGGCGGAGTCCGCAGCCTCAGTCTTTTTCACTAAGTCTGCGCATGGGTTAGCCATCCTCTGCTGGTACCCCCGAGGATCTGCCCAATAGAGACAGCGGCGTGCCCTAAGGCCTAGCCACAGCTCTTGTAGGGGTACTTTTTGCCAATGGCATCAAATTAAGCGGTCTGCAACATGAGAGGCCACAGGCCTCCGACAACCAACCGAAGGCCCACGACACAGCCCCCCTGCACGCCTCCACTCCTTAGGGTGTACTCCGCATCCACCCGCAGGTGACGCTTCTTCTCAACCACCAGGACCTCTTCATCCGTCGACACAGGTCGCCACGCACGGCACAAACACGTGGGGTTGGTATTTAGCCCCAGCACCGCCAGCAGAGATAAGGTTCTCTGCTCCCGGGCCCGAGGAGCCCTCTCACCACATCAAGGCCCCAACCATATTCGAGGGGGATTATATATATATATTATATCGTGCTATTTCTTGAGTTAGTGGATTCTAGAAATGTTAGCTTACCAATGCACTCACAGACTCATATTCAGTTGACATGAATTTCATGATTCGTTATCTTTATTCAGCCGTAAAACTTACTTTTTATTTATTTTTTGTAGTGTTTAGGTGATCAGCAAGCTGCTTTGGTAGGACAAATGTGCTTTCAACAGGGACAGGCTAAATGTACTTATGGAACGGGCTGTTTTTTGCTTTACAATACTGGACCCGCTGTTAGTATACTACTTTTTATAGTTTTTTTTATAGAAAGTGCCAATTTTTTTTTTATAGATAATACAATCAACTCATGGACTCCTAACAACTGTAGCATACCAATTTGGTCAGAATAATAATCCTATTTATGCCCTTGAAGGTTCAATTGCTATTGCAGGTAATATATATTTTATACGGTTTGTCGTTTGTGTTGCTACGATAATCAGTTTTAAGAGATGGAATCCTATAAAACTGAATAAAATCCTGTTACACTGTACAGGAATATGTGTTTAAAAATTCTAGGAGTTGCAATGCGTTGGTTAAGGGATAACTTGCAGATTATATCGAATATAGCAGATTCCGCGAAAATTGCTGAAGGAGCAGATGATGTCGGAGAAGTTGTTTTTGTACCCGCATTTTCAGGACTTTATGCACCCTACTGGAGAAAAGACGCTAGAAGGTATGATATAAATTAAAAAATGCTCCTGATGAGTAATTAAAAGGCAGTGTTTTCATTCATTTTCAAGGCCTGGTTCTGGTTCTTTAGGGAGTGCGCATTTCTGCACTGCACTTAGGCCCCATTAGGTCCATTCTGCTTCCTCCTGTCGATTACCCAGCCTCAGCTCAGCCAGCCTACCTGGTTTAGGTAGTCTAGCAAAGCCGAGGTGGGTAGATCCCTTATGTAGGCCATCTTTCACCCAGTAAGGAGCCTCTAGTTGATGAGAGTGCCGGGCAATCGCTGAGAATGTGTCTCATCTTCCATGTTACACCCTCTGTGACCAGCAGTGACCAGTCAGGGCAGCAGTTATACGCCTAAGGTTCCCCCTGGTTAGCTGCAGGTACTATTTCGCTGATCTCTTGTTGGGATACAATAGTGTTTCCTTAGAGAGCTTGCAGCCCTCGATGTCATCCCAACGCTTTCTGAATTTCTCCAGTGCGTTGGTTTGTACCATATTGCACAGGGATAGAGGCGCAAGGCGCACTAGCGGCTCTGGTGAGAGAATGTCCATTCCAGCCGCTGCTCTTGCCAGTGCATCAGCTCTCGTGTTAACTGTGTTCAAGTTGTGCCCCTTTACCCAGCAGACCAATGTTGTTATACATTGCTGCTTGCCTGAGTTTTCTGTGGCACTCTAATGTGGTCTCTGAAGTTTTATGTGATTTGTTTAGAGACAGTAGCGTTTGCCTGCTGTCCGTTAGAATCAGTATGGCTTCATTTGACACTGCGGTTTATGATGTTCTCAGCCGCAAGTGTTATACCCATCGTCTCTAATTATGTGACGGTGGCATGCTTTTCCAAGGCCTATTCTATTAGTACCTTGCATTTTCATCATTCTTCTACATTTTATTGATTCAATATAAAAATATTTTAATGTTAATTATCATATTTTAGTGTGATCTGCGGCTTGACTGATGAAACAAAGCCAGCTCATATAATTAAAGCTGCAATCGAAGCTGTTTCTTTCCAAGTGCGTGATATTTTGGAAGCCATGTCTTTGGACTGTGGCTATCCTTTGTGCAAACTGCTAGTCGATGGGGGAATGACCGCAAATAATTTCCTGATGAAAATTCAAGCTGATTATTGTGGAATACCTGTGGGTAAGAAACATCTATTTTAATTTATAAACAATAGTAGACGGTACACCAGTGTTGCCAGTTGCAATTTAAAATTTTTCTTAAATCTTTGTGAAAAAAAGATCCCCCAAATTTTATTTATATTATATTTTAGTGAGACCTTTAATGGCGGAAACAACAGCCTTAGGTGCAGCAATGGCAGCAGGAGGAGCTAAAGGTGTGGAAGTGTGGGATCTTGATAACGTTCAATCTGTACCCAGTGATACATTTATTCCTAGTATTAGTGAAGATCGTAAGTGATTATTTATCTCTGTTTAAGTATTCATATGCATAAGCTATACATTTTCCGACATTCGTTGTTCTTTACAAAAATTCAATTTGAAGCTTTAAACCAGGTATGGGCAACCTTTGACATGTTGAGGGCCAAACTTTAGCATGCAAATACGTTCGCGGGTCTCGTTTAAAAGTACTTAGTGCATTTTAAAGTAGTGATAATATTTTTTGCGATAGATATTAGACATGTAATAATACGAAAATGTTATTATAGTACAATTTATAAAAATAACAAAATGAAATTTAAAAAAATGGTACATTATAATTAAATCGTTAAATTTGCAATTGTTACAAACTACGAAAGTTAAATACACCGAAATCAATGAGACACTTGAGCTTGAATTTGGGAAACTAATCCATCGATATTTGGATTAATTCCACTGACACAAAGACGTAAAGAATTTTCCAAATTATCGTCAGTCAGTCTTGTACGATGTGTTGATTTATTAACTTTCATCAATGAAAAGAACTGTTCGCATTTATAAGTACTGCCAAACGAACAAATCAATCTTCTTGCGAATTTTCTAAGCTGCGGAAAATTGTCTTCTAGGTATTTTTTGTAGAAATCGCACAACTCTATGTCTTCAAATTTGGATTTTAGGAGTGAGTTTTCTTAAATCTCGATCAACTCCATTTGTAAGTGTATTGGAGCATTTTGTACAATATATGTTGTAGGAGTAGCAAATAAACTAAAACAGTCTTCCATGTTTTTGAAGTCGCAAAATCTGTTCGAAAATTGTTCCGACAGTAACTTGAGTTCTTCAGCATATTGAGCATAAGCAATATTTTCATACGCAGAGAGCGTGTTAAAATGGTAATTTTTACCAGACAGCATCTGTGACTCCCACAAGCGTAGTTTGATCTGAAACGCTTTTAAATGGCTGTACAAATCATTTACTAACTGTCCTTGTTTTTGAAGTTTCAAATTTAAATCATTCAAATAGCCTGTAAGATCGACCAGAAATGCTAAGTCACTTAATTCAGATAGTGGTTTATCTTTTATTTTCATAAAGTCTGCTATCTCATTTCTAAGCTCGTAAAACTGTTTCAACATTTTTCCTTTGCTCAGCCATCTGACTTCACAATAATATGTTACATCGTTATATTCAGCTGATATTTCATCCAAAAACGCCTTGAACTGACGATGGTTAAGCCCTCGGGATCGAATAAAGTTGATGGTTTTTACTACCACATTCATAACATTCTGGAGTCGAATGGACTTAGAACACAAGTTCTGTTGGTGGATAATGCAATGAAGGACTATCAAATCATCTTTTTGCACATTTAATTCTGTTGCTTTTTCATTGAAAATTCCGATAAAACCTTTACGTAAGCCGACCATAGAAGGTGCACCATCAGTGCATACTCCAATTAATTTTGACCATGGCAAGCCAAAACTTGTGAATACCTTTTGAACTTCAATAAAAATATCCTCTCCTGTAGTGGTTCCTTTTAGCGGCTGTAAAGCAAGCAATTCCTCAGTAACAGTGAACTCCTTATCAACACCTCGAATAAATATAGCCAGTTGAGCTGTGTCAGACAAATCGGTGCTCTCGTCTAATGCTATGGAAAATGATTCAAAACCAGCCATCATCATTAGCCATCATTTCTATACGTCGAACAACAGTTCGTCTTGACAAACTAATTTTTTCAAATTCTTTTTTCTTTTCAGGACACATAATACCGCAAACTTCTAACATACACTCCTTGATAAATTCTCCTTCGGCAAATGGTTTTAATGCCTTTGCCAACTTTGAGCTAACTATAAAACTAGCTTTCACAACATTATCAAGTTGTGTTCTTTGTTTATGAAACATTTGTTGCTGTTTTTCCAAATTTGCGGTAAGCTTCTGGATTTTGTCTGTTCTTAATTGTCCTGTCAGTGAGGGCAGCGTAGCATGCTTAGTTGAGTAATGCCTCTTTATATTCTTCTCTTTCATTACTGAAATGGATTCATTACACAGCAAACAAATAGGCTTACCATTGTGCAAGATAAAAAAGAATTCTTCAGTCCATTTTTCTTAAAATGGCAACCCTCTGTATCTACTTTTCGTTTCTTTCCACCAGACATCATTTTTGTTTACTTTTCGTTCAATAAACTTAATAACAAACTATAGTTAGTAACCACTCAAGACATAGCCACAATAGATCCTTGCGGTCGCAGTGGAGGGTAACATAACTACCCACTCACTTTCAATAGAAATAACCACTCAAGATGCACATAAAGTCACAAAGCAAGTTGACGGCTCGAGCAGTTCGCTAGGATATCGCTTGTCCAAGTTATCACCTCAGTAGCTCAAATAGAACTGAACTAACGTTCAGGCCATCCACCCGCTTATATAAAAATTAACGAATAATCTGGAATAAACTAGTTTAGAATAATTGAGAAGCAATAAATCTTTTGATGTGTCGCCCGTGAGGCGGCAAACCTTAAAGAATTTGATCGAGCAAGTCGAGTGGTGGCGATTATCAAAGAGTGAGGCGGCAAACATCAAAGAATTTGATGTTTGCCGCCTCACTGTCACTCCCGTGAGTATGAGTACCTAATGTAATATTTTTTAATTGGGTTTTTTCAAAATGTCTCGCGGGCCGGATCCGGCCCGCGGGCCGGGGGTTGCCCATATGTGCTTTAAACGAATGATTTCCACTTCCAGATTAAGCATGAAGTAAAATTTAAGTTTAGAAAAGCCTGAACATTTACTTCATGCTTAATCTGGGAGTGGAAAACACTCTTTTCTATAATTTAAATGATCTTATGGTATTTTTAAAAATTTTAGAACGTGATATGAAGTATAGTAAGTGGAAGAAGGGCATTGCAAGGTGTTTAGATTGGGTGGAAGACAACGAAGACGAGGAAATAGGTAAGATATCCTTCCTCGCAAACGTGTAAAGTTTGTATATTACTCATTATTTTCCATTAGTTGAAAATTAATTCAAGTAATCGGTATATTTATGGTTATTGCCAAAGTGTAAATGACATTTGTAAATAATAAACTTCTTTAGGCCTTCCCTCTATATCAAAGTTTGATGATGTCTGTGGTAAGTTTGATGGTGTAGAAGAAACTGTAGTAGAGTAAATAGAGGAGAGCTTTACTAACATACTTACAACCTATCCGTTACCAAATACAGTATGAGTTTAATGATCGAGGGTATTTAAAAAGATTGGGGCAGTCTCATTTTTGTAGAAATATTGCAAAATATTTAAGTTCTCCAGAAACTTTCGCTTATTTTATGGAACAAGACATACAGTGAATTTTTCTTGTAAGTATACATATCCAGATGTATTTTAATGAGTGATTTCACTCCCTGATTAAATATGAAGTAAAACTTCTAGTGAATTTTGAATTAAAACGGCAAATTTATATTCAATAATTGCACAATTTACTTGCTTTTGTTTGCATTGATGATAAAATAAAAATTCGAGGTTAGGAAAGCCTGAAAATTTGGATTTTTCGGTGTGACTCAATCTTTTCTAAACTTTCGAAATGTTACTTCATGCACCACCGCACGCTTAGAACCCTGAAATAGTTGTGAAGTTCAAAATATACGGCTTATGTTTGATCTTACGTTAATAAATTCCAGGAACTTTATTTCGTCTAACCAAATCAAGTGCTTTCAAGATTCGCAATTTGTTTCGAGATATGTATATTTTAAAGAAAAAATTCCTGTATATTATTGCTTCATATGAAATTGATGGCGAAAGCCCTTATTTTGTTACATCGTTTATCTATGACGAAAATAATTTCAATAAAATCAATAAACAACGAGGCGCATCCAGAAAGTAAGTTTCCCGATTTAAAAAAGAAGAATACACTTAGAAAAAAATTTATTGGCAACAGGTACAGCAATATTTCAGTTATTTTCCAACATAGCCACCACCAGAATTGAGACACTTGTCGTATCAACTTTTGTATCCCCCTGTCGTAGAACTCTGCCGCCTGTGAATGGAACCAGCGTATAACAGACGTCTTCAGCTCTTCGTCATTGCCAAAACGCTCACCGGAGGACAGGAATTTCTTGAGGTGCAACAAAACGTGAAAATCGCTGTAAGCAAGATCAGGACTGTAGGGTGGATGATCAAACAACTCCCAGCTAAATTTAGTCAAAACAGCTACTGTGTGCCGAGCCGTATGTGGACGAGCATTGTCATGGAATAGCACAACACCTGCAGTAAGCATTCCAAGCCTCTTGTTTTGAATGGCACGTCGCAATTTCCGCAGTTTCACAGAAACGGTCAGCGTTCACTATTTCACCTCTTGGAAGGAAGTCAATGAGCAGAATGCCCTTCCTGTCCCAGAACACTGTGCACATCACTTTCCGTACCGAAAACGCCTGTTTGAATTTCGTCCTGATCGGAGATCCACTATGCCGCCAATGCATTGACTGCTGCTTGGTTTCCGGGGTGAAGTGTGAAATCCAAGTCTCATCGCCCGTGACGATCCTGTCAAGGAACTCGTCGCCGTCATCGTGATACCGTTGCAGAAATGGTAGTGCTGCTCCTAAACGTTTCATTTTGTGTTCGAGTGTCAGGTTTTTCGACACCCACCTGGCACTCAATTTTTTGAACAGAAGGTGCGCACTGACAATGTCATGCAACAAAGATCGCGATATCTGCGTAAAATGGCTGCTCAGCTCCGTAATCGTGAAGCGCTGCCGCACCAAGTCAACAAGATCATCATTGATCAGGGGCGGTCGCCCACTGCGCTCTTCATCATGGACACTTTGACGGCCTTCGGAAAACTGCCTACACCAGCGACACATCATCTGCTTACTCATGATTGTTGGCCCATAAACCTGACAGAGCTGACGATGAATTTCAATTGGCGCAATGCCTTGTGCATTAAAGAATTTTATCACCGACCGAACCTCGCAGGCTGCGGGAGAAGGAATAAGAGCTTCCATTTCGGACTGCTACTGGCACCAGCGGGACCTGTTCGGCTGGCATATGATTGATATGTCATAGATCTATTACGCATGCGCAATTGACACGGCTAATTACATTTACTTTAACGGGACAAAAATCGGGAAACTTACATTCTGGATTGCCCTCGTATATTTATAAAGTTAGTTTTTTCTATTAAAATTATATTCGTCATATATCGATGCTTCATATATAAAATCTGTTGATATAAACATCTTATAGAAACTGAAAATGTGAAGTATTTACAAAAAATATGTTTTTCTCCCTAGGAGGTTCATGTGTATTTTGTCAGCATGTTCTGATAAAATGTGTTGTCTTGCATGTCTATGCTATTAATATACTATTTTATCTGTGTCATGTGTTTGTGCTGCATGATTATATAAATTAATTAAAGCCGTGTTTCACCAATTTTAGTTAAATTTTATTTAAACATAAGATACATTTAGGGCTAGTTGCACCAAATTCGTTGAACTGGTTTAACTCTGAACTCGAGTTCAAAGTGACATTAGAACAATAGGAACTGTCATCTTGAACTCGAGTTCATCATTTTTGGTGCAACTGGGCCTTACTTGATAATTTAAATAACTTTTTTATTTGGATGAATGTATATTAATCATATCATGATTTTGTATTACTACATTTTATTTGATGAATAACTATTGTTCAATTTAACTTAAGTTGAGGACAGACGGCTTAAATAAATCGACTCTTTCTTACTACATGATCTTTTTAGATGACTACGAGGAGACGAGGTTCAATTCTCTGCCGGCATCGATGTTTGTGATCGGAACTATAATACTTCTAACCATAGCAAATTTATTGTCCAAAATGAAATCTTAATTTCCATTACACTTACAAAAATAAGGTTGTGCTTTATTGTGCAATATGCAAAACTAGTATTTCTCAGGATAGAAGGATTTAAACTATGCATGGACTTATAAATATTTGGACAGACCCTTTTTTGCAGGGAGCGAAGTCAACTGGGGAGGGGGATAGTTGGCGACATTAGTGCTGCTCCTAGTTGTAGCATTTTATATTTGTTTTATGTAACGCTCTTTAGGCTGGGAATCCAGTTCATTTATTTGTTTATTTCGATTGTTAATTTACTGGAGACTTTTATTATTTATGTTTTTTTATTAATTATTATCAACACATATTTTGAGCAGTTAATTCTATGTGTACATCATCGTATATTTGCATATCAAAATAGATACGCAACTATGTATCCATTGCTAACTCCAAAATGATAATTTTTAAGAACAAATTCTAATGATTGATGAAAAATGCTACTCTATGTATGTGTACATATTAACATATGGAAAGTATTACAACCTATCAACTTGTCTCCCGTTACGTTTTTATAAAGCGGCGGGGATCCGAGAAGGCTGCGACTTTTACGTTGCTCTTATGGGAGACGACTGATAGCGGGAGTGGAAAAATCGAAGAATTCATTTTAGAAAGTTCAAATTATCACAGGACCGAAAACAAAAAAAATCCGCGTGTCTTAGGCTAAGCGGCGTTCAAATCCGACCGCGTTTTCTATTTTAAATCATTTTTTTAATTTTACGCCTGACGGAAGATTTCCTAACCTCAATACTTTACACGCTGGTCTATAATACAATAAATTAGTGAATAACTTACTATATTTAAAATTTAGCGCCAGCGTGACGCAAAATAAAATAGCGAACCTCCCCTCCATTCTGACATTCAGTCCCGGCACCCTCTCATCGAGTTTGGAGTCTGTCCTGATATTTATAGGTCCATAAAACTATGTATTGTTTATTAAAAACAACTTAATTGCATTCCATAATATTTGGAGATGCCTTAGTATTCACTATTTATTAAAAATTGCCATCATATGAAAGACAAAAATAGTTTGATATTCATTTTTGAACTGCTGGTCAATAGGTTTGTTCATTTGTGCGGCACTAAGTTAAACTCAGTTAAGGGTTGTGATGTCACCCGTTTATTGAGTTTATGATTATACTGTATGTCAATTTCCTATAATTTTAACAGAACCACAATTTGACATTCATCTGAAGTTCAGTGATGAACTGTACTTCAAATACAGGGTGGGGCAGAAAAACCTATCCGATTTCAAAACGTTATAAAATTAAAACCACTCAACTTGACAAAAATTTTTTTTTATTAACATATCCCAAATTTTTTGCCGTTTTTAAATTTAAGTTTTGAAAAGCACATCACTCAAATGTCGTCCTTGGGAGTGGATACACTGATTTAGGCGCTCGCGGTAGCTTTCCATGACTTTCACCGTCATTTCCACAGGAATTTCTTCAATTGCCCGAGCAATTTCCCTTCGTAAAGCAAGAAGGGTCCTTAGTCGATGCTGGAATACCTTCGATTTGAGGTAATCCCAAAGGAAGAAGTCACATGGAGTGAGATCCGGTGAGCGCGGCGGCCAGGCAATATCACCTCTCAGAGAAATGAGGCGTCCGGGAAACATTTCCCTGAGAATGTCCATTGATCGTCGCGATGTATGGGCGGTTGCACCATCCTGTTGAAACCACACATTTTCCACGCCATTTTCTTCCATTTTGGGTTGAAGAAAATTTTCCAGCATGAAACAATAGCGCTCGCTGTTGACCGTTACGGTTTGCCCATTTTCTTCAAAAAAGTAAGGCCCCCAGACGCCTAGGCGGGAAAGAGCACACCACACAGTCACTTTTGGGCTATGGAGGGGTTTCTGATGGATTTCCCGAGGATTTTCGTCACTCCAATATCGAAAATTCTGCCTGTTTACGGCGCCACAAAGGTGAAAATGGGCTTCGTCCGTGAAGAGCACAACATCGTCTATTGGGAGTTCTCGGAGATCGCG
Source organism: Philonthus cognatus (assembly GCA_932526585.2). Taxonomy (NCBI): domain Eukaryota; kingdom Metazoa; phylum Arthropoda; class Insecta; order Coleoptera; family Staphylinidae; genus Philonthus; species Philonthus cognatus. Next base: position 38,846,607 of record OW052243.1, read on the forward strand.
ACATAGGTTCATACGGGTTTCAAAATCCCTTTCAATTAATTCCTGTGCAACAACCATTTTCGCCGAATACTGCGGTTGGAAATCGTCAAAGCTAGCGAATGTTTTCGTGCCGAACGACGCGGGGAACGTTCAATCGCGGCTCTCACATTGGCCACGTTTTCAGGTCCTGTTGCTGTCCTGGGACGTCCAGGCGACTTCTTTCTCAATGCTGAACCCGTCTGTCGAAAATTTGCCACCCACACTTTAATCGTAGCGTGATGTGGAACAGGATCATGACGCCTGAGTCCGAAATGAATTCGAAAAGCACGTTGTGTAGCAGTTATCGAACCGCCGTTTTCGATAAACCGCTCAATAACAAAAGCACGATGTTCACCAGACCAAGGCATGTTGACTTATGACAAATGGCATAAAACCGGCTTTCTAACGGTTTTTACCCCACTACTCTACCTGTTCTCTCTTCTGAGAAAAAGGGATTTGAAATCGGATAGCTTTTTCTGCCCCTCCCTGTATTTATCCAAGTGGCACTGAATCTTATTCATTACAAATAATTTTGTTTTTCTTGGGTTCCTCTTTTTGCAATCAATATAAAAGAGAGCACAAATTAGAATATCAAAATTATTAAACTTTTTCGATCTCTGCATTTGCGTTTTGTATATTTCACAAATTTATAGACCTTTGCTGTGTTTGTGAATATTTTTATTATTTAATGGTGATGGTTACCTATTTTGCCCAGTTTTTTTTTTGTGATTATATTTTGCATTTATTGCTGCCATTGTTGTTGTAATTTATATTTTAATTGTTTATTAAATAAAGAACATAAAAAAAGTGTATGACTTAAGTTTATATTTCTCGACATGTTGTTATAGTTGGGTCAGAAAGTGATGATGTTAAAAAGAAGTGGAAAACCTAATAAAAAAAAAATGTCCTAAAGACAATTTTTTCTTGATTTTTTTTATCGCTTACCACCAGAAGTTGTCTGCACATACATTAGATTAGAAGAATGTAATTGAGTGAACAATAAAAGTTACCAATATTTCTAATAATTGACATTTCTTAACATTCAATTAATGTTTCGAGTTTAAGCAGTGTGTCACCTTTGCCTAGAAGAAGAAGAAACGGCAGAGCACGTATTATGTGCCTGCCCATCTGAAGATTGACTTAGGACCTCAGTATTTGGCATGCCAAAGCTAAACCTGAAGGACCTGATAAGATCCTTGGCTTCATCAAGAAGATGGATTTTGAAGGTGAGCATATGACTGGCCTTAATTGTGAGCCACAATAGACCCTTGTGGTTGCAGTGGAGGACCACTAAACGAACCACTCACTTTAAATAGAATAGAATAGAATAATAATAATAATAATATCATTTATTGCCCAACAGGAGACCCATTTACAGGACAATTCTACAATTAAAGAATAATATTTAAAACAAAACATGAGTATATAACATAATAATTAATAAAATAACAATCACACAACATATCACATTTTATCAAAAAATATGTCATCATAATGTTTCATTGCACTTCTACACATAACTGGCACAGGCGCACGTCGCAGACAGTTCGTTCGTGCTCTGGGGATGTAAAAGGAGTTGCTATGCCTAGTACTTGATCGTGGTACATGAAAATTAATTCTTGATAGGAGAAACGGTGCATCTGTAACATTATTAACAATTTTCCAGAGAAATTTTGCAGATTGCTCTTCTCTTCTAGCAGCCAGGGAGACCACGTCATGTTTTTGAAGCAGTAGATCCTGCTCTATTTCCACGCTCAGGGTAGACGCCGTCAACTATACTACTACTAACTATATGAAAGGTACTTTAAAAACCTTCGATGAATCCTGTCCAGAGGCATATTTTGACTCATATATAGTGGAAACCAGATGAGACTTCCATATTCTAGTTTGGAGAGGACATATGCAGAATAAAGTGTTTTTATGAGGTTAATATCTCTGAAGGATACACAGACTCGCATTATAAATCCTAGAGTACGAGATGCGGCCATTGCTATATTAGTGATGTGTTTTGAAAAACTTAAATCAGTCGAAAATAAAATACCCAAATCTTTCGTCTCGTTGCAGGATTTAAGTTGTAAGTCATACATTGTGTATGACAGTGAGAGTGGATTTCTTTTTCGAGTATAAGATAACGAACAGCACTTATCAACGTTGAGTAAGAGTTTATGTTTGTCACACCATTCTGTAAGTTTGATGATAGTGTTTTGAAGGGACAAAGCATCACTCAATGTTGTTACAACTGCAAAGAGCTTAATATCATCTGCATAAGCAAGCGCATTACAGGTTAATGAATCTAATAATGAATTTATAAAAATTATAAAGAGAAGCGGTCCAAGGTTAGAGCCTTGTAGAACCCCAGAATTAATTGACATCGTTGACGATTGGAATCCGTTATAGACAACGTACGCCTGGCGGTTAGTTAAGTACGATCTTACAAGTAGTTGTACTTTTGGAGCTGAAGAGCAATGTGGTGATAAATAATGATTTTTTTATTTTTCATTGTAAAAATGTTTTCCCTTATAAATAAACTTGATTTTGGAGAAATCACCGACATAAAAAATTAAAATCATGAGCTTGATAGATACGAGCACGTAACCTGCATTCCACATACAAATTCATGATATAAATATCCCCCGGTTCTGTTCCCCTTCGTCTCCTCGAGATTATTTTTTGCTTACGCATAAAATGGAATCGTAATGATCGGCTGGAGAAATGCGGCACTCGCGTAAATATGAAACCGCAAAATATAACGTCTCCATCCATTGAACGGCTGCCGTAACGGTCGCAATTTATAACGCAACATCTGCGCTCTCATTTACATTCACACGCAATTTATTCCGAAGCGAGAGCACTACATCCAGCAACCAGCATAAGTAAAACGCTAAAAATCAATCCTGCAGGGAAAATATTTTCAGATACAATTAAAAAAAAAATAATGCGAGGCGTTGGTAATTTTAATAATTTTCATAATTGCTGAAAATGTCAAATCTTAGTTGGGGTTATTTATGTAGGCACGTGTGACCTCCGCTCCGGGGAAATAATAACAAATTGTTGAAGTGAAAATAAATTCAAGGAATCGATGGGGAGGTTTATAAAAGAAGCTCGAAATGGAGGGACTGAAAGAATGGAAAATACTTTGCTTTTCACGAAGGCGAAAAAAATGGAAATGGAGATGAATGTATTTATATGGAAATTATGTACGACTTCTTTATCAAAAATCTGTCACGTGCTGTCTGAATATACTTTTTGTTTAAATTAAACTAACGTAATTTGTTGAATACAAGGTGACTCAGAGTTGGTATAAAATATATTACATCTTGTTTAGTGGATAATTTGAAGACAATAGGCTAAATAAAGATATGTCCGATTTTGATTATTTTCATAACTACAGCCGATTTAAATTTAGCGAAATAAAGAATTTTTATTAATACAATTTGAAAATGACTGAATAATAAAATAACCTTACACAAATTCAAAAAAAAATATTTTGAACTTCACATTAAATTAGTGTTTTATACGCGTGGCGCATGAAGTAAAATTTCGAGTTTAGAAAAGCCTAAAAATTTGGTTTGGTTCAGGCTTCTCTAAACTCGAAATTTTACTTCATGCTTAATCTGGGAGTGGAAAACACTCGTTCGAATCTTTTAATTGTACGATGCAGCCCTTATAGATGAGGCAGCACTTCTATTCATATCTTTATACCTTTCCGGCGCATCCACCAATAGTGTTTTGACATTTCTGAAGAGAGTTCTCGCACGAATTGGATAATTCCAATAATACAGGTCCTGATGGTATACCATCAAGTTTTCTAAGAAACTGTATATACTCCATCACCATACCACTACACTTATTATTCGAGGCTTCAATGTCTCAGAGCATATTTCCGACGTTCTGGAAAAGAAATTATATAACACCGCTTTTTAAGTCCGGCAAGAAGGATAACATAACGAACTATCGCAGCATTTCAATACAATCATCTATACCTAAGCTATTGGACAGTCTTGTTTCCATTAAATTAAGGTGGGTTTGCAAAAATGTTCTTCTAGATGAGCAGCATGGTTTCCAAACAGCTACCAATATTTTATCGTTTACCACTTACGTAATTAATGCTTTTGAATGTAATCAATCTGTGGATGCTATTTTCACAGATTTTGCCAAGGCATTCGATCGTGTAAACCACGATGTTTTAGTTGCAAAACTATCTGCCTATGGACTTCATACTAATATTGTGAGTTGGTTTAATAGTTTTCTAACTAATCGAACGCAATGTGTAAAAGTGAAGAATTTCTTATCTAAAGTCATATCTGTACCATCTGGTGTACCTCAAGGATCACACTGTGGTCCCTTGTTATTTCTGTTATTTATAAATGACATCTCACAAGTGATAAGACATTCTTCATTTTTACTCTTTGCCGACGATCTTAAGATATATAAAAGAATAACAACAATTGTTGATTGTGACCTGCTGCAATGTGATATCTCGTCTGTCCATAAATGGTGCTGCGATAACTCTTTATTCTTCAATGTTCAAAAATGTAAGGCGATTTCATTTTCCAGAAAGTCTAATGTAATTAATTTCAAGTACAGCATCAACAATGTTCCCCTTGAAAAATTGTGTGAAATAAGAGATCTGGGAGTGTTATTGGATACAAAATTAACTTTTGATAGCCATATAAATTTAATATGCAACAAAGCATCAAAAATGTTGGGATATGTACATAGGATAGCAAAGGATTTATCGGCTCAATCATTCAAATTAGTTTATTTTGCTTACGTACGCTCTAATATGGAATACGTATCATGTGTCTGGTCTCCTAACACTATTACTCACAGTCATGCTCTTGAGAGAATTCAGAATAAGTTTCTGAAGAAGCTTGCTTTCAAGACTCATTTAAACGTTAACACCGTTATGTCGGCATTTTGCATTGATACACTCAAGAGACGCAGGATTCTCTCAGACTTGTCTATGTTTTACAAACTGCTGAGTAACCGAATACAATGTCCGTATTTATTGGTACAAATCAATTTTTATGTAACCGTATCAGATCGTACTACGCGTCATAGACCACTGTTTCGCATTCCCTTCCATAGGTCAAACTACGCCTACAATAATCCACTCTCCAGGTGCATGCGCATTTCCAACGCACTATCTTTGGATCATAATTTCGATTTGTTTACTGAATCTTATTCTGAATTTATGTCAAAATTAAAGCAGACAAATTTCGGAATTATGTGACTCTCGGAAATGTTTGATGATAGCTTGCTTGGTGTTTTTTATGTTACTTTTATTTAGTTATGTTAGCTTATTTTTTGTATATTAATTTATTATTATTTTATATGTAATATTATTTGTAATTGTAATATGTATGTTATTTTGTTTTTAAATGGTTTTTTGCCGTCAATAAAGGAATTTGAATTTGAATTATAAAGTTACATAAAATTATTATTAAATAAACATTTGTTAAAAACACTGTAGACCAAAATAATATATGTTTTAAAAATATTTTTTTTTATAAAACTGACATTAGAAATCAGTAGCGTAGATAGATTTGAGTGTTGAATAAAAAAAAAAATTCATTATTTATTATTTTATTTTCATATCGTCGTATCAGTTTCAACATCGCATACCTCACTTCACCCTACTTTACAGGAGAGCGAAAAAACTGTTTTGAAGATTTGTGATTTGAGATATGTGAAGGTAAGAACCTCGATTGTGGCGTTTTTAAGCATCAGAACGATGAATTATTGCTACCAAGCCAATGGCAAGGAAATATAAATCCAACAGTATGCATAACTCAATTTCGCATTTTTTTGAGATATGCTATGTTGAAACTTAAACGACAATATACATCTAAGTAGTGATCAGAGCTGGGCAGGATTCGAATCATTTATGATTCGAATCCTGGATTCGAATCTTTTTAGAGGATTCAAAAGAGGTATTGTAATGATTCGACCCTAGGTATTGTACAAATTTATAATTTGTATTTTATTTACGTTGTGTTGTGTATGTAGTAACCCTTTTAATTTATTTAACAGATTCGTTGTTTGTGTCAATATGCATTATCGGAAATACTGTGTCTTTCTTCCCTTTTAATGACCAGGAGTATGTGTGGACAATAAATAAAACAGGATGTGAGTTTAACGGATGCAAGTTTATTGACCTCAATTATGACATTTCTAATTAATTTGTGTTTCTTAAATTATTTATATTCTCAAAATACTTTATTTTCGTTTGTACTTAGAAGCCATGTGCATTTTAGTTAAACTCAAAAAGTATATGACTCTACTTGTGGGAGCAAAATTAAATAACCCCTGCATTTGCATTATGAGATGGGAAACCCACAAAAACCATCTCGGAGCTTACCAGACAACCAACTAGCGGGAACACTCTTCTGATTAGCAAGCAGATTCCGACGTCATCCGTTGATTGTTTTGTGTTATTAACTAGCGGGAACATAACTCTGCAGTACTAACTCGGGACGACCACACCCGTTAATTGTTTTCAGGCAATTAACTAGCGGGAACACTCCTCCGTTTTCCACGCACAGCTCGACCACACCCGTCAATTGTTTTTTGTGCATTTAACTAGCGGGAACATAACTCTGCGGTACTGACTCGGGACGACCACACCCGTTAATTGTTTTCAGGCAATTAACTAGCGGGAACACTCCTCCGTTTTCCACGCACAGCTCGACCACACCCGTCAATTGTTTCTGTGCATTTAACTAGCGGGAACACTCCTCCGTTTTCCACGCACAGCTCGACCACACCCGTTAATTGTTTTCAGGCAATTAACTAGCGGGAACACTCCTCCGTTTTCCACGCACAGCTCGACCACACCCGTCAATTGCTTTTGTGCATTTAACTAGCGGGAACATAACTCTGCAGTACTAACTCGGGACGACCGCACCCGTTAATTGTTTTCAGGCAATTAACTAGCGGGAACACTCCTCCGTTTTCCACGCACAGCTCGACCACACCCGTCAATTGTTTCTGTGCATTTAACTAGCGGGAACATAACTCTGCAGTACTAACTCGGGACGACCACACCCGTTAATTGTTTTCAGGCAATTAACTAGCGGGAACACTCCTCCGTTTTCCACGCACAGCTCGACCACACCCGTCAATTGCTTTTTGTGCATATAACTAGCGGGAACATAACTCTGCAGTACTAACTCGGGACGACCACACCCGTTAATTGTTTTCAGGCAATTAACTAGCGGGAACACTCCTCCGTTTTCCACGCACAGCTCGACCACACCCGTCAATTGTTTTTGTGCATTTAACTAGCGGGAACATAACTCTGCAGTACTAACTCGGGACGACCACACCCGTTAATTGTTTTCAGGCAATTAACTAGCGGGAACACTCCTCCGTTTTCCACGCACAGCTCGACCACACCCGTCAAGTGCTTTTTGTGCATATAACTAGCGGGAACATAACTCTGCAGTACTAACTCGGGACGACCACACCCGTTAATTGTTTTCAGGCAATTAACTAGCGGGAACACTCCTCCGTTTTCCACGCACAGCTCGACCACACCCGTCAATTGTTTTTGTGCATTTAACTAGCGGGAACATAACTCTGCAGTACTAACTCGGGACGACCACACCCGTTAATTGTTTTCAGGCAATTAACTAGCGGGAACACTCCTCCGTTTTCCACGCACAGCTCGACCACACCCGTCAATTGCTTTTTGTGCATATAACTAGCGGGAACATAACTCTGCAGTACTAACTCGGGACGACCACACCCGTTAATTGTGATCAGCAATTAACTAGCGGGAACACTCCTCCGTTTTCCACGCACAGCTCGACCACACCCGTCAATTGTTTCTGTGCATTTAACTAGCGGGAACATAACTCTGCAGTACTAACTCGGGACGACCACACCCGTTAATTGTTTTCAGGCAATTAACTAGCGGGAACACTCCTCCGTTTTCCACGCACAGCTCGACCACACCCGTTAACTGTTTTGTGTTCTTTTTTTGTTGTATAGTTTTTATATTTGTTGTATAATTTTGATTTTTGTTGTGTTATTCTTATTTCCCTCTGTGATTTGGAACTTGTGGTGCTTTTCGTGATGTTCTTCTTCCGAACTGTTTCTTGACTCTCATGACTCTCTCCTGTTTTTCGCTCCGCACAGCTTTTATATCTCTGCTTCCCACCCGATCGTGGAGATCGAAGATTTCGCGCAGACCATATATGGTTATAAAATACCACCCATCCCTGACGTCACGCAATTCCCCCGACTTCGCAAATTCGTTGTGTTTGCGCTTGGTTAAACCTTGAACTGAATCTTTCTGTATGTCTTAGCATTTCTCCACGCGCCGGTACTTGTTTATTATTTTAAGGCGATGCTGCATTTGTTATTTCTTTCAGATAAAAAAATTTGATCGGCTAATGTTATTCTCGTATTTACTGAATGTTGATTTTTCTTTAATATTTTCTTGGGTGATTTTTGTATTAATATTTTAATTTAATTTCGTCAAAAATAATATTTGCACATGACCCCTACTGACCTATTACAGTATTCGAATACTTTAGGTAAACTGGATTCGTGATCCGGATTCGTTACACTTTTTTAAAAGGATTCGTATTCGAATCCAAATGCTGGTGATTCGAATCCTCATAAAAGGATTCGAATCCTTATAAAAGGATTCGAATCCTCGAAAAAGTATTCGAATCCTCATAAAAGGATTCGAATCCTCATAAAAGGATTTGAATATTTATAAAAGGATTCGAATAGTCTCAAAAGGATTCGAATCGTCAAAAATAATTCGAATTAATCGTAAGGATTAACACGAAAAATTTATTTTGTATGTTTTTAAATTTCTCGTTAAATCAGTGTTTTATACGCGTGGCGCATGAAGTAAAATTTCGAGTTTAGAAAAGCCCCGTGAAAATTTGTCTCGGGTCGCTGCGCGACCCTCGACAAATTTTCTACGCGGGGCTTTTCTAAACTCGAAATTTTACTTCATGCTTAGTCTGGGAGTGGAGACACGCGTTCGTAAATTTTCGAATAATCATATATTGTCATAAAGTTGTGTATTTATTTTCAAAGAAACCTTTCTCGGTTTATTGAACAAAAACAAAAGAGCTGAGGTGAAAAGTGTTTAGGTAAAAGAGGTATATTTTTTCCTTATCTACAACTTATGTTTTGAACATTTTTTGACTTAGACGTCGAAAGCCATAGTGAAATTCGTTTAATAAAAAAACATCTAATGATTTCTGGTGATTTTTAACACAAGACTTTTAGACATTTGATGGTATAATTAATATTGAATTACTGAAATAAAGAAGCGAAACTAGTAGAGTAAATAGAAACAAATAGTGAAACAAACCAAGTGTTTTTAATTTATCCTTCAATATTATACTAATATAAGTATTTATTTTTAATGTATTCGTAAATATACGGTAAACAATGTAAAATATTTATTTAGTTGAAATATTTAGAAAATAACAATACAATAAATTTTATATTATTAGTATTATTATACTGGGTGTCCGTATTTCAAAAGAATGTATGGGGATCTCGGTTATTTAAAGAGATAGAGTCGGTTAAATTGAGGCAAAGTTGCATAATTTAGGGCCCAATAATAACCCAAAAACAAGTTTGAAATATCTTATTTCCTTAATGAGATATTGTCAAAAAACGTATTTTTTGAAAATTCGTTTCTATTTTTTATGCAAAAACTATTGAATCCAGACATTTACAACTTTGACATTATAGGCACTTTTTAACGATCAATCTAGTAACATATTTTATTTTAAGATAACTATAACATTTACCTAGAGACCATAGCTAACTTTTGTTTTTTCTTATGGGCGCCATTTTGGATTTTGATATTTTTTGGAAGAATATTTTTTACTGAATTTAATGACGTCTCACACTTATAGTTTATTGTACATTTTATATGTAAAATTTTAATCTTTTGGTTTTTCAAAGAGTGCCTTGGAAACAGTTGAGTAACTCACTTATTGGGCAACTCCTAGGACCCATACTTTGCTTACATATCACCCCTGAAGACGGGCATCCGACGATACATACTTTAACAGCTGTGACATATTTTAAAGTAACGAGTGTCTTCCACTCCCAGACTAAGCATGAAGTAAAATTTCGAGTTTAGAAAAGCCCCGCGTAGAAAATTTGTCGAGGGTCGCGCAGCGACCCGAGACAAATTTTCACGGGGCTTTTCTAAACTCGAAATTTTACTTCATGCGCCACGCGTATAAACCATTGATTGGAAGTGTAGTTCAAAAACACACAAATACATCTTAAACAGAGTAACACAGAAATTTTGTCTGTTATCAACGATGTTCAGTGCTAATAATAAATAATTAGGTTGTGAATATTTTTGTTGAAACAACTGATAACGATATTTATATGTTAATGGTTGTAAAAAAATAATAAAATCAAATTTATTCTTAAACGATTTGTATTCGTGATTCGAAAAAACAGGATTCGAATCTTTGATTCGAATCATATTTATCTCTTACGAATCCTTTATTCGAGTATTCCTGATTCGAATCATACTAGGTGATTCGGATTCGTGATTCGAATCCTTTTAAGGAGGATTCGTCCCAGCTCTGGTAGTTATGTTAGTGGTAATTTATCTCGGTAATTACCAGAGCTATGCAGGATTCGAATTATTCAGGATACGAATCCTTTTAGTGGATTCAAAAGAGGCATTCGAATACTTTAGTTAAATAGGATTCGTGATCCGGATTAGTTACATTTTTTTAAAAGGATTCGTATTCGAATACAAATGCGGGTGATTCAAATCCTTATTAAAGGATTCGAATATTTATAAAAAGATTCGAATATTTATAAATGGATTCGAATACTTACAAAAGGATTTCAATACTTACGAAAGGATTCAAATATTTATACAAGGATTCGAATACTTACAAGAGGATTCGAATACTCACAAAAGGATTCGAATACTTACAAAAGGATTCGAATCGTCAAAAATAATTTGAATTAATTGTGAGGATTAACATGAAAAACTTTTTTTGTGTATTTTTAAATTTCTTCTTAAATTACTGTTTTATACGCGTGGCGCATGAAGTAAAATGTCGAGTTTAGAAAAGCCCCGTGAAAATTTGTCTCGGGTCGCGCAGCGATTTTCTACGTAGGGCTTTTCCAAACTCGACATTTTACTTCATGCTTAGTCTAGGAAACTTCAAACTGAATGCTTTGATAAGAACAATAAATGACTGAAAATGTTTAAAGATAATAATTTAGTTTTCAAAATTTTGTTTAATATTATTTGAACTAAAACTGACATGGTAGCCACAATCTGAAATTAAACTTTTTCTGACATTTCCCTGATTCAAGATTTTCCCTGACCTTTTAATATAACTTTCTTCTGTGGGAAACCCTCATTTTGTTAAATTGATTTTATTGTTTTTGTCAATATTTAAGTTTTTTTTATAAATTCTTACGTGTTTTGTAATTTTTATGATGCCTGTTGATTTTAACAAATTTAATAATATCAAATGGCTTTTTTGTTAGTGTTTTGCTCAATCTGAACAAAATTTCATGACTTCTCTGACTTTCCCGGTTCTAATAATATTCAGTGCATTTTTTATTTACATAATTTTCAGGCATTCGTCGATTTTATAATATAGTTCAATTTTAAGTTTTGAACGAATGATTCCACTCTCAGGTTAAACATGAAGTAAAATTTCGAGTTAGAAAAACCTGAAAATTTTCAGGCTTTTCTAAACTCGAAATTTTACTTCATGCGCCACGCGTACAAAACACTGATTTGAAGTGAAGTTCAAAAACACACAAATACATCTTTAATCAGAGTAACACGGAATCAGATATTTAGTCTGTTATCAACGGTGTTCAGTGTTAATAATAAATAATTAGATTTTGAATATTTTTGATAAAACAACTGGTAACGATATTTATATGTTAATGGTTGCAAAAAAGTAATGAAATCAAATTTATTCTTAAAGGATTTGTATTCGTGATTCGAAAAAACAGGATTCGAATCATATTTATCTCTTACGAATTTATTCGAGTATTCGTGATTCGAATCATATTAGGTGATTCGGATTCGTGAGTCGAATCCTTTTTACAAGGATCCCAGCTCTGCTAATTACCACTGGTAATTTACCGTAAAAACGGTATATTGCCTTGATTTTTCGGTAACATTAGTAACCTTCTTTTGTGTTCATGTGCAAGGGATAAGAATGTAAAAAAATTTCGAAAATGAAATTTGAAATTTTCTAACGCTATTCAACAATTTTTGTATTTTTGCCAATATTTAACAATTTTGACAGAATTTAACAGTTTTGACGGTTTTTTTAACGACTATTCACTTTTTTATGGTAGTGTCGTTACAAACAATTGATAAATTCTAGAAATTAACACTGGTAGTTCGATTGTTTGACAGTTAGGGCAATAAATTCGGCAAACTCGGCGAGATTCCAATTTTTTGACGAGAATTTTCTCCCATCGAGCCAAATTTTTAAGTTTAAACTGGAAGAAATCGCACGTAACCAAATCTGGAGAAGAGGATGGGTAATTAATCAATTCATAGCCCAATTCGTATAATTTTGTGTAAAATTATTTTATCACTGCACGAAATTTGTTTTTTCCATTTTATGCAGAAACTGCTAAGCTGCTTGCTTCAAACGATTACCAAACGTAAACTTTATGTCACTTCTGCTTGGAATTTTACCTAAAGGGTTTGGAAGAGTGGATTTGTCGAGATGTCACGTCACCAAATGGATTTTGAAAGCATTTCATAGAAATTTACCATTCTTATCAAACAACCCACGTATTATACTTTATATTTAATTCAATAATTATTTTTTTTATTATTTATTTAATTCAATAATTTATTACATACTCGTATATTAACTTGGCTATAATTTTCCCAACTATAAATAATCACAACAGTAAAAATCACCCCAAAATTCACACAATCCCGACGTGGATGTTAGCCCCAACACCCCAAAACTCCAGATAACGCACCCCCATATCACATCACATCTCATCTATTATACTTTGATTTATGATTCTCCGCAAACCCGAGCCCGTCCGAAAAGCGCTATCCCCCTACATTCAGTCGCCTAGGCAACATCATCTTCGCAACGGCGGCGTCGCGACGCAATTAGACTCGCGGGATGGCTCATTACTGGCGCACTAGTGAGGGTTTAACCGAAAAAACCGCGAGCCGCTTTTTGCACCGGCCACCCCCCGAACCGAACAGATTTTCCACACTCTTCGAGTGCTTTTTGTTTATGGAAAACTCATCTATCACCCTCGATAATGGCAAAAAGGCTCGTTTAACTTAACGCCCGGGTTTTTGCCCGCGTGCAATCCAAGAAATTTCATTATGATTTCCACCCCTCGTGAGCTGCTGGCTGTTCTGCAGGAGTGTCCTCGAACTAACAACGCCGGGGGACTTTAAGTTCTCCGAAGAAAAAATGTGCCACTTGCACTGAGATTAAAGTTTGAATCAGCACGTGTAATGTGAAAAATGGCAAAAAGACCATTAAGGCTATGTTTGGGGTCGAAACCTTTTGACTTAAACACCACTTTGCTCTAATTATGTACTACTAAAAATCTCTTTTTTTATTCTTTAACATAAAGCGTTAAAGTTTTAACTTGTACATCCAAATCTTATGCATCTGCTGGAAATCTTGTGGTTTTTTTATTAACATAGAGATATTATATTTTCTTAATATTAAAAAAAACAGTACTAATCTGCTGAACATTTAAAAGTGGTGTGTAATTTGGGTACCTATTTAAATTATGTATTTATACATCTAGGGAATTTTTCTATTGAGTGTAATATCAATAAATTCGAATAATACCCGTAAAGTTTCTTTATAAAACATTATTTAAATATTGCACCAAAATCTTAAGGAGATTAATTTTTATGTAATATTCCATATCGCTGCTTTGCTTTGACACAACTAAAAAAAAAATGTTTCAATGCAGTTATTTAATGAATCCAGCTTTCAGAGACACAAATAAAAAGACGTGCAAAAAATAAGATAAATCGAGTAAAGATAGAGACTTCAATATTTAAATATGTGTCTTGTAAACTTTTGCAGGCTCATCCTAAAAAAATAACTAATTTCACTTGTGCCATTATCAAAACAAAGCAGCGATATGTAATTAAATATATTCCGTTAATCTATTAACGGCCAAGCAAATTATAGAGTTAACTCTTAAAGTTAATTATAGGTAAAATCTGCTCTTTATTTTATGATTTCAATGAATGACTTATTCTATTATATACTGGGATATCTTCTTTTAAATATACGTACTACTAGGTGGATCAAAAAGTTTGGAATTATCCTAAGAGATGGCGAGATCGTACTAATGTGAACCATACACAACAAACTTCATCCTTCATTAGGTGTCTGTCAAAATTTCAACCATTTATGTTAACGCATTTACAAGTTACAGCAGTGAGAAGCAACCAACCTCCGTGTTTTTTTTTTTAAAGGAATTGTCTGAGTTTCGTGTTCTGATTTAACACTATTATATACGCAAGAAAATGATAACCGAGACCAAAGCCAAGCTAGATAAATATTTTTTGGACTCTGCACCGTCGATGAAGATGATCAAAAGTGGTTTTCTGACTTGTTGTGGCCGTACAAGCACCAATGACGCTGAACGATCTGGACGCCTCAAAGACGCCAAAACACCAAAAAACGTGAAAAAAAAATCCATGATATTATGTTGAACAACCCCAAAGTGAAATTGAGGGAGCTAGCTGAGACCACAACGATGTCATATAGCAGTGTGTTCAATATCATACATGATATTTTGTGTATGAAGAAGCTCTGCGCGTGATGAGTGCCGCGTTTGTTCACAGTGGACCAAAAACAAATCCGTGTTACGACTTCCCAGAAGAATTGACCAATATTTACCCGAAATCCAAAGGAGTTTTTGCGCCGATTAATAACCATGGATGAAACGTGGATCCATATCTACACACCAGAGTCCATGCAACACTCAAAACAATGGGTTTCTCTGGGTGAAAGTGCTCCGAAGCGTCCAAAAACGCAACAATGGACCGGAAAGGTTATGTGCTCCGTATTTTAGGATGCGCATGGAATAATATTCATCGACTATCTTCAAAAAGGTAAAAGCATAACTGGCGCATATTATTCATCATTTTTGGATCGTTTGAAAACTGAAATCGCAGAAAAACGGCCTTATTTGAAGAAGAATAAAATCGTCTATATTCATGACTGTGCGCATGCTCATTCATCGTTAATTGCGCAAGCAAAATTGCAAGAAATCGGGTTTGAACTGGTTCCTCAGCCACCGTATTCGCCAGACCTGGCCCCCAGGGACTTTTACCTATTTCCAAACCTGGAGAGATGGCTCACCGGTAAGCGATTTTTCAAATAAGGAACTCATAACTCAAACTGAGGCCTTTTTTGGAGAGCTTCCGAAGGACTAATCCGGGGCGGGATAAAAAAGTTAAAAAAATCTATTTGAAATAAAACAACGCAGTTGGGAGGGTTTCACTTTTATTGTTGAACACTGCAACATGTTTCACCACACAGTGGCTTCATCAGGCAGATGAACCCCCCCCCCCCCCCCCCCCCCTTCAATTAACTTAATTGCATTAGTATATAAGCTTTTACCTGTACTTTGTAAAATCATTATTTCATCTGCCTGATGAAGCCACTGTGTGGTGAAACATGTTGCAGTGTTCAACAATAAAAGTGAAACCCTCCCAACTGCGTTGTTTTATTTCAAATAGTATTATGGAGTTTCATCATGTATCCGCCTTATCAATTAAATAGTTAAAAAAATCGTTGGACTCGCTGTATCGACTTAAAAGGAATGTATATTGAAAAATAAAACCGAATTTTACCAACAAAATATTTTCTTGTTTCACTTATTCCAAACTTTTTGATCCACCTAGTATATATGCTGCAAATTGTTAAGCACTTGTCAATTTTATAAGAGCTCAATTTGGAGTTCGAACGAATGTTTCCACTCCCAGATTAAGCATGAAGTAAAATTTCAAGTTTAGAAAAGCCTGAAAATTTGGTTTGCTCGCGTAGCGTAAGTGTTTAATCACATACATGATTTCTCTGGTAATCAGCATTTTAAACATTTTTGGGATTGCAGATTGTATTGCAACCCGACGATACTTTTTGACTTTATTTCCATCGCCGTTCTAGCTTGTAGTTAGTTCAAAATTAATTATTAAATTAAACTTCATTTTTATTAACCATGTTATATCAATGTAAAGTTAACGTATGCCCTTCAATGACAAAAATATACAGGTTGTTCCATTTAAAAAAAATAATGGAATGGAATAATGGCGTAGCGCTACGCGACCAAACCAAATTTTCAGGCTTTTCTAAACTCGAAATTTTACTTCATGCGCCACGCCTGTAAAACACTGAAATATTGTGAAGTTAGGAATATACTTTAAAAATGAGTGAAAATCGAAATATTTTAATAACAAATTATTTACATTTTTCTTCACATTCTCAAGTCAGGTGAAATAATACAATTTATCAAATTAACTTATTTAGTTAGTAATAAAAAAAAATATTAATGTTGCGTTATTGCATTAATGGCGCTTAATGGGTTAATAAACTAAGTTTGAAGTTAAAAAAACTTAACTCACAGCAATTGTTGGTGACAACTGAGTGAATTTTATAATAAAAGCACTATTAACTTTAACTTCATAAAGAAAGTGAATGTTGAAACATTTGATTAGAATTAAACACATGCAATCTACCCAATCGATGTTTTAATAGGGAATCTCGTTAACCAGAAGAGTTAGAAAAAATCTGATATACACGTCATGACCTCTTTTTCTCAGAAAATAACTATGGCATTAATAGATCATGGCTCACTTGATTAGTTTAAGGATATTGGTCGATGTTGAATTGTTGGCTATTTTAAAGTACGTCTTTTTCTCAATAACTATTATACATACAAAAAACACTTTAATAGTTATTCGTGTATTTTTCATCGTAGAATTCACAGACGTATTATTTTTTTTATTCCGTCTTTTAATTTTACAGTTATGACCCAAAGTTCCATTATTTTTTTTTAATGGAACAATTTGTATATTTTTGTTAATGAAGGGCATTTTACGTTAACTTTACATGGATATAACATGGTTAATAAAAATGAAGTTTAATTTAATAATTAGTTTTGAACTAACTACAAGCTAGAACGGCGATAGAAATAAAGTCGAAAACTATCGTGGGGTTGCAATACAATCTGCAATACCAAAAATGTTTGATATGCTGATTACCAGAGAAATCATGTATGTGACTAAACACTTATTTAACGTTGAACAACGTATAAGAAATTTATTAGAATTCCAACATTTTTTTACACAATGCCTTTGAATCACATATCCAAGTAGATACGGTTTACACTGATTTTGCGAATTTACAACACGCTATACTTTTTTCCAAGTTGCATGCATATGGATTCCATGACTCAACAGTTAAATGGATCATTAGATTTTTGTCTGAGCGTCGTCAGGCAGTCAAGATCAATAACTTCATATCTTCTACTATTCAGGTGATATCCGGTGTGCCCCAGGGATCACATATTGGACCGTTATTATTTTTTATTTTTATTTATGATATCGGCAGCTGTTTTCTGCACTCTAATTATTTACTGTTTCCAGATGATCTCAAATTGTATAATTGCGTTGATAATGTATCAAATTGTTTCGAGTTGCAAGTGGACCTAAACAATTTATACAATTGGTGTGTACAAAATCAGCTATTTCTCAATATTAAGAAATATAAATCCATTAAATTTACTAAAAGAACAAGGACGATTGATTTCACATATAACATTAATGGTGAGAGTCTGGAAAAAGTGTCGGTTATGCGTGATTTGGGTGTCTTATTGGATACAAAACTGTCATTTGCAGCGCACATTTCACAGATATGTAATATAGCCATCAGATTGCTAGGATTTTTACTAAGACATTGTAGAGATTTTAGTTGCGAGACATTGAGAGTAATTTATTGTGGATTGGTGTGATCTAATTTAGAATATTGTACTTCTATATGGTCACCCTATTATAAAAAATACTCGTACCAGGTTGAATCTGTGTAAAAGAAATTTTGTAGACATTTCATTTAAATTGAATTCACCATTTACGAATTATGATCTAAATATAGAACATTTGGAGGTGCGTAGAACAAAGTTTGACCTGTTTTTGTTGCATAACATTATTTCCGGCCATATTTCAACTAATTTGCTCCAATGTTTGAATTTTCACATTCCCACTAGACAGATCATCAAGACAAAAACCAATTTTCATATTGTAGACCGTCTTCAATTTATAAATACCACAGTCCTATATACCGTTGCATGAGATTGGCTAATCAAATGAATAGTCATGATATATTTGATTTATTTGGTACATCCCATTTTATATTTAAGAACATTGTAAATAAAATTAATAGAATACTTTTAGGTTTGTTTGTTTAATTCAAGTTAGTATAATATTTATAAGTAAAATAAACATGTATCTTAATTTTTGTAATCGAATTTATAATGTTAATATTTTGTTATCCGTTAATAAATGATAATAATAATAATAAATTAAATACCTAGCAAGAACTTTATTTTAAAAATAATAATTGAACTGTATTTTTATATTTTTTCCAATGATAAAATGTGATTTATCCAATATTTTTATCTTAATTTGCCGTAAGAAATACTATTTTTTCAATATGCAGCGCGATTCATATTTGTTTTAAAAAAACATATTTAGAAATGCTGTAAATTTATATTTTATAATAACATTATTTTTATTATCATACTGGAATTTCTTCATGATTCGCATTTATTTATTTATTTTAGTTACTATGACAACAGGTTTTGTGTATAATCTGTCAAAAGTAAATTTACTTCTTGTTTAATCTTTAAATATAAATCATTCACTAAGTTTTAAAATGGTTTTGACGTAACAAGATCTGATCAGTTTCATATAAAACGAGAACAAAATATAATTTAAGAATTGGGCCATCGAGTTTACAAGCCTACGAGTTAATAGACAACTAATCCCGATTTAGTTTGCTGTTAGTATAAAATTAATGATTAAATTAAACTTTTTTGGCTATTATTTATGAGTTTTTTAATAACTATGTTATATCAATGTAAAGCTAATTAAAAGTGCTCTTCAATGGCATAAACATATTTAGGGTGTTCCATTTAAAAAAATGCAACTTTGTATCATAAAGGAAAGTCACTTGGTATTGTTTCACAATTAAATCTTTATTCCGACTAGTTTCGGTTTGTTAGACCATTTTCAAAGGAATGTACAGAAAAAAATATTTCCTTAGTATATATACAATATTTTTGTTTCAGGTAATAAGAGAAGTCAGAATTGGGGAATTCCAAATCTCCTGACTTCTCTTATTACCTGAAACAAAAATATTGTATATATACTTAGGAAATATTTTTTTCTGTACATTCTTTTGAAAATGGTCTAACAAACCGAAACTAGTCGGAATAAAGATTTAATTGTGAAACAATACCAAGTGACTTTCCTTTAATTAACTTAACATAGTGTAATATGTTTCACCAAGTGCCAGATGAGAAATTAATTCAAGAAATTTTGTATCATAACTCTGAAATTAAAAGTCTGAATAAAATAAGCACGCCATTGAATTCTACGAAGAAAACTACACAAATGTCTTCAAAACTACTTGTCGGATTAACATGAAATTTGGAATGTGAATTTCATTAAGTAAAACATTTTGATAATTTTTTCAAACGTTTATATGTCACACTTTTTAAGATACAGCGCCAACTTAATTTTTTCTGAATTGTGGAGTATAATTTTGTGTGAATTAGTAAATTAGTGCTGTGTAAAAATCCACTCAATTAATTGGTAATAATATAGCAGTTTATTATAGACTTGTACCTGCGAATAGATCATCCTCTGGACATTACATTGATTTTTGAATAATTGAAATTGATAACTTAATTGAATAGATTTTCGAGATTGTAATTGTTAACTAAAAATATATTTATTTTATACGCATTTTTTGCGACCGCGTGCACTCGAGGCTCGAGACCTGTGACCTTGTTATCATTTTTTGTATTATTTTTATTTGCAACTATCAACCAATTCATAATTAATCGATATCTATTGTTAATTGTGTTTTCCTTTTCGTCGCTCAGTCATGTCATGTTTGTTGGTTTTTAGTCACTTACTAGGAGCGCAGTAGGTGTGAAAATTGTGTCCTTTTTGTTTTTTTGTATGTTTTACCCCTATCCTAATTTCATTACATTTCTAATATAACAATGGTTCTGAATTGCAAACTAAAATGTCTTGGTGGTTGTGATGAATGGTTTCATTCTGAATGTCTTGATTATACACTAGATGTCATTGAATACTACTTAAGTGAACATAAGAAACGTGTCGGTGATTTCTGGAAATGTTCTAAATGCTTACCAGTTACCATTGTTATAACGGAAACAATTAAAAGTGTTTTAAAACAAGAGCTGTCGACTCTCTTCAAAACGGAATTCCAACTTGTCATGAAAGACGTAATTACCGTTTTAAACAATATTAAGAATCGACTAGAGAAACTTGAGAATACTACATGCGCTTGTCAAAACTTTGATACTATAGCTCAAGCTAATCTTGTAGCGGAACTTGAAGAACGGCAGTCAAAGGCACACAACGTCATTGTTTATAATCTTCCTGCGTCATCCGGCACAATTCAAAATAAAATTGATATGGACACAACTGTCATCCAAAAAATTGTTAATGGAAAACTAGACTTTAAGCCACGAAAAATAATCCGTATTGGGAACAGTTAACCAAATATGCCCAGACCCGTCAAAATGATGTTTGAAGATAAAGAATCAGCTTACAATTTACTCAAGTTATCTAAAGATCTAAATGCTGGGGATGTTAAATTTAGCAATGATAAAACCAAATTACAACGTGATCATTTAAATGATTTACGTCGCGAACTGGACCTACGTAAAGAGAAAGGAGAAACCAATCTCACGATAAAGTACCGAAATGGCAACCCAACAATAGTGGAAAAGCCCGATGTTAACAATCAACAAAAAAACTAAAGATATACTTTCAGAACATCGGAGGCATGAGATCCAAACTTGTTAATATAAGGTCTAATATTAATGTTTCAGTTTATGATATTATTATTGTAGTTGAAACATGACTAGATTCTTCCATAAGCGACAGTGAATTATGTCTTCATGGTTTCTCAATTTACAGATGCGATAGATCTTTAACTTCGAGCACAAAAAGCAGAGGTGGTGGGGTTCTAATCGCAATCAGATCACATTTAACGAACAATACTATAAATATTGTCACCACATTAGAGACTGTATTTGTTCAGGTTGGTTACAACCTTATCATATCTGCGATCTATATTCCCCCGTCGTCAAATTCGATGATGTATGAAGAATATTGCAATATAGTCGACTGTGTTTATAGTCAATATGCTGATCACAATTTCTACTATACTATATACTTTCTACTATACTATGCGGCGATTTTAACCTTCCAAAAGCTATTTGGAACACAAATGGAAACTCAATATTATCTCGTGACAACCAATCTACCCAGCCGCAGGTACTCGCTGAGCACGGTTCATATATCTAACGGTTGTGCCGCTGTCGGCTGCTTATAATACGTATTGCATACAACGTGCAATTTATGTAAATTCAGTAGAATTTAGTGCGAAAGCAATTCATTTAAAACATAATTCGATACTTTCTTGATTTTATCTTCTAATTCTTGCTGAAACATATTATTAATTCTTATATTTCTTTAAAACGTTCACTTGATAGGTTCACTGATTTTCAAGTACGAAGATGTAAAAATTGATGTGTGTAAAATAAAATCCCAACAATAAAATTAAAATTAAGCAAAAAAAAATATTTAAATATGTATATGTTGAAGTAGTAATTTATCACTGAATCTAAAACAATTGAAACCCAAATATAAAGTTAAATCGTTAACTAGAATTTTGTCTCTTTTAATTGCTTTAACAATTTTTAAACATTTCCTTAAATGTAGTAAAATGTTTTATTTCCTAAATGTAGAGTTCTTAAATTATTATCGTTTTTCTTGTAATAATTTAAATATCTTTTCTTTAACATTTTTGATTTATTGTTTAAATTTAAGTTTCGAAGTTAAAAATAAATCGAAATTCCATTGATATTATTTTTCGATTAACAAAAAATAATCGATTATTTCACAAATTACTAAAATAATCGATTATATCTTTCACTAATTTAAACCTTGTAGTTGCAATTTTTGAAATATAATAATATTATATACCAGTAGTTTACATGCTAATAACCTTATAAAATCACTGGGAAAATAAATCTTTAATATTCAAACATAATTAAACAAATAATACCACGGAAATACCGCGTTTTCACAATTGGCGGTTACAACGTTGTTCCAGCATATTATACGCTTCATTTATTGAAATTAGTAATAATTCAATTACTTACCAAAAATATACAGCAATTATATTAATTGTAATATAATATTTAAGAAAAAACCACTCGTAATTATCTAAACGCACATAAACACCGTAAGCGGGCAATGTTTGACAGGTTAGGAGCGACCACAATGTCGTCAGACGCACGAACATTTCCGACTTCGCCCGACGAATGCTACAACCGTTAGATATATAAACCGTGCTCGCTGAGTGCCTGGAATATCATAATTTATTACAAGTAAACTCAATAAGAGGTACTTTTTTGGATTTAGTATTCTCAAATTTAACGTCGATAGCATTGTCTACGGCTCCTGATCCTATCGCTCCACCAAGTATACATCATATTGGCTATTCAATGTTATCAAGTTGCAATGTCAGATCTGATGTAATAGAAATGGATAGCTTCGAATATGATTTTAAGTCAGCAAATTACCACAACATTAATTTATTTTTATTATCTTTAAATTGGGACAATTTATTAGCCAGTATTGATGTAAATATTGCTGTGGAAAATTTATATAACATCTTCGAATATGTTTTAAACAAATATGTCCCTCTTAAAAGAATACGGAATTCAAAATATCCTAAGTGGTTCGATAAAGAAATAATTAACTTAATTAAATTAAAGAAACAAAAGCATTCACAGTTTAAATCAAGTACGTCGCCCAATGACTATGCAGAATTCCAATGGTTAAGGGCTGAATGTAAGCAACTCAACGAAAGACTACATGCAGAATATTTGAAAAAGGTAAAAGAGAAGATTAATGTAAACTCAAGATCTTTCTGGTCACACGTCAATGAATCAAGAAAAACTAATGGCTACCCAAAAGTGATGCATTTTAACGATAAGTCTAGTGATTCGGGGCAAGGTTGCGCGAATTTATTTGCTGAATACTTTTCTGAAGTGTACAGTGACCCTCAAGTGTCTAGTGATCGCCTTGGTCAAAAACATTCTGTTATTCTTAATGCTTTTAACATTAATCTTGCGGATATTTTTGATTGTATTAATTTGTACCTGATTCATGTTCATATGGTCCTGACCACTTACCCGCCTACTTTATAAAAAGCTGTATTTACTCAATGTGCCCGGCATTACATATATTATTTCAGACCTCATTAAAATCAGGTATATTTCCCAATGTTTGGTAAACAAGTTATATTAGGCCTCTGCATAAAAAAAGAAAATCGCGAGGATGTTACAAACTACAGAGATATCGCAACTCCATCGGTTATACTAAAATTGTTTGATAAACTTATTACCGACCAGTTAATATGGGCTAGTAAGCAGGTTATCTGCAATGAGCAACATGGGTTCTGTGAAGGTAAATCTACTGTGACCAATTTGATGATGATGATGATGATCTATCAATAATTTTTATTAGATTCGTTCGAGAATGGGAAACAGGTTGATGCGGTCTATACTGATTTTTCGAAGGCTTTTGACCGTGTTTCCCATTCAATTTTAATAAGAAAACTTGAAAATTTTGGATTTGGGTTACCAGTTGTTAAATGGTTACAGGATTTTTTGAGCAATAAATGGCAATTTATTAAAATAAATAATTGTATCTCTAAGTCAATCACAGTCACATCTGGTGTTCCTCAAGGGTCCCACTGCGGACCTATATTGTTTCTATTGTTCATTAATGACATTAAATCATATGTTGCTTATTCTGGGTTATTATTGTTTGCCGACGACCTTAAGATTTTTCGAATTATCAGTAACCCCTCAGATCGTATGTTACTGCAGACTGACCTTGAAAATATATATCGTAGGTGTACTGAGAACTCTCTTTTTCTTAATACCGCAAATGTTATTCTATATCTTTTGGTAGAGGTCGAGTATCAGAAAATATTTATTATATTAACGATAATAGTTTATCACCAGTCAAATACATAAAAGATCTCGGTGTAACATTTAATTTTTCTTTATCTTTTACTAAACATATTGATAATATTTGCTGCAAAGGTATGCAAACTCTTGGCTTTATCAATCGGTTTGGTAAACAATTTTCTATTAATACTCAAAAAATGCTATACTTATCATTGGTAAGATCCTAATTGGAATATGCGTCCACTGTTTGGTTTCCACAATATGCTAATAATATAAAACGGCTAGAAAGAGTCCAAAATAAATGTTTGCTAAATATAAGTTTCAAATTAGGGATCAGTCGATATAACTATAGTCGTACTCAAATGTTAACCGTGCTAAATCTAAAATCTCTTGAAAATAAACGTATTTATTTTGATTTGTGTTTTTTATTCAAAACTGTTAATTTTATATTTGATTGCTTTGATTTGTTAAGTATGATTAATTTTAATATACCAACTAATACTCTAAATAACGTCACATTTTCATCGATTCAACTATGGCACTAATAGCCCAATAAGTAGAATGATGAGATTTTTCAATATATTTAATAATAATCAATGTATATAGCTTTTTGGATTAACATTTAGTAATGTTAAGAGTTAAATAAATAGATTATTCAGCTTGCATGAAACGCAGTTAATATTAATTTTTTTTTCATATCTATATACACTTATTTTCCTCCCGTATTTTCTTTTGTATTTATTATATAATAATTCACACTTATTATGTATTTGTATGTAAAAACTGTAATGGTGTTATTGTTATACATTGTAAAAGGTAAATCCGTCAATAAATAAATAAATAATTACTTGTATCAAAACATTGTCTAATAAACGCCAAAAGTTTCGCTTAATTTCGTCATTTTTGACACTACCCTGTTGACATGTATGATAACTTTTGACGTTTATTAGTCAATGTTTTGATATAAGTAATTATACTCTAGAATTCAGAAAAATACAAGCTATCGAGTGATGACAATTTTAATTGGTAGTACTTTTTTAAAAAAAGTAGCTGCTGTATCTTGAAAAGTGTGACAGAAAAACATTCGAAAATATTTTCACCAACAGATTTTACTTAACTAAACTTACATTTCAGATTTCATGTTGATTCGACAAGTGGTTTTGGAGATATTCAGTTGGTTCCATACACATTATTTATTTTTACAGTATTACAAAAATAGGTACATATAAATTACAATACATAAATATCGCGCTCAACACTTAATAAAGTCAACTAAACAGAAATTTTAATAATATGTAATAACATCCAGATCAATAAAAGATCAATACCCTGTATAATTTTTTTCTCTGTTGGAGAATGTCTCTCTTTTGTTAACGCCTAAAAACTCGTTTAGAAAAAAAGAAGCTATCAAATGATGACAATTTTGATTAATACTACTTCTTAAAAATAAATTAAGTAGGCGCTGTATCTTGAAAAGTGTGACAGATAAACATTCGAAAATATTATCACCAACAGATTTTACTTAACTAAACTTACATTTCACATTTCATGTTGATCCGACAAGTAGTTTTGGAGATATTCAGTCGGATCCATACATATTGAACATATTTGTTTTCTCTGTTGGAGAATGTCTCCCTTTTGTTAACGCTTAAAAGTTCGTTTTCTTTAATTTTTTAATTCCTGTAATTTTTATGATTCGTGGGTTTATAAACGAACTATTCGATTTTCCTATTATATTTTTACAATTTTAATCACTTTGAATTGATATATTTTTTTTCGTGTTCCTTTCCTAATTCCTGTAATTTTCATTAAAGTCTGATGTTTCAATAATTTTTAATGATTTTATAAAAGAAGTATTCAATTTTCTTTTTTTTTTTAATTTTAATCGACTTTGAATAGTATTTGTTTTCCTTTTACAAATAATTTTTAATGCTGTTTTAATTGCGATCTTCAGCTTTTGATCAAATTTAAGTTTCTATAACTTTTTTCGCAGTTGAGGAATTTTAATACCTTTTCAAGCGAGATTTTGGGCTTTTGATCAAATTTTAGTTTCTATAACTTTTTTTGCAGTTAAAGATTTGGTGAAAATATTTCTCATTCCAAGTTTTCATAACTCCTGTAAAAATTTTATGAACATTCGATCGCTCCAGTTAAATTTAAAGCTTCTAACGTGTGTCCACTCTTTGATTAATCATGAAGTATAATTTCAGGCTTTTCTAAACTCGAAATTTTACTTCATGCGCCACGCGTGTCAAACAATTAAGTATTTAAAGTTTAAAATACCCAGTACAAAATGTTTGCTCAATATCTGTTTAATTTACATAGTTATAGTAAGAATAATATTTTATCGATTTTCACTTTTATGATTATATCGTTAATACAAATGCAAGATAAAAATTATAAAAACTATTAAAAATACTGAATTGGTTACATTAAATTAAAGTTTCTACTTTTGATTGTAAGTAAAGCTATACCAACAATTTTGATCTAGCGTTATTCGTTTTAAAGAGGTGACAAAAAAGTAAAAATCAATTAAATGATATTTTTACTATAAGTTTGTTAATTAAAGAGAAATGAAATTAAGACTTAGCACCTAACCTAAACAGGTCCTCAGAAATACAATTACTGACTGATTCTATACAGGGTGTACCAGTTTTTTTTTTAAGTATGACAGTTCTCTGTTTTTAACTCATGGCACATGATTTTTAGTTTCGATTTCCTGCTCTTTACAACAGTGTATAGTTGATCTTTGATGTCGTATCTCGAAAATGGGACACTCTGTATAATAAATAAATAAAATCCAACAAAAAGGTAGACATGCGTTTGTGATACAGTGTTTTGTTTTTTGTGAAGTCAGGGTAAAAGGGTAATGTGTTGACTTTAATATGTTGACTATAGTGGAAATTTCTTAACGAAGTTTTATTGTGTAATAAAAATGTATACGTTTGTCTAATTTACCCGTCTGCGTATCTCTAATTGTTTATGAAATCATAATGGTGAGCACGATAAAACAAATGAACGGTATAATATTAAAAATGTTGTCATAGATTAATTTAGTGCGAAAATGAAAGTACAACTAATTCATGAATAAATACTTTTATCAAATACAGTACTCTCTCGCTAATCCGCCGCTCCATAATCCGACAACTACTATAATCCGCCGTTTTTTCGCAAGTTGATCCAATCTATAGACTCTCTGTAATCCGCCGTTATTGAACGAGTTTGGTTCGGTAATCCGCCGCCGCAATCACCTCCCTCTCTTTTTTTTCTGGAATGTTCTATACATCGCCGTTTAGTCGTAAACAACTACTCGTTAGTCCACCACTAGGAACAAAAACGAACGGTCGCGCGTCTTTCTTGTTGTTCATTAGCAAAAAAATGGCTTCTTCACCACAATCGCGATCTACTAAACGAAAGCACGAAACTTTAACTTTAATGGAAAAGATGGAAATCTTAAAGAAAGTGGATAGTGGTGTGCCTTTTACAGACATAGCAAATCAGTTTCATATTGGGCGGTCAACAGTTTACGATATTCGGAAGAACAGAAATAAGATCGAAAACTATGTCACTAACGCCGAGTCTGGAATATGAAAACGTCAAACGATGAGAACTGGTGAATATCCACAGTTGGAAGAAACACTTTTTTCGTGGTTTTTACAAGAGCGTCAACGTCACACACCGATAACTGCTGAAGTGTTGCGACAGAAAGCACTCCAGTTCTATGAGAAAATTTATAAGAAAAATGATTTCAGAGCTAGTGAAGGATGGCTTACAAAATTTAAAGCAAGATTTGGAATCAGGTTGCTGTCCATAACTGGAGAGAAATTGTCCAGCAATGAGGCTGCTGTATCACCATTTCTTGAAGTTTTTATGAAAAAAATTGAAGAGCTTAATTTGACGGCGGATCAAGTTTACAATGCCGATGAAACTGGCTTATTTTGGCGACTTTTACCACATAAAACGTATGTTCACAGAAGTGAAACGTGTGCTCCAGGCAGAAAAGTATCCAAGGAGCGGATAACCGTTATGCCTTGTTCAAATGCAAGTGGCAGTCATAAGTTGAAACTCTTAGTTATTGGAAAATCTAAAAACCCTAGGCCATTCAAGAACATATATCTCCCGGTTGTTTATATGAGTCAAAATAAAGCCTGGGTAACCAAAGATTTGTTTTACGACTGGTTTCATCATGTTTTCGTGCCTGAGGTGAAAAAATTTTTAAAGTCGCGAAATCTACCACAGAAAGCTCTTCTTGTGCTTGATAATGCTCCTGGACACGGCCCAAATGACGAATTATCATCTAGTGACGGCTGTATAAAAACACTCTTCCTTCCTGCTAATTGTACGCCTCTGCTCCAACCAATGGATCAAAATGTGATACAAATGATGAAAAACAATTACAAAAAGAAGATTTTACTTAACGCCATAAGTCGAGAGGGACGAAGTTGGAGAAAGAGCAATCAAATCATCATGGAAAAAATTGTGGCCTAGAATTTGTGAAGATGATGACACTTGGGAAGAAGAGGATCTAATTCCATTACAGGAATTGATACAGTTTGCAACAAATCCTAATGCAGGTTTAACACGTGAAGATGTTGAAAATTGGTTTAAAGAAAACCCAGAAATATATGAGCCACGTTTAACCGAAGATGAGCTTGTAAATGAATCATTTGACTCATCCTTTGATAGCTCATCAGACGAAATGTCGGTACATGTAGATTGCACTGTCAAATCAGAGGACGCTTTGGAAAGTGTTGACACTTGCATTAAATGGGCTCAGGAAAATGGAATGACATACGATATGGTTAGAAATTTACGTAAAATGCGTGATCAAGTAATTACGAAGATTTATTATGGCAAAAAACAGGCCAAACTAGACCAGTATTTTTCAAAACCTGAGTAATCAGTTACGTGTCAGTTTATTTTCTAATTTCAATTCATTTTTGTAAACCTACATACTAATACAAAATATATCTGCATATGAGTAAATATCTACATATGTTTTTTATTTTTTTGTTCCTAGACACTATAATCCGCCGTTTCCAGTAATCCGCCGATGGTCCGGATTTTATGGTGGCGGATTAGCGAGAGAGTACTGTATTCAGTAATGAAAAAGATGCCAAGTACAAAAAAAAACTGATTGCCTAATTACTTAATCAATCGGAGTTTTTCATTAAGCCTGACCTTGTTTGTTGTTATTCGAATGAAAAGAAATACAAAATAATCCATTTGCCGCAGAGCGCTCATTACATGAATGATATTTGGATTTCTCGTTATATTCTGTACGTGTGACTATCACATGTTTGACGCACCTAAACTTTTGAAAACTTGAGAAGCACTTGTTTATTATTTCGATATCACGTAGTAAAATGATATAAAAAATCACTGCTGATATCTGCAATCATTTTCAAATGTATGATTTCTTGATGTTTAGGGGAAAGCAAGCGCCGCCACTTGGCTAAGTCAATAGATTATTTTAACAAGATATTATTATCATGTTATACTAGAGCTTCCGAGACTGAATTGACACCGGCAAGAAATTAAATCAATTCCACCGAGTTTAATTGGCAAACAAGCCGCAACAACGACCGCAAGGGTAACATGTCCATGATGTATCAATTAAACTATCGGAAGTTGTGAATTGGACATGCAACTCCGAGGTTGCAGTTTGCCACTCCGCAACAACCCCCCCCCCCCTCACCCATTCCAAATCGAAACTGATCAATTGATAAAACAAAACAAAAAAGATAAATAAATAATACAATCCGCAGTGCGCGATTTTAATTTAATACTGATTTATCACCACATCCGCGCATCGAAATTCGCCGCCCCCTATTGTTCTTCAAACCCGATGAAATAGTGTTTATGGAATATATCGATCGCTTGAAAAACAAAAAAAAAATCGCGTATTTTAATGTGTCGTAATAATCTAGATATTCTGGATGATTTACGTGGATATATCGAGAGAGGACAAAGAGGTCTATTGTTTCGGCCGGGGGCGGCATATTTTATTGTTGGAAGGAAAATGGCGAATGGCAGTGCTGTGGTTTCAAAAATAACTATTCAAAGAATATGTATGTATTTGTTGTAATTAGGGGAACACGAGCGCTTTGTTAGGTTGGAAGAGAATGGACACATTTTGGGCGTGTATTGTCTACCTGTGTTCTGATTTTATATTGATTTTGGAAATCTGATGGGAGATTAATTAATTAAGAGTATTGTACATTAAAAAAAATTACCAAAGCCGTAGTCTGTTATCGTAGAGCAAATTGCTCTGGAGAACGAATTTCGAAATTGCAAAATTAGGATGGTTGAAATGAACTTTTGTGAAATTCGTATCATTTTAGATGTGAGGATTCGGATAACTTATTCGAATCCTTTTTTTTGTTTAGAATGCTACCCAGCTCTGTAAGAATTCATATTAAATTAAATAAATTTTATTTATGTAGCACAATATTATTCACAGTCTAGACGGTTCATGAAATAAATAAGAGATAAATATTTAAATTATTTTTAATGACAAAAGTTTGTAAAGGAAATAAGTAATTTGCAATTTGTTTAAACCATTATGCATAGTATTTGTTATTATAATATAGCTTATTATATATTAAAATTATATAATTAATATGTATGAACTCTATTTTACACATATAAAAAAAAATTTAATAAATTGTTTACAATATTCGCAATACATCCATAGAAGTTAAACATGTTTGTTATCTTTATTTTACTAACAAGTATTGTTTGCCTAGGTGAGTTAACTATTGCAATCAATTATTGTTTTATAAGTTAAGAGCGATTTTTCTACTTTAAAAAAATGTTGATTTTAATAATTGTTACAGCATAGGATAGGATTAAATAATAATAGATAAATTAAAAAAGCTTTAGTTTAAGATATTTTGTATCCAGTGGCGCAGCCAGGATTTTATCTTAGTAGGAGTCGAAAAGAACGAGCAATCAAACTTAAGCAATATATTTTGTACTTTACTTTAAATCAGTGTTTGTATGCGTGGCGCATGAAGTAAAATTTCGAGTTTAGAAAAGCCTTAAAATTTGGTTTGGTCGCTTGCAGCGACCAAACCAAATTTTAAGGCTTTTCTAAACTCGACATTTTACTTCATGCTTAATCAAGGAGTAGAAACACTCGTTAGAATCTTTAAATTGAACGGTTTTATAAAATAGATTAATGTTTGAACATTTACAGCGTATACATCGGTATATGTATACTTAAAATAACAATTCTCTGTGTGCATTTAATATTTCAATATAACTTTAATACTAATATTTATATCTTTGTTAATTAGGGGTTTTTCAATCTTATTTATAACTTGTGAATATTTAAAAGTCGTAAATCTTATAAATTATTAAATATGAATTTAATCGTTGTAAAGTAGAAAATGCATTTGGTTTCTAAATCTTATTTTATCTTTCGCAAATTGAAAAATTCATTCCCATTGACCCATTAGTAAATAAGAATTAAATTTATAACTAGTATAACGAAAATAATCTTTTTTTTTTTAATTTAAATTAGTATAGATTTATTTTTTACTTAATTTATAATTTTATGGTTATTTGACAGTTTCGGCGTTTTATAGATTTTGTAAAATTTGATGATGTTATTGAGAACACTTATCTCACGTTTGCTATTTAGTTATATCATACTTTTGTTAAATAAAGCAATTGTAAAATATTTATTTTTAAATCATACGATAAACATCCAAATTAACCAGCACATAGTTAATTTAGATGTTTATTCATCATGTTTTGAAAATTCAAATTAAATTTAAAAAAAAATGAAATAAAAATGATAAAATCAAAATGAAATTAATATTTGACAATTTCAACTAAAACAAAACAATACAAATAGCAATATACAAGCCTTTCTAAATTATCGGGCCACCACTGGTAACTTTGTTATTTTTGGAGTTACGAAGTCGGTTAAATTAGCAAACTAGTAGTATTTTTTACGTACATTACCATGGCGTAAACAGAAAAACAAGTGAACCTCAGATTTTTGATTTATTCGCAAAAACAACATTTTTTTATATCGGATGTCTTGTATATTTTGACATATTTAGAAAGAGAAAAAATGTGACTGAAAAAAATATTTTTTCTACAATTTGGAATTAGAGCGAAAAAAAAAATTAAATTAACAAATAATAACCTAATGCATTTTTGAACATGATAAATAACACTCTAACATGTCACATTTCTCGTTATGACGAAAAAGCCTGGCAAAAATTAGGATAATATAAGAAAATTTGATAAACGTCAATAATCCATGCTTATTGTGACCATACGACATAGTTTGTTTATCGCCACTTTGATTTCGAGTAGGTAATCCTGTTATAAAATATGCAGTATTTTAATGGCCTAGCCCTCCTTAAGGGGAATATAACAGTGGTCTGAAATTTAATGTTAGGTTTATTTAAAAACTAAAGGTCCTAGAAAGTTGAAATTTTGACAGCGTATATTAAGCCCAATTATCTAGTAAAATATCGAAGTACTTTTTTTTTTAACAATTTGCTTTCAGAGGTATGAAAAAAATAATGTTAAATTTTTCAAAATTAAAAAAAATATTCCCATATCTTACTAGTTTATACTATAAGGCATATAATGTGAACATTTCATAAGGATGCGATAGCTCATGCCCGAGTCAGGTTAAAATAAAAATCTTAAAAAATAAGACCGTAAAATACCGCCGCCTTGCGGATCTTCTCTTAGTTGAACGCGTTGTACACTCATCTGGACAATTATTGGAGGGGGGAGCAGCATGCGGCCAGCGTTTATCCCTGGGCCCGTGAACGCTGCGCGGCTTCGCGTTTGTTTTTATTTTCTTTTCTCAATCATAGTTAACAAAAACGGCTCGCGTCGTTAGCATTTATTCTCGTAAAATTAATATTTCGCAATTATAATCGATATTTTATTGTACTAGTGTTTTATTTTTATGCTCTCTGACTACTAATGGAATAAGTATCTTTTTATACTGCATGTTCACTAATATAGAAAACACGAAATGTTTCACTAATTTAAATAAAGATGTGTAATATACCTTTAATATTGGCTTTCCTAATTATTTGACAGTGTCGGTATTATTAAATTATTTTGAAAGTGTTTTAAGCTGATTAATAAGCAGAAGCAATCGAATAACAATCAGTCTTGTTCAAATCATTATTTTGCCTTAAAACTTTCGTTGTTAAAACAGTTGTTAAATGCCATTAAACTTCTCGCAATAAAACTATTAAAGTAAATTGTAAAGTTTCTAGCAATCGGACATATTTGAACCAACTGCGACTTCATCAACGAATCAATGATATCAAAACTATAAGAATAGTAAGAATAACACCAATATGACGTCGTAGATTAATGTTATAAATCAACTATTTTTTACTGAGCACAGCTAATATTTGTTTGACGAATGTTTAAAAAAATGTAGGGTTTAACTGCGTGCATATTCATTGTTAATTATTTTAGCAAAATTAGAACTATAATAATAATAAGGTAGTTATTATAATGCATTTCAAATAACAAGCTTCTCGCTCAACATTGCACCGAGCCCAATATATTTTTTTCAAATTTGGCTGATTTTTGATGAGTCATATTTTGATAGTAAGTAAATAAGGAATAAATGAATTGTAATTGAATGTTATTGTAATCCTCTATTTATACGGTTCAGTCAACTTAGCCCCCCGAAATTCGACTTTTTAAAAAATAACTGTTGCGCTAGACGGGCCTTAGCTGGCGCCACAAAAATTAGAGCTAGCGCCGTTTAGACAAGAAAATTACGGGGGTTTGAACTTTCGGGGGGCTAGGTTGATGCTAGCCCCCCGAGTTTGGATTTTTCAAGTTTTCTTACAGTATTCGGATTCCTCAGAGCTAGCGCTACCAATTTAAAAGCTAGCGCCACCCCCACAACCCCAAAAGATTTTAAAACATTTTAAACCCTAGCCCCCCGAAATGAGATTTTTTTAATCAAATTGGGTGCAGAATATGACAAAAATATTCTCTCAAAAATATCAGGTAAAAAATAATTCACATCCAAACTTTCATGTGAGAGCTTTCAGCTCCTGTATGCGTATTACCATTTACTTGCTGAATTTCAATACAAAATCATGATTGGCATATAAAATACCGCTTCCAAGAAATATGTTGGCGTTGTAATTACTTTATGTATGTTCAAAGACACTGGCTATTACAAAGATGATGCCTAGAAAACAGTAGCCTAACTGACAAGTTTTTTTCAACAAAGTCGTACTTCGGGGGGCTAAGCTAAGCAACAACTATCAAAACATTTAAGCTAAATATTTGATATGTAACATGGATTAGATATTTAGGTTTGCTTAGAGAGTTGCTCCTTTATCAGACAAGAAATTAATCTTAAACTTAATATGAGTAATAACCTAATAATATTTAAGTTGAATACAACATAATAACATACAGGGAGTTTTTCTTTAAAGTATACGTTTTCCAAATTTAGCTTATTTTCTTTAAATCTTTAGATATTCCTTGTTTTTTAAAAAAGTTCAATTTAAGGCTTTAAACGAGTGTTTTCCACTCCCAGACTAAGCATGAAGTAAAATATCGAGTTTAGAAAAGCCATGAAAATTTGTCGAGGGTCGCTGCGCTTTTCTAAACTCGAAATTTTACTTCTTGCTTAGCCTGGGAGTGGAAAACACTTGCTTAAAGCTTCAAATTGAATTCCTGTAAAAACAACATATATCTAAAGATTTAATGAAAATAAAGTGAATCTGGAATACGTATACTTTAAAGAAAAACTCCTTGTATACATATTGTAGAATTAGGATATTAAGATAGATTGTGTTAGAATGAAAATAAAGTCAATTGAATAGCAACGAAAGGAGCTTAATCACAATTTTGTAGCATCGAAAAGATACCCATGTTTTGATTAGGTACATACATAACCCGATGTGTACTAGGTAAATTTTCAGGCATTCATTGTTTTTGAAAAGCGTTCAGTTTGAAACTCCCAACGAGTGTTTTCCACCGAGTAATAACGATTTAAGTTATCACGTAGTAAAAAAAAAACAACCGTGAGGTACGCCACTGTCTTCCTAGCACTAGCTATCTCTTGAATAACTTTCTCATTTATCACTTGGTGAAACATTTTGAAATAATAATAAAGGATAAATTAAAAACACTTGGTTTGTTTCACTATTTGTTTCTATTTACTTGACTAGTTTCGCTTTTGACGGCATTATCAAGAGTGAACTTTGATAATGCCGTAAAAAGCGAAACTAGTCGAGTAAATAGAAACAAATAGTGAAACAAACCAAGTGATTTTAATTTATCCTTTAATATTACTAGCTATGTCATTGTTAGTGTTTATAGACAGTTTATTAGCAATTACAATGCCAAACAAAATTTGAAATCGTACGGTTAGTTTCCGAGTTATAACGATTTCAATTATCAAAAACAATCGTCAGTTACGCCACTGTCTTACTAGTGCAAGCTATCTCGTTGCCAGTGTTTATAAACATTAGTATAGTAATTACAATGCCGAAAGAGTTCTTGAGTTATAACGATTTAAATTAGCTAGGAGTGAAAACACAATTGTCAGTTACGCTACTGTCTTCTAGGCATCATGTTTATAATAGCCAGTGTCTATCAGAGCTGGGATGAATCCTCAAAAACAGGATCCGAATCACGAATCCGAATCACCTAATATGATTCGAACCGCGAATACTCGAATACAGGATTCGTAAGTGAAAAATATGATTCGAATCCTCATTTTTGAATCACGGATACAAATCCTTTAAAAATAAATTTGAATCTATTATTTGCAACCAGTAACATTTTATTCCATCAGTTTCTATTAAGAAAAATGTTCATATACCGACTAAATATCTGATTAAATAATGATTTTAATTAATTATGATATATGTGTTATTGAACTTTATTCTAAATCAGTATTTTATACGCGTGGCGCATGAAGTAAAATTTCGAGTTTATAAAAGCCCCGTGAAAATTTGTCTCGGGTCGCTGCGCGACCCTCGACAAATTTTCTACGCGGGGCTTTTCTAAACTCGAAATTTTACTTCACGCTTAGTCTGGGAGTGGACAACACTCGTTCTTAGAAGTTTAAAATTCACTCTAGAATACTAAGTTTATTACCATTTTACAAAGGATGCAGCTCGAAGGACCAATCATGGTCTTCGGGGACCGAAGGACTACAGGGAATCGAAGTTTCTTTACAAGAAAACAACGAATAACTGAAGGTTTATAGCATGGATAGGAAAGAAAACATCCAATTTTGAAAAAATATCGAAATTGGGTTGGTTTCAAGTGCGTTCTTAACTTTAAATCAGTGTTTTATACGCGTGGCGTAATAAAATAATTGAAGTTTTTTTTACAAGAAAACAATGAATATCTGAAGGTTTAGGGCATGGATAGGAAAGAAAACATCCAATTTTGAAAAAATTATCGAAGTTGAGTTGGTTTTCAGTGCTTTTTAACTTCATTTTAAGTCAGTGTTTTATACGCGTGGCGCATGAAGTAAAATTTCGAGTTTAGAAAAGGCCCGTAAAAATTTGTCTCGGGTCGCTGCGCGACCCTCGATAAATTTTCTACGCGGGGCTTTTCTAAACTCGAAATTTTACTTCATGCTTAGTTTGGGAGTGGACCGTCAAGATTTTCTACATGTCGAGATTTTCAATATTTCTAGATTATTGTCGATTTATTCACAGTTTGTTATTATATTAAATGCAACTTTAATATTAAATAAATATCGTTTTTCTTAGGAATAGAATATTTACCCATTAAGAGCCGAGCAAATTATAAAGTTAACTCTAAAAGTTCTTTTTAGGTAAAATTTTGCATCTTTTTCTATGATTTCAATGAATGATTTATTATATTACATACGTAGTTTTTAATAAACAGTTAAATTTAAAGTTCAAACGAGTGTTGTCCACTCCCAGACTAAGCATGAAGTAAAATTTCGAGTTTAGAAAAGCCCCGCGTAGAAAATTTGTCGAGGGCCGCGCAGCGACCCGAGACAAATTTTCGCGGTGCTTTTCTAAACTCGAAATTTTACTTCATGCGCCACGCGTATAAAACACTGATTTAAAGTGAAGTTAAAAATGCACTGAAAACCAACCTAACTTCGATATTTTTTCAAAATTGGATGTTTTCTTTCCTATCCAGGCTGTAAACCTTCAGATATTCGTTTTTTTCTTGTAAAAAACTTCGATTCCCTGTAGTCCTTCGGTCTCCGAAGACCATGATTGGTCCTTCGAGCTGTAGTCTTTGTAAAATGGTAATAAACTTAGTAATCTTGAGTGATCACTCAATTTGAAACTTCTAAGAACGAGTGTTGTCCACTCCCAGACTAAGCATGAAGTAAAATTTCGAGTTTAGAAAAGCCCCGCGTAGAAA
Organism: Philonthus cognatus; assembly: GCA_932526585.2. NCBI lineage: Eukaryota > Metazoa > Arthropoda > Insecta > Coleoptera > Staphylinidae > Philonthus > Philonthus cognatus. Next base: position 38,884,329 of record OW052243.1, read on the forward strand.
ATATGTCGAGGGTCGCGCAGCGACCCGAGACAAAATTTCACGGAGCTTTTCTAAACTCGAAATTTTACTTCATGCGCCACGCGTATAAAACACTGATTTCAAGTGAAGTTAAAAATATACTATTAAGGTTGGACATTTTATATGATTAAATAACCAAATATGCATTTACAAATATTTTAATTATTGATAATGTAAATATTTATATTCAAATATGAATAATTTAGTGATTTAAATATTCATATTAGAATATTTAACTATTTGAATTAATCGAATTCGAATCCCAGCCTTAATAGCGATGATTCGAATTATTTGGGAGGATTTGAATCCGTGTATGAGGATTCAAATCGTATTATAAGGATTCGAATCATCTACGTCTGGATTCGAATACGAATCCTTTTAAAAAAATGTAACGAATCCGGATCACGAATCCGTTTTCACTAAAGTATTCGAATACCTCTTTTGAATCCTCTAAAAGGATTCGAATCCAGGAATCGAATCCTGAATGATTCGAATCCTGCCCAGCTCTGGTGTCTATGAACATAAATAAAGTAATTACAACGCCGAAATATTTGTTTGAAGCGGTATATTATATGCCAAACATCATTTTGTATTAAAATTCAGGAAGTAAATGGTAATACGCATACAGGATCTGAAAGCTCTGGCATCAAACTTTGGATGTGAACTTTTTTTTACCTGATATTTTTGAGAGAATATTTTTGTCATATTCTGTTGGCGCTAGCTCTAAGTTATATTTTCCACCCAATTTGATTAAACACCTCTCATTTTAGGGGGCCGGGGTTAAAAATGTTTTATCATTTTTTGGGGTTGTGGGAGTGGCGTTGGCTTTTAAATTGGTAGCGCTAGCTCTGAGGAATCCGAATAGTGTAAAAAAGCTTAAAAAATCCAAACTCGGGGGGCTAGCATCAACCTAGCCCCCCGAAAGTTCAAATCCCCGTAGTTTTCTTGTCTAAATGGCGCTAGCTCTAATTTTTGTGGCTCTAGCTGGCGCTAGCTAAGGCCGGTCTAGCGCAATCGCTTTTTTCAAAAAAGTCGAACTTCGGGGGGCTAAGTTGACTGAGCCTATTTATACACATCATCATTTTGTAAACCCTGTACTAAACATAAAAAAAACAGGGCAGCTTTCCGTTTAATTTTTTTCAATCTATTATTTATTTGTTGCATTCATAAAAACTAAAATATTTGACCGAATATAAATTGAAATTCTCCCCAAAATTTGGGGTATTTACCCAATTTGGCAGAGGCCAAATTAATACACATTATTTTCATGGCGATAGCAGTTAGGGAAGATAATATTCCCATTTAAAAAATATCATTGAAAATCCTATGTTCCGTTTTTTTCATATATGTCCGGCATATAAATATTCCCAATGAGCTAATGAACATGAATTACATTATTATTATATTTTTAAGAAATAATCTATAATTTAATAAAATAAAACACATAGTTTGTTCGGCTGTCGAAACTGGAGTCTTAAAAGTAAAAATAATGTGTTATAATGACAAGAATTAGAGTCATCAGTTTTGTAAATACCGAAACATAACACAGGATCCGATAACGCTTTCTAACGAATTGAAAACAATACATAGCTTGTATGTATTATCAGCGTGTTTAAATAATACGAATCGACACTTTCCTTCGATCCGTTTTTTTATACGCTTTTTTTTTCGTCTATTCCACGCGACGCGAGACCCCATCCGTTCATGCCAAGGAGCAATGCACAAATGCACAGCGAGCTGCCGCCTTTCTCTCTGACTGTATTCGCCCCACTTGTCCTGTAAATTTGGCATCGGATGAGCTACTCTAAACTATGTGGGTCTTTCCAACACGATCGGCGTGTTACACTGCGATAATCCCCTTAATCTTCAACTTTAGGATAATCATTTATTTAGACTTTTTTGTTTATGGACTTTTTCTCTTTCTAAATATGTCAAAATGTACAGGGCATCCCTTTAAAAAAATGTTGCTTTTGCGAATAAATCAGAAACCTGAGGTTCATTTGTTTATCTGTTTACACTATCGGAATGTACGTTAAAAATACTATTAGTTGGCTAAATTAACTGACTTCGTAGCTCCAAAGATAACAAAGTGACCAATGGTGGCCCGATAATTTAGAACACCCTGTATACATATTAAATCAAATCATAAAATTTTAATAACACAACCAAGATTTTGAAAAATTTATTAAAATGTTATAATTTTAGTAAATTTTGTGGATTTTTTGTATTATTATGCTACTTGTATTGTTTAGTTTTAGTTGAAATTTTCAATTTTTAATTTTAATCTTGATTTTACAAAAGTTTACGCTAACATGAATTTGTTTTATTTAAAATAATAATAATAATAATAATAATACTTTATTAATGCTAAACACAATTGTGGTACACAGGTCAATGGAAACTACGCTATACAAAAATATAAACGTACAATAAATATAAATACATGTAAGAAAAAGTCGTTAAAACATTAAAAACACATTAAAATGAGGTAGTTATGTTCTGGAAAACAAAACACTTCAGATATTAGATAGCTTTTAGAATTGAGCTTAAATTGGATTCATTCAGAAAATCATCAAAGCTAAAATAGGCTTTCTCCAATAAAAATCGTTTTATACAAACTTTAAATGTTTTTATTGGCAATTCTTTAATAACGACGGGGATATTATTGAAAAATTTGTGTTCCCAATATCTAGCTCCAGTGTGAGATTTAGTTAAGCGCATCATGTCTATATGGATATTGTTTTCTTGTCTAGTTTGATGGTTATGAATAACATTTATTTGGATATATTCACTAATATTTTTCTTTATATGAATTAAACATTGATATATGTATAGGGATGGAAGGGTTAGAATGTTCATGTTTACGAATAGAGGTTTTGTGTCTGCTCTGTAAGCAGAGTGAGCAAGGATGCGGACCGCCCGTCTCTGCAGTTTAAAGATACACTGCCACCCCGGTGAATGACCCCATATAATCAGACAATAACTAATCCGAGATTGAAAATGCGCAAAATAAGTTGTTTTAAGAACATCTAGGGAAACTGAATGAGACAGATTACGTAAAAGGTAGATGCTGCAGCACAGCTTTTTCGCAAGTTGATTGATATTTTCAACCCAGGTCAACTCCTTATCAACCCACATTCCCAAAAAATTGACGTGCGGTGAATAAGTGTTAGTAATTTTATTTAAAGTGAACAATACATTTACACTTTTATTCGGATTTAGATGAAGACGGTTGCCTGCAAACCACTCAAAGGCCATTGCCGAAGCACTGACATTCAAAGTAGAAACTGTAGTAAGGTCTTTATCAACACTTACAAAAGTTGTATCATCAGCATATTGGATGACGTTTACTTTGGGAATGTATACTGGCAGTTCATTGACATAGATCAGGAACAGAAGTGGTCCTAGGATTGATCCCTGTGGTACCCCAAATTTAATCATTATTGGTTCAGATGTTTTACCATTTATCCGAGTCATTTGTGTTCTGCCAGTGAGATAAGAATTTATAAGACATACACTAGATGAACTGAAGTTATAACATTCAAGTTTATTTAGGAGAATATCATGTGACACACAGTCGAATGCTTTCGACAGGTCCAAGAAAGTGGCCATTGCAAAGCCTCCGTCTTCAAATGAATCCAAAATAGTGTTTACCAGATATAAAAGTGCATCACACGTGCTGACGCCCTCACGAAAACCGAATTGGTTACAATTAAGCAGTGCATGTTCCTCCATGTATTGCACCATCTGGTTGTATATAATTTTTTCTAAAATTTTTGAGAAAGTAGGCAGACACGAAATGGGTCGGTAGTCATTCAGGTTATTTCTATCCCCCTTTTTAAAAACAGGTACTACAGCAGCTACTTTCATTGCATCAGGAAAGGTGGACATCCTGATGCACTGATTAATTACTTTAGTTATTTGAGGAAGAATAGCCTCCTTGCACATTTTTACTAGATTAGTAGAGATTCCATATATGTCAACACAATTTCCACTTTTTAAATTGCAAATAACATTTCTAACATCATTGCATGATACTTCCTTGAAATTAAAATTACTATTACAGTTAATGTATTGGCTAGAATCAATATGCTGAGGTGGAATGGAATTAATTATATCATTTACTAATTGTATAAATGTACTATTAAAAATATCTGGGGATATATTGTGACTAATAATAACCGGTTTACTTTTAAATTGATTGATAATTTGCCATCTGGCCTTTTGTTGGCAGCTAGCCGTGTTAATGAAATTATCATTGGCTTTAATTTTGGCTCTATAAATGGCTGTATTATACTCTTTTTTATACGATAAGTACAGCGATTTATGCTGTTCATTTTTAGTCTGTACATATATATCACGAAATAGGTGAAGCTGTTCCCGCATATGATACAACTCACCATTAAACCAGTGTACTATTTTATTTTTTGTATTAGTTGAGTTTTTACGTTTGATTGGAAAAGAGTTTTCAAAAATTTCAAGAATGTCTCATGAAAAGAGTCAAACAAATTATTACATGAGTTGCTGATGTCCATGCAAGTCCAATTTTCTTGAATAAGTGACTGAAACATATTAAATTTACCTGTCAGTAAATGGTCTCACGAATACCATATTAGGTTCAGTTTTGATTGATTGCAGTTTGATTTGTAAGTAAATTAATATTTTGTAAGCAAATAATATCATAATATTTTAATAAAACAACCCAAATTCTAACAAATTTATTAAAATGTTATAATTTTAGTCAATTTAGTGGATTTTCTATATTATGCTATTGTGTTTTGTTTTAGTTGAAATTGCCAATTTTTAATTTAAATGTTCATTTTATAAATGTTTAAGCTTTTATGAATTTGTGCTTTTAAACTAATAATAATAATTAGTATTTAAATTTTATTTAAGCATTGTTTTCTTTACCATTTTTTCATTGATGTTGATATTTATGTTTGGATGCAATTGTAGCTTATTAAAATGTAGAGAAAAATACAGAAATTATAATTGTATTTGTTTGAAGAAAGATAAAATTTTACAAATTTTATTGTAATAGTAATTGTTTATTGATTTTGATCATTAAATAATTATTTAAATTACTAGTCATTTTTTTACAATATTTATCTATTTATTCATTTAACGGTGGTCTACCATAGAAAATGATAAATTTATTTTATTAAACGTGCCAAGTTTTACAATTTTGAGCGATTTCAGTTGACTTGATCAATTATTGTTAGTCGATTTTATCAGTTATAACAAACTTTATTTTTCTATCAGTATCATTAAAGATGTTGACAGTTATCATTATTAAACTTTTAACTGTCTACGCTTTTGCTATATTATGCATGATTATTCACACAAATGTGACATAAATTTACTCAAAATATTAAAAAAAACTCAGTTTAAGTGTTTTATTTTTGTAATTTTTATTATATTTGTAAGTTTTAATAACTTTCACGTTATAAAATAACTATTTAAATTTAAATAATTTTCTTAAAGCGTGAAGAACTTTGACATTTTCAACGAATTATAGAAATTTTGTATATATTTATGATTTTTATGAAATTTGTCATGCTTTATTAGTGATATATTACTTTACAAAACACAAAATAAATAGCGAATATGTTTTTTTCTTGTCATCGATTTCTAATATTTTTGTAAATGTTTTATTTCTAACATCCCGAAATAAAACATTTACAAAAATCTTAGAAATCGATGACAACAAAAAAATATATTCGCTATTTATTTTGTGTTTTCCAAATTTTACTGCTCCAATTTGGAAATCTGCCGTCTATAGTTGTACACACAGGCATACAAGGATTTTTGTCGTTTAAGTATACATATTTTCATGTAGACTCTGTAAAAGTTCAGGCATTCATTGTTTTTTTGTAAATAGTTTAATTTGAAGCTATAAACGAGTGTTTTTCACTCCCAGATTAAGCATGAAGTAAAATTTCGAGTTTAGAAAAGCCTGAAAATTTGGTTTGGTCGCGTAGCGCGAAGCGCGGAGCGACTAAACCAATTTTTCCGGCTTTTCTAAACTTGAAATTTTACTTCATGCGCCACGCGTATAAAACTCTGGTTTAACGCGATGTTAAAAATATACAAAATATAACAGGCTGATTTCACAGTATATTTTAAACTTTACAATAGTTCAGTGTTTTATACGTGTAGCGCATTAAGTAAAATTTAGAGTTTAGAAAAGCTTGAAAATTTGGTTTAGTTGCTCCGCTATTTTTTTAAATAGTTCAATTTAAAGCTTTAAACGAGTGTTTTTGACTCCCAGGTTAAGCATGAAGTAAAATTTCGAGTTTAGAAAAGTCTGAAAATTTGGTTTGGTGGCGTAGCGCGGAGCGACCAAACCAAATTTTTAGGCTTTTCTAAACTTGAAATTTTACTTCATGCGGCACGTATACAAAACACTGGTTTAACGCTATGTTAAAAATATACTGTTTTAACATGCTGATTTATCAGTATATTTTAAACTTTACAATAGTTCAGTGTTTTGTACACGTGGAACATGAAGTATAATTTCGAGTTTAGAAAAGCTTAAAAATGTGGTTTAGTCGCTCCGCTATTTTTTTAAATAGTTTAATCTGAAGCTTTAAACGAGTGTTTTTCACTCCCAGGTTAAGCATGAAGTAAAATTTCGAGTTTAGAAAAGCCTGAAAATTTGGTTTGGTCGCGTAGCGCGAAGCACGGAGCGACCAAACCAAATTTTTAGGCTTTTCTAAACTCGAAATTTTACTTCATGCGCCACGCATATAAAACTCTGGTTTAACGCGATGTTAAAAATATACTGTTTTATACACGTGGCACATAAAGTAAAATTTCGAGTTTAGAAAAGCTTAAAAATGTGGTTTAGTCGCTCCGCTATTCTTTTAAATAGTTCAATTTGAAGCTTTAAACGAGTGTTTTCCACTCCTAGGTTAAGCATGAAGTAAAATTTCGAGTTTAGAAAAGCCTGAACATTTGGTTTGGTCGCGTAGCGCGAAGCGCGGAGCGACCAAACCAAATTTTCAGGCTTTTCTAAACTCGAAATTTTACTTCATGCGCCACGCGTATAAAACTCTGGTTTAACGCGATGTTAAAAATATACAAAATATAACACGCTGATTTAGCAGTATATTTTAAACTTTACAATAGTTTAGTGTTTTATACGCGTGGCGCATGTAGTAAAATTTCAAGTTTAGATAAGCCCGAAATTTTACTGCATGCTTAACCTGTGAGTGGAAAACTTGAAAATTTGGTTTAGTCGCTCCGCTATTTTTTTAAATAGTTTAATCTGAAGCTTTAAACGAGTGTTTTTCACTCCCAGGTTAAGCATGAAGTAACATTTCGAGTTTAGAAAAGCCTGAAAATTTGGTTTGGTGGCGTAGCGCGAAGCGCGGAGCGACCAAACCAAATTTTTAGGCTTTTTTAAACTCGAAATTTTACAACATGCGCCACTCATATAAAACTCTGGTTTAACGCGATGTTAAAAATATACTGTTTTATACACGTGGCACATAAAGTAAAATTTCGAGTTTAGAAAAGCTTAAAAATGTGGTTTAGTCGCTCCGCTATTCTTTTAAATAGTTCAATTTGAAGCTTTAAACGAGTGTTTTCCACTCCTAGGTTAAGCATGAAGTAAAATTTCGAGTTTAGAAAAGCCTGAAAATTTGGTTTGGTCGCGTAGCGCGAAGCGCGGAGCGACCAAACCAAATTTTCAGGCTTTTCTAAACTCGAAATTTTACTTCATGCGCCACGCGTATAAAACTCTGGTTTAACGCGATGTTAAAAATATACAAAATATAACACGCTGATTTAGCAGTATATTTTAAACTTTACAATAGTTTAGTGTTTTATACGCGTGGCGCATGAAGTAAAATTTCGAGTTATAAAGGGTGAAGGAGATTGTAGAGGATAGAATTTGAGGCGAATTTTTCAGCTAAGTGTGATAGTCGGGTTTCGATGGGAGTGACTGCTGTTAGTTCATAAAGTAGGGTATTGGATGGGTTATGTGGGGGGTTTTGGGGGTGTCGGATTTTGGTCAACACTCTAAGGGCCGATCTTTCGGCGACTTGCAAATTCTTTAGGGTGGTAGGATGGGGGCATTTTTTATATTTTAGAATGTTTTGACATTTTCAACAAATTTAACATTATTGACAATTTCAACAGTTTCGATACTCGATGTGTCATATTTTTCCTTAATTTATAAAAACTCATTTTTTTACATTTTATCACGTTTCGACATTTCCAACAATTTTGACAATTTCGACAATAGTGAGAGTTTTTCATAATTCTCATTTTTTACATTTTAGAATGTTTTGACATTTTTAGCAAATTTAACATTATTGACAATTTCAATAGTTTCGATACTCAATGTGTCATATTTTTCCTTAATTTATAAAAACTCGACAGTATTCGAGAATTTCACTACTTTTCAAAATCTTGGCAGCATTCGTGAATTTTGTAAATTTTCGTTTAATTTTAAAATATTAACATGTATCTTGTTATTGCTGTAAATGTCTGATATTTTGCTTTACTCATAAATTTTATAATTCTGATTTAGGAAAGAAAACGCATTGACTTCTTAAAGCCACATTTTATTAAAGTGGCTTTAAATGATTCTTGCAACCTTAGAAGGATGCAGGAGGTATGTATCATTTAAAAGTGACATATAAACAAGATCACCTCTAAAGTCACATCTAGGATCACATTTAAAGATTCATTAAGGTAAAGTGCTAATGTTTTTATTCAAAACACAATAATACTATTTTAATTATCCGTTCATAAAAAATACAGTAGTTTAGAAAATACGAATGTTGTTGATAGTAGACATGTATGTTATCCATATGGCAGAGCTCAATTTGTCTTCAAATAATAAAGTTTAAAAATATCATCCACTACGAAATCACCAAGTACGAAAATATCACTGCTGTCGAGTCCTATTGGTTGGTGAGTCATGGAAAAACTAGTAATTCTGTTTGCTTTCAAATTATCGAATGTTGAGGATTCAACAAAATATTCAACTGCAAATAGATGGCTACATTTCCCTGGATCTATAATAGAATATACGTTAAGTTAAGATGAGTTTGACTCCATTTTATGTAGTTTTAGTGGTTTTTATGTAGTTTCGCCAAACTAAATACGAGTGTTGCATTTTAAATTATTTACTTACTAGGACTATTTATACAACCGGGTTGAAGAGTAGCATCGTTAGCATAAATATTATATTTTCCTGTATCGCAAGCGCTACCATATTGTCCCCTATTCGTATGAAGCAAAACCACCATTTGGGCATCTGTAGCATCAATTCTTTGATCAGGAGAACCACAGTCGTATGTATCAAACAATGGCCCAGCGGGATCCAAAGCATATATGAAATACAAGAGGCCATTTATTTTATTTTTTATATTTTTACCAATAAACGCTGCTGTTTGAGCACCCAAAGAAAATCCCACAATGATTACTTTATCTAAAGGATACGCCATGTCGATAATTATGTTCGCCACATATTCACCTATAATCAAATTGGATTAAAAATAAATGAAAGTTTTAAAGATGATTTTATCAACATACCCACAATTCTAGTATTAGCTGCTGCGGCAAAGTACATGAAGGGTGGCCCTGCAGCTAATTCTTTCCAATCTACTCCAATTATATTATAAGAATTTAACGTTACATATTGATTTACGAGCTTCTGATATACCGTTAAATTTGCATTTTCTATAAAGCCGTGAATATAAAACAGCAAATACTTGCTATAGTCTATTTTAGAATAGTCGCCTTGTTGTAATGGTACCATATAGTCTTGGTTTGTTGTTAAATACAGTTTTATTGAGGAATTATCAGCAGCATTACCTTAAAAATTAAATATAATTATAAGAAAATATTATAAATGCACTACAAATCACAAAGAAACAATTAGATTTTTATTTAAAGTATGGGTATATATCCTGATGTGTACTTTGTAAATTTTCAGGCAAACATTGTTTTTAATAAGTGTTCAGTTTGAATCTTTTAACAATTTGAAGCTTTAAACGAGTATTTTCCACTCCCAGGTTAGGCATGAAGTAAAATTTCGGGCTTTTCTAAACTCGAAATTTTACTTCATGCGCCACGCGTATAAAACACTAAACTATTGTAAAGTTTAAAATATACTGCTAAATCAGCGTGTTATATTTTGTATATTTTTAACATCGCGTTAAACCAGAGTTTTATACGCGTGGCGCATGAAGTAAAATTTCGAGTTTAGAAAAGCCTGAAAATTTGGTTTGGTCGCGTAGCGCGAAGCGCGGAGCGACCAAACCAAATTTTCAGGCTTTTCTAAACTCGAAATTTTACTTCATGCGCCACGCGTATAAAACTCTGGTTTAACGCGATGTTAAAAATATACAAAATATAACACGCTGATTTAGCAGTATATTTTAAACTTTACAATAGTTTAGTGTTTTATACGCGTGGCGCATGAAGTAAAATTTCGAGTTTAGAAAAGCCCGAAATTTTACTTCATGCCTAACCTGGGAGTGGAAAATACTCGTTTAAAGCTTCAAATTGTTAAAAGATTCAAACTGAACACTTATTAAAAACAATGTTTGCCTGAAAATTTACAAAGTACACATCAGGATATATACCCATACTTTAAATAAAAATCTAATTGTTTCTTTGTGATTTGTAGTGCATTTATAATATTTTCTTATAATTATATTTAATTTTTAAGGTAATGCTGCTGATAATTCCTCAATAAAACTGTATTTAACAACAAACCAAGACTATATGGTACCATTACAACAAGGCGACTATTCTAAAATAGACTATAGCAAGTATTTGCTGTTTTATATTCACGGCTTTATAGAAAATGCAAATTTAACGGTATATCAGAAGCTCGTAAATCAATATGTAACGTTAAATTCTTATAATATAATTGGAGTAGATTGGAAAGAATTAGCTGCAGGGCCACCCTTCATGTACTTTGCCGCAGCAGCTAATACTAGAATTGTGGGTATGTTGATAAAATCATCTTTAAAACTTTCATTTATTTTTAATCCAATTTGATTATAGGTGAATATGTGGCGAACATAATTATCGACATGGCGTATCCTTTAGATAAAGTAATCATTGTGGGATTTTCTTTGGGTGCTCAAACAGCAGCGTTTATTGGTAAAAATATAAAAAATAAAATAAATGGCCTCTTGTATTTCATATATGCTTTGGATCCCGCTGGGCCATTGTTTGATACATACGACTGTGGTTCTCCTGATCAAAGAATTGATGCTACAGATGCCCAAATGGTGGTTTTGCTTCATACGAATAGGGGACAATATGGTAGCGCTTGCGATACAGGAAAATATAATATTTATGCTAACGATGCTACTCTTCAACCCGGTTGTATAAATAGTCCTAGTAAGTAAATAATTTAAAATGCAACACTCGTATTTAGTTTGGCGAAACTACATAAAAACCACTAAAACTACATAAAATGGAGTCAAACTCATCTTAACTTAACGTATATTCTATTATAGATCCAGGGAAATGTAGCCATCTATTTGCAGTTGAATATTTTGTTGAATCCTCAACATTCGATAATTTGAAAGCAAACAGAATTACTAGTTTTTCCATGACTCACCAACCAATAGGACTCGACAGCAGTGATATTTTCGTACTTGGTGATTTCGTAGTGGATGATATTTTTAAACTTTATTATTTGAAGACAAATTGAGCTCTGCCATATGGATAACATACATGTCTACTATCAACAACATTCGTATTTTCTAAACTACTGTATTTTTTATGAACGGATAATTAAAATAGTATTATTGTGTTTTGAATAAAAACATTAGCACTTTACCTTAATGAATCTTTAAATGTGATCCTAGATGTGACTTTAGAGGTGATCTTGTTTATATGTCACTTTTAAATGATACATACCTCCTGCATCCTTCTAAGGTTGCAAGAATCATTTAAAGCCACTTTAATAAAATGTGGCTTTAAGAAGTCAATGCGTTTTCTTTCCTAAATCAGAATTATAAAATTTATGAGTAAAGCAAAATATCAGACATTTACAGCAATAACAAGATACATGTTAATATTTTAAAATTAAACGAAAATTTACAAAATTCACGAATGCTGCCAAGATTTTGAAAAGTAGTGAAATTCTCGAATACTGTCGAGTTTTTATAAATTAAGGAAAAATATGACACATTGAGTATCGAAACTATTGAAATTGTCAATAATGTTAAATTTGCTAAAAATGTCAAAACATTCTAAAATGTAAAAAATGAGAATTATGAAAAACTCTCACTATTGTCGAAATTGTCAAAATTGTTGGAAATGTCGAAACGTGATAAAATGTAAAAAAATGAGTTTTTATAAATTAAGGAAAAATATGACACATCGAGTATCGAAACTGTTGAAATTGTCAATAATGTTAAATTTGTTGAAAATGTCAAAACATTCTAAAATATAAAAAATGCCCCCATCCTACCACCCTAAAGAATTTGCAAGTCGCCGAAAGATCGGCCCTTAGAGTGTTGACCAAAATCCGACACCCCCAAAACCCCCCACATAACCCATCCAATACCCTACTTTATGAACTAACAGCAGTCACTCCCATCGAAACCCGACTATCACACTTAGCTGAAAAATTCGCCTCAAATTCTATCCTCTACAATCTCCTTCACCCTTTATGTATCCCTCGAAACCAAAACATCACTCCCAAGCGTAAACGTTTCACCATCACCATTCATGATTTCATTGCATCATTCCATGACACTAGTGATCATGACGATTTGTGAACAGTAATCATCTGGTAGACATTGGATGACACTAACAAACAAGAGGTTTTTTACACAAGAACGGGCAAGGACACACAATTAAAATTCAGGCGGAAAGACCAATGGTCGATAGCCAATTGGCAGAAGAATTTATTTGTTATTTTAGCCATCAGAATTATTTTTATGTTCATTATTGATTGTACAATCTGCCAATAAAGATTTATATATATATATATATATATATATACTATATATATAAAAATGAGAATTATAAAATACTCTCACTATTGTCGAAAATATCAAAATTGTTGGAAATGTCGAAACGTGATAAAATGTAGTAAAAATGTTGAAAAATACTAGAATTCTGAAAAAGTATGAAGAATTCTCATCAATTGTGATTATTTTTTATTAAATTAGCAGTATATCTTAACTTCACTTTAAATTAGTGTTTTTATGCTCGTGGCGCATGAAGTAAAATTTCGAGTTAAGAAAAGCCAAAATTGTTCGGGCTTTTCTCAACTCGAAATTTTACTTCATGCTTATAATCTGGGAGTTTAAGACACTCGTTTAATTTTTTTGAAAATGATAAATTTTGAAGATTTTAGTTAATTATCAAAGTTTTCGCAATTTTTCATGAATTTCCAGTATTTTGGTTAAATTTTAACGCATTTCGTAAATTTCTAAGATTATTTTAAGTTTTCAAAATTCGGATGGTCGATATTTTTTAAATTTCCTTCAGTTTTTTAAATTCATGGCAATTTTTATAAATTAACTAAATATTCTTTAACTTAAAAAATGTTGAAGGTTTTTATGAAACTCCAAGCTTTCCGGTTGTTTTCAAAAATCTGAAAGACGTTAGATTTTTAAAAATTATCGGAAATCTTAGAATTTCATAAAAATCTTTAACATTTTTTAAGTTGAAGAATAATAATATCTTTATTTACGATTCACCATTCTTCAATAATAATATAAAATATAGTTTATTAAAATAAATTATAAAATAAATACAATAAAATAGACGTAAACGCATTCACAAGCGAAACAATACTACATGTAAAAAATCAAGAAAAGTGAGAATAGTCACAATAACACATTAAAATAATACAATTTTAGAGTATCGTCAATATAATTAAATAGGTGCCAACACAGTAGCAATATATTAAAAATCATTTAATTTTAAAAGTTTACTACGGAGCTGTCCTAAAGTGACATTAAATAAATCCACATCTACAACATTGGAATTATGAAGCAGACGCAAAGTTGTAAAATGTTTCGCATATTCTGTTTTTTTAATTGGTATAAAAAATTGTAATTACTTCTTAGAGACCTAGATGGTACATGAATATTAATGTTGTTTAATAAGAATGGTGAATTAATATCATCATTTAATAGTTTATAAACAAACATTATATCATTATTAAAACGTCTTTGTTCCAATGTATGTAAATGGAATTTACTTAATAAATTAAGGTAGTCATCGCCCAAACCAAATTTAAATGAACTAAATTTAACAATGTTTGTAAATTATATTTAGTAAATTCATAAAAATTGCCAAGAATTTAAAGACTGAAGGAAATTTTAAAAACTTCTGAAAAATATCGACCATCCGAATTTTGAAAATTCAAGGAAATGTTAGAAATTTACGAAAAGCGTTAAAAATTAACAAATTTTTTAAATATACGGTAATTGTGAAATATTTTACACTTTTCATGAATTTTTAAATCTTGGCAGTTTTTGTAAATTTCCTTAATGTTTATTGAATTGTTTAAATTTGATACTTTTCATGAATTTTCAATTTGTAAATTTTGCCTTTTTTAATTTTATACAAAATAAAAAAAAATGCAATATTGTGTAAAGTCGTAAAATGATAAATATTAAGAAAATAAATGAAATTATTTAAAAATGACAAACAAAAACTAAAACTGACTTTTTCCATTAAAAATTGAAATTTTCAATTTTTATGAAAAAATCGTTAAAAATCTTGAAAATTCATAAAAAGCATGGCGAATTTGAAAATCAACAGAATTTCGCGGAAAATCAAAGTAAACGTAAATCGTCAGATATTTTAAAATTAACCAAAATTTAGGAAGATCATGAAAACTGTCATGAATTTAAAAGTTAACGAAATCATCGATATTTTGAAAATTAACAGAAAAAACTGACATTTTCTACTAAAAATTGAAATCTTTAATTTTTATAAAAAAATCTTTAAAAATCTTAAAAATGTATCAATAGCATCGCGAATTTGAAAATCGGACAGAAAATAAAAATAAACATAAATCTTCAAGATTTTTAAAACTAATAAAAATTTAGGAAGTTCATGAAAACTGTCATGAATTTGAAAGTTAACCAAATCATCGATATTTTGAAAATTAACAGAAATTCACGAAAAAACAGCCGTGACTTTTAAATTAAAATTAACGACAAACTTGAATATTCACAAAAGGTCACTACATTTTAAAAATAACTGGAATATTGTAAGCGTCGAGATTTTTTATAATTAATGAAAATTTCGAAAAAAAAATCACGATTTTTTTGAAAATCACCACCTTAAATCTGTGAATTTTACGAAACTCGTCGATATTTTTTTAAATTATCGAAAATTCAGATTCAGTGACTAATATAACATTTTCATATTATTGATATAAATTGGCAATATCTATATAAATTGATTTCATCAAATTGACAATATTGACATAAATTGAGATTATTGATATAAATTCCCATTTATGACTTAGTGCAATTTTGGACATAAAATGCCATTTTTAAAATAATACATCATTTACGACTTATGTAATTTTTGACGGAAAATATATATTTTGATATAATATATAATATTACGACAATGTTCGTATTATTTTAGATTGTTTGACGTAAAATAACATTTCTGACGTAAAGTGAAAATATTTAGTACAAATAACATTTTTTGAATAAAATATAATTTCCAATTTGTAATGTAATTTTTAACATAAAATAATAAAATTTATAAAAAATGTCATTATTGACGTAAAATAATAACATTTATATAAAATCTCATTTTTATGTAAAATTTAATTTCTGACGTAAAATATCATTTTTGACATAACATAACATAATTACCATCATCAGCCATTTCTGCCTTATTTTTGAAGTAAAAGGTAATTTCCTCTTGTAATATAATTTTTTAAATTAAAACATAAAACAATAACTAAACGAGTGTCGTCCACTCTCAGACTGAGCATATTATGCGCACTTTTTAAGGGATTGTTGACATTTCATCACTTTTCAAAATTTTAGACAATTTTGACATTTTTAATAATTTTAACATTTGGTATGTCATTTTTAGCATTCATCGAGACAGCACGTATTAGTCGGCGCCAGCCAAAATTTTAACAATAATGATATAAGTCGGTGATAGCCGATATTTGGACTACAATAACAGTTGACATTAGTCGGCGCCAGCCGACATTTGACACAAGAAAATTTGAATTGGTTAATGAGAAGATTGCTTAGATAAAATTTAACAAAAATTTTAGATTCATAATAACTTAATATTATTTGTAGTCTACACAATCTTTGAATTTAAAATTACTCATAACACTCGATTAAATTTATTAATAATAATCAATATTTTAGTTGCATTTATTAGTTTCGATAATGTCGGTTTTCATGTTGTTATATTTGGTTGTCCACCCCTTGACGATCTATGACCCCCAATCGACTAGCTCACCATGATCGACCCCCAATTGACTCTTTGCTAATCATCGACCGCTAGGGGGTGGATACCGACCCTGATATAAATGATCAGATACCGTGCGATCGTTAAAAACATGCTTTGAATTTTAAATTAGATTGGCACTACTGACTGTTAACACGTAGTTTACCATAACCTTGAATGTATTCCATCATATAATTAGCAGTCTAGGCAACCGCACAAAAAATGCCGCTTACTATAAATCTTAGTTTAAATAATCGCTCTGTACATCTGACTCAGAAAATTATTTGTAACTGTAACTCAATTCAAATTCAAATTTCCCATAAAGTAAATGTGCATACTGTTGCTCATTTCGTGCAGCAGTGTTGATTTAATTCAGACGAATAATTTTGATGACGCAAGTATTAAGTTTCGTGATTTCGACTATATCATTCAAAATATATGGATGGAAAAGTATACTCGATTTTTTTGCATATGTAACCACTCAGCACTTTTTAATGTTTAAAGTAAGTTTGTTAATACTGCACCATTCGGTAAAACTTTCAATATCACTTTGAAGCTAGAAACAATCGTCAACACTATTGATTACACTTTACAATTTTATGTCGTCCGCATACAACAAAACACTATACTTAAACAATGAGCAAACATCGTTCATGAATATCACAAACAGTAAAGGGCCTAAATTGGATCCTTGTGGTATACCACTGAGAGCAATGTATCTATAAGAATGGAATCCTTGGATTTCTACTTGCTTGAACCGATTTATTAAATATGATTTCAACACGCTCAGTATATTATCATTTATCTCAAAAGTTTTCAATTTCGATAGTAACAAATGATGATCCAATTTGTCGAATGCTTTGGACATATCACCGTAAATAACATCTACTTGCATGTTCCTCTTCAATGTATCAGATATGTCTTGGGTGATGGACATAATACCTTTCTTAAGCTTTTTGTCGAACAAGAGTATTTAGTTTTCTTTTTAATACCCGAACAATAGAAACATGTTTACGACAAAAATAATCACTTACTTCATCACATTTATATCGTATAATAATCAACGTTTATAGGATGACGAATTTTATGAATTTATATATCTTGTGGTGGAGGCGGTTACTTTGTGATACATTGTAACTATTGACGATTGTAAATAGTGACGAGTCGGAACTGGTCACAATTTAAAATAACAAAGTGAATACAAAAAAGTAATCAGTGTTAATTATTTTAATTACACATTTGTGTTTGAAGATAACATTGCTAGTAGTTCAATAGGAACATACATACTTTATGTTTACAACAAGTGTTATAAAAATGCGTGAGATGTAATGATTGGTGATAAAAGCAATAACCCCTCTGTTGGTACAAGTTTATGGATGTACTTTTTATGCGATGAATGGATTGAATGAATTGATATCATGCCGGGGGGTAATAATCAATATTTTTTGTGGTGTGCGTGTCGGAGGAAATGAAGACGAATTAGCGGCAATAATAATAATGGTGGCGGATTAAGTGTTTTTATTTATGTGGTGGCGGGGAGGCGCTCTCTGTGTCAATGTAGCATTTGATTAGGATCATGAGGGTCGTCGCCGAGAAAATCCTCTTCCACTCGTAACTGAGCCCCCTTCACTACAATTCCCTATTCCCTATTTCCTAGTGTCCCGTCCCTTCACCCCCCCCGAAATAATCCGAATCCCTGTGAAGGCGGTCCGCGCACGTTTCGGCTTTTCCCTTTTCCTTCCCTTTGCACTGCGTGTGTATGTCCCATCAGTCCGCGTCTGCTCTTCAGAGCCAAAGTGCGCGAACCACCGTTTTCATCCCCCGCAGTGTGTGCATTCAGCGTCGCGACGCCGCCACAGTTGCAACTACACCCCCTTCAATTGAATTCCATTCAACAGCAAAACAACAATCCGGGTTTTACAGTACACGACGCGACAATGACAACATTGTGATCCGGTTCCGGTTTTCTCTTCTCTTCTCTTCTCTTCAGATCTCATTTACACCGCTCGTGTAGTTACAAAGTGGTCACTCATTGTGTTTTCAATTCTACTCAACTGGATTAACATCTTTACATTACAGACTGGATACAATGTGGTAAATACTTGTACTTGCTCATCAACAACTACAGAACAGCGCTTTATTTTTTATACAAAACGGCTGTAATGCCAGCACGTGACATTTAATATGAAAACCTGCAATCGCTTTTATTGTTATTGTTATTATCTAGTTTTCTTATTATGACGTTTAGCTCTTCTCCCAACGTTTGCTTGCAACATTCATCACGTCGTAATCGCACACCACTCTAACTTTTATCATAAAATTGAAACAGACAGCGCCGCGTCAGCGTTATTTCACTTCATCACTTTAGATTACAATCTCCAACACTATCCACACATTTAATTACATAATACATGTCATAATTAAACGTATAATTTATGCTGATTGTTATAGACTAGTAGAACTATGTTTCACGATTGTATCATGAAAGTCATCATTTTCATTGCTATTGTACATCAAACTTTTTATATACACACTATGATTCCTAGATGAAGTTGTGAAACAAGTATTCAACAATTCTGAAATGGTAATAATACTGATCCCCCCCTATCTACGCCACTGCATTTGATTATTTGTTATTACAGCAGTATTAGTAATTATTTCAATTTTGTTATCTAAAAATATAACGTCTCTTTTCCCTAATATGGACTTTGTTCTAAGCTTAGCTTATGGATAACTATAAATTAAAAAACACTTATGCCAGGTTTTACTAACGTCAATTAATTAGACCAATAATTATCGAATAAAATGTAGTAGTAGTTACATACATGCCAAAAAATCAATCAGTTCACATGACATTGATGTTTATGACAAGGAAAATGTCTATTCCAATTGACAAATAAATTTAATCAACGAATTATATTAAATTGAAATTGGTGAAACCAGGCATTAGAATTATAAATAAAATGTGTATAATACAGGGTGTCCTTATTTCGTTAAAATACATGGAGATCTTTGTTGTTTAAAGAGATAAAGAATTAGTTAAGAACACAATAATAATCTGAAAACAACTTAAATTATCATCTATTTTTTTTTCAGATATTGTCAAAACCTGATGTTTGGAAATTTTGTTGATACAATTGGTTCAGAACAAGCGTGAACCAATTTTACATCTTGTTCAAAACTACAGCTGTAATTAAAATTGAAATTAAAATGAAATTAGAAATGTACTGCTAGATCAGTATTAAAAAGATACTGCTAAAACAGGATTCAAAATGTACTGCTAAACAAGATGATTTTATATTTCACAATATTTCATTGTTTTATACGAATGGCTCATGAACTAATATCTAAACTCGAAATGTTACTTCAAGCGCCAATCGTATAAAACAGTGAAATATTGTAAAATTGAAAATATACTGCAAAATTAGTATTAAAAATAAACTGTTGAAGCAGGATTCAAAATACACTGCTAAACAAGAATATTTTTTATTATTTCAGCGTTTTATACGCGTGGCGCATGAAGTAAAATTTCGAGTTTAGAAAAGCCTGAAAATTTGTTTTGGTCGCGTAGCGTTACGCGACCAAACCAAATTTTTAGGCTTTTCTAAACTCGAAATTTTACTTTATGCCTAATCTGGGATTGGAAACACTCGTTAGAAACTCTAAATTAACAAGAAAACAAATTATTTCAACGCATCTTCTTAAAATATTAAGGCAAAGTTGAAATGATGCAATATAATCAACAATTTAAGAACGTTTTATTTTAAATAATTTAAAAAAATCAACAAATTATCAAATCAACACAAAATGTATAGAATCTACACAGAAGTAATTAAACTTTGATTGGCCGTAATGATATTCAAATATTTTCGCTGGATATTTCAATATATCAAATCAAAGCTAAAACTTGATTTAATATACATTTATTTTATCAGCGTATTTTTTTATTAAATTATATTTTATTTATTTTTAATAATTTCTGATTGATTGTTTAACAAGGGTTTCCAATCCTAGAGTAAGGACGAAGTAAAGTTTCGAGTTTAGAAAAGCCTGATCGTTTAGATTTGTACGTTTAAATCCAAATTCAGGCTTATCTAAACTCGAAATTTTACTTTACGAGCGACGCGTATAAAGTTGATAATAAATGTTACTTAAATTACCTTGAATATTTAGGACGAAGAAACATTTTCCAGTAGCGAATCGAGTGATGCAACAATTCGGAATCGCAATTTTCAATAAATCATAAAATACAATTCTGAATGGGTTTTAAAACAATTCGTATATCGATCGATCTATATAATTTAGGTATTTCCGCTTCAATATTTAAATATTCAATATTTTAACTTAAATACATCTAATTTTTGACAAATAATAGCTCAGACATTTTCTAATTAATTATTATGAATTAAAAATTTAAAATTCAAAACCTAAACCCATTTTTTGAAAACCTAGAAAACAACCAGTTTTTTGAAAAAATAACAGCGTTGGCTGTCAGGAATATGCTTAATTTCTTTTTTTTAGTGTAGAAAATAGTTTACTTCTAAGAATGTATGTTTTCTAATCATTATTTCATGTTAGTGTATTTCATAACTAAACAATTCGCTTAATGGGTTACCAGAATTGAAATCGGTCTACTAAAAACAAGCTAGATTTCGTCATTCGTCGTTGAATTCTAATTCTGATTTCATTTGCCATCATCTCTAGCTTCACTTTTAACACTATCTTTGCCTTTTTAACAATATTTTACATTTGTTTTACCAGTTGTAACCATATTTGTCAACTGCACAAATTTACAAAAAATTTGACTATTTTGACATATTTTTTTATCAAGTTTTTCTGTAAACTGTATTATTAACAGTTATTGTATTCAATGTACGAGTACGTTGTGTTACAAAAATCGTTTTTGATTATCACCATTTTGGCTGTGCGACTCTTTGGAAATTTTGATTTGAACATTTTATAAAAAATGGCTGTTAGCTTCAAAAAGATTGCCGACCACTGTTATTGCATCAATGACGCTTAAAGGGTTAGTTAAAAATATATTTATTTTAATATCATCAACTTTTAAAAGAGTGTTATCCACTCCTAGACGAAGCATAAAGTAAAATTTCGAGTTAAGAAAAGCCTGAACATTTGGAATTTGCCGTGGCGCGCGAGCGAAGCAACGTTGAAATATTGAATATTCAAATATTAAGTGGAAATACCTAAAATATATAGATCGATCGATATAGGAATAGTCTTAAAATGATTTATTGAAAATTGCGATTCCGAATTTATGCATCACTCGATTCGCTACTGGAAAATGTTTTTTCATCCTAAATATTAACAACTCTATACGCGTCGCTGATAAAAGTAAAATTTTGAGCTTAGAAAAGCCTGAATTTGGATTTGGACGTCCAAATCCAAACGTTCAGGCTTTTCTAAACTCGTAATTTTACTTCATGCTTAGTCTGGGATTGGAA
Source organism: Philonthus cognatus (assembly GCA_932526585.2). NCBI lineage: Eukaryota > Metazoa > Arthropoda > Insecta > Coleoptera > Staphylinidae > Philonthus > Philonthus cognatus. The sequence goes on from OW052243.1 coordinate 38,906,249, forward strand.
ACTATTGTTAAACAATCAATCAGATAGTAAAAACAAATAAAATTAAATTTAATAAAAAAATACGCTGATAAAATAAATATATATCAAATCAAGTTTTAGCTTTGATTTGATATTTTGGAATATCCAGCGAAGATATTTAAATATCATTATGGAAAATTAAAGTTTAATTACTTCTGTGTAGATTCTATAAATTTTGTGCTGATTTGATATTTTGTTGATTTTTTACAATTATTTCAAAGAAAACGTTGTTCTAAAATCGTTGATTTTATTGCATCATTTCAACTTTGCCTTAATATTTTAAGAAGATGCGTTGAAGTAATTTGTTTTCTTGGTAATTTAAAGTTTCTAACGAGTGTTTCCAATCCCAGATTAAGCATGAAGTAAAATTTCGAGTTTAGAAAAGCCTGAAAATTTGGTTGGGTCGCGTAGCGCGAAGCGCGGAGCAACCAAACCAAATTTTCAGGCTTCTCTAAACTCGAAATTTTACTTCATGCGCCACGCGTATAAAACGCTGATATAATATAAAATATAAAATATTCTTGTTTAGCAGTATATTTTGTATCCTGCTTCAACAGTTTATTTTTAATACTAATTTTGCAGTATATTTTCAATTTCACAATATTTTACTGTTTTATACGATTGGCGCATGAAGTAAAATTTTGAGTTTAGATTTTAGTTCATGCGCCATTCGTATAAAACAATTATATATTGTAAAATATAAAATCATGTTTTAATTTAAATTTAATTTAAATCATCCAGTATAATATCATCTTGTTTAGCAGTATATTTTGAATCCTGCTCTAGCAGTATCTTTTTAATACTGATCTAGCAGGACATTTCTAATTTCATTTTATTTTCAATTTTAATTACAGCTGTAGTTTTGAACAAGATGTAAAATTAGTTCACGCTTGTTCTGAACCAATCTGTATCAACAAAATTTGCAAACACCAGGTTTTGACAATATCTGAAAAAAAAAGATGATAATTTAAGCTTGTTTTCAGATTATTATTGTGTTCTTCTTAACTTTTTATCTCTTTAAACAACAAAGATCTCTATGCATTTTAATGAAATATGGACACCCTGTATTATTCACATTTTATTTATAATTCTAATGCCTGGTTTCACCAATTTCAATTTAATATAATTCGTTGATTAAATTTATTTGTCAATTGGAATAGACATTTTCCATGTCATAAACATCAATGTCATGTGAACTGATTGATTTTTGGCATGTATGTAACTACTACTAGATTTTAATCGATAATTATTGGTCTAATTAATTGACGTTAGTAAAACCTGGCATAAGTGTTTTTTAAATTTATAATTATCCATAAGCTAAACTAAGAACAAAGTCCATATTAGGAAAAAGAGACGTTATATTTTTAGATAACAAAATTGAAACAATTACTAATACTTTTATAAAAACAAATAATCAAATGCAGTGGTGTAGATAGGGGGGATCAATATTATTACCATTTTAGAATTATTACTTGTTTCACTACTTCATCTAGGAATCATAGTGTGTATATAAAAAGTTTTATGTACAACAGCAATGAAAATGATGACATTCATGATTCAATCGTGAAACATAGTTCTACTAGTCTATAACAATCAGCATAAATTATAAGTTTAATTATGACATGTATCATGTAATTAAATGTGTGGATAGTGCTGGAGATTGTAATCTAAAGTGATGAAGTGAAATAACGTTGACGCTGCGCTGTCTGTTTCAATTTTCATTGACGCTTAAAGGGTTAGTTAAAAACATATTTATTGTAATATCATCCAAATTTCCAGGCTTTTCTAAACTCGAAATTTTACTTCATGCGCCACGCTTATAAAGCACTGATTTCAAGAGAAGTTCAAAAAATATATTCAACTTGATTTTATATTTAATCTCACATTCATTCATTTACTAAGGTTTGTTGCGCCTCACCAAATCTTACGCTTTTAAAATTTGAGCAATGTGTAGGTATAGGTAGGTATAATGCCTATATAGGATCTGCTGATTTTTAAGATGTTATTTTACTGCTTTACCGATATTCTTAGGTTCTAGTTGGCACGTAACAAATCCAAGTTGGCTTTAATAAAACTCAAGTTGATGTATAGATGAAGAAGATTTTCTATTCGACATTTACTTGTTTAATATTAAAACTGATAGAACTCATTTCATTTAGCTAGGCAAGAAATTGGAATACATTTGTCCACATAAAACTAAAAATTCTTAGAAGCGACATTATTTATCATTTATCATCATTATTTTTAGGTCAAATATTTAATTAGTCACACAGATAAACTCAACCGACATTAAAATATATATCTAAATGTCCTCATTCTTCTCCTAGTCAAATGAAATGAGCAATATATAAAAATATAATTTGATTTAAGAACGCTTGGTTTTTGTTTTACTATTTAACTTATTACACGACTAGTTTCGAAGCTAAGCCATTATCAAGGAATGTACAGAGATTTATTTTTTACGGAATATATGTATAAAATCAGGCCATACGCCTTACAACTGATATAATATAAATAATTAGGAAAATCGAAGCAATGCTTACTAAATAATTCATGTCGCGAAAACGGAAATTCTCCAAATTTTCTTTAAACATTAATGGTGGAAAATGGGGCGTGAAATGCTTCCTTTTAAATATTTATCACGCACGTCGGCTTCTTGAATAATGTTATGTATTCTCACTTGTTCTATTAATATCATTACAAATATTACCTACATCTAGATAAAAGTTAAAGGGGTTAGAGCATATGAATATGAATTCAGAAATTTATAAATAATGCAAAAGATAAAATAAACAGTTTTCGCAAACGCATTGCTTTGCCAAATTTTCAGGCTTGTCTAAAAATAAAATTTCATGCAAACATTCGTGAGAAGCTTTAAACTGAATCCTTTCTTAAAAATCAAGGTATGTTCTAAAATTTGCAATAAGTACATTAAGATATATCGCTCCGTAGATGGAAAAGTGACACAAGTCAAAAATTAAAATGTTAGAGATAAATTCACAAAATCTATCATATACAAAGATATACAGGGTGGAGCATGGGAATTGAGTGGTCTTGGAACAATTATACCATTTTTAGATTTTGCTGTAGAAGACATTTATTGGTAAATCTTTGTAAGTACATAGCATTTCATTATTTTTCACGTTCGGAAAATTAAATTTGGCAAATGATGACCATTTCCGTTGACTTTTTTCTATAGGGATATCCGAAAGAACGTGCTTACAAGGACAAGCCACGTACATTGATAGACTTAAAAGAGGCGATCCATCAGCAAATCATCAAAATCAATAGAGACCTGCTGGAAAGAGTGGAGACTAATTTTCTCCAATGCAAGTTGAAGGCGTTAAAGAAAATTGGCGTCCACTCTTTCCAGCAGATTTTTTTTAATTCGGGTGATTTGCTGACGGATCGTCTCTTTCAAGTATATCAATGTACAGGGCTTGTCCTTGTAAATACGTTCTTTTAGGTATCCCCACAAAAAAAAGTTACATGTGGACAAGTCAGGGCTCCGAGGGGGCCATAACACGTCACCAAATTTCAAAACGAGATATTTCGGAAACAGGGGTCGAAGAACAGCAGGCATTGTTGCTCTGGCGGTGTGCGCCGCGGCACTATCTTGCTGAAACCACAAATGCTGACGATTAACATTCCGTCTTCGTAACTGAAGGGTGAAAAATGTGTTCACCATGTCAACGTAATGCTCACTTGTTACAGTAATAGTAACCAAATTTTGTTCAAAAAAATAATGCCGCTGATGCCTAGTTTTCTGGTAACTGAACTACTGACAGTAAAATGCTATGAGCCAAGGAATGCAACGCCACCTAGCGCACGCCCCCCCCCCCCTCCCCTTTCTATAAGCAGATAGTAATACCCCTTCCAAAACCACTTGGTTCCCGTGCCCCACCCCGTATTTATGTAGAAAAACTACAAATTTGTTGGTCTAACACTAACTTTTAGACCTACAAATGTGTCGTTTTTCCACATAAAAATATCTTTGAATTTGATAGATTTTGTGCAGTTATCTCGAAAAGCTAATTTTTAACTTATGTCACTTTTTTATAAACGGAGCGATTTATACTTACCTAATAAAAATAAAGTAATTCTTATGATTGCACTTACTACAAAGATTAATTCTAATAATTTCTAATTCCACTTTCACTAAAAACATTGTTTACACTGTTAAATTCTACAGTGTTATAGAAATATTGTAAAGATTAAAATATGTATTAGTATTGATTAAAATTGATATAAGTACTGTTAAATTTCTTAATAAATCCTAATTAAATAAACTGCGTAACTACTATCTGAATCCCTAGCTTATATTTGCTTATATTGTTCAGCGTCAAATAGTTGTAAACAATAATTATAATTTATTATATCAAACATCCCTGATAATGAATGCATTTCACTTAAATTGATTCGAAATTCATGAATGCATTGAATTAATTAATATAAATTGTCATTAACCTCTATTATTTTATTGACCGGTTTAAATTTAAATTTATGAAATTTAATTTTATGGAGTAGAGAAAATTCTGTAAATTAGTAATAGAATTAAATACATTGAAATGGAATAGAATTAAAGTTGCAATTATCATATTTGTATTAGTGAAGGGCTAAGGAGTATGATAAACATATACACAAATAAGACATTTAAAGTTTGTTTGTATAATTGAGGTTTTTATTGTCACTGTAGTTTCGACAACTTACCAAACTAAAAATAATTTAAACTAACAATTCGTCAGGTATATATACAAACAATTACGGTGTCAAAACTGCTTTAACTGTTAAAAGTTTGAAAAACATAAACCGTTTTTGAAATTATAACCATTTTAGTATCCTATAATATGAACATTTATTATTTACAGATATTTTAAAACATGTTTATTGCAACTGTGAATTACCCCAGAAATTATTTTATTTCTCTGCTAATGCTTGTGATATTCCCGTGCAATTATCAAACAGGTCAGGCAAACCTGAAAATTACATTTACATTTTTAAGTTAAATTTCAATAGAAGCAAAATGATACAGTTAGGTGTTTATTTAAAGTATTTTTTACACGGGTATAAAATATAAAAAAACAAATAGGTTGCTTTATTGTACAGTTTAATAGCAGATATAATAATATATAATATATAATTATCTCAGCTATAATCAACATATTATTAAATATAATGCTTGGCTACCAATTCGTGTTTCATAAAAAATGTAATGTCCTAGAAATGTGAATTAATAATTCCTAATTCATTACATAACATAAACATGCATATAATATTAAAAAGTAGTGATTCAATTTAATGATAATTTAACTTTGCTTTCATTTAACCTACTATCTATATTTTATAATGAGCTTGATTTCCTAATCACCAATACCAAATTACTGGCAGCCATCATAAAGCTTTTAGAGCAATGTTTAAAATGTTAATATGATTGAGCACGAATGAAAGGGATCATAATAATATCATTGGAAGGTTACAATTTAAATTAAAGTTTATGCACTTCTGTTTAGATTCTATGAATTTTATGCTGATTTAATAAACTGTTGATTTATTACAATTATTTCAAAGTAAACGTTCCCGTAAAATCGCATAATTTCAACTTTGGCTTAATATTTTTAAAAGATGCGTTGTGATAATTAATTTTTTAGTCATGTGCAGCTTCTAACGAGTGTTTCCAATCCCAGATTAAGCATGAAGTAAAATTTCGAGTTTAGATAAGCCTGAAAATTTGGTTTGGTCGTGTAGCGCGTAGCGCTACGCGACTAAACCAAGTTTTCAGGCTTTTCTAAACTCGAAATTTTACTTCATGCGCCATGCTTATAAAACACTGAAATTTTGTGAAATTCGAAATATTCCTGTTTTAGCAGTATATTTTGAATCTTGCTTTAGCAGGTTTGCTGTTTCAATGAGTGTTTGATATAGTCTTTCTAAGACTAATTAGTTGTAGATTGCGTAAAGAATCGAACTTTTAATGTTTAAAGTATTCTCCAACCAAGTATTGGCAGTTTCATTTATACTTAAGTATATTTTTAATTTTACAATATTTCAGTGTTTTATACGCGTGGCGCATGAAGTAAAATTTAGAGTATAGAAAAGCCTGAGTTTGGATTTGAACGCATAGCGTCCAAATCCAAACTAAACTCGAAATTTTACTTCATGCTTAATCAGGGAGTGGAAACCTTCGTTAAAAGCTTCAATTTTAACGTTTATTAAAAACAACGAAGGCCTTATAATTTACAGCGTATGCATCGGGATATGTATACTTAAAAAATAACGAAATAATTTGTATATTACATTAAAATACTAATTTTGTGGAAAATACGAATTATTTTGAAAACGTCTTCATAGTAATAATTGCGTAGTACAATTTTGTAATATCCCTACACAATATTAAATGGAAGGAATGTACGTTGAATTAATTTACAAGGAAGTCATAATTAATATTGATAAAATGTTCTTACCCTAGTGCTAAATTTCTCGCAAAGTCATAATTCAGTAAATTATTACATAACGCAATTCCCCGCATCTGTCTCTGAATACGCTAATTAACATCGATTTTAATCAAGAAGTCTCCTTTACTCAACTAACATAACATGTGTTTTACTTACAGGTTTTCTTCAGGTCGATTCCAATGGTGCGCAAGATGACATTGTGGTAGTGAGGGAGGCTCTTTGGTGTGCTGAAAGTGTTTAGGACAAGTTTATGATAGTGAGAAGTGGTAGTGTTTCCAAAGTTGTCTTTGCTCACAGACATGATATCTTTGGCGACATGAAATCGATGCCAACTTATAAAATATGGATACAATTCACCTTAGCCCTTTTTCTGTTCAACGCAGCATTAGGTAAGTCTAGACACATTTATGCAAAGCGCGGGTTAGACATTTGAATACAACTTCGAGAAAATAATAATAATTCCTCTAAAATGTAAACTTCTTACCGTTATAGAGCTAGTTCTATTAATTAAAAAGACTACTAAGACAATAAATATCCATTGCAACCACTACTTCCCGTGCAAATACACCGCCGGATATTGAATTATACAATGAACATCTAATAAATGCACAAATTAAACAAGATTTTAACTTTGCTTGTATAACTGAGACTTTATTAAGTGACTATAGTGTCGACAACTTTAACAAGTCATTTTTAAACCTCAAGTTTGAGTTTTAAAATGACAAGATAAAGTTATCGAAACTATAGTCACTTGATATAGTCTTATTATACAAACAAAGTTAAAATCGTGTTTCATTTGTGAAATATGAAGTATAACGAAGTAGAAGCCTCTACCGTTAACAATTTATTAAATGTTATTTGTTTTGTTATAACGCTCAATAGTATAAAGGGAGTTTGTCTTTTAAGTATACATATACTCATGTACATGCTGTAAATGTTAACGCACTCGTTTTCTTTTTTCAATTTAAACCTGCTAGTGATTGTTTCCAGTCCTTGATTAAGCATGGAGTAAAATTTTTAATTTAGAAAAGCTTGAAAATTTGGATTGGTCGCACCGCGAAGCGGGGCGACTAAACCAAATTATCAGGCTTCTCTAAACTCGAAATTTTACTTCATGCGCATAGTGTATAAAACACCGATTTAAGTTTAAAATATACTGCTTACTTCACACTATAAAAGTGTTTAATACGTGTGGCGCATGAAATAAAATTCCGAGTTTAGAAAAACCTGAACATTTTATACATGAAAGTCATACCACACACACACGAATCGTTAAAACTGATAAAAACAAGTTACAATTGGTAAATTTATTTACATAATTAATATTCATCAAAATTAACAAATCCAAGAAAATTTTGCCAAATTTAGTATTATTCACTAAACATTTGTATAGTTAGTTAATTGTTATTGACCAATGGTGTTAGAATTTTTACTCAACATTAGGTAACGAATCATGTTACATACAGCTTTTTACTCATTTAGGATTACATATTTTATTTAAATAAATATTTGTTTGTATACGTAGATTTCAGTACTCAGTTTCAGTAATATTTAGATTTTTTTTTTAGCACTAGATATACATTTTATACCACTTATTTTGATTTGTGTAAAACTATTTATAATTGATAGAAAATAAAAAATAAATAATTTAATGATTTCTATTGGGCCCTCCCCAAGAGCAAGACAACATCCTGACTTCGCCACTAATTCGAATATTTTAAAATTAATAAATTACTTCTGTCTTGTCAAAACCTAAATGTCCTGACGGCCCTCATTGACTACCTCTTTCATCATGTATACCAGTCTAAATATACTGCCTTTCAAAAAAATCAGAACACCAAGTATTTATTGCACGATTTTAATAAAATTTACACAATTTGATCATGTAAACGAAATGTATCGATGATCAAAAAATCAACTTGACAAACAAAAAAACAAATGAATAAAAATTAATAATGTGTTGGGCCTCCACGATTTCCCAAACACTCATTAACACGTCGAGGCATGCTAGAAATCAGGCTGTCAATATCGACTTGCGGTATTTCATTCCAAACTTCGATAATTTGACCTCTAAGTTCCATTACAGTGTTAGCGGGGCGCTGTAAGTTACTTATTCTAACACCTATCATATCCCAAACATATTCTATTGGCGATAGATCTGGAGAACGAGATGGCCAAGGTAACAAATTGATTTCGGCACTATCAAAAAACTGTCTTATAATGGCCGCTGTGTGAGGTCGAGCATTATCTTGCTGAAAAATGGGGTTCTGCAAGCCATTTACATAGGGCACTATCACTGGCCGTAAAATGTTGTCAATATACCGAATCGCGTTAAGACTTGCTTCTAAAAAAACTAGAGGAGACCGACTACCATATGCTATCGCCCCCCAAACCACAACTCCCTGTGTAAGAGCCGTATGTCTTTCAACAGCAAATTGTAAAATTCTGCGTTCACCGGGTCGACGTCTCACTCTTCTGCGACCATCATGAGCCCATAAACAGAACCGAGACTCATCGCTGAAGATAATGTTATTCCATTCATGGGTCCAATGTTGTCTTTCCCTGCACCAATCAAGTCTTGCTCTGCGATGCTGCGGAGTAAGAGGTAGACACAATTGTGGACGGTAGGATTTTATACCAAAACTGCAGATTCTTCTGTAAACAGTAGCCATGGATACTCTTTGGCCATTTAGAGCCAACCAGTCAATTCCCAATGCCCGCGACGTTGTAAATCTGTCCCTTAAAGTTGTAAGACGAAGAGCTCGATCTTCATGCTCAGTGGTGCTTCTTGGACGTCCTGATCCAAGTCTACGTCGATTCTCCCCAGCTTCGGACCATCTAGACCAGCAGCGTACGATCACCGATACACTACGGCCTACCCTTTCAGCAATAGCACGAACCGAAAAACCCGCTTCTCGCATTCCAATAATGCGACCCCTTTCAAATTCACTTAGATTATGATATTGTGCACGCCGACGAACACGGGGCATCTTTTTATGTTTTACAAACTGAAACGTCAAACTACTCAGAGGCTATTTGGATATTAGAAGCAATTACATTAAAAAATCAGCGGCTCTTCATAATGGTGAAATCAAGGAAAAATACCATTAAATAGTAACCAAAACAATTGATTTTTTGATCATCGATGCAGTTCATTTACATGATCAAGTTCTGTAAATTTCATTAAAATCGTCCAATAAATACTTTGTGTTCTGATTTTTTTGAAAGGCAGTATATATACAAGTATAAGTAGTTATAAGAAAGGGGGATAAATAAAACTTTGTCTTGACTGAATGGGTTAAGCCTAAGACATACATCGCGGAAAAAAAACAAGCAATGAACTATATTAATTTATCTGGTTAACACATAGTTTACTGGGAGTCGTTTTTTCCTTAAATTACTACGTTCAATTACAGTACATTATTTTTATTCAATTACAGCATATTATTTTTTTTCCTTCAATTACAGTTCATTCCTAAGCGAGACATTAAAAAAAATAAACACTAATAATATTGGAGATGTAATTTATATCAATTATACATTACTAGCAATATCGTACGAAGAAAAAAATTCTTTATGATATAATGTCTTTTTACTTATTATGTATAATTATGACGAAATTATATGTAGTATTTGGTGGTAATTTATGAAGCCACCACAATCAATCCATTTAATAATTTAATTGTACTCCTATCGGAATCCAAATTACTTATTGAATTATTAACGTTTGTATTTGTACGTATCTATGATACATGCGTGCGTGTATGTATATGTGAATTGATTGGCTTGGGGCAATAAAGTGACAGCTCTTTATTTCTTTTTTGTCAATAAGACGATTTGAGTCGTTTCTGGTTGGATGAGGATAGGATATTGTACGTGTACAGTCATGTACAATTAGACTGAAGCTATTTTCAAGCTTAGTTCATTTTTTAGAGAACATACTGATTAATTCCTACAAACAATTGTCTTTAAAAGGAGGTCGACTACGATCTAAACGTAGAAAATTCTTGTGTACGCGAAATGTGCAATTTAACGTACAATATGTACGTTCTATAGCATCACAGTCTAACCGAGTTTGATTAATAATATTTATAATTTGATATTATTATACATAACCTTCATAAACGATCAAACGTGTTCAAATAGCTCGCCGAAACATCGCAAGTTATTTTTACTATTTGGGAATGGCAGTAACCGATAATTTCTCATTGGCGTTCCGATTTCGTTTGTGTTAAAATTTGTGTATTTTGCGTTTCTTAGAAATACAGGGAGTTTTTCTTTAAAGTATACGCATTCCAAATTCAGCTTATTTTCTTAAAATCTCTAGTTATTCGTTGTTTTTTTAAGAGTTCAATTTTAAGCTTTAAACGAGCGTTTTTCACTCCCAGACTAAGCATGAAGTAAAATTTCGAGTTTAGAAAAGCCCCGTGAAAATTTGTCAAGTGCGCGCAGCGACCCAAGACAAACTTTCTGGGCTTTTCTAAACTCGAAATTTTACTTCATGCGCCACGCATATAAAACATTGATTCCGAGTGGGGTTCAAATATACATAAAGTTCACAATATGTTAGTGTTTTATACGCGTGGCGCATGAAGTAAAATTTCGAGTTTAGAGAAGCCCAGAATTTTTTTTTCACGGGGCTTTTCTAAACTCAAAATTTTCTAAACTTGAAATTTTACTTCATGCTTAGTCTGGGAGTGGAAAACACTTGTTTATAGCTTTGAGTTGAACTCTTAAAAAAAACAACGAATAAAATTTCGAGTGCAGAAAAGGCCCGTGAAATTTATTTTTAATAGTGCAAGATACAGGGAGTTTTTCTTGAAAGTATACATATTCAATATTCAGCTTATTCTTTAAATCTTTAGTTATTCATTGTTTTTTTTAGAGTTAAATTTGAAGCTTTAAACGAGTGTTGTTCACTCCCAGACTGAGCATGAAGTAAAATTTCGAGTTTCGAAAAGCCCTGTGAACATTTTTCGAGATTCGCGCAGCGACCCGAGACAAATTTTCTGGGCTTTTCTAAACTCGAAATTTTACTTCATGCGCCACGCACTAACACTAAAATATTGTGGAATTAACGTATATTTGAACTTCACTGAAAATCAGTTTTTTATACGCGTGGCGCATGAAGTAAAATTTCGAGTTTAGAAAAGCCCAGAAAATTTGTCTCGGGTCGCTGCGCGACCCTCGACAAATTTTCACGGGGCTTTTCTAAACTCGAAATTTTACTTCATGCTCAGTCTGGGAGTGGATAACACTCGTTTAAAGCTTCAAATTGAACTCTAAAAAACACACAACAAATAGCTAAAGAATACAAGAAAATAAGCTGAATTTGGAATACGTATACTTTAAAGAAAAACTCCCTGTATCTTCCACCATTAACAATACATTTGGCGCGTTATTTGAAAACGTTCGATCATCTATATTGCTATATTAAAGAAAATATTGAGTTGTCTAAAATTATCTTGGTTGAATTTCTGTATGACTAGCCTCGTAGTTTTATTTTACCTAGATTTTTAGACGACAGGAGTTTAGATCTTGATATTCCTCCTCTTGGGTTTTACGAGTATTGGCAATTTCATGTATACTTATGTTTCAAGAGTATAAGAGTTAATTAATTTGTGACTATTTAATCCATTCTTGTATATATATATTTTTATTGACAGATGGTAACAGTAAACACAAAAAATAAGTATATACAAATAAACATTAAAAGTGCGATTCTTTTCGCAATCTACAACAAGTTAGTCTTACAAAGACTATATCAAACACGCATTGAAACAACTACTTCCCGGGCTAATACCCCGACGGACATTGAATAGTCTTTGTAAGACTAACTTGTTGTAGATTGCGAAAAGAATCGCACTTTTAATGTTTGAAGTATTCTGCAACCAAGAATTGGCAATTTCATTTATACTTATGTTTGAACGGTAACGTGACCGCCAGTCTAAGGTGTCAAATTGTTTAGAGGGAATGGCAAAGCTATGCTGATGAGAGATAAATCTCGAAACGCGTCTATAGATGGCCTAAATAATTTGACCCAAATTGTTACATTTGCAGTAGTTACTGTATGTAACAGCAAACACTTGTTGTATAATTCAATGTCCGTCGGGGTATTAGCCCGGGAAGTAGTTGTTTCAATGAGTGTTTGATATAGTCTTTGTAAGACTAACTTGTTGTAGATTGCGAAAAGAATCGCACTTTTAATGTTTGAAGTTTCTGCAACCAAGAATTGGCAATTTCATTTATACTCATATACAAATAACTATAACATTAAATAAAAATAAATCTGTCACCATTGGTCTTTTCACCTGAATTTATTATTGTGTGTAACTGTCGTCTTCGGTGTAAACAAGGGTCATTATTGTTAATGTCGTCAGTACTGTCAAGGTGAAACTGTTCTTTGATGATCATGATCTCCAATGTCATGAAATGATGAAATAAAATCGAGTATGGTAGAGGAGGGATGATTTCGTTTTGATCCATTCTTATTTATGCATGCTTATCATTTTAAATTGACCTATGCTTCCACACACCACTGTTTATTAAACACTAAAAATATTCACCTACTTATCCTTTATACAGCGTAATTTCCATAAAGCATAAAATAGCTATAATATTATTCATTCTTGGGTTGAGTTCGCGGGATGTTGCAATTTGCATTTCATCGGATAAATGCAATCAAAATACGGCCAGTTTCACATCGCCGGTAGGCAACACTGATTGTAAACATTGTTCCAGGATTGGTTAATTCTTCGAGCGCAATTTACCGGATAAATTTACGGTACTATTACCGATTTTAGACCTAATTTCCTATCTGGAACACATTTACACAACCACCCAATGCTAATTTACTATCTATTGGTATTGTATTGTCGATCTCAGTTTAATTGGTGCCGTATGTTTATGCATAATCCACCCATTCTGAAATTAGTTTCGGTGTCATTGCTCTAACTAATTTTACGGCGAAAGAAAAGTTATAAGCTTTAAAACTAAAGTGTTATTGCTTTAATCAAATTAACGACGACAGAAAAGTTGTCATTTAGTTACCTAAGACATTTTCGTGTTTCTTGTAGTTACTAATTTTTTGTTAGTTGGTTTGAAGAGAATTTGACTTAAAACTTACATTCAGGGAATTTTTCTTTTAAGAATACATACACCGATTTACTGTAAATTTTTAAGTAGTAGTTAATTTTATAAAACTGTTCAATTTGAAGTTTCTAACGAGTGGTTAAGCATGAAGTAAAATTTCGAGTTTAGAAAAGCCTGAAAATTTGGTTTGGTGGCCTAGCGCGAAGCGCGGAGCGACCAAACCAAATTTTCTGTAATTGAAGAAAAAAAAATAATGTGCTGTAATTAAAGGTAGTAATTTTATGAAAAAAACGACTCCCAGTGAACTATGTGTTAGCAAGATAAATTAATATAGTTCATTGGTTGTTTTTGTTGTTGTTTCACGACAAGGTTGTATTTATCCGCTTTTCTTATAACTACTTATACTTGTATATATTTAGACTGGTACTATAAAAAGGTAGTCAATAAGGGCCGTCACGACATTTAGGTTTTGACAAGACAGGAGTGATTTATTAATTGTAAAATAATCGAATACGTGGCGTAATCAGGATGTTGTCTTGGGAAGGGCCCACTCGAAATCCCATACACGTATTAAATTATTTATTTTTTATTAATTATTTCTGCAACAACAAATAGTTTACAGAAGTCAAAATAAGTGGTATAAAATATATATCTACTGCTAAAAACATATATAGAATCTAAATATTATAAGTACTAAAATCTACATATACAAACAAATATTTATTTAAATAAAATAGGTAATCGCGTTTAAAACACTGATATAAAGTGAAGTTCAAAAACACATAAGTACCAAAGTAACCTAAACTCGAAATTTTTCTTCATGCGGCGCCACGCGTATAAAACATTGGATCTAAGTGAAGTTTAAAATATACGACTTTAGAAAACTGCTATAATAGCATATTGTGTACTTTACGGCATTTCAGTGGCTTACACGCGTGGCGCATGAAGTAAAATTTCGAGTTTAGAAAAGCCTGAAAATTTGGTTTGGTTGCTCCGCTTCGCTACGCGACTAAACCAAATTTTCAGGCTTTTCTAAACTCCAAATTTTACTTCATGCCTAATTTGGGAGTGGAAAACACTCGCTCAAAGTTTCAAATTGAACTCTTTTCAAAAAAGGACGAATATCTAAAGATTTACAGCATATACGCGGTAATTGGGATATGTAGCAACAATTACACTGGCCAAAAAATAACACTTTTTGTCTATTTCCTGGATCTAAGTAGACAAATCTTACTAATTTTGGGTCGAGAAAAACTAATATGGCGATGATATTTTTTTATTAGGTCTTGTTTTCAAGATACTCAACAGCCGACTGAAGACATTGATTTAAAGATAAATTTAAAAAGGAATTTAATTGCTGTGTAATAAATATAATACAATAGCTCATTTTTCATTAAACAATGTTTATGTTTTAGCTGCATAAGAAAGAAGTGATCGATTTGATCCTATTGGTATGGACGTTTCTTTTTGGATTGCCTCTTGCGGCATCTTTTCTAACTAGTTCTGATCTGATAGCAGAAAATGAGCGTTTTTAATGGTCTGTTAAAGTGATTAAACATTTGAAACATAGTGTCACCCTTTTCCTTATAATGTGAAACTTTATTTTAAAGATGTAAAGTGCGATTCTGTTTGCAATCTACAACAAGTTATTCTTACAAAGACTATATCAAACACTCATTGAAACAACTACTTCCCGAGCTAATACTTCGACGGACATTGAATTATACAACAAGTGTTTGCTGTTACATACAGTAACCTACAAAATGTGTTTGCTGTTACAAACAGTAACCTACTGCAAATGTAACAATTTGGGTCAAATTATTCAGGCCATCTATTTGGCAATTTCATTTATACTTATGTTTGAACGGTAACGGAACTGCCAGTCTAAAGTGTTAAATTGTTTAGAGGGAATGGTAAAGCTATACTAATGAGAGATAAATCTCGAAACGCGTCTATAGATGGCCTGAATAATTTGACGAAAATTGTTACATTTGCAGTAGGTTACTGTATGTAACAGCAAACACTTGTTGTATAATTCAATGTCCGTCGGGGAATTAGCTCGGGAAGTAGTTGTTTTAATGAGTGTTTGATATAGTCTTTGTAAGACTAACTTGTTGTAGATTGCGAACAGAATCGCACTTTACATGTTTGAAGTATTCTGCAACCAAGAATTGCAATTTCATTTATACTTATGTTTGAACGGTAACGTAACTGCCAGTCTATAGTGTTAAATTATTCAGAGGGAATGGCAAAGCTATACTGATGAGAGATAAATCTCGAAACGCGTCAATAGATGGCCTGAATAATTTGACGAAAATTGTTACATTTGTAGTAGGTTACTGTATGTAACAGCAAACACTTGTTGTATAATTCAATGTCCGTCGGGGAATTAGCTCGGGAAGTAGTTGTTTTAATGAGTGTTTGATATAGTCTTTGTAAGACTAACTTGTTGTAGATTGCAAACAGAATCGCACATTACATGTTTGAAATATTCTGCAGCCAAGAATTGGCAATTTTATATATATTTATTCTAAAGGTCAAAACAGGCAGAAATGGGCCCATTCTAAAGGCTCAAGTAGCTTCTGTATTTTTAAAACAAAAGCTGATCTAAACTTTTCATGATGATTTTCGTGCTTAGCGAGACAAAATAGTTCGGAAATAGTTATGTTTGAGCCCGAAATATTTTCGGTGTTGGCCAGTGTTATTTGGGTCGCCTATTTCCAAAAACCCCTAAATCTATTGCTTTCAAATGGATTTAGGGGTTTTTGGAAACAAGCGACTCATTTGCTAACAACAATTATTGAAATATATATTAAAAAGCTTCGGTTTCAGAAATACAGAAAAGAGGAAACAGAAAAACGATTTATACATAAGCGCCAGTGATAAATTGAAAAGAATACGTAAACACGTTAGATTCATGCAGCCCATATGTTAGGGTGTGAAGGGATATAGGGAGTGAAGGGTAAACGGACACCTCCCATTTATTCAAATTAGTGCGCTGGCGTGTTTTTGATCGTTGTTTTCATTTGTAAATATCGCCGTGCATATATCCTAATGACGGCGAGAGAGGACTCATGTTTTGTTGTTTTGCCGGTTGAAATACCGTTGGTTATGTGTACACAGCGCGGATGTTACATGAAAGCTACATTTGATTAGATTACTCGTGTAACGTGTAAATTGTTCATAATCGACTTACCTTAAATAGGGCATACGGCTATTACAAATATAGTTTGTTCTAATTATACGTGGATCCCATTTACCAGTTATGTGTTGTTAATTTGCGTGTAATTAGGGTCATTCATTAAGTTATGGATAAAGCAATCACAAATATGATTATTTACGTGCATTATAACTTTATTACTCTTTTGAGTAGGTGCTTTTTTAGACCTTTACTATGTGGTATAATTTGTCTAAAGATAAAATTAAATGGATTACTTTTCAACCGTCGATATTTTTCAATACTAAAGCTTGTATTAGACGACACTATTTTCTTGTACAAGAAAATAGTATACTATTTTCTATCATGGTTTAATACACAAAATATAACCAAACGCAAATCTTGTACAGTTTTGTATAATGGAAATAGGACATGTTTTATTTGGTACACCATGATAGAAAATAGTATACTATTTTTTTGTACAAGATAATAGTGTCGTCTAATATAAGCTTAATATGTTAGCAATTTCTTTTAGCCGTTATATTTAACTAGAACACTATCCATATTATGTATATGAATGAACTCTAGTTAATAAGTAACTTTGTAACAAGCATTCACACATAATTCTTTTTAATTTGCATATACTCGTGCTGAATTGTATCCATTGTATATACGTGCTATCTACTATTATATAAATTTAATGATGCAATTCGAAAGAAAAAAAAGAAATGGGTTTAGCTTAAGGGCCGGCGTCGTGTTGACACCCCATCGGCGAGCGTTTCCAAAGAAATCATTGAATGGATCGGAATATTGGAAAGGGACGGGGTGTCTTTTTTGAAAGAATGCTCAGCTACCCTCGAGGGCTCCTCGTTAATGGTGACGGCCCATTGAAGCATGCTTCAACTCTGATGGTGTTTTAATAATTGAACCCTCCTCCTCGGCGTAATCGACCGAGGCATATATACTGCTTTTGAATACTCTACGTATTCCCCTGGGTGTATACTCACCAATTTAAAAATAATCATCTCTGTATACATTGCAATTTATGGATGTATACTCTATATCTCAAATTATTATATACGAATATGAACTATAAGTTAAAATCAATAACAAAAATACCTATAATTCATCCACTGCATTATTTAAATGATTTACCTTGCGATCGTTTAAAACATGATTAAAAGTAGGCTTTGAGTTTTTTATTAGATTGGCACTACTGACTGTTAACACATAATTTAGCATAACCTTAAATTTATTCCATCAATTACTTAGCAGTCTGGGCAACCGTACAAAAAGAATGCCGCCTACTCTAAATCATAATTTAAATAATCGCTCTATATATTCCGAGGAAACAATAAAATTACGAAGTATGAAAGTATGTGCAAAGGATTCTGTTATTACTTACATACTAGGTCTCTGCTTAAGGATGTCATTCTTTAATATCTGCAGATATTTCACTTTTATCATGTTTATTTAAATGCAGCAAGCTGTTAACTTCGTTGGGCCACATTAGCCCAAGAGGAGTTGTCTTGGGCCACAATAAGTGAAGAGCGAAAACAAAAAATGGTTAAAATATTTCCACTCACAATAAGTGAAAAGGAAAATAGGCAACATTTATTATTAACAATAAAAAAAATCCTTGATAACAGACTAAATATTTGATTCTGTGTTATTCTAATTAAAGATGTACTTATGTGTTTTTGAACTTAACTTTATATCAGTGTCTAATACGCGTGGCGCATGAAGTAAAATTTCGAGTTTAGAAAAGCCTAAAAATTTGGTTTGGTCGCTCCGCGCTTCGCGCTACGCTACCAAACCAAATTTTCAGGCTTTTCTAAACTCGAAATTTTACTTCATGCTTAACCTGGGAGTGGAAAAACTCGTTCTAGTTAAATCGTTAAATCATATTAATTTTCCATGCATTTAATAACTTTTACCCATAAACCAACGTATCGCGATTTGTAGGAAAATTATAGGTAAACCAGTTTAGAATCACAAATTTACCGAAATATATACACAATACAATTTGGACTCATATTTGACAGTTAAATAAAGACCATTAAATTGTAATAAAATAAACATTAATATATTGTGAAAATTTGAGAAGAATTAAGATTATTTTGTGAAAAAATATAAGCATAACAAAACACAGTGAATATTTCTTCTACGTATACATATCCCGATGCTTACGCTGTAGTTTATCAGGCATTCGTTGTTTTTGAAAAGCGTTCAATTTGAAACTTCTAGCGAGTGTTTCCACTCCCAGATTAAGCATGAAGTAAAATTTCGAGTTTAGAAAAGCGTGAAAATTTGGTTTGGTCGCTTAGCGCGAAGCGCGGAGCGACCAAACCAAATTTTCACGCTTTTCTAAACTCGAAATTTTACTTCATGCGCCACGCGTATAAAACACTGAAATATTGTGAAGTTTAAAATATATTAAAGGTAGAGCAATTTGGTAAAGCACTATATTTTGAACGACATTTTTCTTTTTTTGCCATCAAGCTGACAATATTAATTGGTTTATTGATTTTAGCGGCGGAATTAATTCAAAAAATAAATTAGACGGGGACTTTATTGTAAAATTTTTTATGTAATTTATTTTGTTTTAAATTCTTTAAAAAAAAAATAAATGTGCCTGTATTTCGCCAATGTTTGTTGGCTTCTTCATGGCAAAATTCTAAAATTAAAAAACAGAAACAAGCAATATTAAATAAAAAGATTATACTAAAAACGTAAAATACTTACAAGATCGAGCAGTGTTAAAAAGTTGTCAAGTTGTAGAAATTATGATGTAAATAGTCAAATTGTTTATTTATAAAAAAAGTTTAGAGAATCAAGCGGAGGCATCGATTTTATGATAAAAATAATAACAAATAATATACTAATAGATACAGATTTAAATTATAATTTATTCAATTTCAGTAAGTATAATCTTTTTATTAATTATTGCTTGTTTCTGTTTTAGAGTTTTAGAATTTTGCCCTGAAGAAGCTAACAAACATTGGCGAAATATATGCGCATACATTTTTTTTTAAATAATTTAAAAAAAGATAAATTACATACAAATTTCTACAACAAAGTCTCCGTCTCCATTTTATTTTGTGAAATAATTCCGCTGCTAAAACCATTAACCTAATTTATAGTATATTTTGAACTTCATAATAGTTTAGTATTTAATACGCATTTAGAAAAGCCTGAAAATTTCGACAAGAGCAAAAAAGATGACACATTTTCTAATACAAAGAATTTTTAAATTTGCACTTAGCCCGAATTCACACTCACAGTAAAAAAAACGGTATAATCGGCATATGTATACTTAAAAGAAAAATTCCCTGTATATTGTTAGTCATTTTCAGGAGCTACGAGTAAATGCTTTAAATTAGATTTTTAATTATAATTACAATTAAAGCAATTGTGTAATGATTTCTATTGATTATTTGAGAACAATTAGATTTCGAGGAATGTTTGTGTTTTAGGAAATATAGCAATGGATTAAGAGGGTTAAATTCAAGGGATAATTTATGAACAGATGCGCCATGCAATCCCTTAAATAAACCCACGTCAATTCCAGCACTATGGGATGTTTCAATATTTACACACATAAATGCATGTGAATCCGATCTCCACCCCCTCTCTCTTTCAGCGAAAGTCTTGAAATTAATTAATAGACATTTCTCTTAATTTCATTTATCGCTAAATATTATTTAATACTCTAATAAATATAGAGGCCTAGCAGAAGGAAATCAAATTAAGTATATAATATTATTTTAGATAATGTTCACGTTCATGGTTTCCTTTACTTTTCAACTATTGAGCTAATCAAAGTTGAATTGAATTTGTAAAAAAATAAAAAATTAAAGTTTAATAAAGGTAAAAATGAATGATAAAAAAAGCACTAATAACCTTCTTCACACTTTTAAGAGTGTGATATAAACGATTATATATTATTTATCTTCTTTTTATTTTATACCATGGCATGAAAGCTGAATATGAAATTCAACAGTAAAGTTGAGCCACGATACATTTTTAATTATAAGGATTTATTATACCATTTTGGGACTGAAAGTTGGGTGCTTAAATGAAACGCACCAATGAGGTTAGGTTTTAATTATAATTAATAATATTATTTGAAATGGAAATATATAATGTAAAATGGAGATTCCGTAAATAAAATAAATTAATTTAAATTAAAATTGCAAACAAAGGTTATTGGTGCTTTATATATAAATTAAACTTGATCTTCACGTAACTCACTCAATCATTTTTTTTAAAGTATCAATGAAATTGTCAATTCAATTTAAATATGATTAAAACCAATTAGGTTAGGTTTCAATCATAATTATTAATATTCTTTGAAATGGAAATATATAATGTAAAATGGAGATTCCGTAAATAAAATAAATTAAATTAAATTAATAGTACAAACAAAGGTTATTGGTGCTTTATATATAAATTAAACTTGATCTTCACGTAGCTCACTCAATAATTTTTTTAAGTATCAATGAAATTGTCAATTCTTGGTTGTAGAATACTGTAAAACCTTAAAAGCTCGGCACTTTTAAGGTTTTACAGTATTCTTCTTTACACAAACTATAACGAATTTATTTGAATGTACTTTTAATGTTTATTAAAGGTAATTTTTCTGCTGTACTCATTATTAACTTGTTTAAAAATAAATAAATAAAAATAAAATCACTTGATTTGTTTGAAACATGTCTCAATTTATACAATCTTCTAGTTTTGTAAAATTGAATTTGTGTTCAGTATTCCGGCACCAGATACCCACAGACGCGTTTCGGACTTCAAGGTCCTCTTCAGTGTGGTCCCGACCCAGTGGGTCGGGACCACACTGAAGAGGACCTTGAAGTCCGAAACGCGTCTGTGGGTATCTGGTGCCGGAATACTGAACACAAATTCAATTTTGATATTTGTTTTCTGGTTTCACAAACAGAATTCTGCTCGTTCGTGGACGAAACAGTGACCTGTATATGCACTTTGTGCATTGGTGCACTGACGATGCCACTATGAAGCATTAGATGGCGTTAGCTATCGATATCCATTAATAGTTCTAATTTTGTATTAAATAGAGGTCACTTGTGTGAAACAATGTGAAACAAATCAAGTAATTGATTTTGAATGATTTTATTTTCATGTTCATTCGCGTTTCACCAAGTGATGAATAAGATACAAGTTACACTCAACCAGAATTAAACCTTTTAATAATAGATACGAACAAATTATTCAGTAGCTGCAATTAAAGTCTAACGCTATAAAACGAAACGATAGATTTTATTGCCATAATTGTTTAATTAGCAAAAATAAATTAGTTAGGGTAATCGTAGCAAATGAAGCGTGCTGAGGAATGTACGCTTTTAATTTGAGCAATCGCGTAATCCGGAACCCGGGGAGTGGACTTTAACTTTAAAGATTGCTTTCGGGTTAATTAATTAAAAGCGTCGTGCAAAGAGAGAGAGAGAGAGAGCGAGAGGGGTGTATAGAGGGGGGTTGGGGGGTGTGTTAAGCCACCCCTAATTATCATTTAATTTATGCAGGAGCGTTTATCCGTCTGAACGTCGTGTGTCCTTTCCACACAACTTCATTAATTAAAACTCTACTTTCTAACAGATTATCGCAATACGTCACAATTTAATGATTAAAGTTGTTATTTATATTATTTTAGGAAATATGACAGATCAATTATTAAGTACTTCAAAGATTCTAACAGTATGCTTCAAAGTATCTGTTTAATGTTTACTTTAAAATAAAAACTTGACAATTATTCTTTTAAGTAGTAGTAGCTTTAAACGAGTGTTTTCCACTCCCATACTAAGCATGAAGTAAAATTTCGAGTTTAGAAAAGCCCGAAAATTTGGATTTGCCGGGGCGCGCGAGCGAAGCGAGTCGCGCCCCGTCAAATCCAAATTTTCAGGCTTTTCTAAACTCGAAATTTTACTTCATGCGCCACGCGTGTTGAACACTGAAAACACTGAAATATTGTGAACAGGTGAACTTCACTTGAAATCAGTATTTTATACGCGTAGCGTAGGAAGTAGAATTTAGAATTTAGAAAAGCCTGAAAAGTTTAGAAAAGCCTGAAAATTTCGATTTGCTTCCAAATTTTCAGGCATTACTAAACTCGAAATTTTACTTCATGCTTAACCTGGGAGTGAAAAATACTCGTTTAAAGCTTCAAATTAAAAAAAAATGAATATCTAAAGATATAATTGAGATATGTTTACTTAAAAGTAAAACTCTCTGTATGTAATAAAATGTTCGTGTTCTGAAATTTGACGCTTTAAAATAGAAAGCACATCTTTATTACTAAGACTTGATCTTTTAATACATTTCTCCAATGGGCTCAACAATTCTACCATTTGGCATATGAAAGGTCTGCAAGGTGGCAGAAATGCAATAGAAAAACCATTTGATAAAAGCGAAAAGTCATTTGACAAATAGTGAAATATGTTGATATAAAACTGACATGTGGGATTTTTATTTAATAAAATGAGAATTTCATTTGATTCATAGTGAAAATCAAACGAAAAACCCTGTAAATGTATTTTACTATACTTTTATATATTCCTTTAAATGTCAATAAAACAAAAAAAATAGGAAAATAATGTTTTATTCTGTATACCTACTGGCTTTTTTGGTTTTATTATTTTTTCCTTCTACACATATATTTTCTTACTTGGATTTGATGTGCGATTTATCTAGTTTATTTTCATTGATAATCGAATGGTGGGCGTGAGGACAAAATCGAAGAAGGAAGTACACGGAATCGAAATGCCGCAATAAAAGCCATCTGTGCACGTGTTTCTCTTTATTTATTTTTGCGTTATCCGTGGGCCGTTATTTCATAAATATGAATACGGGAGAATTCGCTCTCACATACACATCCAAACACACAACTGCTCCCCTTTTCCTTTCCGTGATGAATAACGAAGATTTATTTTAATATTATTGCGGAATCGTGTTGGGCTTGCACTGCTCTTTTGCGTTCTATTTTTATAATAATATCTGGGGATTTCCGTGGGATCAAGGTGTGTAAAAAATGGTATGATCGTATTACATAAGGGATTCTCTTATAATATATTATTTATATAAAGGAGTGGTCTAACATATCTTTTTGGGATTTAAAGCTTAAGGTTATTCAAGTATCGTATTATCTGTGGCAATATTTACTGATGCTACTCGTACTTACATGGATACAGATAATTTTTCTTTCAAGTAAACATATGCCGATATTTGTTGTCATTTAAATGAGTTCAAATTGAATCTTTAAAGGAGCGTTTATTACCCTAGTTTTAAGTAAAGTTCAAAATATACATCTTTAGCATACTGTTTTAGTAGCATATTGTGAACTTGACAATATTTCCGTATTTTAAAAGCCTGGCGCAAAATTTCTAGTTTAGAAAAGCCTGAAATTTTACTTCATGCTTAATCTGGGAGTGGAAAACAAAGCTTTAAATTAAACTCTTTTAAAAAATAACGAATATCTAGATAATTTAATTGCATCGTCCGTACATTATCATTACTATTTATTATTGATCTATTATTTATGAGATTCAGCTATCAATTGAACTTTATCTCAACGAGATTTAAATCAAAATGCATTTCCCGGGTTTCATCTAAAATTTATTGAAATTGATCTCTGGTTGTGATGTGTGCTACGGGCCATATGCAAAAAGGAACGGGATTTATAGTTAAAATACCGATAGGCAAGAAATTGTGTTATTGCGGAGATTGCACATTTCCAAGATACCCGAAACCCTCAGGGGAGGGTGCACAGTCCCCTCGGATATCTGCCTTTTTACACCCTCGTCTTTTTCGGTTTTTCACTATTCCACATCGGATAAATCTCCGGAATGTGCTCGCACACATATGAAACTGAAACAAACGGATTAATATGCGGGGAGCGGATTATAGAAAAAAAAAATTGTGATTAATGACGGCTCCTTTCCTGCCGGTCGAGGAATTCTTTGTGGGCTCGTTTCTTTTTTTATTGGATGAAGGAATGGTCATTTCGAATAACAAAGCTAGATTAATTTCATCAGCTCATTTATTCGGGGCGACCGCGTTTCGCGTTCTTTTGTTTCCTAGACAACAATAAATAGGGAACAAAGACCTCGAGGGTTGTCAAGTACATAAAGTCAGGACGGACTTTACATAGAGCGGCATTCCACCGTCATTTTACTACTGTCGTTCATCTAGGAGCGGATCCAGAGAGGAATATATGAACAATGATGTTTCAGCTTATTCCAAAAGATAAGAAGCGATTCTGGACATATGAAAGATACTAGTCTAAGGTATATTCGATCAAAATTTTAACCTTCTAGGATAACCTCATTGGGAAAGGTAAATCTTTTTCTGTAAAAAAATACCATTAAACATTTTTCAAAATTATTCAAATTGAACAATATTGTCGGCCCTACAGGAACCGTACACACTTTTTTTCTGTCGGATAAGTCATCGCGAAAGCGAGAAAAATTGTGGAAGACCGACCGATGTGAAGATAGCCACAGATTTTCCCGCCACGGATTTTGGCGCCTCCACCATCACACGAATTATGAAACAGATTTCCGAGAAATTTCAAAATTTCATAACTTCCAAACCACATATTTTATTTTCAAAATTTCTTCTCTAATTGATTAAACAATATATAAAGAACGAGTATAAATAACCAGAATGTTGTAACTTCTAATTGTTTTTTATTTAAACAATATATTGTTGTCCCGCGTATGTCACCTTTCATACCAAATATTAAAAAAATCATATGTCTAAAAACACCTATTTTATTTTCCAAATTTCTTTACTAATTGTTTAAACAATACATCTAGAACAAGCATAAATGGTCAAAATGATGTAACTCTCATTTGGTAATTATTTAAATAATATATTGCTGTCTCGTGTATAGCTCTATTTATACCAAATATTAAAAAAATCATATCTCTAACACCTCCTATTTTATTTTCCAAATTTCGTCACTAATTGTTTAAACAATATATCTAAAATGAGCATAAATGGTCAAAATGTTGTAACTCTAATTTGTTAATTATTAAACTAATATATTGCTGTCCCGCGTATAGCACTATTCATACCAAATATTAAAAAAATCATATCTCTAAAAACTCCTATTTTATTTTACAAATTTTTTTACTAATTGTTTAAACAATATATCTAAAACAAGCATAAATGGTCAAAATGTTGTAACTGCGCAAAGCAAATAGTTTTCGAGAAAAAAAAAATAAGAAACCCCTCCAAAACCGTTGAAATCACCAACAAATTAATTCACTGCCCCAAAACGTATAGACAGAATTTAACGAACCGCAACTCAAAGTAAAGCATAGGAATAATAAAATGATTTTCCTCTCTATCCAAATGTTTGAGTTTTTCTCAAAATATTGGAAACTACACACATTAGATGCAAAACACAGGTCTTAATTTTTTACTTGCTTGATTTAAAATTTTAGGTAGTATAGCACTCCTACAGCACCCTACAGCATTGTAAAAAGTGTTTCTCTCCGACCTTTAGTTTTCCAGAAAATCGAGAAAAACCATGGCGACTTTAACAGGCGATACACGCAAAACCTAAACAACTAATTCGACAATATGTTTATGTAAGAGCTTGAAATTGATTTGATCGCAATATTTATATCATTGCATAGCCGTACAAGGTTATTTCAAAATCCGAAATATTTAATTAATTTAAGTAATCGTTCTATGTTTACCATAATATTCAATTATCATGAATTTCAATTGTTAAAAGGCTTCGTCGTGAATTTTATGGATTTGCTTTTAAAAAAAAAATCTTTCTAAATATCTTATCATGCAATGAACTTGAAGCGCCTCTTATAGGAATTCTTAACTCCTTCCATAAAGAGCCCTCTTAAGATTTAAGCTGAAAGATACAAGCTAATATTGATTTGCTATTTAAAAAAGAGATAGACCAAGTATACATATTCGTATTACTAACTTACATAAACATTTTAACCCGGTAAACCATACAGTTCTCGAGGTCACATGAAAACACAGCGAATCATTTCCGCTTCCACGAATTGGTTAAACTACATAATACATGAACATTCACGGTCCAAGAAAGTTATTCAGAAACACCCGACGACGTTTTCAATCTTCTTTAATGCCACACACTAAAATTTAGATCGCACATTCGAAGGTGTCGCCATTGTGGGGGGCGGTATTCCCCGTTTTCGCATCATCGCCCGCATCATCCCATCCTCTGTCTAGGGCTTAAAAATTCTTACATGCATGACTTATTACGGCGGCCCGTTTTCTTTTCTCTCGCTTATCACCCTCCGGCCCTTTTCTCATACGCGGTACGAAGAGACGTTTTATTCAGCACGGACGAAGAATGGCGCCCTTTTGTATTTGCTAATATCCCTACATGACGTCGTAAATATTAATAACGCGTCCTATTTAGGTTTATAACTTATTCCAGGGTGTTTTACGATGACCATAAATACGGTTTCTACTATAGATGCTATAGACCGAGAGCGCTAGCACCGATGAGTTTCGGCTATAAACTGCGGAGCTATCTCGGAAAGGTGCTATTAAATATTGAAGTTGTAAATGTTCGTAATTGTTTTTTGAACTAAATTGATTATAAACACAATATGCATTTGTTTTTTTAATAAAATGAATAGTCATACAAACTTGAAATTAACTGTAACCTATAATTTATATAAATGACAAAATTGCCTTCACCAAGACTGAAAAAATAACATGATGTGAGTAACTATACTATATCTCTTATAATGATAATTCAGTTAAAACAAAGTTTGCATTAAATGTATTGTCATTTAAATTAAATGCAAGGTGGTGCGCGTTGCTCAACTTATAAATTACTTTAAAATTACAAAGTTTTTATTTTATTACCCGCCAAATATCAAATTTCTCATATTAAGAAAACTAAAAAAAAAAAATCGAAAGTTTGTCGCTTGGCGGGTTTCTGCAATATACAAATTATTTAACAACAAATGAAATAGACTAGATCAGCGATACTCAACCTTTTTGATTCCCGGGCCACATACACACACATTTGATAGGTTAGGTGGGCTACAACAACGTGTCGTGGAACTATTTCATTTTTATAAAATGCAAACAAACAAATAATGTTATCATATAACAATGAATTCTAAGAACTTCTTGGATTTATTGTTATATGATAACATAACTTGATAATTTAAATTCACTTTAGTGAAATTTCATTTGAAATGAAAAGATAAATGATCAACATTTCTACTAAGCTAGAGATTTCATTTCTTTGAAGAGAAACTGTCGCAATTTTTCTTTAGTGATAATTTCTCAGCAAACTAAAGATTGGTGCCCTCCAAATCGCGTGTTTTCGAAATCGATTCAATTTTCAATTCTTCATAATCGAGTTGGCTACGACTAATTAATTCTAGAATAATTTTTAACAAATTATTTATTACAACCTTTTGTTGTTTTTAATGATTACACTGATTTTTTTTTTCATAGGCTATAAATGGAATTTAATAAAAATGTGCCGTCTTAAATCGATTGTTAATCTGTGAAAATCCGCCGAAGAAACCGGGCGCCATTTGCAATTATCGTTCAATTATTTCAAACCCATTTAAGACGTATTAATGATTAAATACGTCGCCGATAACTACAAAGTGCATTTCCGGGGGATCAATCGGGGTTGAGTGCTCTTAATTAAATCGAGGAGAGAAGTGTAAAGTTAAAACGGCCCTGAAAGTGAAATCCGGGCGTGGAGGAGGAAGCGGGATTCTTTTGGACGATTAAATATTGAACGCCGCCGTTCTCCGGAAACCCCGGAGTGTCACGACGGCCTCGTCTAGGATTACCTATTTAGATATTTAGGGATTTTAGGGAGGTCGTGTAAATAAATCCGGAGGGGGGAACTTTCCCAGATTCTCGACGACGGCGATTAATTAAATATTTACCTGCTAAGTGGTTGAGCCGGTTATAAGATTGCGCTTCACGTTTAGAACTTTGATTCGAATTAATAAAGATTTTTCTTTTACTTATTATAATGCTCACACAATCATGTTTTCAATTTTACTTGGTATATCGAGATATGGATCCGCAAAGGAAAAATTCCCTATATGTACATCAATACGTATTGAAGTACATACAGGGAATGTTTCCTTTGCGGATCCATATCTCGATGTATACCCAGTAAAATTAAAAACATGAAAATTGTAACAAGTGTTTTCACTTCTTAATTATGCAGAAAGTAAAATTTTGAGTTTAGAAAAGCATGAACATTTGGAGCCTTTAGGACGATCCGCCACTGGCGAAAGCACTGTCTTAGAACTACAAATCATAATTTGTCCCCTCTGTACATAATAATTATTTGAAACATCCAATCAACTTGTATATTGTCCAAGTATTCATTATTCACAACCATCTACATCCATTTCTGTTTTTTTCGATGTTAATTATCAAAGTCTAAAATTAAAAACCCAGCGAATGCAATTAAAATCGTGTACTCTCAATCGACTGGTATGTGATTATTTTTTCCACATAAAAAAATCCTCTTTCATTGAGCAGTGCGTAATTAATTTTTAATGTCCAGTTCTCGAAGACTAATTAGAAATCGATTGCGTTCGTCGGCGGTCGGTTTTGTTGGTAGTGAGTGTACGTGGGGGCGGCGTCGGGCATCAGAATCGGCGGTGTTTGATTTATCGGCGGCGACGTGATTAATTAATTGTGGTCCCGTGTTTCCGCACAAAAGAAATTAATTGCCGATGGTCACCCACTGGGGAATGAATGTATCATTCGTGGGTTGTTTCGGAATCAAGCAACTTTCGGTTCGATTATTGATTACGTTCACTTTGTATGTTTTTATTATGATGGTACAGACGGACTTTTTTTTATAAATGTTCATTTTGAAGATTCGAGCAAGTGTTTCCACTCCGTGATTAAGCATGAAGTAAAATTTTGAGTTTAGAAAAGCCTGTAAATTTGGTTTGGTCGCTCCGCGAAGCGGAGCGACCAAACCAAATTTTCAGGGTTTTCTAAACTCGAAATTTTACTTTATGCGCCAGGCGTATAAAACACTGAAATATTGTGAAATTCATTGTATTGTTGTTTAGCAGTATATCTTTAATCTACAGCAGGTATATTTTTAATTTCCTAATATTTCAGCGTTTTATACGCGTGGCGCATGAAGTAAAATTTCGAGTTTAGAAAAGCCTGAAAATTTGGTTTGTTCGCTAGAAGTTTCCTTATAGTTCTTTTTATTTTAACAATTCACTAAGAAAATCATTTAGATTTCTTTAAATTCACATTATTAGTGGTCAATTACACAGATATTCCCCCCGGTTCCGTACGTGAAATGTTGAATTTAACGTATACGTTATAATGCCCTCACAATCTAAGTATACATGTCAAGTACTCAACGTGCTTAGACTGTGATGTTAAATAACATGTACGTTAAATTTAACATTTCATGTACAAAATAGCCCTGATTAACTTGAGTTCTCAATGACGGATTCTACAACTGAGTATGTTATTTATAAACATTTATCTATTTATAAACCCACACGAATATTATCCACTTAATCCTAACAAGTTAAATAATTATAGATGTCCAAACATAATTGATATAAATTTGCGTGAAATAATATTGAACGACTGGGACATGTTTTGGGTATGAACGGAGAACATGATTCATAGCTGATTGGGTTTTGATTGGATTATTTGTTTGCAACAATTGGACGAATTAATAACGGCCGAATGAAACTGGAATAATAATTGACGTTATCGATTTTTGTGTATTCGGCGAATCAGTTTTGTATTAGTGCATGCATTAAATAATCAGCGCCTCTGTTAGATTTCTCTAATCAAATACAAACCTCCCATCAGCGGTAAGTTCAATAAATATCCTTGGGTTTTGATAATATTTATATCAATATTATTTATGTTATTATTATTACTATCGATATTATTATTATTTAGACGTAACAAGATGATTAACTTTACTTTTCTAATTAGAATATAGACTAAAAACAGGGATTTTTTCTTTTAAGCATACATATCTCGATAATTATAGCGTTAGGTAAATTTGCAAATATTCGTTGTTTTTATAAAAGAAGTAAATTTATATTTTCTAACTACTGTTTTTAATCCTTGATTTCGAGTTTACATGCAAATTATTCTTTAAAAAAAATCACGGTAAATTTAGATTAAAAAGCAATAGCAACATTCTCACGAGTACTTTCCACTGCTTGATTAAAAATCAAGTACAATTTTGAGTTTAGAAAAGCTCTTTGTTTGTTCGCTCTGCGAAGCGGAGCGATCTAACCAAATTTTACAGGCTTTTTTAAACTCGAAATTTTACTTTATGCGCTATGCGTATGAAACAAATGTTCAGGCTATTCTAAACTCGAAATTTTACTTAATGCTTAACTCGGGATTCGAAGTCACTTGTGAGCATTTCTTTAGCAGCAGGAAACTTTACACTTGTCATTACAAACAATTATTTTTATAACTTTATTGTTTGTCAGGAAGCTTTACACTTGTAAATACAAAAAAATAATTAGGTTCTAATACTAAACATTAGATTTAAATGCAAATATACATGTATCAGAATACAAAATAAAATAAATATCTATAATAGTAATGCTCGGTATTATAAACGATTAATAAATCATTAGATAACTATTTGTGGAGTGAATTTATTTACCTAGTAAACTAATGGACAAATAAAATCAATCAAATTGGAAATTTAGTATAATTCCTTATAATTATGGAGGAATAGGTGGAATAGGACAGAATTACACAGAACAAGAAAAAGAAAGCTTATTGGAAATTAGAAAACACTTAAACGAGTGTTTTCCACTCCCAGGCTAAGCATGAAGTAAAATTTCGAGTTTAGAAAAGCCTGAAAATTTGGTTTGGTCGCGTAGCGCGAAGCGCGGAGCGGCCAAACCAAATTTTCAGGCTTTTCTAAACTCGAAATTTTACTTCATGCGCCACGCGTACAAGACACTGATTTTAAGTGAAGTTCAATTGTTCACAATATTTCAGTGTTTTCAGTGTTAAATACGCGTGGCGCATGAAGTAAATTTCGTATAAAAATCCCTGGTTATGTCTGATTTGAAAAACTTTAGGTCTTCGACTCCTTAGAATGTCTTGTGGTTCGAATTAATCACTGTCAGGGAAGATACTATGAGCGAACTTAAATCTGATACGGATGATATGGTAGACATGAAAACCGTAATGAAATTAATTTATTTATTTATTTATTCTTACGGGTGGCCAATTGCATAGCAAACTAACATATATAATAATAAATACAATAATACAACAATACAAGAACATTACTTATGAGTTAGAATCTAAAACTACACGACACGTACGCTTAAAATACTTCAGACTAACTCCGAACATATCAATTAAATTATAATATTTGTTAACGTTATGTATTAAGTAATTACGAGGGCTATTAAAACCAAATACAGATTTGTGAAATTCACAAGCAAGAAGTTGCTGATGCCGCGTTGCATGTCTGGGGATAAAAATTGATAAAAATGACAATACATCTGAGCAATCGATTAGATTGTTAAATAAGCGATAAGCAAAGCAAAGCGAAGAATAAATTCTTCGTTTATATAGTGGAAGGATATCAAGATATTTGAGCATCATATCAAAATTGTCATAATATAAATGACAACGAGAACAAATAAGATTAACCATTTTCTTTTGAACGTGCTCAATGCTATTGATATGACATTTGTAATTAGGGGACCATACGATGGAGCAATAATCAAGGATAGGTCTAACGAATGATTTGTATAATGTTATAAATGTTCCGATGGATGTGAAGTGTATTGACAGTCGTTTTATAAAGCCAATTAATTGCAATGCTTTTGCCAAAATTACATTTATATGACTTGTGAATTGGAGCTTACTGTCAAAAAATACACCTAAGTCTCTGATTATATCAACTCTCTCTAAGATATGACTGTTCAGAGAGTAATCAAAACGCCACAGTATACTTCTTTTCTTTGAGAAACGCATAAGTTTACACTTATTTATATTTAAGTTAAGATCATTGTCATCACACCATCGCATGATCCTATTTAAATCAGTTTGGATTATGTTACAGTCTTCCAAACACCTAATGGTTTTAAATATTTTCATGTCGTCAGCATAAAGTAGAATATTGGAGCTAATGTTGCTGCCAATATCATTAATAAAAATAAGAAAGAGTAAGGGACCCAAATGCGAGCTTTGTGGTACCCCAGATGTTGCATTAATTATAAGATCCGACATGGTACCATTAAATCTTACAACCAACTGTCTATTGCAAACAAATGATTTTATCCATTCAAGCATGCATCCAACAACACCATAAGATCTACGTTTATGCAAAAGTCTTGCGTGACTTACCCTATCGAACGCCTTGGAGAAATCGGTATAGACTGTATCTACCATATCGCCTTTCTCCAATGCACAAGATATATAACTAGTGTATATGAATAAATTTGTTTCTGTTGATCTGGATGGAAAGAAACCATGTTGTTGATCAGTTATTAAAGGTTTAAAAAGCAACATCATATGCTTTGAAACAATTTTATCAAACAGTTTTAGGATGCATGATTGAATAGCTATTGGGCGGTAGTTGTGAATATCAGATTTAATTCCCGATTTAAAAACAGGAGTCACGTAGCAATTTCTCCACAAGGACGGAAATTTCCCATTTTGAATGGATTTATTAAGTAAGATTGCTAGTGGTAAGGAGAAGGCACTAGAACAGTTTTTAATTATAGAAGGAGGAATTCCATCGGGACCAGGAGAACTACTTGTCTTAATATCAGAGCAAGAATCCAAGATATCTGATTCATTGATAGTAAGTTTATTAAAATTTCTGCCAACGTTAGGGACAAATTCCGGACCAGTGACGAAATTATTGGAATGTGACTCTTGAAAATAGGATGCAAATAGATTTGCTATTTCTTTATTTGAACTAGCAGTAATTTATTCATTATACATTTTAGATGGGAAACAAGTGGTGCTATCACGTTTGGACTTGCAATACTTCCAAAACTCATTTATATTACACGATATTTTGTTTTCTATATCACATATATAATTTATATGGTCACTGTGAATTAAAGATTTACATTGTGATCTTAATTGGGAGAAATAATTGTAGTCATCAAGTCTACCAGAAAATTTAAATTTTTTATGAGCTTTGCTTAACTTAATCAATTCTGGAGAAAACCATCTAGGAAACTGAGATTTCAACTTTTTCCGCACCGGTACGTGTTTATACAGAATAGAATACAATATTTCGTAGAAAGTATCAATGGCGGCATCAACACACTGAGACTTGAGAATATTCATCCAATTTACACTGTGTATATCATTACATATAGCAATAGTATTAGATTTAGCAAAGTTTAGGAAAAAATCATCAGCTTCATCTTCAATAAGGAGTGTTGCATCAAAGTCGATGTGTATAGGAGGATGATAGCTACCTGGGGTACATAGCGGGTCACCTACTGCGCAACTTATGTTAAGATTATTTGAAAATATAAGATCCAAAATTTTCTGTGAGCTATTTACGTTATCATTAAACTGATATAAGCCATTACTTATGAGTCCTTAAACGCGCAGAGTTATCACCACATGATGGCAAGTAGCCAACACAATCATCATCAGATGTCCAGTTGATAGATGGTAAATTATAATCGCCAACAACAAAGAGTTTCATATTTTCATGTTTCAATAAAATTTCAGTGATTGTGTAGATATGTTCCGCGTACGTATCTTCATGAGATCGAGGTGGAAAATAAACACAACCGATGATGTAACAGTCGTTAATAGCAATCCAGATTTCTTCGTGATTATTATTGTTAATAATGATGAGTGATGATTTAATTTTATTATTTACAGCAATAAACACACCGCCGCCTCTGTTGGCATTACATACAGCGTAATTACGATCGCACCGATATAATGTGTAACGATCATCGATTATTTCCTTATCAGAAATATCAGAATGCAACCAGGATTTGGTTATACATATAATATCGTAATCATTAATAATAACGTTATTATAGAATTCAATTAACTTAGTTCTAAGACCACGTATATTTTGGTAGAAAATAGATAAACTACCACCAATGGATGAGCTGCTTAGTTTTTTGCCGGAGCAGGATTCAGTTGCGGAAAATTTCCAGTAGAAGTGCGATTTTTATTACGCCGTGGAAAAAATTCCTTAATAGCAAGTCCAGAAGGCCACAAAGATGGATCTAAAAGTTTTTCGATCAAAGACTCCTTGACGCCTAACTTATAGGAACATATATCATCATTTTTGGTGAGTTCGTAACACTTCGCAATAAACACAAGTAGTAGAATCTAAAGTAATTATAATAATATAATACACTTTAGACTTTTTGTGTTTATAATACCGAAATCTTTGGAATAAATTAATTTATTCCTAAAGTAAATTTTATTTCGGAAATAAAATGTTTTATAATACCGGGCATAAGTAGAAGTAATTTTTTCGATCATATTTAATAGACACTAATTTCCAAACAAAATGCAATGAACTATTTCTAATACATTTTCGATCCGCTATGGGAATTCGTTGTGCACTTACCAAATTGTCCACATAAGCCATATAAAATCGAACATACGTAACCCGCACACTTTATGTCCCATATAAAGTGGGATACGTCCCTTTTCGCGTATAAAAATTGTGTATTCCACCTTTAAATATTAAAATTCCGGTTATCGGGCTCGCGTAAATCGAATTCGACACATTTTCCTTATCACATGTCAAGTGAATTTAAAATTTAATGAAAACATTTTTTTTTTTAGCAAAATCTACGATCCAATCCTGAAATCATCACATAAACAATTTTATTTTATGTCTTAAACTATTTTAATTTCCATCCTTTTAGACTTTTGGTGTTTTTATTAGTGTTCAATATACATCTATGAAGTAAGATATTTCGAATTAAGCCTGAAAATTTAAATTTGCTGGCGTGAAACTTTTACTTCAGAAATTTAACCTGAATGTCCTTTGAAATATCATTAAAATATCTTCCACTATGTTCTCATTAATCACTTGGTGAAACATGATTAAAATAAAATTAGAATTAAAAAAACAATTAGATTGTTTCACTGGCGTTAGTGAAACAAACCAAGTGTTTTTTTTTTCCAATTTTATGTCATTAAAATATTCC
Source organism: Philonthus cognatus (assembly GCA_932526585.2). Lineage (NCBI taxonomy): Eukaryota > Metazoa > Arthropoda > Insecta > Coleoptera > Staphylinidae > Philonthus > Philonthus cognatus. Next base: position 38,942,179 of record OW052243.1, read on the forward strand.
TCCTTGCTAATTTACACAAGGAACGTTTTTACTTAAAAATGTTACATGTCACGATATTTGTTCAAGCATTCGTTGTCCAATTTGAAGCTTCTAATGAAGGTTTCCCCTCCCAGATTAGGCATTAGGTAAAATTTAAAGTTGGGAAAAGCCTGAACATTTAGTTTAGTCACATAGCGAAGCATATCCTAATTCTGAACTATAAATGTTCAGATATTTGTTGTTCTTTTTAATGAGTACAATTTAAAGCTTTAAACGAGTGTTTTCCACTCCCAGATTAAGCATAAAGTAATATTTCGAGTTTAGAAAAGCCTGAAAATTTGGTTTGGTCGCGTAGCGCGAAGCGCGGAGCGACCAAACCAAATTTTCAGGGTTTTCTAAACTCGAAATTTTACTTCATGCGCCACGCGTATTAAACACTGAAAACACTGAAATATTGTTAACAGGTGAACTTCACTTGAAATCAGTGTCTAATACGCGTGGCGCATGAAGTAAAATTTCGAGTTTAGAAAACCCTGAAAATTTGGTTTGGTCGCTCCGCGCTTCGCGCTACGCGACCAAACCAAATTTTCAGGCTTTTCTAAACTCGAAATTTTACTTCATGCTTAACCTAGGAGTGGAAAACACTCGTTTAAAGCTTTAAATTGAACTCTCTAAAAATAACAACAATATTTAAACATTTATAGTACAGAATTAGGATATGTATACTTAAAAGAAAAACTCCCTGCAATTGGGATGTGTATACTTAAATATAAAACTCCCTATATATATATATTTTCTGAACGCATAATTTTACTTCATGCGCGAAGCGTAGAAAAACACTCAAATATTGTAAAGTTCAAATATACTAATTAGATAGATTGTACATTCATGTTTTATTAAAATGCTATAAAATAAATTCTAATTAATAATATTTAGCTATATCCATTGAGGGTAACACGGATCTTGTACTATAAACTAGGGAAAAACTATTATATTATAAGTTGCAAACTAACAATAGTAATCTACTAAAGTAGTTTAATAATAAGAACATATTAGAGATGTTTATTAAAAAGACAATGTCAAAACCGTGAATGCTAACGTCTTAGCTTGTTGGTATTAATTTTTGGGACGGTCTCCGTTCGGGAAATGTTTGTCTACTGCTCACGTGACTGGATTTTGTAATCGGACTACACATTCAGTATTTTTTTAAAGACAAATTCCGAAATTAAAACGCTATTGGTTTAATGTTATAGCTTTAAAGTGGAATAGTGATGTGACTATTAAAAACCAAACACATCGCCGCTCTTTAATAGGTGAACAAAAGGTTCACCCCATCCGAACAACCCCTTATTACTAACTAATTAAATTACCCTTTCCAAAACGCTGGGGAATCGATCGTTTGAAGATGGGAAACTCATCTGTTCGACGCTTTCCGCTACCTTTTAGTTAATACGCTTTAGTAACGTTATATTCTGCATCTGATAAAAAAATAAATCAAATTAATACAAATAGTTGCACTCAGAGCTGGGATAAATCCTCGTAAAAAGAATTCGAATCACGAATCAGAATCACCTAATATGATTAGAATCACGAATACTCGAATAAAGGATTCGTAAGAGATAAATATGACTCGAATCAAAGATTCGATTCCTGTTTTTTCGGATCACGAATACAAATCCTTTAAGAATAAATTTGGTTTTATTATTTTTTTGCAACCATTAACATATAAATATCGTTACCAGTTGTTTTATTAAAAATATTAAAAATCTAATTATTTATTATTAACACTGAACATCGTTGATAACAGACTAAATATTTGATTCCGTGTTACTCTGTGTAAAGATGTGTTTGTGTGTTTTTGAACTTCACTTCAAATCAGTGTTTTGTACGTGTGGCGCATGAAATAACATTTCGAGTTTAGCAAAGCCTGAAAATTTGGTTTGGTCGCGTAGCGCTACGCGACCAATCCAAAATTTCAGGCTTTTCTAAACTCGAAAGTTTACTTCATGCTTTACCTGGGAGTGGATCACTCGTTCAAAACTTTAAATTGAACTCTATTATAAAATCGACGAATGCCAGAAACTGACGTAAATAAAAAATTCACTGAATATCATTAAAACCGGCAAGTCAGAGAAAAGTCATGGAATTTTATTCAAATTGACCAAAACACTAACAAAAAAGCCATATGATATTATTAAATTTGTCAAAATCAACAGGCATCATAAAAATTACAAAACATGTAAACATTTATAAAACAAACTTAAATATTGACAAAAACAATGAAAACAATTTAACAAAATGGGGAAAAAATGGTGATGTGTCCATCATAGTACTTTCCCCCGTAAATTGCGTATTAAATCACTTTTAAAATATTTGTAGCATTATTATTTTCAAAATGTCTTCAACTTTTTGATAACTACAACTTTTATTTGAAACATTTTTCAATTGGATCAACACATACTGACACAAACCAATGACTAGATAAAAAACACTATTTATTGAATATCTCAAAAACTAAGAGTGCTATGACAAAAAGTGAAGATACAAAACATCTTTAATATTTTATTACCTACAACTTTTATTTGAAACATTTTCCAATTGTATCAACACACACACTGACACAAATCAATGACTAGATAAAAAACACTATTTATTAAATATCTCAAAAACTAAGAGTGCTATGACAAAAAGTGAGTCCACAAAAAATCTTTGAAACATTTTTCAATTGTATCGACACATACACTGTCACACACCAATAACTAGATAAAACACACAACTTTTGAAATATCGCAAAAACTAAGAGTGCTATGACAAAAAGTGAGTAAACAATACATCTTCATTTTGTTGTTATCTACAACTTTTATTTGAAAGAATTTTTTGTTTGATGAACATTTATTGAAAAAATCTGAAAAACCTGAAAAACGCTAAGAGTAAAGTACCACTTCCGGTTTTCCGATTTTTACCAAAAGCTTTTCAGTTCTTCCGATTGTAACAAAAAGCTTAAGATTCAAGTTTCATCTCGATATCTTTAGCGGTTTTTGCGATACAGCGCACACAGACACACACACAGACACACACACACAGACACACACACAGACAGACAGACAGACATTTTTCAAAAATGGTCTTATTCGACTCAGGGGACCTCAAAACGGATATTTCCGCTAAAATTTTTGATTCAAAAATTTTCACGAAAACAATACTTTCCCTTTGTATTACATAGGGGGAAAGTAATAAAGTTATATTAGACAAAGAAAAAGTAAGTTATATTAAAATGGTCAGGTGAGTTATATTAAAAGGTCAGGAAAAAAAATCTTGAATCAGGGAAATGTCTGAAAAATTTAACATTTCAAATTGTGGCTACCATGTCAGTTTTACTTTAAATAACATTAAACAACATTTTGAAAACTAGATTATTATCTTCAAAAACATGTTCAGTCATTTATTGTTTTTATCATAGCATTCGGTTTGAAGTTTCAAACGAGCGCTTCCACTCCCAGACTAAGCATGAAGTAAAATGTCGAGTTTAGAAAAGCCCCGCGTAGAAAATTTGTCGAGGGTCGCGCAGCGACCCGAGACAAATTTTCACGGGGCTTTTCTAAACTCGACATTTTACTTCATGCGCCACGCGTATTAAACAGTGATTTAAGGAGAAATTTAAAAATACACAAAATAAATTTTTCATGTAGGATTAACATAAAAAATTTGTTTTGTGTATTTTAAAATTTCTCCTTAAATCACTGTTTTATACGCGTGGCGCATGAAGTAAAATGTCGAGTTTAGAAAAGTCCCTTGAAAATTTGTCTGGGGTCGCTGCGCGACCCTCGAGAAATTTTCTACAATTAATTCGAAATATTTTTGACGATTCGAATCCCTTTGTAACTAATCGAATCCTTTTATAAATATTCAAATCCTCTTATAAATATTCGAATACTTTTATAAGGATTCGAATACGAATCCTCTTAAAAAATGTAACGAATCCGCATCACGAATCCAATTTAACTAAAGTATTCGAATGCCTCTTTTAAATCCTCTGAAAGGATTTGAATCCTAAATGATTTAAATCCTGTCGAGCTCTGGTAGCACTTCACTCCATGTGGAGTCTAGCTGCTTCTTTTCAGAAGCTTTCACGATCCGATTTCTGGAGAAGATCAATTTCTGCTAAGACTATCAGAGAAGATAAAAGTCCTGTTACTTTGTTGAATATTTCTCTCCGTTCTTTTCTGTTTTTTTTTATGTTTGCTTTCCGATTCTTGATTCCCATTTTTCTAAGATCTTCCGCGACTTCACCCATTCATCTCGATCTGGGTTTTCCTTCCCTTCTTCGTCCTAGGTTCCATTCAGCCACTATCCTTATAGTTGCTGTTGGAAACAAAACCTCAGGCAGGTACTGAAATTATGAAAATCTTCCTAAAATAAGTTTACAAAACGATTCACTGAATTTATTAGATCACTACCATATACAAATGAAGCGTCTTTAAATAATAATTTTTTTTTTGTTGTTGTTGAAAAGGTTGAACCGATGCTTTTACACAATTTCACGAGAAGGCCGCGATAATTCGCCAATTTTGGCACACGCTTGAAAATACGAGGTGAATTATAGCCGCTGCACAATGCAACGAGGGATAAGAGAAATAAATTAAATCTACCCTCAACTCCAATTATTCACAACGCGTCCGTTATCGCCTTAATCTTTTAATTAATTTATCGATCACTCTTCTAGCCAAGCACATTGCAGAGAAGTATTACACTTGCTGTAAGAACCACTAACTTAAACTCTTGAAAGATTCGTTAACAGTTTATTTAGAATAACACTGAAAAAATAACTAATTAAATAAATAAAATAAGTTCAATGATTTAAAAAAAAATACTAATATCCTGAGATAAGAATCGAAGTCCCACAAACCCCGATGTGAAGGAGATGGGAAGAAAGCCATTTTTAACATTTTACAATATATATACTTAATATGTAACATGTAATTAATTTTTGTAGAGTAAAGAATACTTCTTAATTAAGACGTATTGTTTGCATTTTACATGAATTTTCGTAACTTTATATATTATGTATAAGGAATACTTCAAACAAGATAAATTCAAATTCAAAACTATTTGAATTCGAGAAAATAAGCTTACGCTTTAAAATCAAATTAAAAGAGATTTTAAATATTTCATTGTATATTTCAACATCCGGAGGTGTATTTGCACGGGAAGTAGTTGTATTGATGGATAATAGTCGTCTTAAGTTATCTTATTAATTAAGGCATTGTTTGCATTTTTACGAATAACATTTTCGTAATTTTATATATTATAAGGTATACTTGTCTAAAAAATGTTTAATCATGTGTTTACTTTCTTTTAGACAAGTATTCAAGTATGAATAATATATAAAATTACGAAAATTCATGTAAAATGCAAACAATACGTCTTAACTAAGAAGTATTCGTTACTTTACAAATATTAATTACATGGCTTTCTTTTAAAATCATAGTTAAATATGTTTCATAATGTAAAAGATAATAAACTTATTCAAGATATAAAATAACTTTTATTTTCACTCTTTGTTTTGATTTCTATTTATTTTTAAAATAGCACTCGTATTACATTTTATTTGTTTGATTCGTTTATTTCTGTGACTTTAGTCTAGATTATTTGAGTTTCCTTTTCAAAGTTACCTTTTTTTAAATAAGGAGTATTTCGCCTTGAGTTGACATTTTGTTCAACTTTATAATTACAGGGTACTGATGTGATAGTAAGAAAGTTATGCATATACTAAATCATTTAGCATTCGCTCTTCATTTTTATAAAAGTGTATAATTTACAACTTCTAACTGTTTCAACTTGTTGAATAATTATTATGTAAAATTTTAGATTAAGAAAAGCCTGAAAATAAATAGGGAGGAGCAGTTTGCTCCAACTGCTCCACAATAACTACGTACATTTTTTTTATTCCTGCCTAAAAATATATATCCACTTCCCAACGTGTATCAAACAAATCATAGATTATAAAAAAATGAAAATTGATGTATTTAACTATTTGTGTGAAATGGAACCATACTCCATGAAATATTACTTTCATTTCAATTTAATGTTGTTTTAGTTGGTTAATCGATATGAATAATTTGTGTTTGACGTTTTACATGTACATTATTTGCTAATCTTGTATAATGTAAATAAAGTATTTTTATTTTATTTCTATTCTATTCTATTCTACACAAGGTTGTTAAAAAAATGTTTTTTTTATTTTAATTAAAACAAACAGTTTTTTTTACCAAAATGTGTTTTTTTCATTGAAACAGCGTTTAAAACATTAACGATTAAAAACATGTTTAAAACATGTTTAATTAAAACACGTTTAAAACAGAACATACAGGGCATTTTTCTTTTGAGTATACATATCCCGATAATTACAGCGTTTTTTAAATTTGCGGGAATTCGTTGTTTTAAAGCGGCTAATTTTGGGCTTTTACCGAGTGTTTTCCACTCCCAGACTAAGCATGAAGTAAAATTTCGAGTTTAGAAAAGCCTAAGAATTTTGATTGGCCGCGTAGCGAAGCGGAGCGGCCAATCCAAATTAGGCTTTTCTAAACTCGAAATTTTACTTCATGCGCCACGCTTAAAAACACTGATTTACAGTGAAGTTCAAAAACACACACATACAACAACAATTATAGGCAACCTAATATACCATAGAGTTATTGGGTTGCCTATAATCACTGTTTTAAACAATTTGTTCAGCGCAGAATTTGACTTACGTTTTATTTACATCTACATATTAGACTGCTAAAGCCGTATATTTTAAACTTTACGATATTTCAGTGTTTTATACGTGCAGTGCATGAAGTAAAATTTCGAGTTTAGAAAAGCCTAATTTGGATTGGCCGCTCCGCTTTGCTACGCGGCTAATCCAAATTTTCAGGCTTTTCTAAACTCGAAATTTTACTTCATGCTTAGTCTGGGAGTGGAAAACCCTCGTTTAAAGATTCAAATTGAAATCTTTTAAAAAAACCACGAATGTCGTAAAATTTACAGTGTATGCATACGTATATCTGAAAGAAAACTTCCCTGTATTTATAAATCACATTAATGCACACACAGTTGTAATATTTTATTGTAATATAAAATGTTAAGTTTAATTATGTAATTTGAAATATCTTCAACAATTTAGTTAAAATTTAAAAATATAAACATTAAGATGAAGTAGTATAAAATATAATTTAGCAAATTTAAGATAATAAAAAAACGTTTTAAACAAAGTTAACGTTTAAAACATGTTTAAAACAAAACCGTTTAAAACACGACGGCTGTTTTTAAACATGTTTAAAACAATGTTTTAAAACAAAGTATTTTAAACATAACAACCTTGATTCTACATGATTGCAATTATTTATAAACAATGCACCCATTAAGTTATTCCAATTTCTTAATAATTTTAAGCAGAGCGTTAACTTATATGAAAGAATGTAAACATTTTTTAATATATGAAGGAATAAAATTAATTTGCTGCCCATTTTTAAGGGTTTCCATGTTTATTTACCACGCGTTATATATCAAAGAGAACTTGCTTGATACATCCCTACTAAAAAAAATCCAATATTTTACATTCGAGAATTTCCTTCATATTCTGCGAAAATTGCCGACGCAGCCCACTGAAAAAAAAATCCATGAATTTTTCCGCCGCCGTTCTCATGCATAATAATTTGAAAATAATTGCGCTACCGGAATAAAATATGCCGAGAATTTTTGTTGTTGTTAATAATGGTACTCCGTTTTGTTTACTTAAGGAGTATTTATTCGTTTTCTTGTATTTTCTCCTGTTATGTGGATATAATAATTCATTTAACTAAAGAAACATAGCAAAATAAGTATATTTATACAAACCATATGAGTGTCTATCCCTGACTAACAGTGTTTTTATGTGTCTATCCCTGTAATTTTTCAAAATTTGTAATTTCCTGTTTGTTTCTTTAGCTTTGGCAAGAAAATAGTTTAACCTGATGTTTCATTTTGCATATATATTATGCATAGTAACAGAAAATCTGTGTGTGTAACTCAAATATTCACTGTATAATTCAATATCCGTCGGGGTATTAGCTTAAGAAGTAGTTGTTTCAATGTATATTTGGAGAGAAGTTTTTGTCAAAAATTTTGCAAAAAGTCGATATTAATTCGTTTTTATATTTTGTAAATATTCTGCAAACAAGTGGCAAATTCAATTTTACTTTATATGAGTGTAATTCATGTTTATATTTTTGTTTATTTATTATGTTTTTACCCATGCGGGTAGAGCGGGTCATTGAATATATATATATATATATATATATATATATATATATATATATATATATATATATATATATAATGTTTTTCACTTCTGTATTGAATGCTTTTAGAATCACTAATACAACATACTAAAATATCCGTATTTTTAAATTGCAACATAATTGAGTAAAAATATCGACAAGGTTACTAATCTCTTGAGCTAATTCCTTACTTAACACTTCCTTTTTTAATGCGTAATTAATGGCCTTAACTTAAGGGCTCTGTTGACTAGACATAGTAATTATTCACACTTTACAAAACATGTTTAAACAATTAGTGAAAAAAAATAAACACTGGATTGTTTCACAAAAGTGCAAAAAACAATTTATATTCCAACTAGCTTCTATTTTTACCATGTTTTCGAAAATTTATAAAAATAATAAAAATCCTTTTATTGTCTAACAGGAATCATTTCACCAAATTTTCAGGCTTTTCTAAACTCGAAATTTTGCTTCTTGCACTACGCGTATAAAACAACCTAACCTAGCCTAATCTAACCAAACCAAATTTTCAGGCTTTCCTAAACTCGAAATTTTACTTCATGCACTACGCGTATAAAACAACCTAACCTAACCAAACCAAATTTTCAGGCTTTTCTAAACTCGAAATTTTACTTCATGCTTAACCTAGGAGTGTAAAACACTGGTTTAAAGCTTCAAATTGAACTCTTTTAAAAAATAACAAATATCTGAAGATTTAGAGCAAATAGTAATAGTGCAATTTGGGTATGTATACTTAAAAGAAAAACCCTCCACGCGTCGAGATACACTGGATGATACGAATATAACAATTATAGTGTTAATGCCTCGTTTAAATAAATGCGATTAAAATTATTGCAATAGTGAAACAACCGAAGCATTGGCGTAGCTAGATTTTTTACTCGGGAGGGGCTACGAAATATGTCGTATTTATTAAATCGTCATAATTGTCATACAATGATAAATATCAGGAAATTGATGTAAATAATGTTAAAATACAGTGCTATATTACAACAATTTTTGTAAGATGATGATTTTAATCTTTATGTTTATCTTTGCGATGTTTTTTTTAAAATTGAGAAAATATAAGTGATAAAAAATTGAAACATAAATTTCCTATAATCTTATTCTGTTACTCAGTTTTAATCAGGGTTGTATATCTTAAAAACTCTTATTTTTCTTAAATAAATGTTAACTGGGTTTTCAGTTTAAATATATTCAAGAAAATTAGGAAAATTTATAAGAAAATGGTGTGATAAAACATTTAATGTAATATTCAAAATCGCAGAAATTCTAAAAATGATTTTTTAAAGCGCTTAAAAAATGTCATCATCAATATTTTTCAAATATTTACGATTACTTCCGTCAACTTTAAACTTTGGTCCAAATTTACTAGATAATTAGGTTTAAATACCTAAATAAGGGAGCGGCGAATTTGGCCTACGCCCCGGGCAGCTGATACCCACGCTACGCCACTGCATAGTTGTACACTCTAGGTCCCAAGAAAGTAAATCTTCTTTGGCCAAACGTTGTGTTAATTTTAGGGACTATACATTTGTTTTTATTATTTCTGATGTTGAATTTTGTTTTTTTATTTTCAAGCATATGTTTATGTTTATGTTGGAATAACACACAGTGCAAAAAGTAGAGTTGCCTCTCAACGTATAATTTTTATTCTTTGAAGAGATTATCTTTTGGGTACATGTAGTTTTTAATAAATATTATTTTAATTATTCTTTTTTGAATAATATTGAGGTTTTGAAAATGTATATTCAAAAGTCCCCCCCAAGCCATTATACCGTATATTATGTGAGACTACCCAAGCATGGTATAATACTAAAAGTATAGTAGTAGTATAAAGTGATAAAAATAATGTCTTATCTTAAGAAAACTGTATAGTTCGATACATATTCCCATAAAAGTTTTAATGCGAATTTTGTTATTTAATTGGAAATCGCAAAACTGCTTTTTCAATTAAACATTTTTGCTAACAAACAAGCATTTTTCACAATTGTTAATTGAACGGACGATTGTATCCTGCGCAGAATGGCAATTTGCGGAAAAGAGCTTAATTCGTAGAGCGAGATCGATGCTGCGATAAAAAGCGCTAATTCCGATGTCCTCGTTCGCGATTTCCATATTCGACTGGTTGTTCCCCATAAATTTCCCCCCTTCTCTGTCACTGATATTAAATTCGTCCTACAGCAATTAATCAGCCCTTTGGCTGGTTGTCTGGTCGGGTGGTTGACTGGTGGTGATTTATGTAATAAAGGACAGCACGCTCGAGTTCGAATTTCGCGTATCCATCTGTAAATTTATTTGGGCAATTAAGGAAGTACCTTAATAAAATGCAGCGTCTCCCCCCAACGGACCGAGGCAATAGAAAGAAATAAATAAGAACACGTCCGCCCAACTAGATTGGAGCTAAGAAAGACTTATATACAGGCCTGATTGTAGTGACCCTCTCCAGGGCCACTCCAGCATCCCTCTTTTCTAACAAAATATTAGATGTCGGTTTTATACGCCAGGGATTTTAGATTCGTGTCCTGGAAGTGGGGTGGTTATTACAAAAAGTCCTTGGTTAAGAGGATTCTGGAAGATTATTAATTTCGCTTCTGGACATTAATAGGTTGGGGCCCGGCTTAATGTCTCCCGTCGATTTCGGAAGATACTCCAGAAGTGTACATAAATTCACTGCTTATAATTACTTTCGCTACAAATTGTGTAGGAGATGGGGAGCGGAAGACGCGCGAGGGATACTTAACACCGGGGAAAAAGTTTGCTTTATACTTTCACAACTTTAATTTACTTCTTGGAGCGATTATCTCAGATTAAATTTCACGAACAACACCCAAACAAACTAAAAGAAACACACTTAATTAACAATATTATAGCTAACCTAGAATTTTATCAGAATACCTAAATTTTATACAGTAGTCTTGAAACATATTAAAAGTGTTATACTTTTCGCAATCTACAACGTATTTGTCTTATTAAGATTCATTTAAATATACGATTGAGTCGCCTATTTCCAAAACCACCTAAATCCATTTGTAAAAAATGGTGATGTGTCCATCATAGTACTTTCCCCCGTAAATTGCGTATTAAATCACTTTTAAAATATTTGTAGCATTATTATTTTCAAAATGTCTTCAACTTTTTGATAACTACAACTTTTATTTGAAACATTTTTCAATTGGATCAACACATACTGACACAAACCAATGACTAGATAAAAAACACTATTTATTGAATATCTCAAAAACTAAGAGTGCTATGACAAAAAGTAAAGATACAAAAAATCTTTAATATATTATTACTTACAACTTTTATTTGAAACATTTTCCAATTGTATCAACACACACACTGACACAAATCAATGGCTAGATAAAAAACACTATTTATTAAATATCTCAAAAACTAAGAGTGCTATGACAAAAAGTAAGTGAACAATACATCTTCATTTTGTTATTATCTACAGACAGACAGACATTTTTCAAAAATGGTCTTATTCGACTCAGGGGACCTCAAAACGGATATTTCCGCTAAAATTTTTGATTCGAAAATTTTCACGAAAACAATACTTTCCCTTTGTATTACATACGGGGGAAAGTAAAAATGGATTTAGGGGTTTTTGGAAACAGGCGACTCAATTATTGAATTTGTAAAGTAGGCCGCACACCAAAGATGCATACAGCCAGTGTTGCCAACATCGGCAAGGCTTCATCGGTAGATATCGCCGTAATTTTTCGGTAGATTACGCACAAAAATCGGTAGATTTAAATTTTGTATATTATTTAATTTATTTTGTCTTTATTTAGGGATTAAAAGTAAAATTATTAAATGTTACTTACAAATTTATTAAAATTACATTTTTATAAATAATACAACAAAAATAAAATGCATTTGCGAACAATTTTAAACAAACATTTTTAAACATTTCTTATATAACTAATCTTTATACTTATATAAATAATGAACAAAAAGAATTATACAAAAAATAATAGTTTATAATAAATAATATGAATATTTACTAATATTTTCTGTCCATAGGGAACCAATGGGGCAATTTATCAGTCTGGGGATTCATTAATATTTTCATACAAATTATGTTTATTCATAAGTGATGTTAACTTTTTTTCAATTTTAAAATTATGGCATTCTTGGTCACCTATATATTGCTTAGTATGTAATAATCCTACAATAGTGTCTGTTTCCAGTTTATTTCGTTGTTTCGTTTTTAGTAAATTTATAGATGAAAAAATTCTTTCTACGTTGGCTGATGAATGTGGAAGACATAATAAGTTGTACACATAAGTTGTTAATGAATTAAACATTAAAGTTTCATCACCGAATTTAAATTTGTGAACGTCATTCCAAAATGTTTGTATATCGTTGGATAATGAATGTATCTCATCAGTATTTCTCAACAATCGCCACTCACTGTCCAATGTCTGTAAATTTGTGTGATCTATTAAATTTGGAAATAATATGGCCACGTCTGAAATCGAATGGACAGAACCAGATTTAACTACCACAGGATCAAGAAACTTAAATAATTTTAGTGGGTTGTTTTTTAGTGGAAAACGTTGAACTATTTGATTACAACTCTCTACATAAAATTCCAAACATCTTAATTTAAAAGAACTTATTTTCTCATTAGTAATCTCTTCTTTATCAATTCTTTGGATTACGTTAGCACCAAAGTACATGTCATCAATATTTAAATAATTTTTAGAATTTTTAAAGTCAATATTTTCAATTGAAGTATTTTGCAAATAATCTCTCTTAATAAAACAGTCAAAAATAGTTTTTAAAATTTTGCAAATATTACTATAAATAAGATGTAACTTTGGACTTTCTGACTGCATTTCTCTATTCAAATTATTAAAAACGGCAATACGAATTCTAAAAACACGGGAAGTCATGCAAGCACGGAAATATCCATTTCTGGACGTGTAATGAACGCTATTTTTTATTATACTTATCTGAAAACATTATACTTATCTGAAAACATTATACTTATCTGAAAACTTAAATAATTTTTTTATTTTCAAATTAGTGATTTTTATGGTAGTGAAAAAATACGACTAATTCGAAAGAAAATGAAATTGAATACCAGTTTTTCGAAATTTGATCGAGTTAGCACTTTTTTTTAAAGCCAAACATCTTTTTACCGTGGCGAATCAACACCATAAGGAGTACGATTGTGCGGATTTGGCTTTTTCAGAAAAATAAAATAGATTTTTGTGTTTTTCATAGTTCCCATTCCGGCTGTGTTCGTGTCAATATCCGGATTTTACTAGCAGTCATTCTACGCTTACCTGTGCCGCTTGGGTTAATATATCATGCGAAATATCATCTACAAAATTAATGTCTTCTAAGGCTGCGTATGTTTCAACCAAACTTACATATTTCACTGACGAAAAATAAAACGTCAGTGACAAATGCATTGTTGCTATGGAAACATTTCAGAGCGCACGGAAAGGCGCACAAACAAACCGTTTCCGTGGCTTGAAAAAGCGACGTTTTCATTATTCTAGAGGCATTTGGAAACGAAGTGTTTTTAGATAAGTATAATAAGAAATTTTGTGCAGATCGAATAGTTAAAAATACAAACAAATTATCAAATATTATACAGGGGTGTTCCATTTTATGAGATATTTTATTTTTTAATTTAAATATGACATATGTTTTCGAACTTAAATTTCCTGCTCTATTCAATGTTGGAAAAATAAAATGTGTCTGCCATTAGAAAAATTAAACTTTGCTGTCGTAACTTGAAAATGGGACACCCTGTATAAAATCTGAATATGTTTTTGTGTTTCTTGGATGTTATTTGGGGTACATATAAAATTTCAGCTCGAAATTGTGCTTATTAACAAATTTATATCAGACAGATAATTTTGTCGATGTTCACATTTAATTGGACCGTTTTCGTATTTCTAATAGTTTACGAAATCAAAATGGTGAGCATGATAAATAAAACGAAGAGGGCCAATTTTTGCTGGTTGTGTGTTTCTGGGATACGAGATGGCGCAGAAATAGCGAAATTGCAGAAAGTAGTTTTGCCTATGTATTGGTTTATAGTACCTGCCGAATTTTATCACAACGAATAATAAAAATAATGAGTGCGAAGCGCGTTGTTTGTTTACATAGCGCCGTGCGAATGAATGAATAGGTATTGAATTACAGAAGACACAAGTAAACTGGATAAATATTAACGATATTAATTTCTGTCGACATACATACATACAACTGTATAACGAAACAGATGCCTGTTTAGTTTGATATTCCATACGAGAATATACAGGGAGTTTTTCTTTAAAGTATACGTATTCTAAATTCAGATTATTTTCTATAAATATTAGGATATTCGTTGTTTTTTGAAAGAGTTCAATTTGAAACTTTAAACGAGTGTTATCTACTCCCAGACTAAGCATGAAGTAAAATTTCGAGTTTAGAAAAGCCCCGTGAAAATTTGTCGAGGGTCGCGGAGCGACCCGGGACAAATTTTCTGGGCTTTTCTATACTCGAAATTTTACTTCATGCGCCACGCGTATTCAGCACTGACATATTGTAATGTTCAAAATATATTGCTTTAGTACAATAACTTTGTTTGTACAAGCTAGTCATTGCCAAACTAGTCAGTATTATTTTAACAGTTACTAGCTTGTAGTCGCTTGCAATGTAAAAGTTAAATTAAAGTTAAGTATTTTTAATATTATTGTTATAAAAATGTACCACAAAGTGAATGTCAACCAAATCAAAGATTTAAATAACTTAGAAGAATAATTAGAACTTCATTTAGTTTCAGAGTTTTATACGCGTGGCGCATGAAGTAAAATTTCGAGTTTAGACAAGCCTGAAAATTTGGTTTGGTTGCGTAGCGCTACGCGCAACGCTACCAAACCAAATTTCCAGGCTTTTCTAAACTCGAAATTTTACTTCATGCTTAACCTGGGAGTGGAAAACACTCGTTCAAAACTTCAAATTGAACTCTTAAAAAAAAACAAATATTTTAAGATTTACAGCATATAATTTTAGATAATCAATAATAATATTCCGTTTCCTTAGCCGAACATTGCGCAAACGTTGATACGTAGATTAGTTTGTAAATTCCTTAAATAAATAGCGATTTCTGCCACCTGTAAATACTATATTTGCTTTGCATAATGGTTGAGGTGTAATTTGTCATAAATATGCATGTGTTTATGTTTATGGGAATTTCTACTAAATTCGCAGTGCATTGTTAATTCAAGATAAGTCCTCAAAGCGGTTTAGAATGGATGCACTAGTTCCCTTGCATAATTGCGCTAGCCATTTTCATTAAATATTATTCAAAGATGTACAATAAGTATAAAGAAAACAATGTTAATTCAATTACTTAGAGTAATAATTCAGGATTTGGAAAATGAGGAAATTATTGTTAAGATGTAGAATTTATTATTATGAGTGTTAACACTTCAGATTTGTTTTAAAATTTGATCTAAATTGTTACTTAAATTCAACACTTGATAATTTTCAAATAATTTGTTTGTGTATTTCACGGCAAGTGTTTCGCCACATCGGCGCTGTGCCGTTGCTTCTTAAGGTCGGAAATTCACGTGTTAGTTGGCCATAAGAACGAACAACGATTAATCTTTCACAATAATGAAAATAGATCTTTGAAACATATATATATTGTACATTGAAGCTTTGCGAATAAATTGACACTATTCTTTTTTTAAATGTTTCTTAAATTATATATAAATCAACTAATGCAACACTCTTAAACGACCACATAAATCCGTGCAATACTTCCATAGAAAACATTATTTCTTCTTCATATTGCTTTAATTTATTGAAGAAATTATTTTAAACATGTTGTATTAAATAGATTAATCTAAAATAAATGATAAATAAAATTAATCGTTGCTTAGAAATCTCCATAAGAGCAATGTAAATTTTGATTATGCTTTAGTAAATAAGGGGCAGCATCGTGCTTTTTTAGTAATATCTTAAAATTATACTGTAATTTCCAAAAACATGTGAAAAGAAATTGGGTTTGATATGATGATTTCATGTACGGCATTTGTTGCGACACGGGTTCCCAGTGCGCGGCCTGGAATTGCGAATGTGATTTTTCTGCTGCGGACTATTCATTGATTATGTTGTTGATACACAACAAAGAAAGACATTATTAAAATATTTCCCAATACATTTTTAAAATATAAGTGCATTTCTGGATTCATGTTTTGAATAGGAATGTGGAATGCCGGTATATGTTGATTTAAGTGATGAGTTAGAAAAATTCCTTTTTCATTTATTTACCAAATTGAATGTGCGACCCTCGGCGATTTGATTACCGAGGCACTTAGTCAGCTTAGCGTCTTTTCTAAACTCGAAATTTTACTTTATGCTTAATCTGGGAGTGGAAAACACTCGTTTAAAGCTTCAAATTTAACGGTTCTATAAAATTGAAGGAATATCTGAACATTTTCAGTAAATCCGTAGTTCAAGGAAAAAATCCCGGTATATGTTTTTCGAATATTATCATTTAAGTATAGACAGATTACAAAATTAAATATATAATTTCAATTTCAGTTTCAAACTGCTGTGTAATATTTCGCCGGTAATTTATTGCAAACCGAGTCATAATGAAGCTTTATGAATAGGGAAGCACAATAACCGGCAATATTTCAACTCTCGTGCACGTACAAATACACACACACATTCTCACATACACAGGACGCATTCCGCATTCATAATTCACTACCAACGCTAAATTACCAAAACGAAGAGTAATTAAATTCGCAACGTAAATAGGAAACTCGGATTTTGTATTGTGAAATGGGTATGATGATACACGCATTGATATTTGAAGAAGGGGAGAAAGACAATTTATTGATGGGGATTTTTTATGGGAGCACTTTGTGGCGTTGTAAGGGTGGTGTGTTGAAGGGCAACCCGGCTTTTATGCACACCCGTGCCCGATGTAATTTATTACCGCTGTGGTTGCACAATTAAACTGGATTCAGACTATGCTTGTTTATGGACTGTATATCTCATAGAAAGTATTAAATACATTTACATTATTAATCTAATAAGAACCACAATAAGGTAATTACTACTTGTAATTTCTGTTTGAGAGAAAACATAAGTGTCATTAAGCTGTCGAGTTTTTTTTTATGGATACACTTGAACTTTGAATTTTTACCACTGAACTTTAATTCCTAACAGTATGTTAGCAATTAAAATGTGGTGGCATTGAATACTAATTAGAATCAGAATGAGTTATGGTCTGATTTTTACTTTCCTCATATGTAAAACAAAAGGAAAGAATTGTTTTCGCGAACATTTTCAAATAAAAAATGTTTGTGGTTATATCAATTTCGAGGTCCCAGGAATAGTTTAAGACCATCTTTGAAAAAGGTCTGTCCCTCCCAATTTTTAATCAAAAATGCTTGAATATTAATTATGTATATCTAAATCTAAATCTTAAGGGGTTAAAGAGATAGGCAGACAGTTAAATTAGGGCAAAGTTGCGTATTTTAACGCCCAATAATAATCTGAAAACAAATTTGAAATATTTTGTTTTGTTATCAAAATATTCGTGTGAATTTTGAATGTATTTTATAAATCCCTTGTAAGTAGTAATTTTTTTAGAACATAAATTGAATTTAAGTTCTGTAATTCCAATAATTAGCTTTGTGGGTTTATTAGCATTCAGTGCGTACGCGAAATTATGAACTGGATGTTTATAGGCACAATAACGTCGGACCTAATATTAGTTATAGTTGTGATTATGGCTGCGGCCGCGGTTACAATTATTAACGTGATCATAATTTCGTGAGTATGTTTGTGTTCGCATAATGGCACAAGGGTTGTTATTGCACGATTTTAAATGGTTAGTGCTGCCGGCGTCGCATATTTATACTTTAATTGAAAACTGTAATTAACATCGGCGTTGATGATGATTTATAAAACAGATTTGTTATTTTCAGAAAACTAAATGTAATTTTTGTTTGCTGTATTCAAATTTATCAAGAGAAGATCCGAAATTTATATTTCTATTGAGTTAGTTTTCAATATTGGAAAATTTGTTTGAAAATAATATACATTGTATTACCACCTTTATTTAAACTTAAGTTAAAGTGTTTTTTGGGAATTCTTCTTTTCCGTACACATATCTAGTGTTTGGTAATTTTTTTGGAATTCGTCGTTTATATAAAAGTGTTCAATTTGAAGCTACTAATAAGTGTTTCGATTCCTTGGTTAAGCATAAAGTGAAATTTCGAGTTGAGAAAAGCCTGAAAGTTTGGATTGGTCACCAATCCAAATTTTAAGGCATTTCTAACCTCGAAATTTTACTTTAATCGCCACGCGTATTAAGCACTGACATATTGTGAAGTTCAAAATATACTGCTTCAGTACAGTAACTTAGTTTGATAATGTCTAGTTTGTTAATGACTAGTGTGTAGTCGACACTATACCAAATATGACCCACCCATGAATGCACCATTATTCTATTTAGAAATAAATAAATTGAATTTAATTAATTATCGTAAAATCCAAATAATAAAAATGGTCATTCCAAGCGTTTGTCAAATACACAAACTGAACAACATTATGGAGCAAATGTTAATTCTAACCCCTACTAAACACATAAGTCCCGAAAGAAAGTAATTATCATTAATCATCTCGTAATCCTCTCAAAAACTGTCACCACAATAAGTCCATTCGTTCGATTGTCAACGAGGACTTAAACAATAATGCCAGTTAATTTGTATACATTAAAAGGGCGAATTCATCCGCGCAACTAGAGCATGTGCGAATATGTCTCGTGGGTCTTGGGGGAATTGTCTGTTCTCTTTTGACTGCTCGGCTTATCCGGAAGCCACCCTTAATAGTACACCCTCCACTCTCAGGACTCCCCCATTTATGCTTCGATTGTACGTAAGGCCTTAATTAGAATTTATTTTTTCCGGAAGGACCGCTTCGAATTGGACACAATGGATATAGCGGAGTGATGTTGATGTAGGGAACAAGGCGTGTTTGTGAAGTTATAAATAGGAGTGGTTTTGTTATTCGCGATGATCAATAGTAGAGAAAACTAACTCACAGCTTTAATTTTATAAATCTCAATTGCATTGAACACTAAGTAAAAACACGTGAGTAATGTTTAATTAACAACAATGCTTATTCAACATTACAATGCTTGATGTTGGAATGTTGAATAAACATTATCTTAATCTCCTTTGCTCAGTGAGTTTATGCATGTAATTACATGAATGTTTCCTCATTTACACTGCAAATAAACAAAAAAACTGCACCTTATTAGTTTAGTATATTATTTAGTTGAATGATGATTACTATTATTACTAGTATTCGTCAGTCAACGGTATATTATCATAAAATAAAGAATCTGTTAAAAAATATCAGTATCATCATAAATTTAATAATTTGAATAACAAATCCAAATCAAATTATTACATTACTTTGAATTATACAACAAGTGGTTGCTGTTACATACAGTAACCTACTGCAAATGTAACAATTTGGGTCAAATTATTCAGGCCATCTATAGACGCGTTTCGAGATTTATCTCTCATCAGTATAGCTTTGCCATTCCCTCTAAACAATTTGACACCTTAGACTGGCGGTCACGTTACCGTTCAAACATAAGTATAAATGAAATTGCCAATTCTTGGTTGCAGAATACTTCAAACATCAAACACTCATTGAAACAACTACTTCCCGGGCTAATACCCCGACGGACATTGAATTATACAACAAGTGTTTGCTGTTACATACAGTAACCTACTGCAAATGTAACAATTTGGGTCAAATTATTCAGGCCATCTATAGACGCGTTTCGAGATTTATCTCTCATCAATATAGCTTTGCCATTCACTTGTTGTATAATTCAATGTCCGTCGGGGTATTAGCCCGGGAGGTAGTTGTTTCAATGAGTGTTTGATATAGTGTTTGTAAGACTAACTTGTTGTAGATTGCGAAAAGAATCGCACTTTTAATGTTTGAAGTATTCTGCAACCAAGAATTGGCAATTTCATTTATACTATCTGTACTAGTTTGAAAATAAATTTAAAGAAATATATAAATCGATAAATATTAATTGAATGGGATTTCGAATCGATGTTGAAATGATTATCCGTCTGAAGTCCTCTTGCTGAATACCTCGAATCAATCTTGTTTACAGCCCCTCAATGGCGTCACTGGAAATAATAAAGCCATCAATTTCCCGAAGACTATCTGCGAGCCTATTATTCCATTCACGTACTGTCCTTAATAAACCGAAATACGTAATCCCCCCTCCAGATCAATGAACTATAAAAAAAGTTCCATGAGTAATAATTTCTTCATTTTGATAAAAGCCCCCAATCAATAATTGCTTTTATTGATTATTGGTGATAACAACACATTATGTCTGTACACAAACTTAGCAAAACAAAATAAATCCCCATGAATCAACACTTCACGTAACTCCAACAAGAATATCTTTATTTTAAGGTGATTCTTCCTAAATTATCGTATTTTTAGGATTGTACTCTATTTTATACAGGTAATTTTTCTTTTAAGTATACAAAGTAGGGTGGGTCGATTTTTTTTTTCAAAGAGTAAGTCAATTTTATTCTAATTCTAGGTTCAATTCTAAGAAAAGAAGTCCGCAGGACTATAGGTCTATGATGAATTTCGAGCCGCATTAATTTTTATTAAAGATTTTACTGCTGCTGGTTGTAATATTTATTTATATTTCAATTCTGATTTAAAATATTTCCTATTTTTATTTATAAGTTGGGTTTTTGGGTATGGAGAATTCGATTTTAATGTTTATTTTTGCCTTAGGCATCCCGAAAGGGGGCGCTACAAACTTGTTTCCATATATTATGACCATTTTTAAGGAATAAGTTCATACAAACGTTTCAAATACATTAATTAACTATTTTAATTATTATAAAAATCTTATAAAAACGAAGAAGAGCTGCAGTCAAATCCTTATTTAAAATTGTTTTGGTTCGAAATTTACCGTAGTCATAGGTCTACGGTAAATTTCGAACCAAAACAATTTTCCAATTTTCCATGGAATGTTTTTCTTAGAACTGAACGTAGAATCTGAAAAAAATAGACTCACTCTGAAAAACAAAATGTCCCACAAATCGGATAATCGTATATTGTTTACACTAAGCAATCAACGTGTTAACATTATGTTGCATTACAACCTAATCTTTCTGACAGACAATAAGTTTGTATAGTTTAAGATCGTCTGCAAAAAACAAATATTTACAGTTTTAAACATGTTGCTAAGATCATTAATAAATAGCAGCAGTATTTGAAACATTTATATAAACTGTTTCCATGAAAATGGCGGATAAAAGTTTGCAGTGCCACCTTGCGGATATCTAAGACAAAAATAAATACCAACATTGAATTCGTCACACTTAAAGCCCCGATGAACCCCAACATATAAATAAAAATAGAAAATATTATAAATCAGAACTGAAATCCAAATAAATATTACAACCGGCTGCAGTAAAATCTTCAATTAAAATTAATGCGGATTAAAATTCACCGTAGATTCTTGAATTGAACGTAGAATCAGCAAAAATTAGACTAACTCTTTGAAAAAACTTCCTTACAATTCGGCAAGCCCTAATACATACCCTCTTTTATACGCTGTAAATTCACAAGCATTCTTCGATTATATAAAAGCGTTTAATTTTAAGTTTCTAACGAGTGTTTCCACTGCTTAATTAAGCATGAAGTAAAATTTCTAGTTTACATATGCATGTGCTATACATTTTCCGATAGAAAAGATATACACAAGTGTTTTCCACTCCCAGATTAAGCATGAAGTAAAATTTCGAGTTTAGAAAAGCCTGAAAATTTGGTTTGGTCGCGTAGCGCGAAGCGAGGAGCGACCAAACCAAATTTTCAGGCTTTTTTAACTCGAAATTTTACTTTATGCGCCAGGCATATAAAACACTGACACATTGTTAAATTTTAAATATTCTTATTTGGCAGTATATTTTTGATTCTGCTCAGGCAGTATATATTTAATACTGATTTAACACTATATTTTAAATTTCACAATAATTCAGTGTTTTATATGCGTGGCGCATGAAGTAAAATTTCGAGTTTAGAAAAGCCTGAAAATTTGGTTTGGTCGCGTAGCGCTGCGCGTGAAGTGTTGATTCATGGGGATTTATTTTGTTTTGCTAAGTTTGTGTACAGACATAATGTGTTGTTATCACCAATAATCAATAAAAGCAATTATTGATTGGGGGCTTTTATCAAAATGAAGAAATTATTACTCATGGAACTTTTTTTATAGTTCATTGATCTGGAGGGGGGATTACGTATTTCGGTTTATTAAGGACAGTACGTGAATGGAATAATAGGCTCGCAGATAGTCTTCGGGAAATTGATGGCTTTATTATTTCCAGTGACGCCATTGAGGGGCTGTAAACAAGATTGATTCGAGGTATTCAGCAAGAGGACTTCAGACGGATAATCATTTCAACATCGATTCGAAATCCCATTCAATTAATATTTATCGATTTATATATTTCTTTAAATTTATTTTCAAACTAGTACAGATAGTATAAATGAAATTGCCAATTCTTGGTTGCAGAATACTTCAAACATTAAAAGTGCGATTCTTTTCGCAATCTACAACAAGTTAGTCTTACAAACACTATATCAAACACTCATTGAAACAACTACCTCCCGGGCTAATACCCCGACGGACATTGAATTATACAACAAGTGAATGGCAAAGCTATATTGATGAGAGATAAATCTCGAAACGCGTCTATAGATGGCCTGAATAATTTGACCCAAATTGTTACATTTGCAGTAGGTTACTGTATGTAACAGCAAACACTTGTTGTATAATTCAATGTCCGTCGGGGTATTAGCCCGGGAAGTAGTTGTTTCAATGAGTGTTTGATGTTTGAAGTATTCTGCAACCAAGAATTGGCAATTTCATTTATACTTATGTTTGAACGGTAACGTGACCGCCAGTCTAAGGTGTCAAATTGTTTAGAGGGAATGGCAAAGCTATACTGATGAGAGATAAATCTCGAAACGCGTCTATAGATGGCCTGAATAATTTGACCCAAATTGTTACATTTGCAGTAGGTTACTGTATGTAACAGCAACCACTTGTTGTATAATTCAAAGTAATGTAATAAATAGCAGCAGTATTTGAAACATTTATATAAACTGTTTCCATGAAAATGGCGGATAAAAGTTTGCAGTGCCACCTTGCGGATATCTAAGACAAAAATAAATACCAACATTGAATTCGTCACACTTAAAGCCCCGATGAACCCCAACATATAAATAAAAATAGAAAATATTATAAATCAGAACTGAAATCCAAATAAATATTACAACCGGCTGCAGTAAAATCTTCAATTAAAATTAATGCGGATTAAAATTCACCGTAGATTCTTGAATTGAACGTAGAATCAGCAAAAATTAGACTAACTCTTTGAAAAAACTTCCTTACAATTCGGCAAGCCCTAATACATACCCTCTTTTATACGCTGTAAATTCACAAGCATTCTTCGATTATATAAAAGCGTTTAATTTTAAGTTTCTAACGAGTGTTTCCACTGCTTAATTAAGCATGAAGTAAAATTTCTAGTTTACATATGCATGTGCTATACATTTTCCGATAGAAAAGATATACACAAGTGTTTTCCACTCCCAGATTAAGCATGAAGTAAAATTTCGAGTTTAGAAAAGCCTGAAAATTTGGTTTGGTCGCGTAGCGCGAAGCGAGGAGCGACCAAACCAAATTTTCAGGCTTTTTTAACTCGAAATTTTACTTTATGCGCCAGGCATATAAAACACTGACACATTGTTAAATTTTAAATATTCTTATTTGGCAGTATATTTTTGATTCTGCTCAGGCAGTATATATTTAATACTGATTTAACACTATATTTTAAATTTCACAATAATTCAGTGTTTTATATGCGTGGCGCATGAAGTAAAATTTCGAGTTTAGAAAAGCCTGAAAATTTGGTTTGGTCGCGTAGCGCTGCGCGCTACGCGACCAAACCAAATTTTCAGGCTTTTCTAAACTCGAAATTTTACTTCATGCTTAATCTGGGAGTGGAAAACACTCGTGTATATCTTTTCTATCGGAAAATGTATAGCGCATGCATATGTATACTTAAAAGAAACATTTCCCGTTAAGTAAAATGATTGTATAAGCGGTATTTAAGGCCAATTATCAAATATGGTTTTCATTACTGTATGCAGATGTAATTTTAACTTGTTGATTTATCATTAGTGCTTACCAAGCTAGATTACTGTAATCAACGGGTTGCAACTAATCAAGCATGCATATATCCGGATATTAGGATTAGATTCTCAATAGAAATTATTGATCCTCTGCATGGCATTAGAATATATATAATTTTACCTCGGCTCGTTGCCATGCAGTCATCCAGCAATGTTATAAATATTCAACTTATTTATTTCATTCTTAACTTATCAAACACTTACGTAGTTAATTCTGGAGTGTATTACACAATCACCTACTTCCAAAAACCTAGATGAAATCATTGATTGCTTGTAAATGATTCCACCCGAAGGATATTCGAACCCATGACCTCCGAGTCTCAAGCCACTCGGCCTTGGAGCCACAAAACATGGAATTTTAAAGCGCTGCTTCACACTCTCAGTACGTAATATACCATTTAAATGTATCTTTTACTATTACTTTATTTTATCACGTTATGTCAATTTTTTTAAAATTTTGTATTAAGCTCCTAACATAATAATTTAAAAGTAACAGAAGATAGTTGCTGGGAAGCATGAAACGCGCCTCATTACAGATGTAAAGCTCTTCAACTGCTGGATAATAAATACATCGTCCAAAGATCGAAGAGAAAGAAACCATCAGACCTTGTTTAGTGAGCTGTGACTAAAAGTAGAGCTTAGTGCGCCAGTGTACCTATTAAAAACATTTAGAGAAAGTCAATGGACAAACTCTAGTTTAAAATTTTAAATATTTATCATTGTACAATGAATAATTAGTCTGTTAGATTAGTTTTAATAACCCTGAGATACAGGGAGTTTTTCTTTAAAGTATACGTATTCCAAATTCAGTCTATTTTCCATAAATCTTTTGATATTCGTTGTTTTTTAAAAGTGTTCATTTTGAAGTTTTAAACGAGTGTTTTTCACATCCAGATTAAGCATGAAGTAAAATTTTGAGTTTAGAAAAGCCCCGTGAACATTTTCTGGGCTCTTCTAAACTGGAAATTTTAATTCATGCGCCACGCGAATAAAACACGAAAATATTGTGAAATTTATGTATACATTAACATCACTTAAACAGTGTTTTATACGCGTGGCGCATGAAGTAAAATTTCGAGTTTAGAAAAGCCCAGAAAATTTGTCTCGGGTCCCTGCGGGACCCTCGACAAATTTTTACGGGGCATTTCTAAACTCGAAATTTTACTTCATTCTTAGCCTAGGAGTGGAAAGCACTCATTTTAAGCTTCAAATTGAACTCTTTGATAAAACAACAAACGTCGGAAAATTTACAGCTTATTCATATGTTTAGCCAAAAGAAAATAACCCTGTATGTATTATATATACCTTGGTTATTAATATTTAAACAAAAATACAAAAATGTGTATAGTAGAATTCATGAAAGGTGTCCTATGATTACAGATTTAATCAATAGTATTTTCTTCTAGCTATTTTTATATTAGTATTATTCCTTCTGCTTTTGTATGCTTAGTTGCAACTTATGCTAAACTTTCTTAACTAGGGGATTGATATTATTATAGTTATTGCAATATTAACTTAAATATCACATGACAACTCTCGTGAACTGGATTCTATATAGATTTTTAACTTCCACATCGCCCATTATCCATCATACCGAGCATTCAGTCACAGCTGAAAACAAAAGAATGCAGTTATATATAACCCAAGAAATTGCAATAAGTACAAAAAACCTCAAAAGGGCCGCATTTCCACACATCAACGTCGGTATTTAATTCGCTAGATTATCGATCACCAAGAATAATATTGAAAAAGTTGGACCGCTGAAAGTCGAATAAACATTTCCCTATCTGATGCATCGGCGAATGTAAATTACAGCTCCCATTTCTTTTTTTTTTTCTCGAATCTTTTTCTTTTTTCGAGCGCGATCAGCGAAACTTGGACGAAATAAACTCACCGAAGTTTCATAACTATCAGGGCGCCCTTTTCACTATGTGTGTTCGGGGGGCCTTTCAGATCCAGCCGAGGTTCGATCAGGGATTAATATCGCCGGCGCAGCATTGAAAAACAAATTTATAAGTGCCCCAGTATATAGAAGTTTCGCAACTCGGTTTGTGTATATGCGTTGGGCGTTGGATGGATTAAGCCCTTATTTTCAGGAGTTTCTCTGCAAGTTTTACATATTAATATTTTGGTAAATATTAAACAACACTAATATAGTAATTACAAGTCGAATACATTTCTTTGCTATGGTTGGCGTTCAATTTGAGGTATCTGTTGAAAAGAATCAATTGTTTTAAACACTGAAACTAGTCAAAATAAATTACTTTGTGAAGTATAATCAAACAATTATTAACTTCAAGATTGTTGAGACCTATACTATGTGGTATTTAATTTTAAATAGTGAATAGAAAAATTATACTAAGCTTATACCACTATATATTTTCATTAAAAAAACACCACTCAAGTTTAAATATTTTAACTATCATTTTCAAGCGATTATTATTTAAACGATTTTATTCATGATAGAGGAAATTCTGTATATGGTTTTGTTTTTCATGGTACAAGAAGGTGTTGTCTTATGGACCTATGGAAGTACAGTCTTTGGGAGGAGCCAAATATTTTCTAGAGTTTCGAGATGATTAAGAAAAATGTTTGTATATTTCTTCAACAAAAAATAAGAAGTAGCAGAAGCCCTAAAATGTAATACCAAATTTTTAGGCTTTTCTAAACTCGAAATTTTACTTCATGCGCTACGCGTATATAACACTAATTTCAAGTGAAGTTCAATATATACTGCTTAAGCAATGTTCTAAGCGACCAAACCAAATTTTCAGGCTTTTCTTAACTCGACATTTTACTTCATGCTTAATCAAGGATTAGAAACATTCGTTTGTAGCTTCAAATTTACCTTATAAAAAAAATCAGCAAATGCTTTAAAATGCATACGCTGAACATATCCCGAATGTATACTTGAAAGAAAAATTCCCTGTATGTTAATGACTGCAGCCCCACTAATAAAAAATCCGACGGGCAGCCACTGTCATAGCAATGCAATATTTATATATTTATTCAATTAACGGAGTTCATTTTAAATTATACTTAATTTTAAATCTAAGTAATACTACTTTCATATGGCCAGGTTTAGTGATTATCATTCCATATATGCAAAAAGTGCAATCTACGAAAATTAAAACTTTATTAAATGCTTGTGAAAGGCGAGAATAACGGATGTGTGTAGAGTTGACCTTATTTCTGACAATATACCCGGCGCTTTCACCATTTTTAGTAACTATTTTAAATGAAAAATAATACAAATAATATTGATTTTTTTATCATTCCATGCCAGATCAAAGTTAAACAAACCCAGTAAAATAAAATTTAATACAAACAACTCTAAACAAAATAAATATAAACAACTATTGTCCAAACAAAATATATATAAAACCATACATCGAAAAACAATTTATCTAGAAAAACATACAAACATATATCAGTTTATTTCAAAATAGATTTACTACTAAGTGCCGTAATGAAAAACTAATACCGTTTTAAAACATTATATCTCCCAAACTGTATTATTAAAAACGTGGCCTCATTTAGAAGGTATAATTTTTGCTTGTATGTTTAATTAAAATTAATTTTCTATCACAATTAAATAAAATTCTTTAAATAAATGATTAGAGAATTTGGATTTTTTGATACAGTTATTAAGTAGGAAAATAAAATGAAATTTTATGATCTCACTGATATTAAAAATAAAGCACTTACATTTTTTATACGATTTTTATTTATAATACACAGTGCGTCTGTTAAATTCCAGCACTAGTTGTGAAAAACGTAATTGAATAGTCATTCGAAAAATGTGTGCCTTAACTCATGTTGTGGAATGCCCTTAATGCTCGTGAAGTTGATGTTTAAATGGTTGGAATGTCGTAAAAAACATTCTTTCAATTTTAATTTCAATTTTGAGAATAAAGAGAAGTCCCACAGACTTAATGTGTATATTAGTACGACTTTTGTTTATAATTTATTTATACCACTTTCATTTGTAATAGAAGAGGTATAATAAATTTAAGTTATTTCTTCATATCAAAATTGAAAATGTACCACGAAGTGAACGCCTTCAAAACCCAAGAAATACTGATATTAACGAATAATTTGTAATTATCATAAATAAAAGTAGTGTAATAAAGTTAAGTTATTTCTTCATAACAAAATTTAAAATGTACCACGAAGTGAACGCCTTCAAAACCCAGAAATACTGATATTAACGATATTGTTTGTAATTACACTAAATCCGATACTAAGTAAAGAACCTCTTGGGAACAAAAATAAATCCTCTTACCTTGGAATATTTCCTCGGAGCGGATTTAGCAGAGGTAAATAGAAAAGTGAATAATTTACGAAATTCTACTCGTGGGAAAAATCGAGCTGGACCTGAGGCGAGCCAGTCTACTGCTGATAAGCTCAAAGTTTTTACATTCGCATTGTCTAGACTAGACGGTTTATTTTTTGCGTGTGGAAGTAATCTAGATTATTAATAACTCTAACAATCGCAGTTAACTTAATTAAGTTTACTTACTATTTCGTGAAAGATTTATTCATTTGCTGTCTGGAATGTACTGAAATGATAGACAATAAAACACTTTTCGCTTTGTTTGTATAACACTTTTTATTGAATCTGACTGCAGTTTCGACAAATTTAGCTTGTCATTATCAAACACGAAGTAACTAAAACTAAAGGTTTTACAGGTATTTATACAGTATTACAAAACAGCGGTAAAAATGGGGGTGTACATTAGGTCTTTCTAGTTGTTAATTAAGGGAATTCCCAGATTAGCACGGGCTTTGTGTATTTTCAGTGCTTCTAGCAAATTTATTTTACGACCTTTTTCGGCATGATGGATTATAGTAAGTATATCTTTTTCTACTAAAAGATGTTTTGCGATAGATGACTTATCACTTTGTTTTAGCCGAAAAGAGCGCAAATGTTCTCTCAATCTTGTGTTGAAATTACGACCAGATTGGCCAATATTCCAGATTTATTAAATTTATCTAATTTAAAATTAACCTGCGCAGATTGTCAAGGGTATACGGGTATATATGGCCATTTTTTAGGCTTTTATAAACTCAAAATTTTACTTCATGCGCCACGCGTATAAATCACTGAAATATTGTAAACTTGCACCTAACAATATTAAAGAAATAAAACTCATGAAACTCATCAACATTAATGAAATTCAGTTAGAACTTTGTATAAGAATATTTATTTAAACAAACTTTCTTTTAAAATTTACCTACGCGGATTTTTCTTTGATTTAGTTACTACTTACTAAATTCTTGTGAGCAAGAAAACCTATTTTAAACCATAATCGCAGTTTAAAATCACTGATATTAAAAAGTAGCAATCACAAGTAGCAATGTGATTCAAAAGTAGAATCTCTAATTTCTTATACACTACGTTTTATTTAAGTATAGCCGTAGGGATTTACATGGTAAAAAATGTACCCCATGTTAACTTTTGTTGTCGTACAAATTTAAAAAAAAAAATTGGTTTTATTGAAAAATCAACATTTTTTCTACGGAATGTTAAATGCTAGAAGGACATAAACATGTTAGATTTCTTTATTTTCGCTTTCAAAATTAAAATAATAATACAAATAATTAAGCCAAAAAATCAACTTGGCGAAAATGTCATAATGTAAATATTTGTTTAGATAAATTTGAAAGCTAAAATAAAGAATTCAGACATGTTTATGTCGTTCTAACAATAAACATTTCGTAGAAAAGCGTTTGATTTATTTATGAAAACAAAAAATTGTTTCAAATTTGGATAACAAAAGTAAATCCTTATGGCCAAAAGTAAATCCCTATGGCCATACTTAAATAAAATGACGGTGTACGTCAGAATCTCTAGAATGCGCCACAACACAACTATATTATCGTTTAATAGTTAGGAACGCAAATGATACCCCCTTATAAATATGTTTTTTAATCAAAAACACTGGACAGGCAAAGTTATATTAAGAAAATCCACCATTTTGTTTTGTAAATAATGTACAGTAATAAGGGAGGATTTCTCCCATTCCGTTATAAAGTGTACGAAAAATTGTGGAGGATTTGCGAAAAGAAAAGGGAGGGAGCGCAGTGGCGGAGGAAGGAGAATGATAAATTTGTCTATTACTCGGGCACGGTTGTTTTACATTGGGCGAAATCATGGATGCAGTCGCGCTCCTGAAATCCACAAATTTTTCCACATTACATATTACCTGCTCCCTTTCCTTCTCCCATTTCCATCCCGGGAGGGAAAACGCGGGATAAGTGAGCGAACGGGTGGCTCAGATTTCCGTGTAATTTCATGAACAGAATAGGAATGTAAACACGTAAGAGTGGAAAGAGAGAGGTGAGATTTTATAATCCTAAAGTAAATTAGATGATTCGGAGTTGTAGGGTTGGTATTACTAAAAATAACTGCTCACTGTGTAATTTTATAACAAGAAAAATTTAGTGTATTATATTCGAAATGAAAACATTAAAAACTAAACCTATTAGAAGCCGCCGATATTTTCAAAAATTCAAAGAACCCCGACATTAATCTCCTAAACGAGCAAACAGATATTTTGTTTTCGCCGTTCTTTAATACCCTTAATCCATAATCCTGTACCCATAATTAGTGTCTCCGAAAATCAAGCTATCTGTAAATAACCCCCAACCCATGTGCATGTCCGAAAATTGTATTACTTCATAATGACACTGATACTGTCGAAACTTAAATCGTAAAAATATTTATATGTAACACCTGTATATATATAAATTGATAAAAGCGGTAAAAAACACAGTATAGATTAATTTAATTTTGATATGAATTACCACGTAGTAACGGTCAAAACCGTCGTGATATTTAAAAATACGTGTTTATTTCCTACATACACTCAGTTAATTTCTACAATAAATATTTTATGAAAGTTTTTTTTTTAATTTCGCAATTACAAAAAACGCTTATTATTTATGCGCATTATTTATTTACCTGTAATTGGTTAGAAGTTAGTTGTTTTCTCTATTTTGTTAACCTACTCATTAAACAAGAAAGAAAATACAATAACAATTCCTTTGAACTATACATACTACGCTGTAAAGCCTTTGTTGTATTTGAAAAAATCGATTTGAAGCTACTAACGAGTATTTATACTCCTTGAATAAGCATGAAGTACGAGGGGTAATCAAAATACACGTTTCATTGCAGGCATTGTAACCTTACTAGGTTACAATGCTTGCAATGAAACGTGTACGTTTTGTAACCTTACTTTCTTATCAACCCTCGTAAAATATTGACTTTAGAAAAGCCTGAACACTTGTGAAGTTTAAAATATATTGCAGAAACAGTATGCTAAAGTAGCATATTTTGAACCTCACGTTCTGTCAGTATTTTATACGCACATTTTGGCTGGTATCACAATAAACAATACTGATTTTCATATATTAGATTGATTTTAATTTGAAGATCTGAAGATCCTGAATAATCCCAATAGATGAATAACATAAATTAATAAAATCAGATAAACAGACAAGTATTTTAAAAACATGTTGTATTTATAATAGGATTGATTTCACATTATTATTTATAATTGAATTATATAACAATGAAATATTATCATTTTAAAAATATGTTATATGGGATGATCGGATTTTACTTTAATATTCATACTTGAATGTATCTATGAAATGCCTATTTTTTAACCTAACCTATATAACATTAAATAACTGCTGTATAATATGCTTTTGTACTCGAATGTCATGCTCGTGCATGCATATCCTGTTTCCGTTCATGACAGCCTTCGGGTAATCGAAATTACAGAAACATCCGAAATTAATCTATAATTCTATTTCCCTGGTGGATGAGCCGGGTTCAACAGAAATAATATAGTACGGAATGCATTTTGATTAACATACGAAATAATTTTATTTCTAATAGTTCCATTCGTTGTCAATGTGATTGGAAATTAGTAGAAATATACGAAACAAGTATTACGAAGAAACAATACAAAAAAATGCAACCAATCTAAATTTGAGAGATAATTGAAGATACGATATTATTGTTCTAAAATTGAAAACAATAGAATTATATATTATATTATTAAAAATAATTCAAATAACTGGAAACAAAATTACAGAAGCTTGAATTTTATTAAATTTCGCAAAATAACTGTTTAAATTTTACACGCTTTGAAAACAAGTTAGCGTCAGATTTTACTGATAATCATAGTGCTTATTAATACATGAATACATTTTGTTTCAATGACTGTAGAAATATGATTTAACATGCAATAACAAAATTACGTAAGCTTAAAAATAAACATTAATAGAATTGTCTTTAATATCGTTATAGTTAAATGCTAGTTAATTTCTACTATGCCAGTACAAACACGATAAAAACATTTTTATTAATAGAATAAAATTTACATGTTATTAGTTAGCTTTAAACTATTGATAGATTAAACGTCTCAACATCGCATTTTTATGTGTATCAACCTCATTTTAATTAAATTTGAACCATTTAGAGCAGCGTTTCTCAATGGGGTCGGTATCGACCAAGGCTGGTAAAATAGAATATAGAATAGGTTGGTCCACACCCGCGCATGTGCAGTAGTAACTGTCAGTGGGTGGTAATATAATAAGAATAAAAATTAATAGAAGTTATGTCAAACGTCGTTTACGTCAAGAAGATCGAAATAAATTAATCAGAATCGCAGATAATCTGGTATCTGTCATTAATTGAAAATGAAATATGTCAGTGAGTAAAATTTTTCATCTGTTGCCTCGCAACTGCATAAACAAGCAGGTAACATGGTAAGGCGGCAAATGGACCAACCTTCTCAATATGTATTTTACCGACTTTGGGTATCGACCCCCTAAAGGTTGGCTGATGATGGTTAGGGGATCGATTGGGGGTCAAGGGGTCGAAACTAAATATAATATATAGACTACGAATGATATCGCTGCTTTGCTTTGCTAATGGCACAAGTGAAATTTGTAAATTTTTTAGGAAGAGCCTGCAAAAGTTTACAAGACACTGTTATTCAAATATTAAAGTCTCTATCTTCAGTTGATTTAGCTTATTTTTTGCACGAATTTTTATTTGTCTCGTAAAGCTGTATTCATTAAATAACTGTATTAAAAAAACACTTTTTTTAGTTGTGTCAATATCAAAGAAAAGTAGCGACATTGAGTCATTTTGAACCTAATATTTCTTCAATATGATCTAAGCAATCTTCTTATTAACAAATTTATTTTTTCTTGTGTCAAGTGTCGTTGTTGTTCAAATGTTGGCTGGCGCCGACTAGTGTCAAGTGTCATTCTTAGTTCAAATATCGGTTGGCGCCGACTTATGTCAAGTGTCATTATTGTTAAAATGTCAGTTGGCGCCGACTAATATCTGCTGTCTTAATGAACTTATGTCTGAGCCGATAAATGACATATCAAATTTTAAAATTTTCAAAAAATTGAAAAGTGGTGAAATGTCAACAATCCTTAAAAATGCGGCAATTGTTAAAAAATGTGTTTAAAATTTTCAATATTTTAAATTTCGTTTATTGCGCATATTATATTATTTTTTATGAAATGAGAAGAATATTTTAAACTTTACAATAAATCAGTGTTTTATACGCGTGGCACATGAAGTAAAATTTCAAGTTGAGAAAAGTCAGAATTTGGATTTTGACGCTGCGCGTCCAAATTCAAATTCTTTGGTGTTTTCTCTCAACTCTTCTTTTTTTCATTCGAAGTAAAATTCTTCATGCTTAGTCTGGGAGTGGAAGACACTCGCTCAACAATTGTCGATGCTTATTTTGTGTTTTTCTGTTTTATACAAAAAATGCGTTATTAAGAATAGTTGTGAAATGGTGAATTCTAAAAAAAGCGAGTCTTCACCAAATCGAATAGGAATACCAGAATTTGAAACATCCCTGGTATGAACCAATTGACAAATAGCAATACCTTGAGAAGGTTTTGTTTAGAATCAACAAGAAATAAATAGATTAAAATTCACACAATAGTCAAAAACAGTGTTTAAAAATGCAAATCATTTCAATTTCAATTGATACGCATATTATATTATTTTTTTATGAAATGAGAAGAATATTTTAAACTTTAGAACACATCAGCTTTTTTTATACGCGTAGCGCATGAAGTAAAATTTTGAGTTGAGAAAAGCCAGAATTTGGATTTGGACGCTGCGCGGCTAAATCCAAATTCTTCGGGCTTTTCTCAACTCGAAATTTTACTTCATGCTTAGTCTGTGAGTAAAAGACACTCGTTCGACAATTGTCGACAGCATATTTTGTGTTTTTCTGTTTTATACAAAAAATGCGATATTAAGAAAAGTTGTGAAATGGTGAATATTAAAAAAAGCAAGTCTTATTTCATTTCCTTCGAATTCTTTAGAGAAACACATTTTCAGTGACATTCCCTGTCCCCTTGATTACGCGTTTATTGAAAAGAACAGTTTATCTTTAATTAATTTCTCACTTAACCCGTTATATAATATTTTGAATGAGTATGAATTATTAATTAATAGCCGATAGTTAAGAACAGTTTTATTAAAGATGTGGTGAAATTATTTCCATCGTTTTAGTTTTTACGATTGCGCTTTTAATTATTTCTAGATTAAATATAAAATATTTGCATGTCATTAAGTCGTAATTGAATATATAATGCATATTGGAAATTGAAATTCATGAATTTCAAATACATGTATATTAAATTAAGTTTGAAATTACTAATAAAGTGATTGCATATTAAACTAAATTACTTGGACTAACAAAGTTACTTCCAATACGAAGCCAATTACTTCTACCGACACAACACAAATTACAGTGTAAGTAGTGAGTCAGAAAATAACCCTTGCTAATGACCACTAACATCATTGACAATGTCGTGTGTCAAAACGTGAACGCGAATTAAAGACCGTTGCGGCGCTGTCCCCGGGGTCCTTCCAGTGGCAGCTACATCTTCTATCAACGGTGCTACATATTATTGGAATCGAATTGCCAGTTTTGCTGTACATAATTGAATTTGTCGTTTAATGGCTGGAAACGGATCGCTTCCACTGCGAGAGAGCGATCCGTAATGATGGGGAGAGACGGCCGTGTTTACGGACTCGAATTCGTTTTCTTTTTCCCTCTTTGAAATCATTAGGGGATGCCTAAATTGGGTATTTCAGATCATCTGTGAATAAGGACAGATGCGAGCGATTTTGGTGTATAGAATTGATGTACTTATAACATTAATGATATGTTTTAAGAGATTATTTTACAGAGAATGTTTCTTTCGTGTAAGCACAAGCTGGTTTAGAGGTTATGTCATATCGTATAAGTTTGTGAAATTGATTCTTCCGCTGAATTATTTTCATTGAAATTTAGTTTAAACGAATGATTCCACTCCCAGATTAAGCATGAAAAAAAAATTCGAGTTTAGAAAAGCCCGAAAATTTGTTTTGGTCGCGTTGCGTACATTTTCAGATATTTGTTATGTTTGTAAAGTTTTTAACAAGTATTTTCCACTCTTTGATTAATCCAATTAACGCTATTGATTAAATAATACATCAATCATTAAATATTGACCACCATCACATCTAAGCGTTATATATTTTAAACTTTACTGTAATTCAGTGTTTAATACGCGTGGCGCATGATGTCAAATTTCGAGTTTAGAAAAGCCCCGTGAAAATTTGTCGGGTCACTGCGCGACCCTTGGCAAATTTTCTACGCGGGGGTTTTCTAAACTCGAAATTTTACTTCATGCTTAGTCTGGGAGTGGAAGACATTTATTATTTTAAAATATGTCACAAGTATTAAAATGCTTATCGTAACACACAAAGAAAAAAAAAACATGGCGATCTCATTATAGTTTAATTCAAACTCGTGTCAAGTTGGCACACTGACTTATGATAACTGTCATAGTTTAAATGTCGGCTGCCGCCGACTTATATCAACTGTTATTATAGTCCAAATGTTGGCTGGCGCCGATTTATGTCAACTGTCATTATAATCCAAATGACTTATGTCAAGTTGACAAAATGGACTAAATGTCGGCTAGCGCCGACTTATGTCAAACTGAAACGATAGACTCATGTCACCTAGTGATTTACAGTCATTCAGTCTATTGACTGTGGTAATATTTTGTTTGATTATGTCTTTATGGACTGTATTTCGACTATTCTGGTATTATGACTGTAAGTCATTTGATTGATTCTCTTTCAATTTCGAAAAAGCAAATCTTGCATGTTTTCGCTACATCTCAGTAAATATTGATCACCATCACATCTAAGCATTATATATCATAATATATTTTAAACTTTACTGTAAATCAGTGTTTTATACGCGTGGCATATGAAATAAAATTTCGAGTTCAGAAATTGTTTTGACCCATCATATATAAACATGTTAATTGCAGTTGCTTTTCAGACCATTGTCGAATGGACTTAATGCCCTCATTATTTAATTTTAATTGAAATTTCTAACTGCAACAGATAATTTGATTTTGCTGCTGATTTTCTATCCAAAACGAAAAACTATATTCCACCATTCATTGTTTTAATTACTGAAATTGGAACAATTATTATTCAATTCGAACAAACGCTTTGTGTATTTAATAGATGGTATTTATTATTTAATTAATCTGAATAGTGAATACACACTCGAACAATAAATGGAAAACATTGCGAATAATTGAATATGATGTAAATTTACTCGGCATAGTAAAAGTTGCACAAGTCTCAGTGAGTTAGCATTCGGCTTGAGTTTTACAGACTACAACTAAGGATGGATGGCGGGCTTTTTTAGTTGTCAAAGATTCGGAGCTTAAAGTTTTTAAAAGTCGAGTCGAGAGTTGGCGCGACGCCCTTCCCGAATGTATTTAAAAGCGATATTTCACTCTGGGCCTGAACTGAGATTATCAGAAATTGAAAAGTCTAGTGTCAGATTAAAACGTTGGATTATCCTGACGTTCTTTTGTTTAATTGAATTAAAAGGTTTGTAGACATTAATACATATATGAGTTTGTTGTGCAAGCTTAGTGTAAAATATTTGTAAAAGTTATTAAAGTGAGACCAAAAAATAAATGAAGCTAAAATCTAAGAACTACATTAATACTAATACATCTTTATTGTCCAACAGGAAACATATTCTAATAAAAAGACAACATAGTTAAAAATAAAGTAAATTAATTAAATAAAAACAATAAAAGTGCGATTCTTTACGCAAACTACAACAAATTAGTCTTACAAAGGCTAAATCAGTAAATTGGCAATTTCGTTTATACTTATAATAAAAATAATACATAAATAATCCAACATAAAGAAGAACACTTTAAAAATCACAAAATTTCAGTGCTTTATACACCTGGCGCATGAAAATTAATAAAACGGATTTGATATTTACAATTAGAAACTCTAGAATAATGTAAAATGTTAAAGTTTCCAAATAGAAATATTATATAGATATAATTTTTCTTCTTTTATTACACGTATTTGTGGATTTCAAACATTTTTATGAATGTTTTGATATTCTGTTTTTCGGAATCTACTTTTTTAATACATGTTTATTTATTAAGTGTCCACTTTCAACTTTGTTTGTAAACCAATTTATCTGTAATATAAATAAAATTTAAAGTTAATGGATTCGATAGCTAACGCCATCTAATACTCCATAGTGGCATCGTCAATGACACGAATGCACGTTATTGACGATGCCACTATGGAGCATTAGACGGCGTTAGCTATCGAATCTATTAATAGTTTTCACATATTGGCTTGAAATAGTCAGAAATGTTCAGTATTCCTCAGCACTGGGTCGGGACTACACTGAAGAGGACCTTGAAGTCCGAAACGCGTCTGTGAGTATCTGGTGCCGGAATACTGAACACAAATTCAATCTTGATATTTGTTTTCTGGTTTCACAAACAAAGTTTAGCTCGTTTGTGGACGAAACAGTGACCTGTATATGCACATTGTGCATTTGTGTCATTGACGATGCCACTATGGAGCATTAGATGGCGTTAGCTATCGAATCCAATAATAGTTTTCACATATTGGCTTGAAATAGTCAGAAATGTTCAGTATTCCTCAGCACTGGGTCGGGACCACACTGAAGAGGACCTTGAAGTCCGAAACGCGTCTGTGGGTATCTGGTGCCGGAATACTGAACACAAATTCAATCTTGATAACATTTAAAGTGTTTTTTGTTTTGATTTCTGTCGTAATATCTATAAATTTTTAACTATTCTTCAATAAATCATTAATCTATCATTTGTTTATATATGAGAACTTATAAAGTTACTATTTTAACTTTTCCATCGAGTAAATTAAATCAATCATATATATTATTGTGATATTTTATTCTTGTTTCAGGTGAGTTTGTTATTTCCAACTTCATGTTACAAGGTAATTTAGTGAATTATTAGTAGTGAATCATTTGTATCCATTAAAACATTACTACATTATGTAAACAAATAGTAATATACAGGAAATTTTTCTTTTAAGTATACATACAAGATGCATACACTGTGCATTTTCAGGCATTCGTTCTTTATGGAAAAGTTCAATTTTCTGTTTCTAACGAGTGTTGTTCACTCCCAGATTAAGCATGAAGTAAAACTTCGAGTTTAGAAAAGCCTGGAAATTTGGTTTGGTCGCGTAGCGCTACGCGACCAAACAAAATTTTCAGGCTTTTCTAAACTCGAAATTTTACTTCATGCGCCACGCGTATAAAAGACTGAAATATTATTAAGTTAGAAACACACTAAAACATTACTTTGAAATTGTTTTAAATAAAAAGTTATACATATAATATTGATTTTATATCATTCCATGCGAGATTAAAGCTAAACAAACCCAGCAGAATAAATTATTATATAAACGACTGTTGTCTAAACATAATAAATTTAACCATACATTGCAAACAATTTATCTAGAAAAACATGCTAACCAATATCAGTTTATTTTAAAATACATTCATTATTAGGTGCCCCAATGGATACTATGAAAAACCAGTATATCTTTAACTTCACAATATTATAGTGTTTTTATACGCCTGGCGCATGAAGTAAAATTTCGAGTTTAGAAAAGCCTGAAAATTTGGTTTGGTCGCGTAGCGCTGCGCGCTACGCGATCAAACCAAGTTTTTAGGCTTTTCTAAACTCGAAATTTTACTTCATGCTTAACCTGGGAGTGGAATCATTCGTTTGAAGTAAATTTCAATGAAAATTATTCCAAACCAGTATTAAGCCTTTTCTAAACTCGAAATTTTATTTCATGTTTAATCGAGGAGTGGATTACTCGTGAGAAGCTTTGTATTGAATGATTTTCAAAAATGCCTGAACAAACAAAACGCATATATCGGGATATGTATACTTAAAAAAAATCCTTATATATATAATGAACCGTTTTAGATACTTATTAAAGATATACTTTTGATGAATATTTGTTTCGTCAAAAAATATAACACCACCCTAAAGATGTTGCTCAACACTACAAGAGGCGTAGTTTGTTTAATTGCTCCAATATGTAGCGACGCCACTGCTTATGTAGGCATAATTAAATGATCATTATTATGTTAATTCAACAAATTCCGCATTATTCCCTATATACTACAGAAACGTCACACACTGCCGAACATTTCCCATTTTCGATTCCGTTTTTTCACAAGTGAGTTATGCCCATTTATCGAGCACACAAAACGCGTTTTTCATTTAATAAAGTCCACGGCCGGAACGCATTTATCGGCACATACCGAGTGGATGTGGATCTGTCAAGAGCACATGTGTCGTGCATACACACACACACACACACATATACAGAGCACTGCAGTCACAAGGGTGAAATAAACTATGTAGAAATGCGCACTGTGCGAATACAGAACACTCGATATTTACTGCAAGCCGACAAGATAGCACCTGACATTATCATCATCATCCTTTATCGGGGCTGGGGTATGGATTGTTTGTTAATGCCAGAATGAATCTTCCACCTTGAGCACGTGAATCGATATGTTCTCTGTTCGTTGTAAGGCTTAATGTGCACTCAAGATAATAACCATTGATCCTGACAATAAATATGTCGGAGATAGTGTGGAGTTTAGATCCAGTCATAGCCTAGGTTTATCTAATAACGTGTTCGGTATTCCGGCTGTTCATTAATCAATGAGATTAAATACGTTTTGGAATATTTATTGCAAATTATATGTGTGGCTTTGTGCGGGTGCCATTAGTTATGATTAGGGAATTTCAATTATTTCAATGCTGCTTAAATAATACTCAATTAATTCAAATATCTATTATAGCAGTAATATCAATTTACTCGCATACAAATAATTATTACTACTATATTTTGTTTACCGCTATATATATACAGGGTGTCAGTATTTCGACAGAATGTATGGGGATCTCAGTTATCTGAAGAGATAGAGAGTCGGTTAGGGCTAAATTGGGGCAACGTTGCGTATTTTAGGGCCTAACAATAATCTGAAAACAATTTTTAAATATATTTTTTTGTTTTCGAGATATAAAAAAAACTGATTTTTTGAAAAATCGTTTTTATTTTTTTATTCAAAAACTACTGAATCTGGACATTTAAAACTTTGACAATATTCAGGCACTTTTTAATGAGGAATCTAGTAGCATATTTTGTTTTAAGAGAACTATAACATTTACCGGGAACCATACCCAACTTTTGTTTTTATTATAGGCGCCATATTGGATTTTTATAATTTTTGAAAGAATATTTTTTTTTGAACTCAGTGATGTATCACACTCATAATTTATTTTAGATTTGATATTTTAAATTATAATATTTTCTTTTTTGCAAAGAGTGCCTTGGAAACAATGACGTCATATCTATTAATCAATAAAATCTTGACAGTAGTCAATCATTGTTAGCAGTCAAAATTATTTATTTACTGTCAATCTTTTGCAATAAGAATAATAAGTGTCGATTATCACACAAAACATAAATTATAAAAATGGTTATGTGTCCATCATAGCACTTTCCCCGTTAAAGATATGATAACCTACATATCAACAGTATGGAAAAGTTGCACCAAGTAAATTTATTCTTCTTTTATTATTGTTATTGCAAAACTATTCACAAGAAAATTAATTCTTCCATTTTCACTACATCTTAATATATATTGGTCATCATCACATTTAGGCGTTATATATTTTAAAATTTACTGTAAATTAGTGGTTTATACGCATGGCGCATGAAGTAAAATTTCGAGTTTAGAAAAGCCCCGTGAAAATTTGTTTCGGGTCGCTGCGCGACCCTCAACAAATTTTCTAAGCGGGGCTTTTCTAAACTCGAAATTTTACTTCATGCTTAGTCTGGGAGTGGAAGACACTTGTTAGTTTAAAATACATCACAACTGGTGATGTATTTTAACAACAATTATGGGTCCTAAGAGTTATCAAATGAGTGAGTTACTCAACTGTTTCCAAGGCACTCTTTACAAATAACAAAAGATTAAAATTTTTGATATTAAATGTACAATAAACTATAAGTATGATACGTCATTGAATTTAGAAAAAAATATTCTTCCAAAAAATCTTCCAAAATGGAGCCCATAAGAAAAACGAAAGTTGGCTATGGTCCCTGGGTAAATGTTATAGTTATCTTAAAATAAAATATGTTACTAGATTTTTCGTTAAAATATTATATTGTTAAAGTTATAAATGTCTGGGTTCAATGGTTTTTGAATAAAAAAATTAAAAAGAAATTTCAAAAAATCAGTTAATTGACAATATCTTAAAAACGAAAGAAGGTATTTCAACTAAAATACGCAACTTTGCCCCAGTTTAACCGACTCTCTATCTTTTCAAATTACTGAGATCCCCATACATTCTGTCGAAATACGGACACCCTGTATATATATATATATATATATATATATATATATATATATATATATATAGTTCAAAGAAACATAGTGAATTCCCGTAAATGTCGTATCTCGACTTGGTTTCCATTTAAATATAATTAAATATTTTGATACTGTTCGAATTTCAATAACTATACGTTTTGGAAAAAAACAAGAGTCTTCGCGAAACTTACTTAGTTTTAACACATTAGCCATCGGAGCGTATATTGCAACACATTCCCTGTGGGCCAAGAGGTTTTTATGTTTTTAGACAATGTATAATGATAAATTAAATTTTACGCTAAGAAAACTCTTTATCAACTATATTTCTAGTATTGATATTAGCAAATAACCTGTACAAGCCAACGTAAATCCACACGAGTTAATATTCTTATTATTATTACTATTATTTAACGCCTAGAGATCGTAACTATCGTGACGTAACTAGGGTTTGCTCTGGCGCAGGCGGATTTTTATACAGCGGTCCCTGCGGACCGTCCTGGCGGTTAACTTATTAAGAGCTGCATTACCGAAAAATATTTTAAATAATACAATGTGCATCATAAAGATAGCAGTGCATGCAACTTGCTTATTTTAAATATATATTATTTGGCTTTAGTTGATATATTTAGTTATAAAACAAAAATGCCACCTGGAGGATTTTCTTGCATAATAAACTGTTTTGCATGATTAACTATATAACAAGAGATT
Source organism: Philonthus cognatus (assembly GCA_932526585.2). Taxonomy (NCBI): domain Eukaryota; kingdom Metazoa; phylum Arthropoda; class Insecta; order Coleoptera; family Staphylinidae; genus Philonthus; species Philonthus cognatus. The sequence continues at coordinate 38,985,332 of OW052243.1, forward strand.
ACCCTTTTTGATGACTATATTAATATTTGTGTACGCAAGAGAAGGCAACAGATGGTATTATCTTAATATATTCAAAATTCCGTAATCTTAAGACGAGCACAAACCCTCCAAATCAGTGTTATTCAAGCGACAACCTGGAGAGAGTATGCATGCGTTGTTGGAAGGGCAGAGGGCGCACAATTTTGAGTATGATTATGCTGCGTAAACAGCGGATGATAGCATGAATATGGAGTATGCAGGAGATTCGCCTCAAGTAATCAAAGCGGTAAAGTCCCTGTCTGGTCCTTCAAGGATCCAGATGTCAGTTTAATGCAACCGAGATCATATTTTCTTGTCCCTCCAGTAATCTGATAATAACTACGACGCCGACGGTTTGATTTACTCCTCTCTTAATTACATCCAACGTATTAATCGTGGATTTCAGCTTTGATTAATCATCCACTGCCATGATGGTATCACTTCTTTCGGCCTTTGTTGCTAACTCTGTCCATATATCCAAGCCGATCGCGACACAAAGGCGTTATATTTTAGTGCACTTACACAATAAATCACGTTACACCATAATATCTATATAGACAGTGTTCGCAGTGTTTAGCGTTGGATGATAAGCTGTGCGCTAAATATATATAAAAAATGCCATCCCCAGGGGGTGGAATTCGGGCTGCAAACATTTTATAGAAGCCATAAAACAATATAATGAATGACCGCACGGATGCCATATATTTACGCTCTCGGACACATCATCTCTAACTTTACTACAATACTTAATTACGTGAGGATAGTTTTTGCAACGATGGCGATTTATGGCCCCGAAACGCACGTATCAACTGGGAATCGGTGTGCAATAAGCGCACACCATTTATCACTTAAAAATCTAGAAACATTATTTATCGTGACAATGCTCTCGTTTCTAATCATTCCTTCAATAACGCGGATTAATGCCACTGCTTTATTGCTTGCCATAAAAGAAATGTCTGCAATTTTAAAAAAGCGAGTATCAGATGACAAACAGCCTTCGATATCATCTTATTATCAATTTTTTGATATGTTTCTATCAATGTGAATCAGTGATGGAAAGATAAAAAGTCTCACTTAAACTAGGAGCATTGTACAGTTGTATGTTGGAACTTACTCAGATTCTGATGAGCAAAAATAAACATTTTGAAAATTTTTGAAGAAGTTCTCGGTTTTTTCTATTTAATCAAATGCCTTTAATAATAATAGTTTAAATGTTTGGTCGCTCCGCGATTAAAACTGATGAAAAATCCACAAGAGTCGATAAATGTAATAAAATTGAAGGATTTTCGTAAATATGTTCGCGAAAGCAACCCGACACATTTTGATACATAGTTAATAATCGTCAAAATGTGTTAATAATTAAGATGGTTAAAAATATTGACAAAATTAATTAATATTGCAAAGTGATAAATCAGCATATACAAAATAATCAAATATTTATTTGTTGTTTTTTAAAAGAGTTCAAATTGAAGCTTTAAACGAGTGTTTTTCACTCCCAGATTAAGCATGAAGTAAAATTTCGAGTTTAGAAAAGCCTGAAAATTTGGTTTGGTTGTGTAGCGCAAAGCGCGATTATCTAAAGATTTACAGTATATACGCTGTAATTGGAATATGTATACTTAAACGAAAAACTCTGCATTATTAACCGAAATCCTGCTAAAGTTTTATGTTTGATTTTTATGTTTTCATGTAAGTAATATAAATGATGAAGATTTTCAGGAAATCCATGTCTATACAATTCCATTTATTTATTTCCAAATAGAAGTTATGATACTTTCATAGACGAGTGAAGTTTAGTCAATACAAAATTATACAAAAGTATAGCAAAAAATAGTAAATAGACAGACTTACAAAAATACAACAAAGGCAAATAAATAATATTTTAAAAATATTTGATTTCAATATAAAAATCTTAAAAAAAATATTTGATTTTTATATTTGTACCTTGTTGATTTCTTCAATTTTCAATAATTTTTCGATGATCAACCCACTTGGTAATGTAAATGAACACTATGGAAATAAAGATTTATTCTATTCTATTCTATAATTTTTCTAACTTATATAATTCTTATCGTTTTCGTAGAATTACTTATTCTAAGCTTTCAATTAGAAGCTTCTAACGAGTGTTTATAATCCCAGATTAAGCAGATCCGAAGTCTGTGGGTATCTGGTGCCGGAATACTAAACACAAATGCAATTTTGATATTTGTTTTCTGGTTTCACAAACAAAGTTTAGCTCGTTCGTGGACGAAACAGTGACTTGTATATGCACTTTGGACATTCGTGTCATTAACGATGCCACTATGGAGCATTAGATGGCGTTAGCTATCAAATCCATTAATAGTTAACAGAGATTGCCGCAAAATTACGAAACATACTAAAAAACTAATTCTTACAATAAAAAGTATGCATATCCCAATACATACGCTGTCAATTTTCAGGTAATTGCTTTTGAAATTCGTCTAATTTGAAAATTTTGATAACTTATTCTACTTTCTCTTTTCTAAACTAGAAGTAAGTAATGCCCTGTATATTAAAATATATAAATTTATTTTAACATTTCATTATTTTAAAAGAAAAGTTCGAAAAACAGCCAAAAGCATGTTTATCACCAGGGTTTTTATAGATTGGTTAAACAGTGGGATTCATGCCTCAATGTTAACGCAGATTTCTTTGAAATTTGTTGAATAGCAATTTTTCACAGCATCTAAACATGTTTCTTTTAAACGTACATAGATACATACAATTCAATGCATGACAGAAATTGCGGATGCACCGGGTGATGCTATTACAATAGAAACCGCACTCGGGTTGGGTGTTAAATATTTACCTGCAGGGTTGCTGGATACGAATTTGCGAATAATCACGTATCGGGTATTCACAAACGCTTTGAAAAGATGACCGTTGTTTGAAATCGTAATCCTTTGCGCTGTAATTATACACAAACAGGACACGGATTTGCGGATCCAGGAACGTATATGGAAATTGTATACTCGATCCCTCTCAGCGCAAATAAAAGTAGTTTCAAGATAAATAGATAGTACACCGCTAATTTATTGCTAATTTCGTATTAGTTCTGTTATAATACATCGAGAGTGTTATTTAGTAAAATAGAGAATTATTAAAAACCATATCTGGATCCTTTGTTTTAGAGATATTCTCTGCATGCATATAAATAATATACGTGTAAAAATCATATTTCAGTTTCCGTTTAAAAATATTTAAAAAAAAACATTACATAAAAAACTAAAACTGTGCCTAAAGATACGGCAATCTTGTTTCCTAGCGTTGAGAGCATTTTCCGCGATGCTGAACCCCAAATCGATGATACAATGCCCGAGTGGTGCCTTCCAATGCTAAGATAATTTTGTTTCCGGTTTAGAGATATCAACTAAAAATACTCGTTTATCCTAGTAAACATGTACAAGGCATAGGATGTTATGTTAATTAAAATTAGTAAAATAATATATGAAGTTCTAATGCACATCTTTTATGTCAATATTTAATCAAATCATTTTTTTCCGATTTAGAGATATCAACTTAAAATACCTGTTTATCCTAGTAAAAATGTACAATGCACAGGATTTTATTTTAATTAAACTTAATTAAAACAATACGTGGAGTTCTAAAGCACAGCGTTTACAACAAAATTCAATCAATCAATTTTAAACAGGGAATTAATTAACTTATATTTATAAAGTGCTCTTGTGTTTCAAGTTGTGAATTTGTATAATGAATTTGTTTAATTGAAACAAATCATACAAGTATCTCAATATTCACTCTATATATTCATTCATCAAGTTAATTAATGATTTTAATTCATAGAAGTACTAATAGATAATTATTTTGTATGAGTTTTTTTTAATGCCGTTAATTGAAGCTTTTTTCAAATTACAGATGTGTACAAAATTGTAAACAAATAAATTGTTTTTAAAAATAGAAAAAAACTAACGCTATTGATTTGGATATTATTGATAATAAGTGCTTAGCACTCGAAATGTACCATCGGTGGACATAAACTGTTGGGACAAATCGAAAATTGGGCAACGTCAAATATAACAAAATTTATACCGGTTAAGTCATATTTTTTAAGGAAAGGTTATAATATGGAGTGACGATTAAAATATTTAAATAAGATGAAAAGAAAGGTTCAAAGATTGACACACTTAACAAATTTTACGTGTCCCAACATTTTATGTTCACCTAACGAACAAAAATAAAAGCGAAGTAAGGACAAAAAGTGTTTTATTTCGACATGTTGTTTATTTCAATATTAATATATAGGAATAAATAGCATGCAAACCATTAGTATCGGTTTTGAAATTGATACAAGAATTTTGTTTGTAAATGCAGAGCATTTCTAATAATAATCTAGATATATAATTTCTTTCCAAATCTAAAATTTTAGTGTTATCAAAATCTATTCATGGTTATTTGATTTTGAATGGATTATTATTAATAATAATAATAATAATAATACCTGAAGTGTAAAATTTAATCCCCAAAAAATGCCCCCATTGATGACCGTTTCCCAAAACCTTAATTTACCCCTATTAAAAAAACAATAAGAATCCTGGCTACACTGGTTTAGTAGATACATTATTATCTTGGAATTGCAACAAATTATTTCCATTAACTCGTGTGCTCCAAGAAAACGCCTTATCATAAAGCTTAACAATCCTTCGTATATTTCTATATTTTATTTAATCCGTTTTGCGAAGAAATAGATGTAGCGTAATGACTACTTACTTATCTACATTACCCCTCTGAAAAATCCATTTTGTTTCATAAATGAATCTCCGAGCTTTGCAGTGTGTTTTTTTCCTTTTTTACCCAGGTATTTGTTTCGTCTTTTTTCAGTCTTTTCAAGCTCCGACGATGAAAGACGAGTCGTGGGGAGCGCTTTAAGCTTTACTTCTCCCACTGGTGTTGCTCCTTTTTACCCCTTTTAGATTGTAACATAATCGCCACATAAAAAAACACGAAAACACGGCTATTTCATAATGAGTTTATCTGTTGTTTTGTTTTTTTATTAAATTATATATAGTTTAACTTATTTTAATATACAGGGTGTTGAATGGGTTACATACTTTTTCTATTAATTGTACATATCCCGATGTATACGCTGGAAAATTTTAAGCATTCATTTGTTTTAAAAAAATATATAGTGAAGTTTCAAGTGCTTCTATTCTTTGATTAAGCATGAAGTAAAATGCAAAAATTAGTCTTCATTCTCTTGTCAATAGCCTCTACTTCTGTTTCACATAGTTATCTCCACTTTTAGTAACATCGGGTAATAAAAGATGACTATCAGGTTTTGAACTTCACTTTAAATCAGTGTTTAATACGCCTGGCGCATAAAGTAAATATTTCGAGTTTAAAAATGTCTAAAAATTTGGACCAATCCAAATTTTCAGGCTTTTTTTTTAACTCGAAATATTTACTTATGCTTAATCAAGGATTACAAGACACTCATTAGAATGTTATCGAGAACTTAAATACAAACCGATTTATTTTATATTATGTACTATTATTGAAAGTGGGGAGTAAAAGTTGACAGTTGATTGAAAAATAGCTCGTTTTGAGAAGATACATTTTGATATTTATACAATAATTTCGAAATCCTAGAATAGATTTAAAACAATAATTCATTTTAGCGAACATTTTAATATCTTGCTTGATTTATCCGCAAAACATCTAATAATTAATAGATTGTTTTTCAAAAATTGTAAATTCTTTAAAAACTTACATATTTTGTTCAAATTAAATGCACTTCAACTGCAAAGTTAGAATATTTCAAAACATAATAATGTACATCATTCTTAAAAATGACATTAAGCCAAACCTAGCTGAAAATAACATAATATATTAGTAAAACAAACCAAGTGAATTCAATTACAAATCTATATATTATAAAACACCCACTTCCCACTGAGCATTTTAAATATTGCACGAATATTGAACATGATAATAAAATAAAACATTGTATTCAAATTATTACAACAAAGTTTTAGCAACGTTACAAACATTGTATAAACGTTTTTCGTGCAATATTGATTTATATACATTACCGAAACACAACGTTATATAATCATTACAATTTGGCTTTTATGCAACATTGCATTGTAAACATTGGATATATTTTGAAAATGGTAACATTGCATTTTTAACATTGTATAATTGTTGCAACTGTTGCTGTAATGCAGCATCGTGGTTTACATATTTCATGGACTTGCCCCAATTATATGCTGTAAATCTTCAGATATTCGATGTTTTTTTTTAAGAGTTCAACTGAAAGCTTTAAACGAGTGTTTTTCACTCCCAGACTAAGCATGAAGTAAAATTTCGAGTTTAGAAAAGCCCCGTGAAAATTTGTCGAGGGTCGCGCAGCGACCCGAGACACATTTTCTGGGCTTTTCTAATTTGAGCGTCACCCTCGACAAATTTTCTACGCGGGGCTTTTCTAAATTCTAAATTCTACTTCATGCTTAGTCTGGAAGTGGAAGACACTCGTTAGTTTGAAATATGTAACAAGTGTTAAAATGTGTATCGTAACTGTCACAAAGAAAAACAATAACATGGCGATCTCATTATAGTTTAATTCAAACTCGTGTCAAGTTGGCACAATTGATTAAATGTCGACTTGCGCAGACTTATGTCAACTGTCATTATAGTCCAAATGTCGGCTAACGCCGACCTATATCAAGTTGACACGATGGACAAAATGTCAGCTAGCGCCGACTTATGTAAAGCTGAAAGGATATAGTTGTCAGTCAACCCAATGACTGACATTCACAAATTTTTGATTCGAAAATGTTCGCGAAAACAATACCTTTCCTTTGTTTTGCATATGGAAGATTTTTTTCTTGATGTAAAAATATTATCCGGCAAAAATGTAGGCCAGATATTTGCGACCTCAATTTTCTATAAAAGAATATTATCGCGTTAAGTTAATTAACGAAGTGCAGGAAACGAATGTGAATGTGAAATGTTGGTCAAAAATCGAAAAAAATACCGGTACTTTTTGGAAAATAAGTTTAACGATTAACCGGTACATAGGTATTTCGGTTTACCGGTATTCCAATCCCTAGTTAACAGCTTCAAATTAAACTAAAAAAAAAAAAAAACAACGAATGCTTGTACATTTATCATAACATACAGGGCATTTTTCTTTTGAGTTTACATATCCTAATAATTACAGCGTTTTTTAAATTTGGGAATTCGTTGTTTCAAAGCGGTTAATTTGAGGCTTTTAACGAGGGTTTTCCACTCCCAGACTAAGCATGAAGTAAAATTTCGAGTTTAGAAAAGCCTGAGAATTTGGATTGGCCGCGTAGCGAAGCGGAGCGGCCAATCCAAATTAGGCTTTTCTAAACTCGAAATTTTACTTCATGCGTCACGCTTAAAAACACTGATTTACAGTGAAGTTAAAAAAGCACACATATGCAACAACGATTACAGGCAACCTAATATATATTGTTATTAGGTTGCCTATAATCACTGTTTTAAACAATTTATTCAGCGCAGAATTTGACCTACGTTTTATTCATATCTACATATTAGATTGCTAAAGCCGTGTATTTTAAACTTTACGATATTTCAGTGTTTTATCCGTGTGGCGCATGAAGTAAAATTTCGAGTTTAGAAAAGCCTAATTTGGATTGGCCGCTCCGCTTCGCTACGCGGCCAATCCAAATTTTCAGACATTTCTAAACTCAAAATTTTACTTCATGCTTAGTCTGGGAGTGGAAAACCTTCGTTTAAAGATTCAAATTGAAATCTTTAAAAACAACGAATGTCGTAATATATACAGTGTATGCATATGTATACCTTAAAGATAAAGATAAATATTTAAAAATCACATTTATACGCGCACAGTTGTGATATTTTATTGTAATAAAATGTTATGTTTAATAATGAATATGAAATATCTTCAACAATTTAGCTAACATTCGATAACGTAAACAAAAAATCCTAATGAAGTAGTATAAAATATAATTTAGCAAATTTAAGATCAAGAAATAAAAACGTTTTAGACAAATTTACCGTTTAAAACATGTTTTATACAAATTTAAGATTTAAAACATGTTTAAAACATAACCGTTCAAAACACGACGGCTGATTTTAAACATGTTTAAAATACTGGTTTAAAACAAAGTGTTTTAAACATAACAACTCTGAAGAAAATACCTTAAAGAAAAGTTGTAGCATAAATTTCAAATCTGTAATCATAGGACACCTCTCGTAAATTCTACTACATATACTTTATTGATCTAACACCTGGTTCAGTATTATATTACACAAATAAGTAATATATATTTGAGTGCCATTAATTATTTTCTACCTCTACCTCTCGTGAATTGTATTATATATATACCTAATTGATTTAACACCTGGTTCAGTATTATAACCTATCTTAAGAAATAATAAATATCTGAGTGCCATTAATTATTTTCTGAATTAAAAGACAGGGACAATCGCATACCACAATCATATATCTCTTATTTTTATATATTTTTTTTCTTGTTGTGGAAAATACGCGCAGAAATATCAGCGGAAATAAATTATAGCCGAATCCCGAATGGGTCATAAACAAGCGTTAAGGACATTGTGTAAAATAAAACGAAAAAACGCCAATGGCCGCCGAAAAATGGGAATTTACATCCGGGCCACTACACTTCCATTTCAACCTGCATACCAAAAAGGAAAATAGTTCTTTTCCCCGGGCCGCGATTTACGACGGATTCGCTTGTAATAACGCATAAATCCACGTTATCCTCACAATCTGCGCCAAATTATTTTTGTTCCACTTTAAGCCGCCAACGTTTGGAAAATTAATGGAATTTTCAAGTCGTTACTAAATGACTGTGTAATCAAACACTTATTTTAGTTTTCAGTGGTGGCCCGCCACGAAGGGCATGGTTTATTCAGTTCATTATTATTTTGTATGTCATTTTTAATATTAACTGTATCGTATGCTCAATAAAAAATAACCTCTAGAGTGCCATGATTTTATCTTTTTTAAAATTTAAGTTAGCTACACGCTTTAGGAATTGACATACAAAACGTCAGACATAATAATTATAATGTATAATTTCAGAGTTGCCAACTTACAATATTTGCCATCGCACTGTAAAGATTTTATTTTATTGAACATACGATACAATAAAATTCGTATAAACGTTTTTGTTAAGTATTAATCTTAATCCTAAATTTAATGACTGATCATACGATAAAACTTAAACCTACCCTTATTAGTATTTTATGTTAAGGTCAGGATCAGATTAAACACTTCCCATGTAACCTTCACGTTTACTACAACCCCTAGCTTTTTATTGAAAACTACATTACGTGCTTATGATCCAATCAGCTCCAAAAGATCGTGGAGGACGAAAGCGCAGGAAATTAATAAATAATTGACCGCCTCTGGCCGATGCGCACCGATTCAATCCCCCGGGTCCGGATATTTATATTTATTCACGTTCTTTACTAAACGTAAACGTTATCACTTTTAAAACACCCCTTAAACGAGATTAAGGGTGGGAATTTATTATTTTTACTCCGCGTATTTACCGATACCACACCGGGGTGGCTAATTAAAAATGCCAGAGGCGTTGCTTCCAACCCTCCAAGTCCAACTCCTTCCCGTGAACAAACAAACAAACAACATCGAACTGCCTTATTTTTGGCCCGAAATACGGATAGAAATACTCAATATATACTTTTCTACGTGACTTAAGGATCTTGGCTTTTTTTCTGAATACACAATCTAAGTTGTAATTAGGTTTTGAAATTCTTTTCTAACAAAGTTACTGTAATTAAAATCGTTCATTTTCTGTAAAGAAATTCGATTATTTTACTTTTGTGGGTATTTTTTATATTATTAATACCTAACAACTTAAATTATTGGAAAAAATATTAAATGTGTTCGTATTTTTCAATCATATTGATTTAAAACATTAGCAAACTAAATGAACATGAATTTCCCAATTATTATCTGCTGAATATGTCAAGAAATATTACTACTATATTATCTTTATTGAAAAATAAAGAAATACATTATAATAAAATACAATTTATAATAAATAAATATATTTACCTACGCCATATCTAGTAACCGCATCATACCACACTGTCATCTTGATGCGTATGATTGACATTACCTACACATACACGTAATAGCTTTAACAAGTAAATTAAATGCTGACAGCTAAACAGCTGATTGGTTACCGCACAACCAAATGACATTTCTTTGATGTATATTGATCAAGTAGTCATGTAGTTTTTATCAATGTCATGTTGCTTTAAAAAATTATTGAATAAATAAGTTGTTCGTTCATGCTCATTGTTTATTTTGTTAGGGCGTAGGTAAAGTATCGTACGTTTCTCGAGTGGTATGGCAATTACATACTCGCGGAATACTGCACTCACCGCTGCGCGGCTCGTGCGCAACATATCCGTTCATATGTAACATGCTGCATACCACTCTCGTGACGTAATATATTATTACGCATAATTTTTTACTTCAATCTCTTACAAGGGCTGTCGATTATAGGTCTTTCTGCCCTGTGCTATGTGTATGTGTGTGTGTTGTTTTACGTTGATTTCAAGGTGGGAAAGTAGGATAAAAGGAGAAGATGTATTCATTTAGGGTTCTAGGTGGGTTTTTGTATTTTGGGATGATGTCGTGGTTTCTAGGGATGCACATTTTTTTAAGTGGTCATAATTCGACTCGTTACATGCAAATCGTTCTGCGAGAAATCGACGTCTTTGTTTTATTTGGGTAATTTGTGTTTTTTCGTAAAGGAGTACATTGGATGGGCGGTGGAGGAGATTTTGAGGGTGTTTTGTAAGGGTACAGAGGGAGGTTCTTTCGACTACTTCGAGGTTGTTACTAGTGACTGCATGGATTTATATAAAGGATTGAGCTGTAGTCTAGGATGGGACGGCAAATCATTTTATAAATTTTGGTACAGGTGTTGGTACTAATTCCTTGATTCTTGTATGTCGGGCAATGGAAATGTTTCGCTCGCCTTACGATGTTTGCTTTCATATCGAAGGTGTGTTTTTTAAAGGACAGTTTTGGGTCTAACAGAATTCCTAGGTATTTACATATATAGTAGATCCGTTAATGTTTATGGAGAGAGGATTATGTGGTATGTGATGATAGAGTAAGAATAGTTGGGATTAATTTTAAGCCTCCACTTGGAAAACCAAGTAGCTGATTTGTTTATAAAATCTTGGAGAGAGAGTTAAGGGCTGAGGCTAGGGTTGATGAATGGGTGATTAAGGCGGTATCATCCGCAAACTGTAGGGGATAACAGGTTGGATTTATAAAGTTGGGATTAGGATGGTATAAGTTGAAGCAATATATATTGTATAATAGAGGAGATAGAGGGGAGCCTTGAGGAACACCTTGTTCAGGATGGAATGTCGAGGATAAGGTTTGTCGTATACGGATTTGAAGTTTGCGGTTGAAAAGAAAGTTTTGGATTAGGTTGATAAGGTGGTTGGGTAGTTCAAGGATACTGCATTTATATAAAAGGCCCCGATGCCAAACGGAATCGAAGGCCTTAGATATATCTAGGAATAGGATGGCAGATTTTTTACCTTCTAGGCGCATTGTTTGGCAGTTGGATGAAAGAATGTTTAAGGGTAGGGTTGTGGAGCGATTTGGAAGGGAGCCATATTGGTAGATAAGGATATGGGGTAAAACATGGCTGAGTATTTTTTGTTTGAGGATTGATTCGTACAGTTTCCCGAGTACGGGCAGTAAGGTAATGGGACGGTAGTTGTTTGAGTGTATAGAATCGGTTTTGTGGATGCAGCTGATTATTCCGTGTTTCCATTCAGAAGTAAAGATTTTATGAGTATAATTAATATTAAGGATTTTTAGGATACATGTATGAATGAAATGTGGAAGTGCTTTCAATATTAGTCAGTGTACTTTATCATGTCCAGGTGCTGTATTTTTTTTTTCTTGTGGAGTTCCGAAAAGTACGTCTCTTCGTCCAGTCTGTCAGGAGGAAGGAGAGGTAGGGGTTCTAGGAGGATGCGGTTTTCGAACCACTTGTTTACGGTTTCAAAAAAGTTCAAATTTGGTTTGGTCGCGTAGCGCTACGCGACAGGACCCAATCAAAACATCCACACAGTTTTTTGCCACCCCGAGAGCGGGTCGTGTACCCACTTCAAAACAAAAACTTTACGCATAATTTAAATACATAGATTTATGGATTTTCTAAATGATAAAAAAAATTGAAAAATATTTTGGTCGAAAAACAAGTATTCAAATACATCTTATAAATCGTCTAAAAGGATTCGATCCTGATCGATTTTTAAGTGCATAAATATTCGCAATTATTTAACGAAACACTAAAAATTAAAACCGGTTTCAATCCATAAATCCATTCGCTTTTACTAAACACGCAAAAAATCAGGCGAACATCGAAAATAATTGCATTTTTCACTGATTTCAAGAGCGCCTGAATTTATTCGTCTTTTCAACTCCAGTTACGATCGATTATTCACGAGGTGTATTTCGTGTTTTCGTAGATAATTAAATTAATAGACACTACGTCTATTAATTTAATTATCTACGACAGTAATTGCTGTGGCTGGTCGACAGAGCTGCAAATTACGCAAGAAAAACAAGTGCTAGTGTTTTTTAATTAAACACAGTTATATTGCTTTCTTCACTTTCATTTTTCTTGCTAGATGTACATTTCGGGTACTAAGTACCCATTATCAATAGCTGACTCAGAGTCAGCTATTGATAATGGGTACTTAGTACCCGAAATGTACATCTAGCAAGAAAAATAAAAGTGAAGAAAGGAATATAACTGTGTTTAATTAAGTGACTTAACACCTTCACGTAACTCATACAACTACATTAAGCTAGTGTTTTTGTTTAGTAAAGTTTTGTTTTACGGAATTTTCCAGCAGCACTAAATATTTTGATTCAAAGAATCGGCTTCCATTAAGTAAAAGGTTAGTGCGATGGTTTGATTTCTTTCAATTTAGAGATGTTGATCGATAGGCCCTTAAAGCCCGTTTCATGGATTAACAATTATTTATTTCATACCAGTAGAGTTTATACCACACAAATTTCAATTTAATTTAAATTATTTAGTCATAGTTTTCACAATGTAAATGCATTTTATGGTTTATCATGATTTTCCTGAATGTTTGGAGATTTTTATGATTTTTGTCAAGTAACATATAATCACAATTTTTGAAGAATTTCGTCAACTTGTTGTCAATTATCAAGTAAATATAATAAGTACAAAATTTCAGTTAAACTGGACACGATATTTTGATTTTTCTGAAAACTCATCTATTTATTTAAAATCTTGTAAAAACACTTACAAATTTTTGCTAATATTTGCTGCATCATTTCTTGGAGTTTAGGGGGTGGCCAGAGCACCCGCTGTCCCTCGGCTGCCCCCATGATCAGTTTTGGTTAAACTGTTGTTGAATTTGAAAAATAAATAGTTTCAGAAAAGCTAAACGGAAAATGACCTGAGTACTTAAGAGTTCATTCGTTTTTCTTTGTCGTTTTGGCACTCACAGAACGAATAAACATCATTCCTTTTCACTCTCATCATTCGGTGTCATATGTTTAAACTTTTTGCGACTATTTAGGAATGCATAAATCTATTTTTCAACTTGTTTTACTATTTAGAAAACCTATAAATCTATTTAAATGGTGTGTAAAATATTTGTTTTGAAGTGAATACACGAGCTGCTATCGGGGTGGCAAAAACTGTGTTCATAGGATCTCTACGCGACTAAACCAAATTTTCAGGCTTTTCTAAACTTGAAATTTTCCTTTACGTGTATAAAACACAGAATTATTGTGACGTTAGAAATACACTGAAAACATTTATTTTAAAATAAGCAATAATCGAAGTATTTAAATAAAATATAATTAAATGTAATACCCGTTATAGTTTTCAAATGATTTCTTATTAAAACATACACACATATGGGAATTGCATTTAATTACACTCATGTTCACTGTGTATACAAAAGACCTATTTACCTTCAAACTTATTATTTCTAATCTTATTCAGGACACAACGCAACAGCAGAATCCACCGGCTTTTAGTAATTGCAATAACGTCCCGGATTCCGGCTTGCATTTCAAGCTCGTCCGCATTATCCTCACAATCCGGAACCAGTTGGAATCTAGGGTATTTTTTCTAAATCAGACGATCAACAATTCGCCACATAATTATCGTGCGTCGCAGGTTTCCTCCTACGTTTAATTGCATCGGGAGAAGTTTTCGCGTTAAAGTTGAATTTAATTGAAGGCAGCCTTCGTTGCGGTAGCCTGCTGATTTCAATATTAGTCGAATGTTGGTAATTGATGTTGTTCCTTAGTTTGGGAAGTAGACGCGAATAATGATTGAAATCCACCGCTCGTATTTAATTCCGGTTTCTTGCGCCGTTATGAGCAGGTAAACAATAACACATGGGAAGTAGTTAAGTCGTCCGCATATTGTTGGTGGCACTGAAAGCAGGCTGTGCCATCTAATGAAGATAATATTCCCTCATCCCGCTAAGTTTCTGTGGAAACTCGCTTCGCCCGCTGCCAGCCATGGCGTAATCAAGGAGAAGCGCTAAGTAATTAACGGACTACCTCATCTAGAACGTAGATACATTACACTTATAAGTATAAGTTTCTCTATGGTTTTGCCCTCCTTATACCCTATTATTCAGGCTTAAGCTCTATATCGTGAACCCTTGCTCCACCGGCATAGTCATCTAACTTCCATCCAAGTCTGGCGCCAGGTTGGACTTTTTAAAAGATAATTAAACGCTCCCTTCCTTCATTCCTCCATCCTCTCACATCCAACCCACCTTTTACTTGATGCAAGGATTTAATCCGCCACAAAAATCCAGTTTTGTTTGTATACACAATACCACACGAATATACTCGAGTGTATGTTAAAAGAAATCAATTTTAAGGCACAATTAAATAACTGTACCTATAATATATATTTGACGAGAACCTTTCAATAGAAAGTAGAGAAGAATATGTACATACAGAAGAAGATAAAGAAAAAATGGAAGAAACAACGTTAATAATTACAAAGGAAGAAGTTAAATTAGCTCTAAGAAAAATGAAAACAATGGAAAAGTAGGCCGTGGAGGAATAGTAGCTGAATTATTGAAAAATAGAGAAGATATACCAGAAAGTAGAAAAAAGTTATTTTTAACCTCTTCTTCTTTTCGAATTCTGAAACCAGGTGACGAAGAGGGCTTATAATTCTGATGCCTCTGATGCCTCTCTGATGCCCTCTGATGCCCCTCTGATGTCCCTCTGATGCCCCTCTGATGCCCCTTTCAGGTGACGGATGGGGCTTATAATTCTGATACCTCTTGTACCCATTTCTTCCATGTCTTTCTGTCTCTTGCCATTATTTTCATTTCTTCTAATGTTATTCCTATCTTCGTCCTTATTTCTTCAATTTGGTGAATCCATTTTCCTCTTGGTCGCCCTCACCTTCTTTTGCTTCTACTTATTGTTTCCATTATGTTTCTTGTGATACTGTCTGCCTTCATTTTCATTATGTGCCCATGCCAGTTTAACTGTTTCCTCCTTTTTTTCTGACAATCGGTTCTTGTTTTGTTGTTTCTCTGATGTGTTCGTTTTTATTTTTCCAACCTATGTACAAATGAGGCGTTGATTTTATAAATAGTCTAAAATTGTAAAAATCGACATTTTAGCGGCATCTGGCAGAGCATTTTGCAAACTATCCGATGGTACAAAGGTACACACATGTACAAAGTTACACCGCTATAAATTCTAGCTGATTCGGCAAAATCAGCATAAGGTAATTTTTGGACAAATGCCGTTTATGAAATCAACGCCTCAAATATATAAAAAAAAACTCCCAACATATTTAAAGAATTCTGTACAGGGAATTTTTCTTTCCGGTCCATTATTTTTTAAAAGAGTTCAATTTAAAGCTTTAAACGAGTGTTTTCCACCCCCAGACTAAGCATGAAGTAAAATTTCGAGTTTAGAAAAGCCCCGTGAAAATTTGCCGAGGGTCAAATTTGTCGAGACAAATTTTCTGGGCTTTTCTAAACACGAAATTTTACTTCATGCTTAGTCTGGGAGTGGAAAACACTCGTTTACAGTTTCAAATTGAACATTTTTAAAAAAACAACAAATATTTAAAGATTTAAAGAAAATAAGCTAAATTTAGAATAAGTATACTTTAAAGAAAAACTCCCTGTATAATATCGCTCTACAAAAAAGGAAGTAGAAAGAACCCCAAAAATTACAGAGGATTAAGCATAAATAGTACGCTATCTAGACAATTTAGAGAGCAAATTAAGAGCCAGGTCGGAGGGTATAATAAGTGAAGAGCAGATCGGCTTTACCGCAGGAAATTCATGCAGTGATAAATATTTTACCTTAGATCAGGTAATAGCGAAACGAAACAGCATTAGAGAAGAAGCATATGTAACCTTTATGGACCTAGAAATGGTTAATGATTTAGTATATCCTTTTCGTTCAAAACATTTTATATGATCCGAAAATTTGTCTCAGGTCGCTGCGCGACCCTCAACAAATTTTCACGGGGCTTTTCTAAACTCGAAATTTTACTTCATGCTTTGTCTGCGTGCATTTATAATGATTCCTTGTCTAGTTAGGAAAAAATAATGAATATATAAATGTATAAAGCAACGTTCAGATTAAGGATCTGATTGCAGATGCAAATTCTCATTTTAGACCGAGAGTTACGATCAAAGGTCCCCAGGTCGCCGGTCATAACGGCTACAAAGGATGAGTGGGAGGGCCGCCCTATAGAATTTATTAGGAACGCATAAAAGGATTCAAATAAATTTCTCTTATGAAATCGCCTTTTCTTTCCTCTTTTCTCCAGTGCAGAGATGTAACGAGGAATTATATGACCACAGTATTAAGAGATCAAACAGCCGTTGCTATCGCTGCGAGGGGTGGCTCTTATTGCTGTATTAAATATGCAGAACACGGTCGATTGGGTAATACTGATTAATACAATTATTTTTTAATGCACTTTTTTACAAAGGGAACTTTATTTTCATCTTCTTGGTTTTATTAAGATGGTTGTAGAAATGGAATATTATTATTGTTGCTTTAAAACATTTCAAACTTTGAAGGCATAACCAACTCGTATTAATAAAATTTAATTTCAATTGTATCGACACGTAATGACCATAAATTAACATGAGTATGGAGTTCGGAGATTTATTACATTTCAATATATCTATGCAACTGGTCCTAAATTGTTTAGATTTTCCGCATTACTCAACATTTTTTGTTAATTATTAATTAAATTACTAAATACGTTAATTTGATGCATTGTGTAACTTGAGTTGACTTGAGAATGTTTCAAGAAAAATGTAAACATTTTATTATTTAAATATTTAAGTGAAATTTCCAACTATACAATAATTCAGTGTTTTCTACACGTGGCGCATAAAGTAAAATTTCGAGTTTAGAAAAGCCTGAAAATTTGGTTTGGTCGCTCCGCTCTTCGCGCTGCGCCACTAAACCAAATTTTCAGACTTCTCTAAACTCGAAATTTTACTTCATGCTTAACTTGGGAGTGTTTTGCACTCCCAGACTAAGCATGAAGTAAAATTTCGAGTTTAGAAAAGCCCCGTGAAAATATGAATTTTCTAGGTTTTTCTAAACTCGAAATTTTACTTCATGCGCCACGCCTATAAAACACTGATTTCAAGTGAGGTTTAAGTATATATAAATTTTATAATATTTTAATGTTTTATACGAGTGGCGCATGAAGTAAAATTTCGAGTTTAGAAAAGCCCAGAAAATTTGTCTCGGGTCGCTGCGCGACCCTCGACAAATTTTCACGGGGCTTTTCTAAACTCGAAATTTTACTTCATGCTTAGTCTGGGAGTGGAAAACACTCGTTTAAAGCTTCAAATTAAACTCGAATATTTGAAGATTTACAGCATATAATTGGGATATGTATACTTAAAAGAAAAACTCCCTTTGTTTTCAAAAATATACAAACTTAAAGTTAATTTTTTTAAGTAAGACGAGTAAGTTTAATGTATTACTATATTCCTTTATTGTCCTATTAAAGATGTTGTACTAATTTGTAGATCATTTTTCTTGTTTAATTTTACCATTGTGAACGCCTGCAGCAGTTTGCTTTAATTAAGGAACATTCGTTTTCTACCAGGCTTTTAATAAATAGCCGCTATTTATTGCTAGACAAATCTGCAATGTGAATTATAGCTCAGCAGCGGAATTAATAATAAAATAAAAAATCTAGACTCGGGGATTATTCGAAAGTCATTAGGGAGGAAATGTCGTAATGCCCGGCGCATTTATCAGCGCGATTTATTAAAATTCTGCTCCTAATTTATTACAACTGAAGCTTAAAATGCGAGGACATGTTTTGTCTCTGATATTATTCAGAACTTATTGCGTTTTAATTTTAGTCTACTTCTGTAGTCATGAATTGTGCATATTTGATTTCAGTTGTGTTTTATATTATGTTTAGTCGCTCGGAAAATTTTAGATGAATTAAAAAAATCAAATCAAATAACTCCAGTTTTTTCAACCGTAAAAAATATATACAGGATGGCTATTTTTTTCGTGTCCAGATTATATCTGCTAAAATATCAAAGATACAGAAAACAAATTAATATGAAACTTATCATATGCAACCTGATCTACAAGATGGAACACATTATTTTTTTCCATGGCCTACACATTTTCTGGAAAAAAATCAGCAATTATTTTTTCATATGGAATGCCCTGTATACCGGGTGTTCGATAAAAAAACGCCCAACGCGATAACTCTGTTATTTATTGACCGATTTTATTGAACTAGAAACCAAAGTCAATGGCCGTTTGAATACTAAAAAATAACTTCTTTTATAACTTCATTGCCAAATAATAGCCAACTTAAGATTTTTAAATGGCTACCTATAATTTTTTAATTTTATTACATTTGACATGAATCCAATAATGCTTAATTTCTTCTTTTTGTTCAATATTTCTGTCAAAAAAAATTAAAATAAATAATCTATTTAAAATTATATTTAAAAAAAAATATAACTAGTGTTCCTTGTAAAAAAAAACTGACGAATGTCATTTATTGTGAGGTTATGTCAAACATGAATAAAAACAACCCAAAAATAAGTACCTATGTTACAGCTTAATGTAGAATGGAGGTTGTATTAATTTAACTACATTAATCGCCATTGATGCAATAACGCAACATTATGTTTTAATTACTATCTAAATAAGTATACATTGTATAATTTGACCTGACTTGAAAAATGCAAATATTTTGTTATTTCAATATTTCGATTATAATTCATTTTTAAAGTGTATTTCTACCTTCACAATATTACAGTGTTTTATACGCGTGGCGCATGAAGTAAAATTTCGAGTTTAAAAAAGCCTGAAAATTTGGATTGGTCGCGTAGCGCGTATCGCTACGCGACCAAACCAAATTTTCAGGCTTTTTTAAACTCGAAATTTTACTTCATGTTTAATCTGGGAGTGGAAACACTCGTTCGAACATTAAATTGAACTCTTTTCTAAAATCGATCTATGTAATATAATAATTCATTCATAGAAATCATAAAAAGTAGTGCAGAATTTTACCTAAAATCAACTTTTAAAGTTAACTCTATAATTTGCTTGGCCGTTAATGGGTTAATAAAAGTATAATAAATTAGTTAACGGAACACACGGATTAAGTATAAACCAATAAACAATTTAAACAGTAATAAAATGCCAATTTTGTTTTAAGGCACACTAAATTTATGGCAAAAAAATCATGTGAAGAAGATTTATTATAATTTTTTTTCTCACATAAATATTAAATTAAAATCAACATATAAAGTATAATTTTCTTCGGAAAAACAATGTCCAATATAATAAAATAAGAAAAGTATATGCAGCTATTTAAAAATTTCAAGTTGACTATTCTTTAGCAATGTAGTTGGTTTTTAAAAATTGGCTTTGTTTTCTAGGTTATTTAAATTTAATTTTAATTTTACTTTATTAACGGAATCTCCATTTCCAAAATACATTTATAAATACATATTGGAAATATACAAGAAATACATATTAAAAATATACAAGAAAAGTGTGCCCAACACTTAAAACAAAAAACAAAATGGCACAAGACACACGTCAAAATGGTTATTTCTCAATCCCAAACAGTTCATAGTCAAAGCAATATGCAACCAGCTCATTCCCATCTTCAAGAAATAATAAATCAATATAACATAAATATAAAAATCAGAGAGAGAGAGAACAAAACACAACAATATACTACATCAAACTGACAAATTCAAATACATAAATAATAAAAGAAAAGAAAAATAGACCCCATCTTCAAGCGATAATAAATAAATGCAAAAATAAATAAAAAGCAACAAGACTATAAAATAACAAAAAATAATTAAATAAAATGCAATACATAAATAAATAACCTAAATAGGTAAAATGTACAAATAACAAGTAATAATATAGATGAAACAAAACTAAAATCCAATGTCACAGAAGGTATCACAAAGTGATATTTGCAAAAGCAAATTATCACAGATGAAAACATGCAGTGTAAATTACGTAGGCTTGAATTGAATTAACAAACAACAAAGATACATATACTATATAAAATTATTTACGAATAAATAAAATCAATAAATAATAAAAATAAAATGTATTACCTTTATGTAATATGAATGAGATAGGATATATCAATATGGCGTAAATGGGCTTTGAAAACTGCAAAAGAAGAAGTGAAGAGCATAAAGTTGGAATTATTGCACAAATCGTTTGCATGTCTCATCATACGATCAATAGGGTTATATATACCGTACTCTGTGGTATGAAAACAAGTTCTAAATATTAATCGTTGTCTGGAATTAACACACCGAGATATATTAAAATCCAGAGCTCCCACTAATTCACTGCAATTTACAAACCCATTCACCAGCTTATATAAAAATGAAAGATCTAGAAAGATTCATCTTTCGCCCAAAGAATGCAAATTGAGTGTTGAAAGCATTCCGCTATGGCTGAAGTCTAACAAACCTTTTCCCATGCGAAAAGCCATCAACTTCAGAAACCTTCCCTGTATCATCTCAATCTGATGGATGGCACAGTTTGTAAAGGGAGACTAGATTACTGATGCATACTCTACATGTGGCCGTACCAGAGACAAATATAATTATCGATTTATACAACCCAACACTTTTAAAGACTTATTGCACACATGAGAGATTTGTTCTTTAAAATCAAGTTTTGGGGTAAATATAACCCCCAAGTCCTTTATTTTTCTTACTTGTGCCAACTGTTGATCATACAAGGAGAAAGCATAGTTTTTAATACTACCGCGGTGATAACTTATCTGAGAGCACTTGTTTAAATTCAACTCCAAATTATTCTGTATACACCACATTGAAATGTTATTTAGATCCCTCTGGAGCAGGTGCTGGTCTGGCACAGTAGAAACCTTTTTGAAGAGTTTCAAATCATCAGCAAAAAGAAGAACCTTGCTATCCTTTATAGTTGAAACAATATCATTTATAAAAAGTAAAAATAATAGAGGCCCAAAGTGCGAGCCCTGAGGCACCCCGGAACTTACTGTTATAGTATCTGATACCATCTGACCAATGCGAACACGCTGGGATCTACCTATTAAATAACTCTCTATCCATTTTATGAGACTACCAAAGAAGCCCATACAACGAAGTTTGTGTAATAGAATGCTGTGCTGCACCCGATCAAATGCTTTGGAGAAATTCTCCAAAGCATTCGATATGTATCTTTGATAAATCATCAAATTAGTGCTAGTTGACTTGCCTTTAAGAAAGCCATGTTGCTCTTTAACTATGTATTTTCACATTTAATTGATGAGATACAAGATTATCTAAACGTTTTGGTATAGCTGATTGGATGCACACACTGCGATAATTTGTTATAGTAGATCTAGAATCAATATTGATTTTATTCTCGATTGAATCAATATATCTATTATACAACAGTTCGTTTAGTGCATTACATTGTTTCCTTAACTTTTTAAAGGTCTCATAATGATATGTTCCGCCATAAGACTTATACATAGCGTGAGCATGTTTTTTATCTAGCGGTAATTTGATCAATTCACTACTGAACCATTTGGGATATTTTGACACATTTACAAATTTCGTTGGAACAAAAGTTTCCATCGCCGAATATAAAATGTTGTAAAACGTGGAAACATTATCATCAACAGAATCATTTGACAACACTTTATGCCAATCAGCGCTGCCCAAGTAATTATTTATTGCGGTATAGTCAGCTGATTTGAAATCGTAAAACCATCCCGTATCGGGATCTGAAAATACAACTTTAGAGGTGGGTAAGCTAATCGCGTAAGGTATATGGTGTAAATTTGATCTTAATACTATCAATATTAGAGAATGTTAAATCCAACAAAACGCCCCTATTATTTGAAACTTCATTCACTTGATAGATATTGTGAAAACTGAACACATTAGCCAAAGCACTGGCGGCAGCACATGTATTATTAACACTCAACACTTGCTTGTCGATGATGCCCCATTTAGCGTTAGGTAAATTGTAATCCCCGCAAAGAAGAATATCGCACTCGGCATTGTCCTTGCAGATACTGTCTACTTCATCAGCGTGAGTTGAGTAACTGGATGCATTTGAAGCTGGTGGAATATATGATGCTCCGATAATAAATTTATCTATTACTTTTACAAAGCAGTGCTCTATATTGTTGCAACTATTTAGAGAGATACTCTTTAAGCTGCGCTTCACAGCGATTAGAACTCCTCCCCCTCTACTTTTGGAGCTACTTTGGCTGGACCTATCTATTCTGTAAACAACATAATCAATTGAACCAAATTCGTGATATCTCTTCTATCATCCAGCCAGGTTTCTACGAGTACAATAATATCGTAAACACACACATTAACATTTAACAAAAATGAATTTATTTTTCCCTTGAAGCCACCTACGTTTTGGAAATATACTGTTAGTTTTTTTCGTTTAAACGAGGAGTATTGGCAATAATTGGATGACCATTTACATAACAAATCGTTATATTATTTTATCCTTTCGCTTTCCTGTTATCCAGTTCTTTTCTCAACTCTTTTAAGTAGTCTCGCTGCAATTGTGTCATATCATTGTTGAATCTGATATTCACTGTATCTGTAGCACGAGTGACTTTTAAAATATGCATTGCTTCCTTTTCAGTTGAAAAAAATAGTTTAATTGGACGACATATATTTCCTTGCTTGCCTAAACGAATAATATTTTTAGGTTCGAAAGTAACGTCAGCATCAATTACAGCCCGAACAGCAGTTTTATCTTGTGAGGATTTCTCATTGGCTGATCCTTAAGGTTCCGGAAAATTAAAAACAATTACGTTTCGCGCCCTTAAGCGCCTTTCATCCATCTCGCGAATAGTGTCTGCTTGACTGACGCCGGATGCTACCTCTAGTTTACAAACTCTTTCATTGAGATCCTTAATATCGGTTTTAATATCAAGTAATATATCGTGAAATTCGTTTTTCAGAAGAGGTAGGAATTCCTCCCGAAATAGCTTTCTTATCATATCAATAATTGGCGCTGATATAGTATCCAAATCCGTGTGGGAAAAAGAGGCGCGAGCGTGTCCGTCTAAAAGGCCCGTGCGCGGCTCGATCGACTCCGCCGCAACGGCCGCAGCCGATACACAAGGATCACACGACCAACGTTCCCCGTCCTGCTTTTTCCACTCCGCAATATAATAAGCGACATCGGTTAAAGTTACTTTTTCAAGACAATCGATGTGAAACCGGATTCTACATTTTGAACAACGTAGCGTCTTAGATCGAGGGCCTACATTTATACGGCAAGTACCACATGCCCGCGACATTGTGCTTAGTAATCAGTGTTTTAAAGCGAGCCGATAACTTTGGAAATTGGGAAACTAACTATCGTAGGAAAGAAAATTTGAGCAAGTGAATTTATAAGCAAAACAAACAAAAACACAAGAACACACGTTTCACCTCACAGGGTCTATTGTGAGGACTTGAAAGAGACACAGGATGACCACGGCAGAGTATATATATGATATTAGTAACACAAATAAAAATCATAACTAAGAAAATGTGACATCGGGTCTCGAACCCGCGATTTCTGTACAAGAGTTGGAGATGATACCACTGCGCTAGAAACCGTGTAGATAATTTCGATGAGGCGACTCAGACGAACAAATATTTGAGGTTATATTTGGTTTACGATTAAATTCCCGGTAAATGTAGTTAACTACAACTACATATATTTAAGGGAAAGCTTGAACCTCAACACTATCACAATCCTCGCACAAATTATTGAATACCACTAATTTATTAGATTTCCCTACTTTTCTTTTCCGCACAAAACACTACTATTTCGTTGTATATTTGTGTGAAATCGGTCAATAAATACATAATACAATAATTTATCCTGGCTTTTAAATTATGCCTAATAACGAAATTATTGTAGTCATGTGATATTGTTTCATTTATTGTAATTGCTTGTCAAATTTAATCATATTAGCAAATACTTGTCACATTTGACAGTTATAAGCTTTTATTGGTGTAATTGTACCCACTTATTTAAGAAAAATAAACAATTTTTAAAACTTTGATGTACTGTGCTATCAACAGGTTTTCATTTTTTTGTAATAATTCTTCAAGTAAAATGCTACTTGTGATACATCATTGTAAAGAGAATTTCATTTAAAATTTGATTATTAAAAATATTTAAGGCATCCTATTTAAAAAATAAATGTTAACTTTTTCTGTAAAATATCTTTTTATGGAAAAAAATATTTGTTCCATCTTTTAGATCACGTTGCATATGACAAGTTTCATATTAGCCTTTTTTTGTATCTTCAATATTTTAGCAGATATAAGCTGGACACTAAAAAATCAGCCACCCTGTATGGCGAATGCTTCTTTTTAAGTATATATATATAAATCCTGATCTATACGCTACAACATGTCTGGCATTTACTGTTTTTGTGATTCATATTTTGAACTTTACAATGTTTTGGTGTTTCATAGGCGTGGCACATGAAGAAAAATTTCATGTTTAGAAAAGCCTGAAAATTTGGATTTGCCTGGGCGCGACTCACTTCGCTCGCGTGCCCCGGCAAATCCAAATTTTCAGGCTTTTTTAAACTCGGAATTTTACTTCATGCTTAATCAGGGAGTGGAAACACTTGTTATTGAAACTTCATATTGAATGATTTTAATTCAGTATGAAGTTTCTAACGAGTGTTTTCCACTCCCAGACTAAGCATGAAGTAAAATTTCGAGTTTAGAAAAGCCTCGCGTAGAAAATTTTCACGGGGCTTTTCTAAACTCAAAATTTTACTTCATGCGCCTCGCGTACAAAACACCGAAATATTGTAAAGTTAAAAATATAAATGACAAATTATTTAATTTAGTGTTTGATCTCACGTTAATAAATTTTATAAATTTATTAACGGTGGTGGCTTTTATTTCTGAACGTTACAAATGTTTATAATGTTTTTGTATTAAAAGTATTTTTCTATAAAACAAAAACTAAATAAATGATCCTGCAAATATTCGAAGCAAAATACACGTATTATTTATTTTCGTTAATGATATACAAACACAATTCAAACGTAATTTACATGGAAATTGAAAATATGCGAAACATGTTACATTCCCAAAATGGCAAAAAGTGCCGGTTGCATGTAATCCGGCCCTTTAATGAATGAAAAGCCAAGTGTGAATTGTATAGGAACGTTTGTTCGGGAGAGCGTTTTTAGTTCTTCGGAAGCATTGTCGGGAAGGGCTTTTCGGAAAAAGCCCTCTCGCCCGACAAAAATGAAATTTACATAAAACAGCAACAGACGGAATAAGGACGGATTTTTATTTTAATTAAAAGCAAACGACCTGGAAAATGAGGTCCCGACAAAACGCCAGAATTATTAAAATAAAATGTAGATTCTCGTGTGTGTATGTGTGTATTTTGTAATTTGATTTTTGTCACAATTTTTATGTTCAAATAATAAGAATTTAAAAAATCTTTTTTGTTACAAATATATAAACCTACAGTTTTTTAAACTACTAGTTATTTGTGTCATATTGTGTCTCGAGAATAATTATGTATGTTAGAGTGTTTATTTATTTATAATTCACTAACAGTTAATAAAATTGATCAACATTGATGACCATTTTGTCTAAACATGTAGACTTACTGAAAATCATACAAATTTTAAAATTGTCTTGAATCACATATAGATCAAAACTTACGTAAATCATATTAATTGCAAAAATTAACGAAAATTAATGAAAATTGACGAAACTTATCATATCGTTAATTGTTGAGGCATTTAAGTGTTGAAAATTCGTATTACTTCACTTATTTAAAAAAAAAACTCGTTTATTTTCAAAAGTTGGAATGTTTATTCACTACAATTGTTTCGCAAATTTATTGCTTCTTCAGGTAAAAAGAGTTACAAATTGTACAGATTTCTTATGACTATTTATCTATATACAAACTACTTTAGTGGGAGGAACATTTTCAGTAGTAGGGAGGTGGATAAAGAAACTTATAATTTTTTAAACTTTTACGAAATATGTAAATTAAAACTATAAAAAATGTACAAATTAATGTACAAATTAACGAAAATTATAAAAAATTGCAAAATCAGCAGTAGGTATTTTATATATTGCCGAAAATATTAAATCTTATGACAGTTTGAGTTGCAATGTTTGCTGGATAATAGTATATTACGTAACGAGAGTGGTATGCAGCATATAACATATGAACGGACATGTTGCGCCCGAGCCGCGCAGCGGCGAGTGCAGTATTCCGCGAGTATGTAATTGTCATACCACTCGAGAAACGTACGATACTTTACCTACGCTCTAACAAAATAAACAATGAGCATGAAAGAACATCTTATTTATTGTAATAATTTTTAATAGTACCATGACAATGATGAAAACTAAATTACTACTTGATCAATATACAAGGAATAAGGCTGTACTTTTTCCGGCATTCGTTGTTTTTTAAAAGAGTTCAATTTGTAGCTTTAAACGAGTGTTTTCCACTTCCAGACCAAGCATGAAGTAAAATTTCGAGTTTAGAAAAGCCCCGTGAAAATTTGTCGAGGGTCACGCAGCGACCCGAGACAAATTTTCTGGGCTTTTCTAAACTCGAAATTTTACTTTATGCGCCACGCGTATAAAACACTGATTTAAAGTGAGGTTCAAATATGCACAGAGTTCACAATATTTTAGTGTTTTATACGCGTGACGCATGAAGTAAAATTCGAGTTTAGAAAAGCCCGGGGCTTTTCTAAACTCGAAATTTTACTTCATGCTTAGTCTGGGAGTGAAAAACACTCGTTTAAAACTTCAAATTGAATTCAAATAAAAATAAACAAATAACTAAAGATTTAAGGAAAATAAGCTGAATTTGGAATACTTTACTTTACTTTTTACTTTACTTTACTTTTAACTTATTGATGTATTAACATGATAGTTTTACATAAGTCATATACAATTTAGAAAGAAAACAGAAAATATTAACATAGGATCTAACATGCATAATAAGTAAATAAATAATGACATGTTTAAAACACATACAATTCAAAGTTAAGTATTCCTCCAAGCTGTAAAATGCATGCTTATTTAGGAACTCTTTCATGGTTAATGAGAATTTACGCAGTGAAAGGCTCTTGATGTTGTCCGGCAGTACATTATAAAACTTAATAGCATGGTATCTGATTCCGATTTGAGCTTTACTTAGTCTGATGGTGTTAGCGTATATATTTGAATTTTGTCTAGTTGGGTATTGATGTACTTTAGTACAGCTTTCGTAGAGATGCAAATGATTTTTAATATATAACAAGCATTCGAGGATATATAGACACGGAAACATGACTATCCGCATCTCTATGAAAGCCGGACGACAATCGTCTGAGTACCCACAACCAGTCATGATACGTAAAGCTTTACGCTGTAGCCCAAATATGCGATGTCTTATCGCAGAGTGACCCCATGCTATTAACCCGTACAATATGTGACTCTGGAATAGTGAAAAGTATGCTACACGAAGTGTTTCTTTAGAGACTACTTTAGAAAGGCTGCGAATGAGGAAAATGTTGGAACGCAGTTTGCTAGCAAGAGCATCACCGTGTGATGCCCAAGTCAGGCGACTATCCAATAGGATTCCACGGAATTTCGCATTGTCGTTTGGGTCGGTTCCTTTTGTGAGACTGAAGATCAAGCATTTGGTTTTACTACTATTAAGTTTGAGCCTGTTATTAACTAACCAATGCGAGGCCTTCTCCTGCGCTTCTACCTGCAAGCTACTTACAACATCCACCCGTTTCGATTGGTTTATTAGTGTCGTATCATCAGCATATAGGACAAGTTTAGTGTCGCAAGAGACCGTGTCAGGTAAGTCGTTGATATAAATTAAAAAAAGCAGTGGCCCAAGAATGGAGTCTTGCGGCACCCCGTGAATAACCGATAAGACGTCAGACAGACTCTCACGATCAGAGACACACTGCGTTCTCCCTGAGAGGTACGACATCAACAATCCACAACTGTCCGGGTGTAAATTATAGAAATAGAGCTTCCTTAATAGTATTTCGTGAGAAACGCAATCAAAGGCCTTAGATAGGTCAAGAAAGCTTGACATAGTTTTTTCACCTTTTTCGAACCCATCCGCAATTATCTCTGTCAGAGCCACTATCGCATCGGTGGTGGAGAGTCTCTTTCTAAAACCATATTGTACTTTTTTCAGGAGACCTGTGTTTTCGAAATACTCAGACAACTGTCGTTGGAGAATTTTCTCGAATATTTTCCTGAATATGGGTAGCAACGATATGGGGCGGAAATTGTCGGGGTCATCCTTATCCCCTTTTTTGTAAATTGGGATGACCATCGCTTGTTTCCAAACTTCGGGAAACACGTTGCCTCGGATGCATGAGTTAAATATTTTTGTAAGGGGTGATACCAAAGTAGTAAGTACTGCCTTTATTATATCTGTTCGGAACCCATAAATGTCTCTACTTTTACTCGAATTCAAGTTATTGATGGCATCGCTTACCATACTTGTAGACATTTCAGCAAATTTAAAGTATTGTTTACTGCTGGGAGGATTGCTACACATTAAGACTAGGGAATCAGCGTTAGGTTCTGGTAAAGAATTGACAATTTTGCTGGAAATGTTAGCGAAAAAAAAATTAAATTCGCTTGGCGAGATTTTGGTGCTTTTTTTAACAGTCTTTGGTAACCTTTTAGAATTTATAATATTCCACATAGCTATAGGTTTAAAATTTTGACATTTTATGAACTCGTTGTTAGCTTCTAATTTCGACGATTCGATAGCATTTCTATACATGTATCTGTATTTGTTTCTTAGTTCAATAATTCTGCATCTTGGTTTTGGTGGTATAGTTCGGATATTAATGTTAGTGTTTCTCTCATATCTTTTAATCTATTGTTAAACCACTTGACTTCATTAGGTGTGTTTGTTGATTTTACAGTTTTCTCAGGAAAAGATGCATGGAAGTGTTTTAGAAAAATAGACTGAAAGATGTTGACACACTCTCTTGCATTATTGGAACAATCGATAAAACTCCACGACTGGTTATCAAGTCGTTGAAACAGATTAAATTTGCCCATAGCGGTGATCGGACGTATGACCTTAGGTTTCGGTCTGTTTAGTGAACATTCTTTGATTATTAAATCAAATAATATCCCTCTGTGGTCCGATGTGCCGGTTTCAAAATGTTGTGTTATTGACTCGTAGTTATTAGAACCAATGTTATCTATACAGTTATTTAAACGTGTAGGGAAATTAACCAGAAATTTTAAACCATAGCTATGTGCAAGGTCCATAAGAGTAAATCAGGTTTAATGATGATTGTCGCAATAACAATCATCATTAAACCTGACGTTGAAATCAGCGGCTAGAAAGACATATTTGTTATTAAAATCAACGCTATCCAGTACTCTGCACAGAGTTCGTAGAAAGATATCAAAGTCTCCACTAGGAGACCGGTAAGCTGTCAAGATAATGTTATTGTGAACCTCAACGCCCGCTATCTTACAATTCTTCTCACTGGAAAATTTGGTGATGTTAAGAGGTACACATTGTAAGATATTCCTAGCCATTATTAAGACGCCCCCGCCTGATGATAATTTGCGAGAGAATTGAGCGATAACATGGAAATTAGAGATCACAACTGAGATTGATTCCTCTTCAGCTAGCCAGTGTTCGCACATGCATAATATAGAGATGTTGAGCATTTTATCGTTCAGAATTGTATCTATTACATTTAGTTTCGAGCGCAAATGTTAATGAATAAGCAATTTAATTTTAGTGTATCATTTGTCACGGCGTTAACATTTAGTTTTTTGGAGATGATGAAATTACCTGATCCCTACTAGTATGTTGACTGCGATTTATTTGCACAGAATTTAGTATTTGTTTGGTCATACGATATTTGGCTCTATTTCCGATATGGAAAGTATTATATGAAATTGTGTTATTTAATATGTAGGTGCAGTTGAGATCATTGGCGCATTTATATAATTGATTGTTGGTGCGCATTAGTAGTTTATTTAGCACGTGTCTTCCTCTCCATAGTGGATTTTCAATGATGTGGACATTCGTTTTTTTCACGATTGGTGTTAGTAGTTGTCTTATTTTTGTTATATTAAGTTGATGGCCTTGATTGCATCGATTGTGCCCGCCAGTATAAATACGTTGTCTTTGTGTGTAAAGTCTCTTGTTAAGCCCATTATGTGTTCGATGATAGCAGAAAAAGTTGCATTAGGTTTGTAGAGGGATATTGTTTTTGGCGGAGTTCCTTGATGATCTAGTATTTTCCTGATAAGATGACCCATCGATGTGCTATGATTGTCGCTTAGAAGTAGTAGGCGGGAATTTGGTTCGAAGGTTCCAAACGTCTCCGGTTGATGAGAATTTTGTGAGTGAGAAATTTGGGCTTAGTGATGGACTCTGATCTTCGTTTTAAAAGTCATATTGAAAAATGCATACATAAAGCTTACTTATACCTGAAGTTATTATACCCACATCGCAAAATTCTTTCAGAAAATAAAAAAGCCATAATATATAAAATTACGAAAATGTTATTCGTGAAAATGCAAACAATGTCTTAATAATTAAGACAACTTAAGACTATAAATATCTATTGAAACAACTACTTCCCGTGCCAATACACCTCCGGATATTGAATTATACAATGAAATATTTAAAATCTTATTAATTTGGTTTGTTACAACGCTCTATTAAAGTATATGTAACGTTTAGGTCAAATTCTTTTCAAACCAACTAACAAATACAAATTTAAAATGAAAGAAAAATAAAATTTGTATTTGTTAGTTGGTTTGATGAGAGTTTGACCTAAACGTTACATATACTTTAATAGAGCGTTGTAACAAATCAAATTAAATAAGATTTTAAATATTTCATTGTAATAATTCGAAGATGTATTTGCACGGGAAGTAGTTGTTTCAATGGATATTTATCGTCTTAAGTTGTCTGATTAATTGAAACATTGTTTGCATTTTCACGAATAACATTTTCGTAATTTTATATATTATGTTTAAAGTGTGCAAACTATAAGAAGCGTAAGCTTATTTTCTCGAATTCAGATAGATTTGAATTTGAATTTATCTTGTTAAAAAAGTCAGTTATGTGATCACCTAGTACTTAGTCATTTTAACTACTCTGGCGTCGTTAATGCACCTTGTATAGACAAAGTCACTCAAGAGCGTATACAAAAAGTTCAGAAATCTTGTTTATGATTTGCATATGGAATACGAACATATGACCGTATTTCGTACAAATTAAAAGATGCAAATTGGTTAAGTATGAATCAAAGACCATTATTACATAGCAGTGCCATGTTTCATGGTATAAACCCATGAAACATGGCGAAATTTTACTTCATGCGCCACCGGTACAAAACACTAATTTAATGTAAAGTTTAGCGGTGTGTTTTAAGCTTTGTAATATGTCAGTGTTTTGTACCGGTGGCGCATGAAGTAAAATTTGGAGTTTACAAAAGCCTGAAAATTTGGTTTGGCCGCTCCGCGCTTCGCGCTACGCGACCAAACCAAATTTTCAGGCTTTTCTAAACTCGAAATTTTACTTCATGCTTAGCCTGGGAGTGGAAAACACTTGTTTAAAGCTTTAAATTGAATTCTCTTAATAAACCGAGCGTCGGAAAATTTACAACGTATGCATATGTATACTTAAAAAAAAAATTCTCGTTATGAAAATTATCGGTGATACATAAAACTGTCTGTATGTTGTATATGCTATAAGTGAAACATTATATATTGGAGGTGATAATAAATGTCTGAATCTAAGATTCAGATTGTGGACATCTGTACGAAATTTAATTTTTGCATACAAATATGGTGGTTTACGTATCAATATAACCCCATGAAACATGGCACGGCTATGTAATAATGGTCTTTGATTCATACTTAACCAATTTGCATCTTTTAATTTGTACGAAATACGGTCATATTTTCGTATTCCATATGCAAATCATAAACAAGATTTCTGAACTTTTTGTATACGCTCTTGAGTGACTTTGTCTATACAAGGAATGGAAAACACTTGTTTAAAGCTTCAAATTGAATTCTCTTAATAAACCGAGCGTCGAAAAATTTACAACGTATGCATATGTATACTTAAAAGAAATATTCTCGTTATGAAAATGTTCGGTGTTACATAAAACTCTCTGTATATAATTCTATTCCAACAAATATTACATCTTTAAATGTGGGTGCTTTTGAGAAAAAGTTAAAAAAATGTTGTTATCAAAGGTTGATAATGTATAATCTTTTATTTTAAGAGCATATTTGTGTCATAAGACAATTTAATTTGAACATAATTTGTAGATAACTTGTTATAAATTGTATTTTTTTGTTCTCTTTATTTATTTTTTTTTCTCTATATACACGTGATAAGCTTTCTGTTCTCACTTAAAGGGATAAGACTTAGATCGACTTTATAGTTGTTCTTAGTTCTATTTGCACTAATTTTATTTTTAATTTCTATGAATAAGTATTAACATTTAGTTGTATGATGTATTTATATTATAAATAATAACTCTATATGATTTCAACTAAATTTATAATTATTATTATTATTATTATTATAAGCCCTTGCACTGGCACTAATAATCCCCATTAATTAATGTATATATCAATACAATACATTAACACATCTATGAGTTAAAGTATCGATATTTCATTGTGATTTAATTTTGTCTAGGAGATGATCTTTCGGGATACATTTTCAAACAATTGATTTGATTCGTTAGGATAATTTGTAAAGTTAACACTAGTTTCAACTATTAAAATGATCGCAACGGATCGAAAAACGTGTCAGGCAACTGAAAATATATATATGGAACAAAACGAGTGTTTTACTTTACCCAAATTAAAAATATGGTTCCGTTAAGAAAATAGCACAATAAGTATCTGACTGTCCCTCCTTAAGGTCGAACATTCACAATAAAACAATAAAAATGAGATTTCATGTTTCATTTAACCTTCTTTAACATCCAACCCTATAGCAGTTTATAGGTAAAATAATGAACAATTGAAATATTTTGGTTATTATTTGAAATTATACGACAGCACCTAAAATAATATATATTATGGTAACAGAATCTCTAACTTTTCCTTTTTTTTTCTTTCTCAAAATCAATTTGATCGAATTTAGATGTAGAAACACATAGACAGAAACATTTTATCAGTTGGAAAGGAAACCGACCGAATATTTATTTATATTCCGGATAAGGGAGCGCAGGGGAGGATGGAAAGAAGCGAGGAACGAAAGAAAAAAATATATAAAGCCCTGAATAGTTCGTCGTTTCCGATGGTCGATAAATTGCCCAACTAAAGATTGTTTCGAGCACACACAAAGGAAACAGTCGTCCCCGCATAAACGCTTCCTTATTTAAAATACGTTCCAGATCGGGCCTCAATTTTGATGCGAGCACAATAAAAACACTAAGACAAGAGTGGATAGGGAATGTCATGAATTTTAAAAGGGGTTTGCGTATAATTTTCGAATTGATTGAGTTTTTCTTTTATTTGTTCGTAATGCAGTCAGTTGGTTCCAATATATTTAGTGTAAAGTTTTTAAAGCACTCTATTCATCTTAATAACACAACATTCTACAAAATGCAAAAATATATTGTTTATTATAAACAATGTTTCTTGAAATTAAAAAATTTTAGCCATGAATAATAACCAATGAATTAATATAAATGGTTAAAATTCTTCCATTTTAAGAAATATTGTAAAAATAAACATTTTTGTTATACTAGTTATTATAATTATTTATTAATATTTTATATGAGGTAAAATGTTCTGAGATATGTTCTTTTAAGTATACCTGATATGTTCCAAAACAATATTTCTGGAAGTGTTCGAATTTTTTAAGATTTGGATACATTTTTTGGAGTGAAGAGTAGCACACAGATTTTTGTGGCGTGCAGTGCAGTTTTGACAGATTTGTATTCTACGCAATCGTACATTTTTTTCGCGGAACGACCAATCCAAATTTTCAGGCTATTCTAATCTTGAAATTTTATTTCATGCGCCACGCGCAGAAAACACCTAAATATTGTGAAGTTTAAAATATACCTTTAAATCAGTATGCTAAAGCAGTGCGTTCTGGATTTTAGCTTATTTCAGTGTTTTGCACGCCTGGAAAAATAACAACGCGAAATTAAGTAAAATTTTGCACTGATATTTTTACTTCATGCTTAATAAAGGAGGGAAAATACTCCTTAGAAACCCCAAATTAAACTTTTTCAAAAACAACGAATGCCTGAAAATGTACAGTGTATTGAGATATGTATACTTAACAGAAAAAATCCCTGCATGTTTAATTATTTTGATCTTCGCTGTCAATTGTGTATATATTTTGATATTAGAACATTTTTTGTCTTCATAGTTTAACACGTCGATTAAAATATAAATTGGCTCGTAATATTACAAGTTATATTCATACTTTTGTGATATTTATGGATAGTAATGATTGGTTTTATTAATTTTATATCGTAGGATTTGATTGTTTCATTATTGCAATTTTCACAAAATGTTGATTGTATCTTCAATGAATTATGCTGCTAGTAATATTCTATAACAGTTATCCTAAGCTCAAGACACTTTTTTTTTCGTAAAAAACTTGATGTTCCTAATAATATGCAATTTAAATATATTTGTTCCAATATTTAGGTGTCAGCATATACAACCAAGAGATGACCAAATGAATTATAACAAGAAAATTATGCACTATTTTGCAATATTTTTTTTTAAATATATAGAAATTGTGTTGTATCTTATATACATCTTATATATATATATATATATATATATACAGCTTTAAAAGCATAAGATTATATTCTCTTAATTCATTGGCATATTATTCGATAAATATTAACTTGTTCCAACATATAGTTGTTAGGGCTCGTATATTAAATACATACATTCTTTATAATTATTATTTTAAGAAAAGTATTTATACATATCAATTCAATTAATTATAACATGATTATATTTTTGTTTTTAGAGATTCATTACGTTACATTCAGATACATCTGCTTTTTAATAGAATGAAACTGATCCACTTCATGGACTATACACCGTTCTTCGTCGTCTCTTTGTGAACGTGAATTTCCTTCTAATTATTTAACGAACATCACGAACTTGGCCCAAATAGGGGCGCAAGTATTAAATTAGTAGGATTTGTATATTCCGTGATGAGCTGTCTCGGCACCGGATCCATTCCGCCATTCCATCCGGAATTAAACTTTTAATTAACTTAAGCGACACACGTCGATTTCTTGTCAAAAATACGCTACGTTCCCCCAAATTAATTATATAAATTGAATGGGAATTAACTATTAATCTAATTCTACACATATGCATTTAATTTAAATTAATGTTGAAGTATACTCATCAATTATTTTGTTATATAATAATATAAAGGTTAAATCAACATTCATCCGAATTATATACAAAACTATAACTTTTATTATTACTAATATCAGGTGTTCAGTTAAAAACCCGGTCGAGTTGGCTATGAAATGTTAAAAACATTGTGAAGTAGGTTGTACGTGAATTTGTCGGTCGCTCCTGTCAATGTTAATGTTAACCAGTTTTATAAGAGTTTATTTTTATTTTATTCGGTATTTTAATGCCCACTCACACAAAATAAGAAGAAACAACACAACAACTATAAGAACAAGGCAATTACTGAGCTACTGATTAACACAATCTGACATTTATGTCAGGTATTATAAAACGTAAATTAAGCTGCGACTTCACTTTTTCGTTACATTTCCTTCTATCAAAAAAGCAAGGCCTTCTCGATCGGGTTTTTAAATGAGCACATGTATGTATATAAAATTCATTTTAATAAAAAACCTTCGCCCATTTGCACCTAGATTCAGTGCAAATGGGCGAAGGTTTTTCTTTAAATCTTTAAACATTCACAAATCATTGAATGAACCTCTGATTAAGTCAAATTTCTATAAAATAAGAATGTTATAAATTTGTAATATATCCTAAGCATGTCTCTTTAAGCAATATGCAATTGTATTAACAATTTCTAAATAAAAGTGTTGTGGTTTTAAAAATTACTAATCACTGATTAAGCATTTTGTTTTTCTGAAACGCAAAACATATAAATAGACACACAAGAAAACCGTAGCATATTGTCATGTTCTTAAGATTCAAATCGCATAATGATTGAGAGCACAAAAGGAATGTACAGAAAAGCGAATAATGGCGGGGAATAATTCCAACAGGGATCTTATGCTACTAACTGCTTAACCGCACTATTTTCATGCGGCGACACTTTACAACGTTATTCATTCTAGTTCCTCGAATGCACACCACGATTTACTATTTCAAATGTAATACGCTTTCAGACATTTATTATTCCATAAAGTATTAAATATTCACTATGCAAACACTTAATCGCGGTTAATGAGAGGAACTGGTGGAATTACATACTTATATAATAAATACTATTGAATTATTTTTAATCTCTTTCCGGCAATACGGAAACCGCATCAAACATCAGTTGTGCAAATAACTATTGGTTGATGAAAAGGAAAACCCGAGTCAAAGCAACGAACAGATATCTATGCTTTGATATGATGTGAAATTGTAGCTGATGTGTTGATTATCTTTGATGTAAAAGTAGATGGTATTCCAAAATAATTATTTAAATGACTTTATAATTAAATTCAGTAAGAAATTTGAGATGTATTATCAACAAAACTAATGTTTATACTTGGAATTATTGTTTAAAGTATACATATGCATATATGCTGTAAATTTCACGACATTCGCTGTCTTTTTTTAAGTTAAATTTAAAGGTTTAAATGAGTGTTTTCACTCCCAGATTAAGCATGAAGTAAAATTTCGAGTTTTGAAAAGCCTGCAAATTTTCAGGCATTTCTAAACTCGATATTTTACTTCATGCGCAACGCGTGAAAATCACTGAAATGTGCGAAATTTAAAATAGACTGTTAAATCGGTATTAAAGCAATACTGCTAAAGCATGGTTAAAAATATACTGATGAACAAGAGTATTATGAATTTCACAATGAATTAGTTTTATACGCGTGGCGCATGAAGTAAAATATCGAGTTTAGAAAAGCCTGAAAATTTGGTTTGGTCGCGTAGCGTTAGGCGCTTTTGCAATTTTGAAGTAATTGATAATAAAATTAGTCGATAAAAGATGGAATTAGTTGTTTATTTAAATTTGCTACTTGATATCGCAAAGAATTGAAAGTAAACTGAAATAATTTTGTGTCAGGAATCTTTTTCTGATGTAAAGAATTATTTGTAACAATGCATTTGTAATTTTCGTATTTCAATAGTTTGAATTTTGTTCTGGCAGAACGGTTAAATCGTATATTGTGTGTCGTTTCGCGTCTGATTTATTGTTTGTGTTTCAGTGGTGATTTTAAATTAGAAACTGGTGCTGTCTTGTAGTAAACTACTAGTACAGTTAATTATAAAGCTTAAATATCAACGTACTCAACAAATCTGAGCAGTCGTTTAAAGCTAATCCATAAACTGATTGTGAAACGAAAAGTACGAAGAAAAAATGAAGCGTACAACA
Source organism: Philonthus cognatus (assembly GCA_932526585.2). Taxonomy (NCBI): domain Eukaryota; kingdom Metazoa; phylum Arthropoda; class Insecta; order Coleoptera; family Staphylinidae; genus Philonthus; species Philonthus cognatus. The sequence continues at coordinate 39,023,574 of OW052243.1, forward strand.
GTTGAACACGTCTTTAAAACCTAGTGAAAAATCCATTCGTTTTATCTTCGCAACACAGTTGAGTGCAGGTCCATTCCTGAGTAGTCGACGGCCATACATTTTCCGGACAAATGCAGGCTATCTCGCGGATGCACTTTCGCGCGCGCTCTCGCGTTATCTCAACTTCTCCGTAAAAGACCCGGCATTACTTCCGCAGAATTCCTCCCCGGGATATAGCCTAATGTCGAAAAAAGTAGCGCATTACTTTTCCAGAATAAACTAATCCGGACAAACAGAATAATTCTTACATAAAAATGGGTTTATTTAGTGAATGGACGCGCGCCTGAGCGGACGCGCCCGGCGCATCCACCATTTCCGCATAGCGAACACATTGTGGCTGTCAAGTAAATATGTGTACAGTATTGTGCAGGTTTATCACTACTACCATTCAAAGAATTATTCTAGTCTGTAAAATGTGCATTTTCCACCAAATTTATTTTTTCTTATTTTTAATTTATTTGAAACAAAATACAAATCAAATGCGATTAAAAAAACTAAAACTGATAAATGATTGAAGAAATTAGTTAAAAAAAAAAACAACGAAAATCTTATTAATTTATAAGATCGTATTCGCTACGAGACCAATCAAAATTTTCAGGCTTTCCTAAACTCGAAATTTTACTTCTAGCACCACGCGTATAAGATACTGATTTCAAATAAAGTTCGCTTGTTCACAATGTTGCAGTGTTTTCAGTGTTTAATACGCGTGGCGCATGAAGTAAAATTTCGAGTTTAGAAAAGCCTAATTTGGATTGGCCGCTCCGCTTCGCTACGCGGCCAATCCAAATTCTTAGGCTTTTCTAAACTCGAAATTTTACTTCATGCTTTATCTGGGAGTGGAAAACACTCGTTTAAAGCTTCAATTTAATCTCTTAGAAGAAAATAGCGAATATCTGAATACTCAGTGTAAACGATCTAATTGGGATATATATACTTAAAAGAAAAACTCCCTGTATATTTACCACTATTATTTAGGTATAAATCATTTCTATAGTTGTAATACAAACATAAAGTTTTTTCTTTACTATTTTTACGCAGCCAACGGGGGAGGGGCCTTTTATGTATCGTATTGATTGACCCAGGATAGGTGGAAAAATTATATTTTTATCAAATGGGAAAATCTCTCAACTAAATTTTTGATTGATAAATAATTACCAAATATTTCAGTGGATTAAAATCAAATGAATAAAAGGGAGAACAATTCCACCATTTCAGTAAAACGGATTGTAAAGTGGACAGTATGCAAATAATTTACGCGGACGTTATGAGCTGCAGATAAGAGGGAACTTACCCTTCTCCCCTCTTTCTCGGGTTTTTTCTTAAGCTGATACGATAACAGGTAGTAGTAAAAACAGCCCGACTCTCACAGCAATACCCTAATATATTCTGTAATTGCGTTTTTCTAAAGTAAAGAAATTCATAATTGTCCCGCATATGCATTGCTCTAAAGTTGGCTAAACATCGCGACAGAACAAATAAACAAAAACACGTGGTAAATTCACTAATTTTAAGAAAGAGCATCATAGCTAGGAACGTAGTTGTTTCTATGAGTGTTTGAATTCGTCTTTGTAAGATAGATTAGTTGTAGATTGCGAAAAGTATCGCAGTTTTAAATTTTTTTACATTTATTGCTTTTTTCAACGTTTGTCAGTGTGTTTAGAAAATCACGTGTATGTCTATACGAGTCGTAAAAACATAGAAATTCGTCTCATTTTCTCTGCTCCCCTGCCTCATTCAGACATTCTGCCCGAGGGGTGCATGCGCCCCCTATTTTCAATCGAATCAGAGATAACGTTTCTCCCGACCCCCTCCACACTTGCGAGAATGCTCTCATGGAGTATTGAGTTTGTGTCGACTGTTGCACCCGAAGAAATAAGTATCACACATCACATATCAAATATCAGACACACGTAAAATGAACCCGGGTTTTAAATCAAATTCGTGATGAAAATTTTAATTTATAGAGAAATACAAGGAGTTTTTATTTTAAGTATACATATTCCGATGTGTGCTCTGTAAATTTTCAGGCTTTTGTTGTTTTCATAAAGTATTCAATTTTATGCTTCTAGCGAGTGTTTCCAGTCCACAACAATTAAACCTGACTCCTTATTTAGTCTAACAAAATCTTTCGTTTTCAAAAAGTAAAATAAAAATAATTCTTTACAAATACGAGTGCCTTTTTAGCAGAAAGAAAAATATATTTAAAAAATGCAATTACTTTTAATTCTTAAAAAATAAATAATTGTGAATGAAATGCTTATAAATAAATCTTCACACATTTACGTTTCTTTAAGATTCTAAATTGCAGTGAGGTACTTTTTTCACAGGTTTATACTTACAATGAGCTAGTTCTTTTTTATAATACAGTTAAAAATTGCATGTTGTGTTCACACCCTAACGATTTTCTGTTAACAATTTCACGAATTAAAGAGTTGCAATTTTAAAATTGTAACGCTACTCCCACATTTGCGATATCTCGGAGAAATCTTGAATAATTGTTTACTCACGAGAAGTGTCCTGTGACATTTAAGCTCGAATTAAAATAACTATAATAGTATGAATCCCCTAGTTAAGAGAGTTTAGCATAAGTTGCAATTTAACACACAGAGGTAAAAGTTATACTATTAATATTGAAATACATGAAGAAAACTTACGTCATAGCTTTCATATTTGTTATCATAGGACACCTCTCATGAATTCTACTGTAAACTAACTTAATTGAAAATATAAATCTACCACGTAGCTATTTGATTTGGTTTGATTTACTTGAAGAAGTTTGCGATACCTTAGCACCGTAACTTTTGCTCCTATCTAATGACATTCCTTATTGCAAGTAATTGATAATATGCAAGATGGAATTCGAGCCAAATTGCACGCTCCGTCTGACCGGAATTCAATAAAATCTCCAATTTGAGCGAACGACGAGAGAAATTAAGTTTTCCTCATCTCTTGCCATCCTATAGCTCTGCCCATTTGAATATACTACTATAAAAAGTTTTTATTATGTCGCGCATTAATTGCATATTGCTATGTGTAGATGAACAAATATTAATTTAAAAAACCTTATTATTAACCGAAAACGAAGTTATTTATATAATACTAAGAATTAATTGTACCTGTAATGGATCTTATGATACTGGGGCAGTCATAGGCGCCCGCATATATGGGCAAAAAGAGCACTTGCCGTGGGACTTCGGTTCCAACGTTGTTATACGATAATATTTACAAATGTTCTTTTACAAAGATATGCATTGAACTTTTCGTAATAAAATGGCGCAAACAGATTTGTTTAACTGTTTTATTTAACGCAGAAATATTGTTTGTTTAGAGGTCTATTTCGACATAATGTAATTTATTATTTATATGGAAATAAAAATTCATATAAAGATTTTATTTTCACCATTTTATTATGTAATGGTCACTCTTGACGTGTAAAAGACAAAAAGCAATACATCGAAGCGATAATCTCTCTGGATTCGAAGTAGTTTTGCTTCCATATAACCAACTTAAACGTTTTACCATCTTATATGACATTAAGAAGGGACATAGTAAGTTGCCCCCTCTTAATTTGAGCGTTCTCATATGACGTGCCAAAAGTGACCATGAAGTTTAAGCGATATTTAAGCCAAAATTGACAACCGAGCACCTAACCTCCCTCTTATGTTATTTTATTGCAACAATAATTTTACATATGATAAATAATTGGGCTGACAAAAATTAATACAATATAACTTATACACGTAAGTTAACTATACAAATAAAATGAAAACATCTAATTACATTTCAGAATGAAATTATGCTGAAAATATATATATATATATATACGGAGATGTTAATACAACGAAACAAGTTGACAAAAGCAGTGATTGATCCCATCCAGAGCCGAGAGGCCATTACGGAGTCGGAAAGTTGTCGGAAGGCGAATTCAATTAAGTCGAACCATCGGCCCATCAATTTATACAATTTCTCGAACGGAGCGTATTCTTCTTTGACGACTTTAGATGTTGTGACGCAATTATCCTCCGAGAATGGAGATCCTTTATAATTATTAATATTAATTGATGGCTTCGAACCCCACAAAGAATCATTGTGTCCTTCTTGTGCCCCGATCCTCCAATTCGCCACTCGAAAGTTTCCACTTCGTTAAAACGGTCCTTCCCCTTCATTAATTTATTGTCGGAAATTTGGATAATGTACTTCGTTTTCTTAATTTAATAACCACTATTAATATACAGAGCGGTTTTCTTTAATATATTTATAGTAGTACATTTTCAGGTACTCGTTTTTTAAAAGCGTTCAATTTAAAGTTTCGAACGAGTATTTCCACTCCCAGAGTAAACATGAAGTAAAATTTTGAGTGTAGAAAGCCTTAAAATAATCCTTTTCAGGCTTTTCTAAACTCGAAATTTTATTTCATGCGCCACGCGTATAAAATACTGTAATATTGTAAAGTTTAAAATATACTGCTTATTTTTAATAAATATAAATACATTTTACAAATGTTTATTTCGTCTAATCCAATCTTGTTCTCTTCAAAATCGAACGCATGGAGTAATTTGCTTTCAAATATGTAGGTACACTTAAAAGCAAAAATCGTTGATATTAGAGATAAAATGAAAAATTCCGAATTTTACAATTTTTTTGTAAAAATATGCCTAATAACTATAATCCTCAAGGTGATAACGAGAAGGAAGCATTAGATGGCGTTAGCTATCGATATCCATTAATAGTTTTCACATATTGGCTTGAAATAGTCAGAAATGTTCAGTATTCCTCAGCACTGGGTCGGGACCACACTGAAGACCTTGAAGTCCGAAACGCGTCTGTGGGTATCTGGTGCCGGAATACTGAACACAAATTCAATTTTGATAACGAGAGACTACAAACTATTACTTTATTATTACTTATTACTTTAAGAGTTCTGACTAAATCAAAATATTTAAGTTAAACATTCCATATTATAGAAAAAATACTGATATAATAAAAGTAATAGCATCATATCCATTTACCTAATGGAACAAATTGACATAATTCCAATGGACTTGTACGGGAAATTACATTAAGTTATTATGAGGTCGATCAGAATCCGGAATCCGCGTGCTTAGTCGCTCTCTTTTTCCCAATCAATCTTACAAGATTGACATGTCAAATGCAGGGCACCTATTATCCCCCAAACAACCCCCATTTTAACTACCCCCTTTCCCGCCCCGTACATTTCTCCAATACTTTTTTTTACTGGGGTAATTCTAAATCAGTGGCAGTGGCGGATTTCCATGCATTTTTATTGGATTAGATTTCATTCCATTTAAAACACGATTCGATGGAAATTCATCTGACGTGCTGTAGAATTTACAAAAGGAAAAAAAATTGAATTTGGGATGTGTGTGTGTATTTTAAATATAAATAGAGGGGGATAGAGAGGAAGTGAATAAATGCGTCGCCTGTAGACTTAAAGGTAAATGATCGTTTCGTTTTGTTTTAAGGGAATTCACCCTCGGGGGGAGTTAAGGGGATGATTTCGCTGAAATTTTTATTGGCAATAGGATTCGTTTTCCTTTTCTTTCCTTACACGAATCGGTTCCTTTATTCGTTTTAAATTACATTAATGTATGAATATACTTATGTATATATAGATTTCCACGATGTAAGGAAATTTTCATTCCAAAATACTTAAAATATAAACATGCATATATTCGGGTTTTTTTTTATTGGCCAACCAGATTTGGGATTTTTTTTTTAAGTTCTTTGATTATTTGATATATGAACGCCATGTTGCAATTGATTAATTATTTGACAGAAAAGTCATAATAAAATGCCGAAAGTAATATTATCTATCCACTTAATTAATTAAGCACATAGCAATCGTGTGGAAAACATAACCTCAAATTTATTTTGAGGGCAAAAGTCAGAGTTACAACCAGAGTATCCACCCAAAGATCCAACATTATAAAAAAATCACCAGATATGGTTGGCCAATAACAAAAACAAATTATACTTATGAATACACAAAAAACTGAAGTAGGAATAAACTTAATAGCGAATGGTATAAATAAATAAAAATTAATTTATTTATAAGTAGCAAAGCATAAGTATTTTTAGTATTTTATTTTTATAATATTTACAGAATGATATCTTAGCATATTGTACTAAACCAGTATATTTGAGGAAAGTTCTTGAACTTTAGCCATAATAATAATCAACGGATACTCCCAGCATCCTCAAATAATCAATATTTGGGCGGGTATTTTCAATAATACAATTATTTGATCGTTTGAAATTATCGGAAATTCAAATTCGGGATTATATTCAGAACTCTAAATCAACAGTGTTAACCTTGCAGTCGAACTCTAGAGGTTTGGTTTCAACACGATGGCTGCTCAGCGCCTAGTCCCCTAAAGTTAGCACAAAAATAATTAGAGCTAGCCCCATTTAGACAAGAAAGTTACGGGGGTTTGAACTTTCGAGGGGCTAGGTTGAAAACTTAAAAAATCCAAACTAGGGGGGCTAGCCCCTAGTTTGGATTTTTAAAGTTTTTTTGCACTATTCGGATTCCTCAGAGCTAGCGCCAGCTAGCGCTACCAATTTAAACGCTAGCGCCACCCCCACAACCCCAAAAAATGATAAAACATTTTTAGCCCTAGCTCCCCGAAATTAGATTTTTTTAATAAAATTGGGTGGAAAATATAGCTTAGAGCTAGCGCCAGCAGAATATGAAAACAAAATCTCTCAAAAAAGTCAGGTAAAAAAATATTCACACCCAAATTTTGATGCAAGAGCTTTCCGGTCCTTTATGCCTATTACAATGCAAAATCATGTTTGGCATATAAAATACCGCTTCCAAAAAATATTTATGATTATGCCTAGAAAACAGCAGCGTAACTGGCAATTGTATTTTCACTCCTTGTTAATTTAAATCGGGAACTAACCGTACGACTTCAAAAATTCTTTCGTCATTGTAATTACTATACTGATGCTTATAAATACTGCCAACGAGATAGCTTGCGCTAGTAAAACAGTTTCGTAACGGACGATTGTTTTTTCATCCCTTTAAAGTTTAAACACAAGTAACGAAATACCTTGCGCTAGCAAAACAGTGGCGTAACTGACGATTGTTTTTTCACCCCTTGATAATTGAAATCGTTATAACTGGGAAACTAACCGTACGATTTCAAAAATGTATTCGGCATTGTAATTACTATACTGTTGTCTATAAACACTGACAACGAGATAGCTTGCTCTTGTAATACAGTAGCTTAACTGACGATTGCTTTTTAATCCCTTGATAATTTAAATCGTTATAACTCAGGAACTAACCATACGATTTCAAAATTGTTTTCGGCGTTGGAATAACTAAAGTGATGTTCATAAAACACTGCTTACGAGATAGCTAGCTCTAGCAAAACAGTGGCGTATCTGACAATTGTTTTTTTACTCCTTGATAATTTAAATCGTTATAACTCGGGGACTGCCGGTACGATTTCAATTTGTTTTTCGGCGTTGGCATACCTAAAATGATGTCCATAAACACTGGCAACGAAATAGCTAGCGCTAGCAAGACAGTGGCGTACCTAACGATTGTTTTATTACTCCTTGATAATTTAAATCGGTATAACTCATCAACTAACCGTACGATTTCAATTTTCTTTTCAGAATTAGAGTACCTAAAGTGATGTCCATAAGTACTGGGAATGAGATAGCTGATACCTGACAATTGTTATTTTACTCCTTCATAATTAAAATCGTTATAACTCGGGAACTAACTGTACGATTTTAAAATTTATTTTGGCGTTGGAATATCTAAAATGGTGTTCATAAACACTGCTAACGAGATAGCTAGCGCTAGCAAGACAATTGCGTACCTGACGATTGTTTTTCTACTCTTTGATAATTAAATCGTTATAACTTGACAACAAACTGTACAATAATACATTTTAAATGGTTAATTCCCGAGTTTTTCCGATTTAAATTATCAAAGAGTAAAAAAACAATTGTCAGTTACGCCACTGTCTTGCTAGCGCTAGCTATCTCGTTGCCAGTGGTAATGGGCATTACTTTAGGTATTCTAACATCCAAAAAATATTAAAATCGTACGGTTAGTTCCCGAGTTATGCCAATTTAAATTTTCAAGGAATAAACAACAATCGTCAGGTACGCCACTGTCCTGCTAGCGCTAGCTATCTCGTTATCAGTGTTTATAGACATCAGTATAGAATTTACAATGCCGAAATAATTTTTGAAATCGTACGGATAGTTTCCGAGTTATAACAATTTCAATTATCAAGGGGTGAAAAAACAATCGTTAGTTACGCCACTGTCTTACTAGCGCAAGCTATTTCGTTGTCAGTGTTTATAGACATCAGTATAGTAATTAAAATGCCGAAAGAATACTTGAAATCGTACGGTTGGTTTCCAAGTTATAACAATTCCGATTATCAAGGGGTAAAAAATCAATCGTCAGTTACGCGACTGTTTTACCAGCGCAAGCTATTTTGTTGCCATTGTTTATAATCATCAATATATTTATTACAATGCTGAAAGAATTTTTGAAATCGTACAGTTAGTTCCCGAGTTATAACGATTTCAATTATCAAGGGGTGAAAAACAATCGTCAGTTACACGACTGTCTTCCTAGCGCAAGCTATCTCATTATCAGTGTTTATAAACATCAGTATAGTAATTCCAATGCCGAAAGAATTTTTGAAATCGTACGATTAGTTCTTAAGTTATAATGATTTCAATTATCAAGGGTTGGGAAATCAATCGTTAGTTACGCCACTGTCTTACTAACGCAAGCTATCTTGTTGCCAGTGTTTATAAACATCAGTATAGTAATTACAATGCTGGAAGAGTTTTTGAAATCGTACGGTTAGTTCCCGAGTTATAACGATTTCAATTATCTAGGGATGAAAAAACAATTGTCAGTTACGCTACTGTCTTTTAGGAATCATCGTTCTAAAAACCAGTGTCTATGAACATAAATAAAGTAATTACAACTTCGAAATAATATTTGGAAGCCGTATTTTATATGCCAAACATGATTTTGCATTGAAATTCAGCAAGTAAATGGTAATACGCATACAGGATATGAAAGCTCTTGCATCAAAATTTGGATGTAAATATTTTTTTACCTGATTTTTTTGAGAGAATATTTTTTTCATATTCTGCTGGTGCTAGCTCTAAGCAATATTTTCCATCCAACTTGATTAAAAAAATCTTATTTCAGGGGACTGGGGTTAAAAATACTTTATCATTGTTTGGGGTTGTGGGGGTGGCGCTAGCTTTTAAACGGGTGACGCTAGCTGGCGCTAGTTCTGAAGAATCCGAATAGTGTAAAAAAACTTGATGGCTTGCATCAACTTAGCCCCCAAAAGTTCAAACCCCCTATCTAAATGGCGCTAGCTCTAATTTTTGTGGCGCTAGCTAAGGCCCGTCTACCGCAATAGTTTTTTTCAAAAAAGTCAAACTTCGGGGGGCTAAGTTGAATGAGCCCATTTTGGAGTAGATGTTTGGGAATATTAAGACAAAACATTTCCATATCGCTCGATTGGTCGTGGTGGAAAAATTAACTGGCCCGCCAGATCTCTTGATTTCGTGATTATTTTCTGTGGGACTACATGAAAAAAACATTTTTAAGATACGGCACTCAAATATTAATTCTTTAAGGAATGCAATTTTTGAAGAATGTATATATATTAACGCCGAATTATCAACGAATGTCATTAATGGATTTTATAATAGGCTAGAATACTTTTTGGCGCAAAATGGAGGGTTCTTTAAATTATTATTTTTAAGACGTTCAATTTGTTTTTATTCTTTAGTTTGGAATTAAATTGCAATTAAACTGAGAAATTTGCCACTTTTTGTAAATAGTTACGTTTCGGATTGAAAATGCTCACCCTTAGTTATATGTTCCGGATTGAAAATGCTCACCCGGTAGATTCATGGAAAAAGTTAAAGTTGTTATGAAGAATGATTTATAGTTTATTATTTATTAAAATGCGTTTATTATTTGATCTATAATTGTATTGTGAACTATAATTCCAAGTAAAACTGTTATTAAGTGGTATTAATAAGACAACTTTTACATTTGAACATAGGATGATAAAAAACTGGAATAAAATCACTATCTAGGATATTATTCAATATAAAAAATCGGAGTTTGTAAACATTGTGGAATAAGACTGAACAAGTAATCTTATTAGAATTAACTAAAATAGCAATAATATCTCAAATCATATTTAATTCTGCAGTTATTTAAGGGATTCAAATTTGATGGAAGAATCATTATATACTCGGGAACACCAAGAAAATCTTGAAAAAATGTTGGTGACAAATATGTTATATTCATTTACTTCACATTTTGATTCAATTAGAACGTTTGTATATCTCTATATATCTTTTGTATGGATTACTGTGCAATTATATATTCACAATATTATAAATGTCACGCAGATCGGCTAGAAAATGTACAACGTAAAATGATAGAATTGATTTGTTTTCGCTGTCATGTATTTTATCATGATTACAATATGATACTTAAATATCTTGGGTTCCTTCCTTTAGTTAAACGAAGAATCTACTTTTCATTATGTTTTGCGTAGTGCATATTAAATAGCAGAATTAATTGTTCTGTGATACTCTCATCTATTTCATTATATGTTCCTACGCGCATTATTAGACAGCAGCAACTTATTGCTAGCAAGTATCACGCAACAAATTATGCTTACAACAGCCCTAGAAATGATTTAATTACTTACATTAACATGTATTTTAAATTAATTGATGTTTTTGGTGTCAATTTACAACGCTTCAAAAGTAATTGTAAAAATGTGCTTGAAATTAGTGCATCTGTATATATATATTTTTTTTTCTGTTTTTTTCTTTATAGTTGTAGAGGTTATTCATATTGTAATGTATGTTTTTTTTGTTTTGCTATTATTTCCTTTTGTTCAAAAATCTGCTTCCCATCGTTTTTGTTTATTTGTATATGTATACACGCATACGGCCATGTAATTAATCTATTTTACATATTGTCTTGTAATTGGGATGTAATTTTCCTGTTGGGCAATAAAGACTTATTATTATTATTTGTATTTGTTATTATGATGTAATAGCCTACCGTTATAATAAATAAATAAACATTTAAATTTAAATTGTGAGTTCCTTATAACAAAAAAATTACTATAAGAGAGACATATCATTGATAAGGTTTTGTTACATCTACCCAGTAACTTGAATCTTAATATGATGGAAAATCTAGTTGTATAAAATAAAGGGACACTTAAAAATCCATTAAATATATTTCTAATTGTATGCAAACCACCAAGAAAGTCATGATAACTATGTATTCAAATTTTTTAAATAATTTGTAAACATTACAATTGCTATTTAGCTAAAGCCAAAATGTGAAATGGCACCTTATTAATTTATTTAAATGTATGTGTTCCAACATTTAGTTGCCACTACAACTTATTTGTTAATAATTAAAAAATATATAGTGTTGTAAAAACTAAAGCTACATAACCTTATGAACATAAGGTAAAATATTTCATTAATAAAACTTAATCCTTCAGAAACCCTTGCTTGTGTTTCAACATATAGTTGTTAATGCTCGTACGAACTATACCAATATATCCAATTAAAATTGTGTTGATCTTTTTTTTAACCACCCTGTAAATCTTGTTTATTATTTTTTTAATTTTATCATATCAATTCACACCCAAGATTTATATAATAAATTATTTAGGTGTGAATTTCGTTATGCGCTGTATCACTAATACTTAATAAGTAGCATTACGGCGGATGCGCTGGGATTTCAATAAAAAAATCCGCTCACGGTGCCGCAAACAAGATAACAACGCAATTTTACGTTCGGGCATAAACATAAATCTCAAGCTATAATGGCAGATGATTTGACGCACGTAAACATTGTAGCCGAAGCTGTGGCCGTTATATCCAATACACTTCGTCCTCTAAGAACGAACTTATTTTAGATCGTAACATTTTTAATTAGGTGATAAATCCACACATAAATACACACAGAGCGAAGGTTCTTTACACACCCATGCACACACACACACACGTTCTGAAAAAAGTGGCAGTAAAATAGGCTTAGATTTTGATCGGTTTATATCTACAGTTTCGGTCAACTTTATTAGTCATAAGAAATAATATTTTTTGTCAACATAAACGGACAAAACAACAATAATACGACCCAAAAAGTAAGTTCCAGTTTAAAAGGCAATAATGTTTGGTTGTTCTAAATTATATTTTAACTTTTATAAAAATCAAAGGAAAAGTATTGTTTTTGCGAAAATTTTCAAATCAAAAATGTTAAAAGACATATATCCCTTTTGAGGTCCCTTGAGTTGATTAAGACTATTTTTGATAATATCTGTCTGTAATTCTGTCCTTCGGTCTTTCTGTAATTCTGTCGCTACGATATAGTCTAAACCGATTGAGCTGTTAAGATGATACTATAAACTTAAGTTTTTTATTACAATAGTAGTTTGCGATCAACTTTTATTAAAAAATGCGAAAACCTGAAGTGGTAGTTTACTTTTAGCATCTTTTTGGATATTTCTTTAATATTGATCATATAAAAAAATCTTATCAAGAAAAGTTGTAGATATTAAAAAAAAATGCATTTAATGTATACAGGGTGATTTTTGACTTATGCGCATAATTGCGAGTAATTATAGTTCATGATGTGTAGTGATCAGAAATGTTTAAAAAATAGTAAAAGTTTTTTTATTGAATGTTAATAAAAAACTTTTACTATTTATTTTAAATTTCTTACTATAATAACAGTTGAAATGCGTCGGCGCTAGCCAACATTTAGTCTTTCGTGTCAACTTGATATAAGTCGACGTCAACCGACATTTAGACTATAATAACAGCTAACATTGGTTGGTGGCAGCCGACATTTGAACTATAATGACGGTTAGTCCATCTTGTCAACATTTAGTCCATCGTGTCAACTTGAAGTAAGTCGGCGTCAGTCGAGATTTGGACTACGATACACATTTTAACACTTGTGACATATTTTAAAGTAACGACTGTCCTCCACTTCCAGGCTAAGCATAATGTAAAATTTCGAGTTTAGAAAAGCACCGCGTAGAAAATTTTCACGGGGCTTTTCTAAACTCGAAATTTTATTTTATGCGTCACTCGTATAAATCACTGATTTACAGTAAAGTTAAAAATAGATAACGTTTAGATATGATAGTGATAAATATTTTCCGAGATTTAGCGAAAATATGCAAGAAATACTTTTTTTGTGAATAGTTTTGGAATTATAATAATAAAAGTAGAATAAATTTAGTTTGAACAACTTCCATATTGCCGATATTTAAATCAACATATCTTAAATGGGGAGAGTGCTATGATGGACACATCACCATTTTTTCATATTTATTTGTATTACAATCCCTAATGTATAATGAATACATCTAGCATTGTTTTTTTTTAAATAAAATCCTAAATAACAATAATTAAAATTTAATACTATGTGGGTTTGTGAGAATATTATCTTAATTTTATATATTATGTAAATTACTATGTGAAATATTGTATGAAATATAAGAAGAACCGTTATTTAAACTGTGTATACTTTTTTTTCATATAAGGGCTAGTTTATTTTTTGTTTGGTTTGTGAAGAAGAGAACGCGATTTTTTCCAGTGTACACACTTTAAGGACGTAAACCTTGTTCGTTATTAGACCACAGCAGATGTCGGAGATAAGCGTAAGGCAGCGAATGGCGAATATGACAAAACACGAAGGATATAGAGGGGATGAGCTTTATTATTCAGCGAGAGTGCGAAAGGGGGTGATTTTTTTGCCGCCCCGTCTCTTATTTCGCTGCCTCCGAGCCACCAAACGTGACCAGTAGCTGTATCTAAGAGGGGGGCTTCTGCCATCCTTACCATAAACCACCGCCAAATACATCTCTCGGCCGTATTATGATGTATATAACAAGTGTATCAACAAAAAACGGAATAATTCAGCCCTCGTCCTCATCGTCTCATCTCTTCTATCCGGATGTTATTATTACGGATTCGGCATGAAGACATTTTATTATCCTCTAAATATGTACATGACTAAAATATCGTCCGCCCAGCACTTGATGGCTGATGTATTTCAACCGAGGAAAAGAGACGAAAAAAAAAAAATGCTGCAGCTCATGCAGATTTATGCCTGAGAATTTTATGAATAACAAGTGATATCAATCTTTTTTTATGATGAAGGCAGGCTTCTGCTCCTCAAATAAATTATCTAGGAGTTAAGTTTTATAATGAACACGCATCTAAAAAAATATCATAAATTCATACGGTACTATTAAAAGTATCATGTAACATAGATGACAAAATATTGTTATGGTACTAAAAAATCCCTGTGTTGTTATAATAATGTATTACGATTATAACACTACAAGGATTTGTTCTTTTAAGTATACATTTTCCATCAAAACGCTGTAAATTTTGAGGCGTCCGTCCGTTGTTCGTTAAACTTGAAGTTGCTAGAGAGTGTTCCTACTCCTTGGTTAAGCATGAAGTAAAATTTCGAGTTTAAAGAAGTCTTAAATTTTGGTTTGGTCGCGTAGCGCATAGCGTATAAAACACTGATTTATTGTCAAATTCATATTACTCTTGTTCATCAGTACTTATTTAATCATGCTTTTGTTATATTGTTTTAACACCGATTTAACAGTCTATTTTGAATTTCGCAATATTTTACTCATTTATACGCATGGCGCATGAAGTAAATTTTATTTTCGAGTTTAGAAAAGCCTGAAAAATTGGTTTGGTCGCGTAGCGCTACGCGTTGCGCGACCAAACCAAATATTCATTCTTTTCTATTTATTTATATTTCTGTGTAAATAAATTGTTTATAAAATCCACTCACTTTATACAATTTTTTAAACAAAATATACCGTCATTTTTTTTAATGTCTTGTGTGATATTCAGAAATAAGTTGATACATTTTATTATTTGATCTGATTTGAGAATGTATCAAGAAAAATGTAAATATTTTGTTATTCAAATATTTCATTTATTACTCATTTAAAAAAAGTGTTCAGTATATTTCTAACTTCACAATATTTGAGTGTTTTATACGCGTGGCGCATGATGTAAAATTTCGAATTAAGATAAGCCTGAAAATTTGATTTAGTCGCGTAGCGCTACGCGATCAAACCAGGTTTTCAGGCTTTTCTAAACTCGAAGTTTTACTTCATGCTTAGTTGGGAGTGAAAACACTCGTTCGAAACTTCCAATTGAACACTTTATGAAAATCGACGACCGCCTAAACATTAACAGCGTATACATTAAGTATATTTAAAAGAATAATTTCCAGTATGTACTATAGTAAGTAATTCATAGAAATCATAAAAACTTGATTGCGCATGAAGTAAAATTTTGAGTTTTGAAAAGCCTAAAAATTTGGTTTGGTCGCATAGCGCTACGCGCTACGCGAGCAAACCAAATTTTCAGGCTTTTCTAAACTCGAAATTTTACTTCATGGTCAACCTGGGAGTGGAAAAGTGAAAAACTCGTTCAAAGCTTTAATTTATACTTATTTAAAAAGCTACGAATATCTGGAGATTTACAACAAATACGCTGTAACTGGGATACATATACTTAAAAGAAAAACTTGCTGTACAGCATACTCTCTAAATTTTTACATTACTGGTAAAAAGTCTCATTAAAAAAAATAGATTTCGCTTTTTATATCGAATATAATTATTCCCGGGAATTGGCGGGAGTAACCCTCCACTTAGCATAGCTGCCAACTACTTAAATTAATTTCTGAATAATTAGTTTACCCAACCTTACAATAAGCTGGTTACCAGTTCCTTAAATAATGTTAATTGTTGATTACCTTATCGTCTAGCCAATATCACAACCTAAGTGACTAAGAATTACATTAACATACGCAATTGGAAACTTACCTAACTTGAAAATCGTTGTATATGACACAACCTTACTCCACATACTCTAGCTTAGATGGTTGCTAGTTACTAATATTGTTTAACCCTATCCTAAACTGGTTATAAGCTTCTAAAATAAATTGTTTAATTTTGTAACTGATAATTAATACAACCCAAACAACTGGCAATTAATGTTACCCAAAAATCAATGATCATGACCTAACCCAATTTTACAATCTATTATCTAGCGAAACGTCTCTAGTTTGGTTTACTTTACTTAACTCAATAATAAGCTGGGTGCTAGTTACTCAGTTCAGTTGTCAGTTAGTTTATAATTGGCCAGTAACCCATTTTAATAGCTAAACTTATGAAATTATGCAGTAAGCTAATCTAATTTACTGTCTCATTGTTAAGTATCTAGCATCTCTACTAACTAGAGTCTAATCTAATTTTAGTAAGTCTTCGAAGCTACCATTAGGTTAAATAACTAATAATTATTCTAAGATCTAATATTTTACCTTAGTAAGCAGTCACTGACATAAGTAAGGGTTAGAGTGATCTTGGGTTTGGTTAGTTACCACAAGTAACTGGTAACTAACCTAACCTAAGATAATATCTGGTATCTAACTTGAATACCCTACTACTAACCTAACTAACCAGCAACTTATGTTTGTAACTGATGGAGCTGCGCAATAATAGACAGATTTACAATTATTTCAATATAGGGTTAAGTTTTGCCACTTATTGTCGGCATATATCGGGTGTGTATATATTGGCGGATAATCTACACGTGACGATATTCTACTTGAAATTGTAAATAGAAAATGTTGTCGCAAAAATGTTCTATTATGCTTCATATACCATCAGGAGCCATTTAAAAGAAATGGACATTTGGCAACATCGCATTTACGGGCTGCCATGTTTTTTTTCCATTAATCTCATGATTAGTTATGTGGGTTGCATCAGAAGAGTAATAATGGCGGCGTTTGTTTTCTTCTTCTAATAATACAGCATAATTCAATTAATTTATTTTGTTCGAAATGAAGCCCATCTGTTTCTAAGCATAGTTGTAATCTCTTTTGTATCGTATTTATTAGTAGCTCCAGTATTTCTGGTGTAATTTCCAGTACAGCCGCATTAATTCTGTTTTTAACCTGGTCAGCATTTTGTGGAGGCGTAGCGTAAACTTTTTCTTTAATGAAGCCCCAAACAAATAAAAAATCGAATGGATTAAGATCGGGTGATCTCGGAGGCAAGTCTCTTACAATACGGGAAAAATGAGCAAGACTCAATCATGCATGTATATTATATTAACTCGTAAATTCAAGGGCAACTCATCAATAATTTGTTCTAGAACATTGATCATTAGCATGAAGACGATGTGATAAGTAAATTAGTCCTACAACAGTGGTTTATAATGCCTAGCCAAACCTTGACGGAAACCTGACCACGTTCTCGAACTTTACGCGGGTTTTCCTTAAACCAATAGTGACTGCTGTGGTTGTTAAAAACGGAGATCTGTAGTAAACATACTCTCATCACTCCAAAGAATACGTCCCGCGAATCCGCAATCGCTACGAATTCTATTTAAAATGGTGTTGCAAAAATGTATTCGGTATATGTTATCATTATCATAGAGGTGCTGCACCTTCGTGAGATGATATGGATATAGAAGGTTTTCTTGTAGGACCAAATGAACGGTCTTGGTGAGATTGTCTTCTGTTGCATCTAGAACTTGCTCTTTAAAATCTAGATAAATGAACAAAACAATAAAACGAAAATAACACAGAAACTCAAGAACATTGAAAGGCGAGAACGAATACAAACTGATTATAACGAGAAAAACAAAATTGGCACAAAATTGGAACTAGCAAGTTTAAATGAATTCGTAACAGTAAGTTTCAAAATGTATCACTGACGTAAGCGGGAGTCGACGTTGCCGGCTGTACTTGATATAAAAATGAGCTAATTAAGAAGTGTTAAAAAGACACGTTTGAGATAGAAAGATTGCACACACTGGCAAATAATCTTCAAACAAGTCATTCTATAGAAATTGCAGGGTTTTCCGTAAATTAATATCGAATAATAACGCATTTGAAACGATTGAATGTTCAAACTTTGAGGACCTCGTGAAGGCTCAGGAAGCATGGTATAACATTTTAGAATCAAGATATGTTGCTTAACAGTTTACGAAGAATGTCACTACGTGTAGATTGTCCCCTAATTTATACACACCCGATATTAATCATATATAGGGTTTTTCTATTGAATTTTACTATTAATCAAATGAGATTCAATATATCCCAAATATATTTTATTTTATCAAATATATGCCAAAAGATTTTCCGATTTACGAAATGAGTTTCAATATATACCAAATACTTTTCCCTTTAATATTTTCGTTAAAAATGTTTGCAGTGGTAAAAACTTTCTTCTGGAAATATTTTATTTTTCTTTATACATATGTAACACTACTTACGCCAGCATCTATTCTCCGGATAACGAGTCCTCTTAGTTCATTGCTAGCATGCATATTTTGACGAACTGCAGCTATTTTGCTGACAAGTGAAATATAATTGACAAACTGTGATTAGGTTTGGACATATAGGGAAATGTAGTGGTATATATGGAAATGTTTTTGATACATGGAAAATATATTTGAGATAAGGGGATACGCATTCGAAATAAAATGAAATGCAATATAAAGACACTGTATGTAATTAACTCATTCTTGTCAAGCACGGTAATAACATTCAATAACGCTGATAAATTGTAATTAAACAAACCATACTTGTTTCAGTTATAGTTATGATTGAACGGTTTATTTATTTTAACGACAATAAAACATTATTTGTACGTATTGTATCGGAAAATGTACAGTAATTGCACTAAAAACGCAACTTTATTTTTAGTTTTCAGCACGATATACAACGCAGTTTTGTATCGTGCACGTATCGAAATTGGAACAATTATTTTATCCACAGCGTTCATTTAATTAATTAGAACCCCGAGGTAAATTCATAAAAACGGCATTTTCGCGTCCGCTTTTTACATTTGTAACTGCACAAAAACCGTACAATAAAATACACACTATTGTGAAAAAACATAATAGGTGAATTCATGAGTTATCATTTTGTTTGTTTTGTTTAACACAAAAACATTAAAATATGAATGCATTTGCCAAATACATACATTGATAATATCATGTTTATGTTTATTTTAGAACTCGCTGGGGATTTTTTGGGGGCGAGTGCTGGAAAAAAAGGTGGGGTCTGCCGTGAAAAATAATTGCGAGAAGAAAGCGGTTTATTTAAACCGGCGGGACGTGAAAAATAACGCAATTTGTTAGGAATTGTTGCGGCGGGGTAAAGGTGATTTAAAGCCTGGCTTGTTTGAAAAAAATAAACCGCTTAAATGTACACCCCATGTCATGGACACTGGAAAAGAGAGAGTCGGTTTTTTTTTGTATATTTACTATTCACCGTTAAAAAAAATTGTTCCGAAAATTTGTTTTAGAATCATAACGAAAATATGACCCACTTAACATAGAGGCGTAGCCAGCATTTTTACTAGAAAACAAGAAAATTTGCTTAACTTATTTAAAATAATGTAAACAGTCTTGTTAAAACGTAAAATTTAGTAAAATTATGAAGATCATAAAGAATATAAACGTGCATCAAATATTGTACGCTATTGAGACTTTATTTAAATTTATTTATTTTCGGACAATTTTTTCTCAGTAATCGCTTGGTCAAACATTTTAAAAAATATATTGGTTTGTAAATAAAATACGTATAAGTAAAACAAAAACAAGTGAAGTCAATTTACAAACCAATATATTATTTACTTTTATATTTTTAGACTCATTTGTTTAATTTTTGACGATCACCAACAACTTTCTTTAAAGAAAGAGACACATATCTTTATTCAGATCATTTAAATTTATATATAATTTATACCTACACAGTTTAAAAAACATAGATTAGTCTGTCTGGGCTATCAACTTGCGGTCTTTCTGTATATAATTTATTATTGAAACGCTTATTTTGCGATACATTTCAAATAATTTTATTAAATTATGGTAAATACTTTCATTTAATTAAAACACTTCGTTAGTTTCACGAATTACTAATTAATAATAATAATAAGAATAATAATAAGTAATATTAATAAGACATTGTCGAAATTATTAACCCATTACCGGCCGAGCAAATATAGAATTAATTCTTAGAGTTGATTTTATCTAAAATTATGAACTTTTTTTATGAATGACTCACTATATTACACACTGTAAATTTTTCTTCTAAATATACTTAATGTATACGCTGTTAATTTTTAGGCGTTCGTCGATTTTCATGAAGTGTTTAATTTGAAGTTTCGAACGAGTGTTTCCACTCCCAGATTAAGCATGAAGTAAAATTTCGAGTTTAGAGAAGCCTGAAAATTTGGCCAAACCAAATTTTCAGGCTTTTTTTAAACTCGAAATATAGTGAAGTTTACAATATGATACTAAAGCAGTATGTTTTTGTTATCTAACTTAACCTAGTTTTACAACTTGACAGCTAACCTAACTCAACTGTACGCCACGCGTATAGTTGAATTAGATAATTGAAATAATTGTTAATAATTGAAATATTGTTAGGTTCACAATATGCTACTAAAGCAGTATGCTAAAGACGTATATTTTAAACTTCACCAAAAACTAGTGTTTTATACGCGTAGCGCAAATTTGGTTTGGTAGCTCCGCGCTTCGCGCTACGCGACCAAACCAAATTTTCAGGCTTTTCTAAACTCGAAATTTTACTGCATGCTTAATCAAGGATTGTAAACACTCGTTAGAAACCTTAAATAAAACTTTTCCATAAACAACGAATGCCTGCAAATTTACGTATGAATCGGGATATGTATACTTAAAAAGAATGTCCCTGAATGTATAACTAATAGACAAATGTCCTGTATAAAAATAGGTGAATATTGGATCAATTGATAGACAAATGTCCTGTATAAAACTAAGTAAACAGGTTTTGCAACTAACAAAATATGCCAGCTTTTGCAACCGAGAAATGTAGCAGGTTTTGTACTCGACAGGATAATTCAAACTTAATTTTAAATGGCTTAGGATGGAAATTGAAGGTCAATTTATTTTAAAAATTGTAGCCTGAGATATTATATTATATTTAATGCATTTATACAATTATTACACCATCAGATATGAAATTGTTCTGGTATTCGCAAACTATTAATACGAGTAAATAGTTTGCGAATACCAGAACAATTTCATATCTGATGGTGTGTTCGTATCACATTTATCGTTAAGCTTTTTTATTCGCGAGACTCGACACGAACAAATTCAACATTTTCATATATTATTCATGATGGCATGGCAGGGTGAAAGAAGGAGAAGACGTGCGCCCTCTTCATTTACATATCTCAGTACGGGTCTCTCTTACATCTGCAAATTTATTAAGCGTCCGGGATTCTTTTTATTTTATACGTCAGCTTGATGCTGTGATGAAATTGTACACTCACACTGATTTTTATGTGAATCATTTCACCGTACCTCGTTTTAAACAATAATAGAAAAATATATTTTGTTTTGTAATTATAATATGGTACTGATTTACCAACGCAATTTCGACATTGATAATAATAGCTTTTGAGAAATAAAGGGATTTTTTCTTATAAGTATACATACCCTGATATGTAGGCTGTACGTTCAGGCATTGTTGTTTTTGAAAATCGTCTAACTTGAAGCTTTTAAGGAGTGTTTCCACTCCTTGATTAAGCATGAAGTAAAATTTCGATTTAAGAAAAGCCTTAAAATTTGGCTGCGAACCAAATTTTTAGGCTTTTGATCAACAATAGTAGCAAATGTTAGGCTGTGATTTGTTTATATTTTTTAGAATTGTTTGATAATAATAATAATAATAATAATATAATTTACCACCGATTATATATATATATATATATATATATATATATATATATATATATATATATATATATATATATATATATATATATATATATATATATATATATATATATATATATATATATATATATATATATATATATATATATATATATATATATATATATATATATATATATATATATATATATATATATATATATATATATATATATATATATATATATATATATATATATATATATATATATATATATATATATATATATATATATATATATATATATATATATATATATATATATATATATATATATATATATATATATATATATATATATATATATATATACCGGGTGTTGAGTTGGCGGACGCTACATAGGAAATCCCATATAAATTTTGAAATGTTTAAATTTTGGCTCCCTTATTTATTTTAGAAAATGTTTTTTGTAGAGGGAAAAATTCTGAATTTATTCGTGTTAACGATTATCACTTGACGTTTCTCCAAGTTAAAATAATTTAGAAAA
The DNA here is from genome assembly GCA_932526585.2 of Philonthus cognatus. NCBI lineage: Eukaryota > Metazoa > Arthropoda > Insecta > Coleoptera > Staphylinidae > Philonthus > Philonthus cognatus. The sequence continues at coordinate 39,046,004 of OW052243.1, forward strand.
ATTAAGTTAATTTAATAAAAATAATGACATGCTATGGAATTGAAACACCAACCGCCGATGTCAAAATGGCAACAGATATCGTAGTCACTTGATTAAAGTAAATGTTTTAGAAATTATTTACACTATACAAGAAAAATGTCATTATTTTTATAAAATCACATTACTTTTTCTTAATTATTTTCGCTGTGAATTTTCTGACATTCGTTGATTTTTAAAAGAGTTCAATTTGAAGCTTTAAACGAGTGTTTTCCACTCCCAGACTAAGCGTGAAGTAACATTTCGAGTTTAGAAAAGCCCTATGAAAATTTGTCGAGGGTCGCGCAGCGACCCGAGACAAATTTTCTGGGCTTTTCTAAACTCGAAATTTTACTTCATGCGCCACGCGTATAAAACACAGATTTTAAGTGAAGTTCAAATATACATAAATTTGACAATATTATAGTGTTTTATACGCGAGGCGCATGAAGTAAAATTTCGAGTTTAGAAAAGCCCAGAAAATTTGTCTCGGGTCGCTGCGCGACCCTCGACAAATTTTCACGGGGCTTTTCTAAACTCGAAATTTTACTTCATGCTTAGTCTGGGAAAGGAAAAAAAACAGGGAAAAAAATGTATGTCATTAGTTTTATAAAGTCACATTACTTTTTCTTAATTATTTTAACTTAGAGAAACGTAAAGTGTTAAGTGTGAACATTAATAAATTTAGAATTTTTCCCTCTACAAAAAAGTGAAATACATTTTGTCTCTTAAATAAATAGGGAAGCCAATATTTGAACACTTTAAAATTAACATGCGATTTCCTATGTTGCGTCCGCCAAATCAACACCCGGTATATATATTTGATTATAATGCTACTAAATAGAGTTGTATACACAATTAATGACTTCAAGTTTTAACCTCGATCGGTGGCAAAAGTGTACCTGTACATACTATACAAAATTTGTTTTGATATTGTTTTGACGCTTCACATCTATCATATACAATGTATTGTATTATTGCATTATATAGCATACGTGAATAAAGCTATTATTATTATTATTATATTGATAACTAAATCACATGAAAATATATATGTTTTTACGATAATTACGGAATATACCTCAATTTAAAAATGAGTAGAGAAAATCTACACATGTGGATTATATTTGAATGTGCAACAAACACGTACAAATATAGAATTTTTAATACAGCACCTAAATCTATCAAAAAAACCCTGACAGTTTCTATAGAGAGCGCGTGATGTATGAAGCCCTCCACTTTCGGCGCACACAATATGTTCCAGTTCATTCTCCCGGCGGACCTCCGCGTATATATCATTCGATATTTGAATGGATGCATTTGCCTCACACCCCCTCATCCCACCCCTCACACACGTACCTACTACGGAATTAAAGAAAACCTCACCCTCGCAAGAGAGGAAGAATTATGGGCAAATCGTTTTTTTTTTCTGACAGGAGGTGCTTTCGAAAGTCCACGAATTAAAGAGCAATTTCCTGGAGTTGTTATTTTCGGCGGAGGCGCCGGTGACAAGTGTAAATATCGTTTTATGTTTACGTGTTATTATCGCCAGACATGCAACACGAAATAACGCTGTTGTATCAATATTTCGGTGTAAGTGTATTTTGAAAGTGAAATCGCGTGGGGTCGAGGAAACATTATTTTTTTAATATAGATAATGCTGGCGATGTTATTAATCAGCTATGTTCCTAAAATAATGTTACACCCTTTATACAAGGAAATTTTCTTTTAAATATGCCTATCCTGATGCAGAGCTGGGCGGTACTCGAGCACAAGTACTCAAAATTTGTACTCTGAGTACTTTACATGTACTCGGTACTCAGTCTATGAGTACTTGTACTTGACTCGACGTATTTTTGTACCGCGAAATGACCTCAAGTACTGTTTAAGAGATAATTCTCTGTCTCTAAATTACCACTATTTCCGATGCGGGTGAATAAAATTGAAATAAAATACTTCGTAGCACTTATTAATTTAATCTTATATTCACCGTAAATGTATGTACAGATTTATATACATATTAAAGATAAAAGTTGTTTTGCGTGTTAAAGTTAGATTAAATGTTTTGATGGTTATCGCTTCAAGAACAGTATTGTAGTGTTCGTTTTTAAATTTCAAAAATCAAAACTAAATATTACCTTAGGTGGGGGTGTGTTGTTATTTGTCAGCGATAGTCACGGGACGCAAAATCTGTCGCAAAGGAAGGGACGTACCCTTCGTTTACCTAGATTGTGTTCAAGGGACGAATTTCTAGGAATTACCCACATGGCTTTGCAAATTATATTTTTCTGAGTAACCCAAAGGCGGACCAACAACAACACCCCCCGTAGCTAAAAGAACCGTTCAACTTGATAACGGTCTATTTAAACTAAGTTACGATATTTATAACTACAAAATAAGACGAAGTAATAAAATGCATATTAAGAAGAAAACAAAATTAAATAGAGAAGTTGAAATATGTTATTCAAATAAAATATTTACGAATACAAATATAAAATAAAAAGCTCGATATACGAATAACCATATATGTAATGTATGTACAGGGTGCCCCAAATTCGATGTTTTCAAAAGATATCTCGGTAACCTGAAGGGTTAGAAAAAAATTAATATAAAGGTCATGACCTCCTCCTACGAGACATTAATAATGGCGTAAATAGATCATGGCTAACTTAATTAGTTTGGAAAATATCAGGCGTTTTTCAATTGTTGGCTATTTTAAAATATGTCTTTATCTTAGTAACTATAAGATATACTAAAAGCACTTCAATAATTATTTATGTAGTTTTCAGCGTAGAATGCAGTGGCGTACTTATTTTTTTATTCGTTATGATATAAAGTTGAATTGTTTTAAATAGAACACCCTATATATTTGTATGTTATTGAATAGCATAATAATAATAATATCTTTATTGACAGTAAAGTGATTACAGTATATTTACAAGTATATTTACAAAACAATTTTATTATTTAAAATGAAAGAGTGGTGCGAACTGTCACTGTCACTGTCAAATGGCTGTCGACCTGAGGTCTTTCTGCCTAGATTGATGATTAGTGTCGTACGTCAGTCCTTAATGAGTGTATGGGTGAAATGATGAAATGAATTCAAATATGGTTGTTATTGGTTTTTTATATTTGGGAAGAATAGTGGGATTTCGATGGAAACAGTAATGGGAAATGGTGCGGTAATTAAAATGTTTTTTAGATAATTTTTCGGAAAGGTATTGGAGGCGTTCTTCTATGGGGGTTATCTCAGTTGAGTCGTAGAGGAGTTGGTTGGATGGGTTATGTAGCGGATTTATGGGGTTACGGATTTTGGTAAGGGTTCTTAGGGATGCTCGCTCACTAACTTGGATGTGGTGTAGGGTGGGATTTTGGTATGTGGAAAATAGGATGGAACCATAATCAATCAAGGGACGACATATCATTTTATAGATGATTACAGCAGTTTTAATGTTTATTCCGGATTGATTGTAGGTTAGGTTTCTGAACAGTTTTGCCCGAGTTGTTATTTTACTTTTTATGTTACATGCATGTTTTTTGAAGTTGAGTTTTTGGTCGAAAGTAAATCCAAGATATTTTACATGGGAGGAGGGGTGGATTTGGTTTTGTGAAATGGAGATAATAAATGGATAGTTATTGATTTTGCGGTAAGGAATAAGGAGTTGTGATTTACGGGGATTGATTTTTATTCTCCATTTTGCAAACCATCGTTCAAGGGTATCGATGAGTTCTTGGAGAGTTTGGAGAGCTTTAGGTAGGGTGGGAGCGTGGGATATGAGGGCAGTGTCGTCGGCGAACTGTAGGATATATTTTGAGGGATTGAGTATTTTGGGTCAGGATGGTATATGTCGGAACAGAATATATTGTATAGTAGTGGAGAGAGGGGGGAACCTTGGGGAACACCTTGTTCTGGGGAAAAGGTAGAGGAGAAACGATTCTTGATTTTTACTTTGAGGGATCTGTTGAAGAGGAATGAATGTAGTATGCGGATCAGATGTGCAGAGATATTAATGGAGTGACACTTAAAAAGGAGGCCTTTATGCCAAACAGAATCGAAAGCTTTTTGGATGTCGAGGAAGAGGGTTGCAGAGGATTTGCCTTCGAGGTGAGATGTTTGTAGGTTTGTAGGCGCTTGGGGAGAAATCCAAATTGGTAGTTGGGAATACGGTCAGAGATTAGTGAGAGGATTTTGTTTTTGAGGAGGGATTCATATAGTTTGCCAAGGACCGGAAGAAGAGTTATAGGACGGTAACTAGGAATAAGAGATGTGTTGTGGTCGCGTTTAGGTATGCATATGATGATGCCTGTCTTCCATTCAGGTGGGAAATAGTTGTTTTGGTAGTTGTAGTTGAGGATGTTCAGAATATGGTGGTGGATGTGAGGTGGTAAGGATTTAAGGATGCGTTTTCCCTTTTTCATGATGTTATTGTATTCGAGTTCTGTAAAGAAGTCGTTTGGTTTTGTAGGGTTAGTGTTTTTTAGGAATTCATTGTGCCATTCCTCGACATGTTTGTGAAAATTCTTGTCAAAGGTCGTGTCTTCTGTCGTCTTATATGTTTCGTTGAAGTAGTCCGCAAATTTTTCTACGATTATGTCTGCGTCCGTAATTGTCTCGTTAGTGTCAGGGTCCGTTATGTGTTGGAGTTGGTCAGTTTTTTTATATTTTGATAGTTTTTTATTTGTGTCCAGAATGACTTGCCGTTTAGGTCGTTTATGTCTTTGCAAGTGTTTAACCATACGTCTGTCTTATATTGAAAGATTAATGTCTTAATGTCATTATTCAGTTTATTAAATGTCTGTCTAAGTTCCGGTGTGTCCATAAGTCTAATGTCGCGATATAATTGTCGTTTGTGTTTTAGGAGTCTTAGGATAAAATTAGGGAGGGGGTATTTGTAGAATTTTTTGATAATTTTTGGAGTATTTTGTTGAATGGAGTCGGATAGAGTTTTGTTGAATTGTTCAATGGAGTTGGGATTTATATCGGGGTTATAGGATATGAATTGAGTGAGGTCTAGTGAAACTTTGTCTATGTCACAGTTTTTAAAGTCAAAGATGGAGTCAGGGAAGGTGCGGGGAATAGGTTCGTTGGATTTTATTTGGAAAGTGATAGATAGGTGATCTGAGTATAGGTCGGGGGTGAGGTTTACAGAATGGATAAGATGTTGGATATTTTGTGTGCAGAGGAAGATGTCTGGAGTGGTGGATTGGTTTTGGTTCATTATAAATGTTGGAGGGGTATGGATACGTACAAAATTTGAATTGGAAAGGAAGGAGGATAGGTGGCGGGATTTGCTTCTGTTTATATTAAAGTCTCCTATAATGATGGTGTTTGAGTATAGTGAAGCTTTAATAAATTTGTTGTTGAGCGAGTTTATGTTGGTGTAAATAAAGGAGATTTGGTTAGCCATTTTGGACAACACAATTAGCAGAGTGAACTCCGTCTGAAGGAACAGTTGGGATGGGACTATCGGGGTATTTAAGATCAAACATAACGAGGAACATACGGTTTCCCGTGAACGAAGCATGAGTGTCAATTTGGTATGATTCGATGAAACGTTCTTTTAGTTTTTTTATGAGAGCCTGGCGGTCGGTGTTAATCGGATTATTAATTTCTGTAACGTAGGTATCTAATATATGATCGTGGAGGGTGAGTGATTTATGAACGCGTGTCTGTTTGATCTGTACGTCGTCAATGTCGGATGATTTTTTGTTTGTGCAGTGAATTTTAACATTTGGAATTCCCTGGATGGGCTGCATGGGGCGGTTAGGGCACTTGGTAGACCAGGCGCCGTGGTCAGCTTTACCACATGATGAACATTTGGGTGGAAGTTGTGTGGTGCAGGCGGATGTGTAGTGCTCGCCATTACATTTGGCACAGGCGATTTTTTCGTTGCAATCCGCCGTAACATGGTCAAATTTGTTGCACTTGTTACATGGTGCAGGAAGAGGCTGTGGGGCAAGGCTTTCTTCGACGGGGTATACTTTGCACATATACTTAAAGTTTTGTTGTAAAAGTTTGGTGTAAGAGCTGTGCGAGGCCGTTATTATTCGCACCATTCTTGTTTTTAATCCCGTGGCCTTTGAAGTGATGCGGCGGCAGTATCTGTGTTCGATACCGGTCGTATTCAAGTGCTCGCTGATTGCCGGCGTCTTCGATCTCGGGCTCGAGGCTGCGTATCACGCATGAGTACGACGGGGCGGCTGAGTTGCGTTCGCGCGGAGCGTAGGATGTTGGTGTGAATTGATGAATCACTTTTTTTGTTTTTAAGATGTTTAGGTTATGCTCGCACGTGGCTGAATTGTGGTTGGATTTTAATAAATAACCCTGTTTTGTTTTGAGAATAACTGCTTCCATGTCGGTCGTGTTGTTTAGCCAGAGTTCTACAAGTTGTAGGCGAGAGAGTTCTGTGGTAGTGGTTATGTTGTATGTGTTTTTAAATTGTTGAGTGGTGTGTTTGCTTGGATTGTTTTGTACTTGCTGTGTTGTGTTTGTAGGTGGCGGGGGTGGTTGTTGTTGTGTACGAACGAGTTGTTGTGTTGTATTTGTATGTGTCGAGGGTGCTTGTTGTTGTAAGTATTTTTGCGGGTATTGTTGGGGTTGATTTTGTGTCTGTTTTGTTATCTGGGGATCGCTATTGTGCGAGGGCCCTGCTGATGGTTGTTGTTGTGACTGTGTAGTGGTTTGTTGTATGTTTATTTGTTTTAAAATTGATTGTAGTGTTTTGGTCGATGTTTTTGGCGTATTACCTGTAGCTTGCTTCTTCGCTGTTTTTCCAACTGGAAACCTTGGGGGGCGGCCACGCTTTCTGTGTGTAACTTCCTTGAAGTCTTCAAGATCCATATAGGTTGGATCATCCTCGTCACTCATGTTTTTTTTTTTGAATATTCTTCCGGTACGGGTGGTTTGTTAACAGATTTAATTCGCTCGCTCTTATCGCACGTCCGTCTGAAACGGTGTCTAGCTCACGAATGAGAATAGCATATTAAATTAGCTTTACATTTTTCTATACATTTTTTTATTTTTTATTTATTGAAAAAATGTGTTTTTCTAACTCTGAAGCTTTTAGATAAATATTTGATAATACATACTATTTTAATCACAGAGATGTTAGTATTATTTATTAATAATGAAGTGATCTGTAGACTCAGTAATTGATCGCAAAAGTCTTCAAAAGTTATAAAATTAATATTTAAATTAATATTTAATGTTAAAGAGGTATCTCGTGAATAAATAAATAAATAAATAAACTAATCGTTTTTTCCGTATTTTTACGATTATTTTATTTAAATATGTACATCAATGTAAAGCTAATTCAAAATGCTATTTAATAACATAAAAACATACAGAGTGTTCTATTTAAAAAAATTCAACTTTGTGTCATAACTCTAAAATTCAAAGTTAAAATAAAAAAATAAGTAATAACTGTAGTTATTTTCATGATCTTTACGAGTTTCCCTGATTATCTTGTTGTTTATTTTCTTGTTACAATTCGGTGTTGTTATTAAAGGTTTTAACAGTTCCTTAACAAGAGTTTTCCACTCCTAGGTTAAGCATGAAGTAAATTTTCGAGTTTAGAAAAGCCCCGCGTAGAAAATTTGTCGAGGGTCGCGTAGCGACCCGAGACAAATTTTCACGGGGCTTTTCTAAACTCGAAATTTTACTTCATGCGCCACGCGTATAAAACAGTGATTTCACGTGAAGTTAAAAATATATTTATCAGATATGTACGTTTATGATTTATAACAATAATGAATGAATAATTTTAATTCATGCTCAATCAAGGAATGGAAACACTCGTTCCAAACTTTAAATTGAACGCTTTAAAAACCCTCCTGCTGGGTTGGGTGTGTGAATTTTAAAAAAGCTGCAAACCTAAGTAATAGCGCTGGTGTGCGTACATTTTTAAGCAAACATATCTTTAAAACAGTTCATTTAGATAAATATCTAGATAATCTGAACTAAATTGATTACAAATATAAACTATTGCCCAGTGTTTGTCATAGCTTTAATTTTCGTTTTATAAGCCAATCACGCTATTTCCACTGTATATATTTCAAACAATAATATTAAATAATGACTACTGCATTTTCATATCAGCCATTGTTTATTATTCAAAACGATTCATGAAAATTGGAAAATTCATCACGGTGTATTCATTGTAAATATTACAGTTGGCCGTAATTGATAATTGATTTTCGTTATTATACTACATTTTCATGAAAATAAATATTTTATATACAGGCAGTGGCGCAGAAAATTGTTCTAGGCATCCGAATTTTAAAAGCGTAGGATTTAGTTAGACGAAAGGATCATTGGTGTAATATATTAACGTGTGACTAAACATACACAGTATACATGGTTGGTACGGAAAGTAATCAGAATGATTTTTTGCGCTAGGTCAAAGGATCTGGTAATGAATGGAATTTTCGTGTGTAATCGGTGGTGGGAAGTGTTAGTTAAATGGTTTAACTCAGGTTTCTAACCTCTGAGCTTTTAAAGAATGCTCGGTGTCCACTTAAAAGATGCATAGTCGCGAATTCTGAGTGGTACATGCGTACACAAAAATCACACCGCACCTGTCCATTTTTTTACCCTTTACCCGAAACTCACAAGCCGGAGGAAGAAGCGCCAGGAGTGTTCGTCCAATTGTTGTTGAAACCGAATCGTGAAAACCGCTTTCGTCACCCGCTTTTCTTACACCGCTTTTGTTACGCCGCGGACTTTGGTGTTTGTGCATCACTTCCGGGAGCCCACGTGTTGGAGTGGATTAATAGCCGCATTTGGACCAACGGTGAGTTTCCCATTTGAACCCCTCTATCTCGTTGTATCTACTACTCAGCGCCGTAGATCATCCCGGTTAGAGTTAATTAAATAAAAAAAAGATACAGTCCACTCGAATTAGTTGTCTACGGGTTTATCGCCCGATAAAAACAAACAAAGAGTGTAAATCGACCACAAAGTAGACGCCGGCTGGGCATACTTGGAGAATGTTTAAGGAAAAGTATAATTGTTTAGTTGGCATAAATCATTCTAAAAAAAACGAACTCAACTAGCAAATATACAGAGAGGTCATACAAGTCTTAGAGTTAGAAAATATAGCTAAAATGGAAGTAATTTTGTATTACTTTATGCGTCACGCGTATAAAACACTAATTTATGTGAAGTTCAGAAATTATGAGTGATCTCACGATAATAAATTTTACAAATGTTTATCTAGTAGGAATCATAAAATACACGAGTTGTATACTCTTTTTCTACAAAATATTCTAACCTAGATTTATGTTACTTCATCATCAGTTTTTTTATTAGTTTCCTTGCGCGCAAAAACAATATAATAAAATAATAATAACAAACAATCCATTACGTTACCAGAATAATATTTATATATATTTACTTGCATTAATATTAAAACTGAAACATTTCCACGCTTCGCGTATTCATAATCTCCGAAAATCTCTCTATAGCTCGAGGGCTCATTTAAAATTTAACTATTTCCTGTGTTTTCGATCCAAAACAAACTTTTCCTATTCAAGTTCAAGCACCGTCAAGTTTTTTCCTGCTTAAGCTAAATAATAAATACAGCCGGATTAAGTGTATCTAAAGGGAGCCCGAGGGAAGGCACAAGCGGTCTCTCATCGAAAGGCGCAAAAAAATCCGGCATGAATGAATAAACGGGGAAAAGTTGTCGTCTGGTAACGGCAAAAAGCGTTACACCTTTATTAGCGAAGTTCTACACTAAACACAATTGCCATCCGTTTCGAACTCACTCGCACGCCAAGAACGTCCGCTCAGAGAGTATCTAGTAGTGGACACAGCAGATAGTTTTTGGAAAAGTTTATATTACTTAAATAAAACATTTGTTTTCAATTGATTCAAAATATATTAGTGTATTTTCATACATACAGGGATTTTTTCTTTAAAGTATACTTTCACGTATTCCATATAAACATTTGTAATTAATAAACATGTGATCAAACCTAAGTCGAAGTATATTTTGAACTTTACTTTAAATCAGTGTTTTATACGCGTGGCGCATGAAGTAACATTTCGAGTTTAAAAGAGGCTTTTCTAAACTTGAAATTTTACTTCATGCTTAACCTAGGAGTGGAAAACACTCGTTTAAAGCTTCAAGTTGAACTCTTTAAAAAAAAGCAACGAATGTCTGAAAATTTACAGCGTAGGCTTATGCTGTGCTGAAATATACTTAAAAGAAAATTTCTCTGCCTATGTATACGTTTAAGAAAATTCCCTGTATATATATTTATTAAACAAGTGCCTAGATGCATTTTAAAAGAGAATAGCTTTTAAGATACGTGGCGCGAATTAAACTGTATATTCCCATAGTACTGCAGGTGCTTATGGTGGAGAGGATAACGTGACAATCCTCCCCTTTCCGAGGGCACGTCATTTTGTCATTTTCGCGTCTGGCAGCAAAAGATATGTCGTCTCGTCGCGATTTATCGAAGCCGCATAAATCCCTCGAAATTCTCACATGGACGATAAAAGGGGGCAGCGACAAAGGTTGTTAAATCACTGGAATCGTTACGTGCAAGACGTTGTTGATGTGAAGGTGGTGTACTTAATTAATCCGAAGGGGGTTGTATCGCAGAATCACTAGGGTGTATTTCGAGGATAGGCGGAATTGAACGATAAATTTAGCAATTAGTAGGAATTTAATACCTTTTGTTGGCGTTAAATTTGTTAATTTTGTTTTGCTAATTTTAAAAGTCACCTGCTCTCAATTTATTAAATAGAAAAATTATAAATAATATGTCGTTAACTTGTTCCTCATTGATCACTTAAAAAAACATTTCTACTAATATATAGGTTTTTAATTTAAATTCACTTGGTTTGTTTTACTAATAAATTTATTTTTCGACTAGTTTTTTGAAAATGGCATTAAGCCGAAAAAATAAATTTATTAGTAAAACAAACGAAGTGAATTTAAATTAGAAACCTATATATTATAATTATTGTAATATCTTGAATGATGGTTATTCATTAGTAAAGGGTTTTCCAATGGGTAAGACCAGACTAGGTGTGCTCAGATTTTTACCTTTCGGTGTATATCTTTCGAGCGTCCGTCTAAGGACCGGTGGATCACCGCCATATCTGCGAACCACTGCCCGTCGGAGACCAACCCATGTGTGGACAGGAGGGGCGAGTAAGCACCACTGGCCTTTTCAAGGCCCACCCTTGACTCCTCATTTAGCGGCGACAAGCACCAGGGCTGAGTCAACCCCGCTGTGTGTAAGTTACCTCAGGACGGTCTACAGCTCCGACTTGAACAATTTGGATTTAGGAAGGAACTAGCAACAAGAGAAGCAATTGTTGCAACACAAGTGACAGTACAAAATGTTTCGACCAGAGAAAACCTTTTATCTATGTTTTATAGCCTACGAAGAGGCTTTCGACAAAATGCAACATCACAAGCTTATTAATATCCTAAATCAATTAGACACTGATTAATAAGACAATAGATGCACAGAGAGCCTTTGCTGAAATGAAACAGCCTAGGTAACGATTGAAAAGGAGACAACCAGTGACATAAAGATCTGCGGAGGAGTGAGACAGGGGTGTGTTATGTCGCCCCTCTTGTTCAGCATATTTCTGGAAGCACTCACAGACCTAGAAAAGGGTATTTGCCTAAACAATATACGTCGTGCAGACGACACAATATTGATCACCGATAACTTAGAAGACATCCAAGAACTGGTCAAGAAGGTAGGGACTCAGAACCAATTTATGAGATTAAAAATGAATGTTGCGAAAATTAAATATATGTTTATATCCCGTAACTCGCACCTAGCAAGAATCGCGGTAGTGATGTTTGGCAACTTAATGATAAAAAAAGTTAACAAATATAAGTATTTGGGAACATGGCTAAGGACTGGTCATCTGACACCGAGATTAGATACAGAATAGAAAGTGCTTGCAATGCAACCATGCAAGTCAAAAAAGTCCTTGCAAACACCGAATTTAATCTGAACCTTAGAATAAGATTTGTTGGATGCTACATATGGTCAGTGCTCTTCTACGGTATAGATGGGTGGACGATAAAAGTAACATCAATGAACAGAGTAGAAGCCTTTGAAATGCGGCTCTATCACAGAATGTTTAAGATCCCATGGACTGCACGAATAACCAATGAACCGGTTCTATGGCGTGTAGACAGAGGTCGTGAACTTTTAACTACAATTAAAATAATGAAGACTGCATATCTTGGACATGTAATGCGAAATTAGAAGTACGATATAGTACTTATCGTCGAAGGCAAAATTGAAGAAAAAGAGGAATCGGAAGAAAAAAGATGTCGTAGCTGAGAACATAACGCGTGGGACTAAGGACCATCGGAAGTCATATAGCCAGGAACCGCAAAGGGATGAATCATTTTGTCGCGAACATCAATTAATGGATATGGGCAAAAAACTTTTGTTTATTGTTGGTATTACATCTTTTTCAATATAACGACAAAGGAAACTTTTAAATCAAGTGTTGAGTTTTGATAAAGAATTCATACTCCAAAGCGTAAGTTAAGTAAAAGAAGGGATCTATTTTCCCCCATTGACATTGTATCGAATCTCTAAGTTAGCTAGTATACGAGTTGGAAAATCCAGCCCCACTTCCTCTTCCGACTCGATTCCGGGCACAGGGGTCTGGAAGAGAGTGGAAAAGCGTTCGTTCGGTCCGGGGTCGTGATTGAGAGCCATCAAAATCCAGCAATTCGTAGGATATCCCCTTTTACGAGCAGGACCCATCCGAGACAGATTGCGGACTGCGCCAGGACTTATATTTCATCCCTGCCAACAGGAGGTCTCTCTTGCATATGATATATGAACTGCCGCATTTGCATCTGTCTCTCGTCCTCACACGCCCTTCGTCCGCCAGTGCCCTTAGCCGTTCTCCGGGAATATGGGTCCTTGGCACACTCGTAATCAGAACGGAAATAAAAGCGCGCATAAAAAAAAAACGAAACGAAAATCGGACGAGGATCGGGCGTGCCAACGAAGCGTTTATACGAATATCTTCTGCTTTTATACTAAAACGAAGGAAATGGTTTTCGTAATCATTATACTCCCTTAGAACTTCTAAGTGGAGGTTACAAATTAGAAAGACCAAAGACGCTAAGAATCGGTTAAGAGTTTCTTACAGGCGGCTCCTGATATAAAATCGATTCTAATTTTAATTTGGGTAAAGTTACCGGTTATATGGCAATAATGGCTGATTTTAAGTTAGATGTAAAATATTTAATTTATTTTTTATATTAATATGGTTCAACTGAAAAATCGCTTAATAAATGTTGATGAAATTTTCTGTAGGCAATAGGTACTTTTAATAAAAATATATTTATATGTTTTAATCTTATTAATTATCAAACTTCTGCGTCTTGCGTTAAATAATTATTGAAAAGTGCAATATGGACGTATTTTTTTCTTCTTCTAATAATCAACAATTCACAGAAATTGAGTTTTTACTTGAATTACCAAGCCTCAAATTTGACTTAAATTATGCAAAATATATAAGTCGTTTGTTTTATTTTGACGTTCAGAAAAAGAATCAAAGAAACTTCATATTTTTATTAAAACTACAGATATTGCTAAGGAATGAATAAACTAAACAAGAATATTTTGAATTTTACAATATTTCAGTGTTTTATACGCCTGACGCATGAAGTAAAATTTCGAGTTTAGAAAAGCCTGAAAATTTGGTTTGGTCGCTCCGCTTCGCTACGCGACCAAACCAAATTTGCAAGCTTTTCTAAACTCGAAATTTTACATCATGCTTAATCAAGGATTGGAAACACTCGTTAGTAGCTTCAAATTTCAAATAAGCGCACACAATCAAGCCTAGTCTGTAAGCGAAATGGTAAATTTAACGTATATATATTTTTAATTCACTTTCTAAGTATTTGGTATTTGTTATGTACACTTAAAATGTGAGGCTAGTGAAGAACTTATAATTTAAATCTAACATTTTGCTTGCTTCTAAATGAAATTCGTATTTTTATGTAAACTAAGAATTTGAGGCTAAGGAATACTTTCAATTTAACATTTTTAACAGTAAATTTGGCATTTGTTATAGAATGTGAGAATGTGAAAAAACATATAAAATATAATAACGAATTAAACTTAATACTGAGTTTCTGGAAAAATTTTGTTTCATTGAGACAAGTCTCCAAATATTCATTGAAACAACTACTTCTCGAGCTAATACCCCGACAGATATTGAATTATACAATGAATATTTGGGTTACACGACAGATTTATTGTTCTATGTATAATTTATATGCAAAATGCAACAGCAGTTCAAATTATTCTCTCACCTAACTAAATACACCAACAGAAAATTGAAATAAATTGAAAAAATTATAGGGTATGAGTATTAATTATCTTAAGCCATCAAAAGACGCGTTTCGGGTTTATTCTTCTTCAGTATAGCTATGCTTCAGACTTTCAATACAAAATATTTTGTAAATATTCTGCAAACTATTGACAAACTCATATTTTCCTTATGTTAAATTTTACTTTATGAAAAACATATAATTTAAATTTAACATTTTGCTTGCAGAATCAAGGGCAATATTATTTCTCTGAAGTTTGCAGCTATTTACTATCAACTGTACTATAGAAACTTTTATAGTTCATCAACCTAACAGCGCAAAATTCATGTCAATATCACAAATGCATTTTGTTTTATACAATATCTACTAAAAGTGTCTATTTCGTTTTGTGGTAACCCAAATAAACACGCGTTAATAATTTTCGTGGTTCACGATTATTTTGTAATTTCACGAATACATCTGTTCCACTATGGTGGTTTTTCATGGGGTAACTCGATTTACTCCACCCCACTTCCTATTAAGGAAGGCTCAATCCATTTACACAGTGTGTGTCCTCTTTCTTGCTTAGAAAGAGGAAGGGTCCATCCCCATGACGAGCATTGTGCACATCTCGCCAAAGGGGGACCAAAGAGAAGTTATTCCTCATTTTTGCGGTCTTGTTAAAGTTTTTTTTATAAACGTGACGTGCTTTCCGGATGGAAAGACAGACCCCTCTTTTTCAAATATGTAATTCACTTAGCGGAAAACAAGCTTGACAGATGTATCGAAGATTGGCGTTTGTGCAATACTTTGGAAGTTTGCTAGACGGAATTTAATCAATAGGATAGAATCAAGCGAACTGAGAGCTGATTTTTACGACATTTGTTTTCTTTTTATCTATGAAACTAGCCTTATACGAGTATATAGATAATGATTTACTAATTCAATATCGTTGTTACTTAAATAACACACTTAATATGTTTAGGTTTCAAAATAATGTTTATTGTACTACAACAATTGTTTCACCACACAGTGGCTTCATCAGGTAGACGAATGACACTTTTTTTATCATCTACCTGATGAAGCCACTGTGTGGTGAAACAATTGTTGTAGTACAATAAACATTATTTTGAAACCTAAACATATTAAGTGTGTTATTTAAGTAATATTATGGAGTTTCAACAACTAACAGCCTCAGCTATACAACAATATCGTTATCATTATCTTTATTTTCCGATATATGAAATAACGACAATGTTTGTATAAACTCCCGACCAAATTACTAATTTTCTTACAGGGAAAAATGTACTTATTACCATAACTAGTTAGTTACAGTAAGATTAAAAATATAAATTAAAGATATATAATAACAAATATAACAATAAAACACTGATTACTTTGTTTGTATAACACTTTTTTATTGAATGTGACTGCAGTTTTGACAAATTTAGCTTGTCATTATCAAACATAAAGTAACTTCATGTTCGATAATGACAAGCTAAATTTGTCGAAACCTTAGTCACATTCAATAAAAAAAGTGTTATACAAACAAAGTAAAAAGTGTTTTATTGTGAAATTAACATATACATATAATGAAATAAAAGCCTCCACAATACAGAATAAAAATATAATTAATATTATATATTTCTTTTTAACTAACACATCAATCAAAGAGAACATTAAAGTTCTTTATTAGTTATTTTAGTTTCAATAATATCCAACGTGTAATATTATCGATAATGAAATAATTAATAAAGAACGAGCACAGGACATTTTTTTTTAAGTATGCATTTGCATAGGCGGTATTAATTGTTTTTTTAAAAAAGGATTTAAACGAGTGTTCTGCACTCCCAGATTAAGCATGAAGAAAAATTTCGAGTTTAGAAAAGCCTGAAAATTTGGTTTGGTCGCTCCGCGAAGCGGAGCGGCCAAACCAAATTTTCAGGCTTTTCTAAACTCGAAATTTTTCTTCATGCGCCACGCGTATAAAACACTAGTTTTAAGTGAAGTTTAAAATAAACGTCAATAGCATATTGCTTTAGTAGCTTGTTGTGAACTTTGTAATAATTCAGCGTTTTATACGCGTGGCGCATGAAGTAAAATTTCGAGTTTAGAAAAGCCTGAAAATGTTCAGGCTTTTCTAAACTCGAAATTTTACTCCATGCTCAGTCTGGGAGTGGAAAACACTCGTTTAAAGCTTCGAATTAAACCCTTTTAAAAAACAGCGAATATTCGAAGTTTTACAGCATATGTAATTGGGCTTAAGAATACTCCTTGTATTTACAAATATATAATGAACATAATTTGTAATCGTTAGTAAAAATCGTTTCTAATTAACAATTCTGCAAACATATCGCCCTCGAAGGCACAGGTATTAATCTCGAAACGTCGATCGTCGTGAATTTTAATTAAAATTTAATAACAGACGGTGAAGTTCTCTTCCTCCTCCCACCCCTCAACTATGCACTGCACTTTGAGATTTATGTAAGTTTGGGAGAATATTATTGAAAACTCCGTTCGCGCTAAGTTGCGAGTGTGTAATAAGTGCAGTAATTAACCTCGGCTATAAACTGAATGCGTAAATAATAATAAATTAATAAAAAGGGATCATAGCTGTAAGGGCTGAAAGGCGAAAAGGGTATTTGTTTTAGGCAAACGGGTCGTGATTAATTGCAGCGAGTGCGATTTATTACGCGTGAAATGGTTTATAATTAAAAGTTAAAGGGCTGTGATTAAGTTTTTCATTTTTCAATTACCAACGTTTATTTTAATTCATCAAACAAAACAAGAATTTAAATTACAAACCTCAATATAGAATAAAATGTAGGCAAGGTATAAAAACTAAAATAGTGATAATATATAAAATTACGAAATATTCGTGTAAAATAGTATATTGTGTTGTACAATGCTAATTTCCCACGAGTAAAAAAGTTATAAAAATACGCAAATCACATAAGTAGGAAATGCGCATTTCATCCGAATTGCACACTATACTTTTTCTACGACTGTACACATACAGGGAATGCTTATTTTAATTAAACAAACCTCTGTAATTTTTTAGACATTCGTTGTTTTTGAAAAGTGTTCAGGTTGAAACTTTTAACAAGTGTTTTTCACTTCCTGATTAACCATAGAGTAAAATTTCGAGTTTAGAAAAGCCTGAACATTTGGTTTTATATACAATAAAATTTTCCAAATCTTATTTGATTTGGTAAATTCTCATCAAACCAACTAACAAAAAAAATCATGCCGTAAAAAAAGTAAATAACAAAATTTCTTTCATTCAAATTTTATGAATGATATATTTCTATACTTTAATCACCATATTTTTTGCCTACTGAATTTTATGAATGAAATATCGCCTTACCACAATCAACATGTTTTTTTTTATTCGCTAATTTTATTAATAAGACATTTTTTGACCTTACCAATTAGAAAAGCCTGAACATTTGGCTTTATGTACAAAAATCATTCCGTAAAAGAGATAAATTACAAAATTTCTTTCCTTCAAATTTAATAAATGATATATTTCTCTACTGGATGAGAGAGGATGGAGCTGGTATAAGGATTGTAGCGAAACTAGGTTGGCAGATGGAAATAAAACGAAAGGACCACTAGAATATATATAGAAGTTTGATTTTGTATGTTGATTTTTTACGCTAATAAAGGTTGTTTTTTTCTTATTTTTCTACTTTAATCACCATATGTTTTGCCTTTTGAATTTTATGAATGAAATATTGCTCTACTAAAACCAACATGTTTTTTTAGGAACCTTATTAATAAGACATTTTTTGACCTTACGATGATGATAAGCATGTTTATTTCTAAGCATAATTAGTGCTTTTGAAGTTGACTCAATACTCATGGTTTTTTTTTAATTAATTTTCCAAAGAAAAATAAATTAAAATCTTAAGTCTCAACTTTAACATAATTTATAAAAAAAATAGTTAAGATATTTTAATTCCAACTTCAGGATCTTAAAACCTGTTAATATTTGGGCAAAATCTAACTTTTTTTCACTAAGTCTCAACTTGGATACAATTTTAAAAAAAGCAGTTGAGATATTTCAATTCCTACTTCTGGATCTTAAAACGTGATAATATCTGGGCAAAATTAGGGCTTTTGAAGTTGATTTAAAAATTCATGAGTTATTTATAATTTTTCAAATAACGCTACCATAAAATATTACGACGTTTTTACTAAATTTCAACTTTGACACGATTTTTTCGAAAAAAAAACAGTTGAGATATTTCAACCCCGACTTGAGCATCCTAAAACTTGTTTATTTTTAAGAAAATAATTTATGTTTTTTTTTTTAATAATTTTCCGAACAAGAAAAATCATCAGATTTTGAGGAAATCTAATGAGTTCTTCACTAAAATCTCAACTTTAACAGGATCTTTCAGAAAACCCAGTTGAGATATTGTAACCTCAACTTCAGGCTCTTAAAGCTTGTTTATCTTAAGGCAAAATTAGTGCTTTCAAAGTTGATTCAATAATTCATGATTGTTTTATAATTTTTTAAACAAGATTACCTAAAAATCTAACGATGTTTTCAGTAAATTTTAACTTTGACACGATTTTTGAGAAAAACTTGTTGAGAATTTTTAGCCCCGCTTTTAGAATCGTAATACGTGTTTATTACTAAGCAAAACTAAAGCTTTTGAAGTTAATTAAATAATTTATAATTTTATTATAATTTCCCAAAAGTTATTTATAATTTTCCAAATAACATTACCATAAAATATTACGGAATTTTTTTACTAAATCTTAACTTTGACACGATTTTTCAGAAATAACAGTTGAGATATTTTAACCCCGACTTCAGGATCTTAAAACTTGTTTATTTTTAAGGAAACAACTTATGTTTTTTTTTTAAATAATTTTAGGAAGAAGAGAAATCAGATTTTGAGAAAATCTGATGAGTTCTTTACTAAAATCTCAACTTTAACAGGATTTTTTCATAAAACCCAGTTGAGATATTTTAACCCCAACTTCAGGTTCTTAACGGGAGGGTAGCAAAGAAGTACTTAAAAAACGGTCGCCTAGATGTAGCTAAACTCGCATTTTCGACCGGCATTGGTGCAATAAATTATACAGAGATTTGTGGTCTTTCAACAAAACGTTGCATTAGCCGTACCTGTTTTCTTTGGGCAATGAATTTGAATACCCTCAATAAAATTATAATCATTTTACAACCTTGTAGCTACCGAATCTACAGGAGAGTAACCCCGCGCTCCAACCCCCGCAGGTTGGAGCGGTGCGACAAAGTCGCTTAATCGTTTCTTCTTCAGCTCGCACAATATGCTAATTATTTATACCTGCTTTCTCTGGAGGGCAAAAATAATCTCTTTGGTATATTTTCTTCGAACCGATACTGATCCAGGTTTAGCTGGTTTTTCTATTCGAATTTCAATTTAATCTCTCTTCCACTATCCCACAAGTTGAACAATTTTAAATTACGAGTAGTAAACTTTTTTAGAAAATCGATTCTCAATAATATTCGTATTTTTCAATCTTACCTTTATACAATCAATTCGGTTGTTTCGTTAGTAAAAAAAAAATACAGGGTGGAAACCTTAACTGAAATAAATTCGGTATTTATGAAATGAGAAGTTCCAGAAAAAAATGCTCGGACAGGTCGATTTTTGTTCGTTATTGCGCACTTTTTAGCGTCTTCAAAACAAGTATGACGTCACTAGCCTTTCACATATGACGTCGCTAGCCTTTCACGTATGACGTCATAGGCAAGTTTTTAAAATAGAAACATATTTAGTTTTTTTAAATTTTTTTATTTAAAAAATAAACAAAAAATGTTTTTTAATAAATTTATTAATGTAACAAATGTTCAAAATAAGTACCGTTTCTCTCTTGGCAAATAGCCAATCGGTGATAAATCCCATCCCTTACATTTTGAAACAGTTCCGGTAAAATATATAAGTTTTCAAAGTATAAATGAAATTGCCAATTCTTGGTTGCAGAATACTTCAAACATTAAAAGTGCGATACTTTTCGCAATCTACAACAAGTTATTGTTTAGAGGGAATGGCAAAGCTATACTGATGAGAGATAAATCTCGAAACGCGTCTATAGATGGCCTGAATAATTTGACCCAAATTGTTACATTTGCAGTAGGTTACTGTATGTAACAGCAAACACTTGTTATATAATTCAATTTCCGTCGGGGTATTAGCCCGATAAGTAGTTGTTTCAATGAGTGTTTGATATAGTCTTTGTAAGACTTACTTGTTGTAGATTGCTAACAGAATCGCACTTTTAATAATATAAGTTCTCTTTGGGAATTTTTGTTTAATTTTTTAAATAAAAAAATTAAAAAAACAAAATACTTTTACATGGTCACAAAGAGAATGAAAAGGGCTACAAATTTGGTTAAATAAAAAAAAATTTGTTTAAAAAAATTGCCTATGACGTCATACGTGAAAGGCTAGTGACGTCATACTTGTTTTGAAGACGCTAAAAAGTGCGCAATAAAGAACAAAAATCGACCTGTCCGAGGATTTTGTTCTGGAACTTCTCATTTCATAAATACCGAATTTATTCCAGTTAAGGTTTCCACCCTGTATGTTTATTTTTAATTAATTAATTTTCGAGACAAATACTCAGAATGTTTACAAAAACACAAAAAACTGTTATAAATATGCACATTTGATATAGATATATAAGAAAAATCAGGTTTTACCGAAAATTAATGCTAATCTTCTGTACTGGGGGTAAGCTGCAATGTTAAATTATATAACGAGCAAAATTTCAAATTAATATCTCAAATAATAAACAAATTGTTGGAGGTATATAGCATATATACCGGGTGTAATATAAAATTGAGCTTTTTTATTATTTGAGATATCAATTTGAAATGTAGTAAGTTTATAATAAACACAATTTCTAGTTTAGTGGTGGTAATTTCAGTTAACATTATCTATTTTTTTAATGTTGTGAAGTCTAAGTGATTGTGTTTATGTGTTTACACAGTAAAAACTGAACTGTCCATTTTATAAACCGTCAGGCAAGAATATATTTTAATAAGCAATTCGTTTCTCGTCGATAGTGAAATTCGTTAGTTATTTGAGAAAAGAAAAACCATTATACAGCCCAACGAAGAGTCAGCCGAGCCATCTCATTTATGGCCTCTAATAAATCTTCGGTCCTTCGGACAAGTGACCGTTATATGACGACCGTATAAACGCCAACACAGAAACATCTTTTAATAAAATGGCTTATTAATATGCAAAGAATCTCAGCTATTTATTAACGGATTGCGATAAAATTGGCCTCAATTAAAGCGTAATTATTGTGTTTATGCTACTACAAAAAATGAGCAATCTGTTATAAAAATAAATTAGAAAAAGGTGGCAAAACAGTGAAAAACAATATATTTTTTTTAATTAAGAGCAATTAACTTCTTTATACATGATGTAAATTTTACCAAATTTACTCATGACATGTAACAATGCCATAGCTACTACTTTGTAAAATTTCGGTATTTTATAAAAGTAATTACTCAAAATTCTTTGCATTAACCTTATTTCTTTGTTTAAAGTCAGTACTAATATTTTTTTGAATAAACATAATTCTTATGATTAGGATAATAATATATGTTGGAGTCGTTAATTTATTTATTTAAATAAAGTGTAAGGGATTGATTAAACAATGCAAGAAATGTAGTGCTACCCTTCCCTTAACGCTTGTTTATTCTAAAGCAATATTAGTGCTTTCAAATTTGAATCAAAACATGATTGCTTAATAATTTTTCAAACAAAATTACCTATAAATCTAATGATGTTTGCACTGAATTTCAACTTTGACACGATTTTTCAGAAAAATTTGTTAAGATATTTTAGCCGCACTTTCTGAATCTTACAGCGTGTTTATTTCTAAGCAAAATTGAAGCTTTTGACGTTGATTCAATAAATAATAATTTTCTTATAATTTCCCAAACAAGATTACCTCAAAATCTAACGACTATTCGTATTCATATCACGATCATTTTTTTGTATTCATCGTATCTGAAGTGCTCAATTTAAAGTTTCGAACGAGTATTTACAGTCCCAGGTTAAGCATGAAGTAAAATTTCGAGTTTAGAAAAGCCTGAAAATTTGGTTTGGTCGCGTAGCGCGTAGCATGCGCCACGCGTATAAAACACTGAGCATATTGTGA
The DNA here is from genome assembly GCA_932526585.2 of Philonthus cognatus. NCBI lineage: Eukaryota > Metazoa > Arthropoda > Insecta > Coleoptera > Staphylinidae > Philonthus > Philonthus cognatus. The sequence continues at coordinate 39,068,515 of OW052243.1, forward strand.
AATTGAAAATATTCTGCTTATGTTTAATAAATTTCAACCAAATCTGATTCTATCAAAATTCGAGCTTTTGCATAAAAGTATGTATAGAGTTTATTTTTAAGTATACCTTACTTAAAAAAATCACGATACATTTATTACGGTATTCATCGTTTCTAAAGTGCTCAATTTAAAGTTTCGAACGAGTGTTTTCACTCCCAGTTTAAGCATGAAGTATAATTTAAACTTTTTTATTTTACTTCATGCGCCACGGGTATAAATTATACACTAAAAATATTGTGAAATTGGAAATATAATGCTTATGTTTAATAAATTTCAACCAAATCTGGCACTATTAAAATTTGAGCTTGTTTAAGAAGTATGTATCCAGTTTTTTTTGTTGAGTAAATCTTACTTTTAAAAAATCTCTGTATATACTTTTTTTCATTTGTTTCTATTACTTATGTGTAACTTGTCGATCGCCAAATAACTTGGTATAGAGCTTTTGTATACCAAGTTATTGGCGATCGTCAGTTATAGGTAATAAAAACGAATGAAAAAAGTATATAGTTTGCGTATTACAAATGGTTAAAAATCCCCGGTTTATACATATTTGTTTAAAAATCAAATAACGCAGCTAATTCATAAGTACTTAAACTGGTTTCCTTTAACAATAGTACATGCTTCGATTCTCTCTATTGCAAACAAAACAACAAATATAAAACGTCAAACTGAAACAACTTTTAAGCTACTTTTGACCAACCCTGTATGTTCATATTTAACTTGGTATACCAACATTCATAAGCGTGGAATTAAAAAAACAATATTTTTTCTATCTGGTGCAAAAGTCACTGCTTGTTAAATGTGAAAGGAACATATATAAATGACTGCGTACGTATATAAATGAATATAAATTACGTATTCATACATTTTATCTAATTATACTCGTACATTTATATATTTAATAATGTATTTATCAGACAACTCTAGCTTTATTTAGCACGCATACATAATTAATAATTTATACAAAATATCCTCCATAATTATACAACAACATCATATCGCTGCTTTACTTTGATAGTGGGACAACTAATAAAAAGTGATTGTTATTAATGAATTACAGCTTTTGCTAGAAATAATTCAAAACAACTTAAATAAACAAAATATATGCAAATAAAAGTACTTGCAAAAAAAAGAGAAATTTCAGATACAAATAACAATGCGTGCAAAAAATAAGATAAATCGAGTGAAAATAAAGACTTCAATATTTGAATAAAAGTGTCTTGTAAACTTTTGCAGGGTCCTCCTGAATAATTTACAAATTTCATTATGTTATTATCAAAGCAAAGCAGCGATATGATGCGAGTAATATAGAAAATTAGTAAATATATTTTTCGATCAATGTGTATACATTTCACAATTTTATTATTTACTTTTTTCATTTATACATTTAGCCTAACCTAACTAGAAGTGTAATTAAGAAATTCGTTTCTCTACTGATTAATTTAGCATTATGTATAATTTCAAGTTTAATAAAGTCTGAACATTTTGATATTGAACGTTGTTTTGTTTATTATCAAATTATTGATTGTTTCTTAATATTTTTGCAGTATTTATAGTAGTAGTACGCAAAGTATATGTCGATATCACAAATAACTTTTGTTTTACACAACCTTGGGCCGCCATTAAGAGTGCCGTTTTTTCTAGCAAATATTTACAAAAGAAATCAAAACAATGATTTAATTAAATCAAGAAGTTATTTACAATTTCACTCGCAACACTGCACTCATTTAAATTGCATTTCATCATGTAGGTAAAATTGCATGTTTATGTACGGATGTCGGCTCTTCTCAAGAGTTTTTACTCTATTAAGTGAGTTTCCCGCCGTAGCTTCCGTAATTATATTGAAATTTTCCAACGTACCAAGTCCAACTTTTCCGATAATCGCCATGTAATTTTCCCCGGCTACACTAATGAAATTTATTCAGATTGTTAGAGTTGGATTTAAAAGTTTACTAAGCACGTGAGTTGTATACATGCATACCTTAAATATTGAATATCTACAAATATATTTAGATTAGGTTTCATATTAAGTATTATTCTTAATATAATACCTAATCTAAATATATTGAATTTGAATTGAAGACCCTTGGTATGTTTCACGTAAATCCAACTAGTTTCGACTTATCGTCATTCTCAAGGAATACTATTCCTTCCTTTAAGGCAGTGTTTGCTCAACCGGGGCGGGCACGCCCCCTTAGGGGGGCGCGGCAAGATATCAGGGGGGGGGGGGGGGCACGACAAATTTCCTAAAGAGTGGGTGAAGTGAAATAAGGCTATAATAGTGTTTTAGTTTAACTAAAAAACTCAAATAAAATCAGGGAGGGGGGGCATCGAGTTATGAGAGAGGGGCGCGATCTGAAAAAGGTTGCTTTAAGGTAAAATTTCGAGTGTAGAAAAGCCTAAAAACTTAGATTTGCTGGGGAGAATAAATACTACATGTAAGAATATTATGTTACTTCTAACGTTTTGCTTTTGGCTAAACGTAAAAATCAAACTAAAAGAATACTATCATTCGCAGTATACCGCTTGTAGAAGAATGAGTGAAAAATATTTATTGAACGTGACGGGTCTTGATGACTCCCTTCCTGATTGCGGTACGTGAGCCCCGGGATTGGATTTATTTGTCCTTTCGGCTGTGGAAAGAAGAGTATGCAGACTAGTCATTCGGTAACGAGAGGCGTGCCTCGCCGGTGCTTCTCGTCTACGTTCTATCCTCTCGAAACTGGAATGGCAAACGGGAAATGGGAAATGGAATTTCCCGATAATTTCTGTGAGCGTGTGCGAGATATTTCCCGTTGATTTCGCACGCGCCACGAATACGTCCCATAAAATTTCACGGGGACGGTCAGCGTTTCTTTATTAGCTTTCAACCCTGATCGGCTTAGTTCAGATATATATCGAGGTGTTTTTATCACACGGAACACTTCCGCATTGGATAAGAAATATTTACATTCAGAACATGTTTTTTTTATTCGTATACAAACTTTATGACAGTCATACCTAATAGCCTTAATAATCAACATACAGGAAGTTTTATTTTAAGTATACATATCCCAATTAAAAAATTGCAGTAAAGAATTATAAAAATATATTGCGTATTTCTCAAAAATTAGGCTAATAAGATGTATTTCGTTTGGTACTGTTAATTTCAAAAAATTTTCAATGAGGTATCACAAATAGGGTGTATCCATTTAAAAAAAATGAGTTGGGGTGGCTACAGCCCCAGAGGTTGCTTGGCGAAGGTAATTTTTGTGGTCATACTGATTCCCCCCACATACCGGTTTTGAGATTTTTTTTGTGTCTCTTTAGGTTTAGCATTGCTCGTTTTTAAATAGACATCCTGTATGCTGTACCTGGTATTTTCAGGCTTTTCTAAACTCGAAATTTTACTTCATGCGCCACGCGTATAACACACTGATTTCAAGTGAAGTTCACTTATTCACGATATTTAAGTGTGTTTGGTAAATAATATGCGCCATGCGTTTATTATTTACTGAAAACATTGAAATATTGTGAATACATGAACTCCACTTCGCTTCACGGAGCGATCAAACCAAATTTTCAGGCTTTTCTAATCTCGAAATTCTACTTCATGCTTAACCTGGGAGTGGAAAACACTCGTTTAAAGCTTTAAATTCAACTCTATAAAAAAATCATATGCAGATGTATACTAGGAAGAAAAATCTCTGTATACTGGGTGTCCGTATTTCAACAGAATGTATAGGGATCTCGGTTACTTGAAGAGATAGAGAGTAAGTTTGGGGCAAAGTTGCGTAATTTAGGGCCCAATAATAATCTAAAAACAAATTTAAAATATTTTTTTTCGTTTTTGAGATATTGACAAAAAACGGAATTATTGAAATTTCGTTTTAATTTTTTTATTCCTAAACTATTGATTTCAGACATTAACAACTTTGACCTTATATAGGCACTTTTTAACGATATCTCTAGTTACATATATTATTTTAAGATAACTATAACATTTACCCAGGGACCATAGCAAACTTTTGTTTTTCTTATAGGCGCCATTTTGGATTTTCATATTTTTTTGGAAGAATATTTTTTTTCTGAATTCAATGATGTATCACACTTATAGTTTATTGTACATTTTATGTGTAAAATTTTATTCCTTTGGTTTTTTTGTAAAGAGTGCCCTGGAAACAGTTGAGTAATTTACTTATTTGATAACTCCTAGGACCCATAATTTGCTTACATATCACTCCTGAAGACGGGCATCCGACGATACATATTTAACAGTTGTGATTTATTTTAAAGCAACGAGTGTCTTCCATTTTCAAACTAAGCATGAAGTAAAATTTCGAGTTTAGAAAAGTCCCGCGTAGAAAATTTGTCGAGGGTCGCTGCGCGACCCTCGACAAATTTTCACGGGGCTTTTCTAAACTCGAAATTTTACTTCATGCGCCACGCGTATTAACCACTGATTTACAGTAAAGTTAAAAATATATAACGCTTAGATGTGATGGTGATCAATATTTACCGAGATGTGGCGAAAAAATGCAAGAATTACTTTTTTGTGAACAGTTTTGGAATAATAATAATAAAAGTAGAATAAATTTAGTTTGTGCAATTTTTATGTGATAATCGATACTTATTATTATTATAAAAGATTGACAGTGATTAATTTATTTTGAGTCTTAACAATGATTGACTGCTGTCAAGATTTTAGTGATTAAAAGATATGACGTCATTGTTTCCAAGGCACTCTTTGCAAAAAAGAAAATATTATAATTTTAATTATCAAACCTAAAATAAATTATGAGTGTGATACATCACTGAGTTCAGAAAAAAATATTATTTCAAAAAATATGGAAATCCAAAATGGCGCCCATAAGATAAACAAAAGTTGGCTATGGTCCCTGGATAAATGTTATAGTTATCTTAAAAACAAATATGCTACTAGATTCCTCATTAAAAAGTGCCTGTATATTTTCAAAGTTCTAAATGTCCAGATTCAGTAGTTAAAAATATATAAATAAAAAAATAAAAACGATTTTTTAAAAATTCAGTTGTTTGTTGACATATTGCACACAAAAAAAGATATTTCAAAATTTATTTAAGATTAATGTTAGGCTCTAAAATACGCAACTTCGGCCGAATTTAACCGGCTCTCTATCTCTTCAAATAACTGAGATCCCCAAACATTCTGTCGAAATACGGGTACCCTATATTAGGTAGCTACATTTATTTAATATAAAATCAAAACTAATTGTAGCCTAAGATTAATATAGGTATTGATTTGTATAACAATTTTAGGTTACTCTTAATTTTGATTTCATGTTTTTTAAATTTATGTGGGTTAGTGGATTATTAAATCTAAAACTGATTAATTTGGTTGCCACGAATATTATCTTAGAAAATATTACTTACGATGAGCTTTTAAAAAAAAAAAACGTGATCCAATTTTACAAAATTACAAGAGAAACATCAGCTTACAGCGTATAAAAATGAATTAATAAAAGAACTCCATTTTACCTTTTACTTTATATTAGTACAATATCCGACCTCGGCATTAAAGTAAATAGGTTTGCAGTATAAAATACGATTTCTAGAGTAGATAATTTCGAAATTTTTCGTTTTTAATGAAGATTACTGTGGGAGAGGGGTTACGGGTTACGTCTTGGGCATAAAGGTAATCTTGTTTATCAAAAACGGGATCTTGCCTGCGGAGGTGGTCGGGGGGTATAGGGGACGTAAAAAGTTCGAGGACTGGGGATTTTTATTGGTCGCGGCGTTGATGTCATCCCCAATTTAATATTTGCTTAGCTCGGGAGGTCTGAATGGGTAATTTCATTCGCCTTCCCTCGCCTCCACTCACCTGCACTGCGGATGAGTGTTCATAATAGAATTAACTATTAAGGACTTACGATGAACCAACCTTACGTTGCTTACACAAAATAATGCTTTATCAATTTTACAATTTCAAAGAATTTATTTTTAAGTATTTGATTTTTCAGAAAAAATTATAATAGGTAATAAAATGAACATGACCAGTTACTTACAAATTCTTTTCACTCTATGATAAGCAGGGTTGTTATGTTTAAAATACTTTGTTATAAAAACAGTGTTTTAAACATGTTTGAAAGCAGCCGCCGTGTTTTAAACGGTTTTGTTTTAAACATGTTTTAAATGTTAAACTTGCTTAAAACGTGTTTTAAACGTTAAATTTGTTCAAAACGTTATTATTTTATTATCGTAAATTTGCTTAACTATATTTCATACTAGGAATATTTGATATAAATCGATATTTTAGAATATCGATATTTTGGTGCAAATAAATTGATATTTAGATTGATATTTAATTTTCCAATATGTCGCTAGTATCGATACAATATGGTCGGTATCGTTACATACGATACTAGTATTAAATAATCTATTGTATTAAGAAAGAAATAAAAAAATATTTAAGTTAAAATTTGCAGAAAAGGAAAAGTAAAAATTATACAGGGATTTTTTTCTTTTAAGTATACTTATACATAAAGCCAATTGGTCAAATGATGATAAAAATGATAAGCAGTATATTTTAAACTTGACTTGAAATCAGTGTTTAATACGCGTAGCGCATGAAGTAAAATTTCGAGTTTAGAAAAGCCTAATTTGGCTCGGTCGCTCCGCTTCGCTACGCACCCGAGCCAAATTTTCAGGTTTTTCTAAACTCGAAATTTTACTTCATGCTTAATCTAGAAGTAGAAAACACTCGTTAAAAGCATGAAATTGGACGCGTTCTGTGACTTGATTCATGCGCGTTCTAGAGAAACATGAAGAATAGAAATTTTGGAAATCACAAACAATAATGATAAGTTTTGGCATCAACATTAATTTTATGTACCTGCATTTCAATGTTTTCTCTCGAAAATATATATTTAATTTTGATGCCAGATTTTTATATTATTAACAACTATTGTTAAGCTATACAGGGTATCCCACAAAAACCGTACAACAGAAATATATGGAGTTATTATTAAATGAATAAAATTTTTAGCATTTGCGTAATCAAGTATTCTCTTTGAAATAAAAATATTTTTAAGCTTATGCGACTTCCAGTTGTACCGGAAGTCGACGCCAACTTTCTTATTTTAAACGGAACGCAGTATTTTTTATTGCGAATTTGGATTTGTCGTGAAATAGCTTGAAACAAATCATTGAGTAACATAACCTCCAAATTTAATCGTTTTAAAGATATTTATATTTTTTTAAGAATGCTGCAGTGCGTTTTCGTGATTTACTTCAAAAATTCGCATCTCCGAACAAAAAAAAATCGAAACGACGCAATATTGGCTGTGAAAAGCTGATACCCAAACGTATAAAATATGTATTATATTTAAAGGTATAGATTTTTTTTATTAACTACAAAGAAACATTTTTCTAATAAATAAAACTGCAGATTTTATTAATATTCACATCAAATCTACCAAATTGATTTTATTAAAAAATTTGCAAACAAAAATATTCAGAATTTATCAAACCAAAGACTGAATTTCTATAAAAAAAAACCTTCCACTCTATTTTTACTTACAGTTTTAAAATAAAGTACACAAAAATTAAGATTTTGATTATTGTCTAGAAACTCCTTCCACTCCCAGACTAAGCTTAAAGTAAAATTTCGAGTTTAGAAAAGCCTGAAAATTTGGATTTGCGGCAAATACAAATTTTCAGACTTTTCTAAACTCAAAATTTTACTTCATGCGCCACGCGTATAAAACATTGACTTGTTATATATATATATATATATATATATTTTTTTTTGTTCCTAAAAATTGAATTTTGATAATTTTGTAACCGCCATTAAACTATTTCTGGCAATATTATTTATCTTATAATATCTTATAATTTGCAGTATTAAATAATTATAAATATAAAATCGAAAATATTTGGTATCGAAAAGAGGTGCCAAATTGTTTAGAGGAAATGGCAAAGCTATACTGATAAGAGATAAATCTGGAAACGCGTCTATAGATGGCCTGAATAATTTGACCCAAATTGTTACATTTGCAGTAGGCTACTGTATGTAACAGCAAACACTTGTTGTATAATTTAGTGCCCGTTGGGGTATTAGCTCGAGAAGTAGTTGTTTCAATGAGTGTTTGTCTTTGTAGGACTAACTTGTTGTTGATTGAGAAAAGAATCGCACTTTTAATGTTCGAAAAGAATTGATATTTTGAATATCGATACTTTTTATTACGATATTTTACCGTATCGATAGTCTGATACACGAATTAATCGATACATAATATTGATACTTTTTTGAGATCGGAACAACCCTATTTTATACTACTTTATTGAGATATTTTGTTTACGATTTTAAATTTTAGCATTATTAAACACAAAATTTTATTACAATGAAATATCACAATTGTGTGCGCATAAATGGGATTTAAAACATGTTTTAAATATGTTCTGTACAAAACACGTTTCAAACGTGTTTTAAACATGTTTTAAACACGTTATTAACATTTTTTAATTGTTAATGTTGTAAACGCTGTTTCAATAAAAAAACAAGGTTGTATGAAAAAAATACTGTGTTCTAATTAAAACGAAAAAAACGTTTTTTTAAGAACCCTGATGATAAGCATAAAGTAAAATTACGACGTTCGATAGAGTAAACGCTATCTACTGTCCATTAGCTTAAGTAGCATCGTCAATAGCTGGCAAACTAAACGTTTGTATACAGCAATTGGCTGTCCACAACAGGGGTTTTATTTAATGGAATACAAATGAGTGCTGAACACAAATTCATATTATTAAAATTACGAGTTTAAAAACGCCTGTAAATTTATATTTTAAATTGGCAGAATTTTCTAATCTCGAAATTTTGCTTCATGCGCCAGACTGAAATATTGTGAAGTTTAAAAATACTACTTATGTACGTTTATAATTCATATAAAATCAATTAAAAAAGTATATACTCTTTTTAGATGGACCGATTAAATTAGTTGACTTGCGTTATTATCAAGTATTATTGGATTATTACGCATATAAACGTGTTTATGGGCTTGAAACTAAACTAGTTCACACTTTAGCGGAAAATCAGTATGACAAGTTACATAAGTGGATTAGGCCGCCGATTTTCGCATTTCCACGAGGGCGATTTTTCCGCGTGCCGTCGCGGCGAAATTAATTTGCACATATAGCGGCGATAATCGGATTTACCACAGGGATTATTAAATACTACATAATTATACTACCCTGTGAGGGGGTGCTTCAGGGGTGGCCTTTTAATTTCGCGTGCGAATGGACTTGTTAACATTTGTGATTATGTTTGTTTTAATGTAAATTCGTAAATTGGGTATCGATCCGCCGTTTTCGGTCGGTCATGGGTAACGTTTTCCGGTTGCCCCTAATTAAGTCACACTCCGAGGATTCTCTCTCTAGTTGAGGGTCGACTTTTTGTGTTCGGATTTTTCCTGCCATTTTTTAAGTGGAAAACACACAATACCTTACTTGAACTTTGTTACGTCTAGTCATCCCGGGGCACTAAGGGGCCTCTCTCCTTTGAACGTTGCTCTTTTAAAACACCCTCAAACCGAAAACTCAAGCGCGCTATCACTTCAAAGATGCTACTTCTCCGCAACTTGAGGAATTCTAAGTAATTCTGCAATTAAGTTTCTTTCTTTGTAAATAAATGAACGGAATAAAGAAACAAAGAATACTGATAACACATTATCTATAGGGATAATTATAGAAGCACATTTTTCAGTGTACATATTTTGATGTATACGCTATTTATCTACATAGCGTTCATTATAAAGTTTCTAACGAGTAGCGAGTAGTAGATGTATTGCTTTCTCTCTTTCATACGTGAAGAGTGACCAATATATAATAAAATAGTGATAATAGAATCTTTATATAAACGTTTATTTCCATATAAATAATAAATTACTTTATGCCGAAATAAACAAACAATATTTCTGCGTTAAATAAACAGTTACAAAATAAAAATGTTATCTTATAACAACGCTGGAACCGAAGTCCAAACATATACATTTTACACGGCCTAACCCCCCTCTTAAGCAAGTCTGTTCAGTTAAAATCATTCAAAAAAAGGAAATAAATTCTTTATATACTCAAATAAATTCTTAAGTTGAAATGAGATAAGTTAAACTACAAGACTGAATTAGAGTTTGAAAGTGCATAGTTGCAATCACCCCTTGTTTGCTCGTGTTTTCCTGTTGGCTTGGGAAATGAGAAGGACGTGCATCGTACTGAAAACGGGACAATTCCAACAGTGCAGGCAGGTATATTTACAAATTTATTCTGTGCCCGCAAAGAAAACCCACCGAACTTACACAAACAGAAGTTTAAGCAAACCCACAACTCAGGAACAGCGACTGGCGCATATATGAGGATATAAACACACACAGGAAAAATGTACCGACAAAAAGTACAAAACGGGGACACGCCTGTAAATTTGAATAATAAAGTGGGAATGTATACTGGTATGTTATAAGGGTTTAGATAAATGGGCTTGTTAATGTTGCCGCGTGAAACAAGTATTGTTATATCATGATGTTCCGGCTTAATTCAACACTTGTAGTTAAATACTTTGTTGTATAAATTGTCCTTCTTTATTTATAAAAGTGCTGCCAGTATATCATGACATTCAAAAACTTGAAATTATTCAACCGAAATTAGAGTTAAATAAAGCAACACTGAGATAGATCGATTTATTCATGTTAATACCGTACATAGTTTACACTCAGAATATAATAATAATACAATGTAATAATAGTAATACTACAAAATAATAATATTAGACATTCGCGAGCGAGACTTCGTAGAGGTCAGATGTGCGAGAGTTCTTATAAAGTGAAAAAATCAAGCCATCAATTATCTGGACCCAGAGCCTAGACAGGATGGATGGAGATGTCGTGGATGACGCCGACGTGGACACCTCAGAGTTGCGGGACTTTCAAGAGGTTACATCAAAGAAACGTGGCCGTCCGCCGAAATACCACACCGCAAAAAGAGCAGGTAACATGCCAAAAACCACAAACAAACTGTTGCAATCAGTTTTAAAACAAATGACTACACAACACAGCCAACCAGCACAAAAACAAAACGCTACATACACCACACACGCATCACAATCAGAAATTAGACTTACACAATCCACCCAATCACAGCCATCAACTAGTACAACACCTCCGACACAAATACAACAAACATCATTTGTGCCTAACAAAAAACACAACCACGAACAATACAGCAACACTTTTACATTTACAACTGTCAATGACCTCACTCGCTACCAATTTGCCCTGTTATGGAATGAACGCAATTTTGACAGCAATGCGTTAATAATAAAGACACAGTTTGGTTTTTTATTGAAATCGAACGAAAGAAAAATCAACCTGGAAAAAGCAATTAAATCATTGCAAGCGGAGCGCATTATCCATGAATTTCGTTCGCTCCACTCTGCCGCCCCTATATACGCTCACACTAGCACGGACGCAGCAACTCAGCGCAGCGCGCCGGCGCCCTCCTATTGTTGTATTATCAGAGGAGTGGAGCCGGAGATCGCGAACCAGACCATCAGTGAGCGGCTGAACGCCCAAGGAATTACGCACCGTTATTGTCGCCGCATCATCGCCAAGAAGGATGATTATGCCACGCGTATGATAAGAGTAATCACCCCCTCACTAGAATCATTTACAAAACTTCTTCATAACCACTTCAGATTTATGTGTAAGATCTATACAGTCATTGAAAGTAAACCACCGACGCCACTACCTGTCCCATGCAGCAGATGCAACAAGTACGACCACATCACCAGCAACTGCACCGAAAATATAACCTGTGCTAAATGTGCAGGACAACACCCCACATCTACGTGCAGCACTGAATTGCCGATAAAATGCAAGGCTTGCGGAGAAACAGACCACGGGGCATGGTCAACGAAATGCGCCAAGAGACCGCGTCAACCGATTGAGGGAATCCCCAATATTAAAATGATGAATCAAAACAAAAAATCTTCCCAAATTGACAAGGACTTGACAAAAAACTCACGAATTCACACCCCCATCACTGTTCATGATTACATTATCGACATCTACACGACAAAGATTAACGAACCAACGGTGACTGATAGAGACGCACTTATCAAAAAACTGAAAGCTCGTTTCATCGATTCATTTAATGTAGACACCCATGTTAATTTTTCAGGCAACAAGATGTTCGTCGTCATGTTTGACCTTGAATCCCCAAATGTCATCCCTCCTGTAGCCCCCCTATCCGGCATCCAGACCAGACTCTCACACCTAAGTAGCAACAATGGCGGTGTATAATTTTATATACGGCAATATCAACTCCCTTTCCTTAAAATCCCATCTAGTTTCCAATTACCTTACCAACAATCCCATCGATGTCATTATGATGGTTGAAACAAAAACAAAAAACTCTTTTTCATTTAATAATTGGTCCTACATCCAAATTCCTTCCTCGACTCCCCAACAAAACCAACGAGGTGGCTCATTGGTGGCAGCCAGATCAGAAATAAAATTATTGAAATCAAATCCGCCTAAAATAAACAATATTATGAACGAATGTCTGCACTGCACCATTGAGCTGCCTCAATTCTCACTCCACATTTTCCTTGTATACATCCACAACTCCTCTTCCATTGAAGATACAATCCTCACAAAGGCTTCCCTTTATGATCATGTTGTCGTAATCGGTGATTTTAACATTAATAAAACAAAATCAAAGCAACTCGCCTCCTTTATAGCAAACTCCAACTTTGTGCGTATCCATACCAGTCCCACATTCATCATGTCAAACAACCAATCCACCACTCCCGATATCCTTCTTTGTACAAGCAACATCGAACACCTTATAGATAATGTCACCCTAGTCCCTGATTTCTGTTCAGACCACTTATCTATCCAATTTTCCCTTAATGTTTGCTCCCCCTTCCATCCGTTCCCAAGACAATTTTAAACTTAAAATACTGTGACACTACAAACGTGACCGACGAAATGACAAAATTTATCTCCGAAAATGAATCTATTAACCCTAACACGATTTCCCTTTTCCTAGAAACCCTATCTCAATCTATCAAACATAACACACCAACTATAACCAAAAAACCCTACAAATATCCTCTTCCCAAATATATCCTCCACTTAATTAAATACAAACGACAGTTATATAGAGACTTTAGACAAACTGACGACATGACACTCAAACAAAAATTCAACCGACTAAATAAAGACATACATACGATGATTACACAGTACAAAAGTGATCTCTGGATAAAATCGTGTGAACAAATAAACGACCTACATGGTAAACACTACTGGCAGGAGATTAAAAAACTCAGCAAGTACCGGAAAACCGATTTTATCCAAAAAATCACAGACCCAATGACAAACAATACGGTGACGGACGATATCGACATTACTAACATCTTTGCGACTTATTTCAAACACACGTACACAATGACTGACCACACAGACTATGACAATGAATTCCTCGACAGTGTAAACTCCTGGTATGCGTCTTTTAAAATCACCCAAACACCTCTTCCCCCAAATGATGCTATAAAGGAGGAAGAATATTTTGAAAACCTCGAAAAGGGCAAAAACACGGCACCCGGTTATGACAACATTCCTAGAATTATCCTCAAATCTCTTCCAACAAACATCCACACCTATATCCTAAAAATATTTAACCATATATACTCTACCCAAGTGTTACCGCCAGAGTGGAAGCGGGGTATAATCACCTGTATACCCAAACCCGGAAATGACCCACTAGATCCTAGCAATTATCGCCCCATCACCCTTCTCCCAGTCCTCGGAAAATTATTCGAATCCATAATCAAAAACAAACTTATGTCCTGCATAGCGGACCTTATCCCTCCCTACCAGTTCGGATTCCTCGAACACCGCTCCACAACTCTACCTTTATCCATTCTCACGTCCAACTGTCAAACAGCAAGCCTTGAAGGTCGTAAATCTGCCATAATATTCCTAGACATTCAAAAAGCGTTTGATTCAGTTTGGCACCAGGGCTTGCTGTTTAAGTGCAGCTCCCTTAATATACCTCCACACCTAATCAACCTCTTAGACAGTTTCCTGCACAACAGATCCCTTCAAGTTAAAATACGCCACACCTTTTCCAGCGCCTTTACTCCTGAGCAAGGCCTCCCACAAGGATCCCCGCTATCACCATTTCTTTACAACCTTCTCGTCCACGATATGTACAACCCCGATCCTAACTATTTTGATAAATCTGCCTACCCTCTCCTATACGCCGATGATACTGCGTTAATCGCACATGCTCCCACACTCCCAAAAGCCCTCAGCACTCTACAGGGCCTTATCGACACCATTCAAACATGGTTTGCGAAATGGCGAATTTCCATAAACCCCAATAAAACCCAGCTTCTAATCCCTTTTCACCGAGCAAACCAATCCCCATTCTCAATTTCTTTAAACAATCAAGTTATCCGCCCTTCAACCACTTGCAAATATTTAGGTATCCTTTTTGACCCCAACCTTACTTTTAAAGCTCACTCCACAATCCTCAAAGCAAAAATCAAGAATCGGGCGGCTCATTTTAAAGGTCTGACCTTCAAACAACAAGGAATTACCACAAAAACAGCCGTTCATATATATAAAATGATATGCCGCCCCTTACTTGACTATGCTGCTATCCTCTTCCACAATCCCCATCCTACTACACTCAAAAATTTACAAGTCGCCGAAAGATCGGCCCTGAGAGTGCTTACCAAAATCCGTCACCCTCAAAACCCACTGCACAACCCCTCCAACCTCCTGCTGTACAAACTAACAAAAGTTACCTCCATCGAAACCCGCCTATCCTATTTAGCTGATAAATTCGCCTCAAACCCCACCCTTTATAATCTCCTCCACCCTTTATGCATTTCTCGAAACCCTAATATCACTCCCAAACGTAAACGTTTTACCTCTACAATTCATGATTTCATTTCATCATTTCATAACCCTAGTGATCACGACAATTAAATTCATTTGACTAGACAATGGACGACATTAGCAATCAAGACATTTCCTACACAATAACTGACAAGGACAGAACTCTATAATTCCAGGCAGAAAGACCAACGGTCGATAGCCAATTGGCAAATTATTTAATTTTTACTTTATTTAATTGTAATTTATTTTTGTACTATGACTATTACCAACATTTGCCAATAAAGATTTATATATATATATATATATATAATAATATTAATTCGAATATAGTTACATTTACTACAGACTATGAAAAAGAGAACAAAATGAAATACTATAAAACAAGATTGATAGATCAGATTTAAGAACAAAAAAATGGTAGTAATAAATAATTAAAAAATATAAAATCAGAAACAATTAAAATGACATAAATAACAAAATTTTAAAATTATCACTGCAATAATGATAATGCAAAAAAAAATGTTTAAAAATAGTTATGAATACAAGCAGAACTCTAAGGCTTGTTAATGAAATCGTCAATTGTATAGAACGCTTTATCGATGAGATATTTTTTCATGTACAAGTTTTTGTATGGCAGGCATTTAATCATAGTAGGTAGTTTGTTAATGCATTTCAGTCCCCAATATCTTGGACCATTTCTTGATTTTGTGAGTCTGTTATTTTGTATGTAAACGTCATCGCTTTGTTTAGTGTTATAATTATGTATAGAGTTGGTGATGGTGTAATTAATATTTTTCTTTACGTACAATAAACATTGATATACAGAGAGTTTTATGTAACACCGAACATTTTTATAACGAGAATATTTCTTTTAAGTATACATATGCATACGTTGTACATTTTCTGACGCTCGGTTTATTAAGAGAATTCAATTTGAAGCTTTAAACAAGTGTTTTCCACTCCCAGGCTAAGCATGAAGTAAAATTTCGAGTTTTGAAAAGCCTGAAAATTTGGTTTAGTCGCGTAGCGCGAAGCGCGGAGCGGCCAAACCAAATTTTCAGGCTTTTCTAAACTCGAAATTTACTTCATGCGCCACTGGTACAAAACACTGATTCAATGTAAAGTTTAGCGCCTTGTTTTAAGCTTCGTAATATGTCAGTGTTTTGTACCGCTGGCGCATGAAGTAAAACTTCGAGTTTAGAAAAGCCTGAAAATTTGGTTTGGCCGCTCCGCAAAAAAAATTTTCAGGCTGTTCTAAACTCGAAATTTTACTTCATGCTTAGCCTGGGAGTGGAAAACACTCGTTTAAAGTTCTAATTGAATTCTCTTAATAAACCGAGCGTCGGAAAATGTACAACGAAATGCATATGTATACTTAAAAGAAATATTCTCGTTATGAAAATGTTAGGTGTTACATAAAACTAAATAAATATATATACAGGGTGAGTCGGGAAAAGCGCACCAAACTCTAGGAGTGTATTATACACGTGAAAATAATGTAAAAAAACTCATTTGTTCTTATCCGATTTTCATTTGTTTTCAAGTTATGGCGTAATTAAAAATGTTCATCTAGCTTTCCACTTCTATCTGAATTTTAACATTATCAAAGTATGCCATGTTCGAGGCTTATAAACATTTGATAATTCTGACGTTTTGATGAACTGTCAGTGTACGGTGAACAGTAACTGAACGTTTAAGTTCGAATTAATGTGATTGTTAGTGTTGCAAAATGCCACATACTTATTCAAATTTAGAATATGCAAATATGGTGTTTGTATATGGTTTCTGTAATGGAAATGCTACAGCTGCTGTTGAAGAATATCGTGAACGTTTTCCACACCAAAGACATCCTGATAAAAACATATTTATTAGAGTTTTCAACAAATTGTGCGAGACTGGTAAGCTTCCCAGTGCTAACATAACATATGAGCGCGCTGCTCGACAAGGTTTTGTAGAAGTAGAAAATATTCTGCATCTAGTAGAAGAAGATGCAACTACTAGCTCACGAAGAATTGCCACTCAATTGGAAATTCCACAAAAAAGTGTGATGAACACGCTACACGAGCAAGGCTTATATCCTTATCACGTTCAGAGAGTACAGCACCTACAACCAGGGGACTACGCTAACCGTATGGAATTTTGTCGGTGGATAAATAATAATCATCGTAATGTATCGAGTATACTCTTTACGGATGAAGCTACATTTACCCGTGATGGCATTAACAACACTCGTAACTCTCATGTATGGTCTGATGAAAATCCCCACGCAACAGTCGAAAGCAATTTTCAACATCGGTTTTCTGTAAACGTGTGGTGTGGTATGGTTGACAGTTATTTAATCGGTCCTTTCATTTTGGAGAATCGTCTCACAGGAGGCAACTACCTCAATTTTTTACAAAATGAATTACAAGGCCTGCTAGAAGATGTTCCTATAAATATTAGAATGCAGATGTACTATCAGCACGATGGAGCTCCTGCACATGTCGCTCGTCAAGTTAAGCAACATTTGGACGAACGTTTTCCAGGGCGTTGGATTGGTCGTGGAGGTCCTATTAATTGGCCTCCAAGATCTCCAGACCTCACACCACTAGATTTTTGTTTATGGGGCTGGATGAAAAATGAGGTCTACAAAATAAAAGTGGACACACGGGAATCACTAATTAGACGAATTGAGAATACTGCAGCCCATATAAAAGAAGAAAGAAATGAATCAATTGGGAGAGCAACAAACGCTCTTCGTAGACGAAGCAGAAAATGTTTAGAAGTCAATGGCGGTATTTTTGAACATTTGTTGAAAGAACGCTATGATTAAGAATTTATTTTTGTATAATAACTTGTTTATTTGTTAATATGCTATAACTTGAAAACAAATAAAAATCGGATAAGAACAAATGAGTTTTTTTACATTATTTTCACGTGTATAATACACTCCTAGAGTTTGGTGCGCTCCTCCCGACTCACCCTGTATATGCTGATGGTAGTGTCATTATTTGGAGATTAAGAAATAATGGTTTACAATCATCCCTGTACTGAGCTCTGGAGATAATTCAAACCGCCCGTCTCTGTATACCAAAGATTCTACCACAAATGGCTGAATGACCCCAAGCCACAAGACAATATGTCATATAGGAATGACATGTTGCATAGTAACTCGCCAGTAGAACATCTGTTGAAACACAATGAGCAAGATTTCGAAGTAAGAATATATTGTGGCATAGTTTTTTAGGTAGCACATCGCCCTGAATTCCCCAAGTTAGTGCAGTGTCTAGATGAACTCCCAACAAACAGGTCGAATCCACATATTCGAATTCGGTTTTTTTATACTGTAAACATGACGTTAACTGCTTCGGATGTATTTAAGTGTAATTTATTAGCATTGAACCAATGTTCGGATTTCATTTGAGCAACTCGATTTGGTTCCAAGGCTTGATCATAATGTTGATGGGTATTCAAGATATTTGTATCATCGGCATATATAATTGTTGATGACATAGGTATATATTTGCTAAAATCATTTACATAGATGATAAGTAACAGTGGTCCTCGAATATATCCTTGGGGAACACCAATATGAGTAGGTAAAATATTCGATGTTCTCCCATTAACCAATGCAACATGGAATCTTTCTGAAAGATACGATTTAATTAATTCGGTAGCATTTTGATCGAAGCCGTAGCATTTTAACTTGCGAATAAGGATATCATGATTTAAGCAATCGAACGCTTTCGAAATATCCAAAAAGCTGGTCATGCAAAATGGAACGATTTTCCAGGGATTGCAGTACTTGAAAAGAAGTATTGCCTTTATATTTATATTTGCAATTGCACTAATAAAAATTTGCATAAGCCACTACTGCTAAAATTTCCAGTTACGTACTAAATAAATATCAGTTTGGATTTAGAAGCAAAATATCTACAGCAGATGCAATTCTCTGTCTTATCGAATATTCGATGAGACAGAGAATTGCATCTGCTGTAGATATATTGCTTCTAAATCCAAACTGATATTTATTTAGTACGTAACTGGAAATTTGAGCAGTAGTGGCTTATGCAAATTTTTATTAGTGCAATTGCAAATATAAACATAAAGGCAATACTTCTTTTCAAGTAGCAACACTTTTCTCGCGCAGTGTCAAGCTAGAAACTTGTAACTATACAGAGTGCCCATATTTCAACAGAATGTATAGGGATCTCGGTTATTTGAAGAGATAGAAAGTCGGTTAAATTGGGGCCCAATAATAACCTGAAAACAATTTTAAATTATCTTATTTCCTTTCTGAGATATTGTCACAAAACGGAATTTTTGAAATTTCGTTTTTATTTTTTTATTCAAAAACTATTGAAACCCGACATTTACAACGTTGACAATATACAGGCTTTTTTTTAACGAGAATACTAGTAACATTTTATATTTTATGATAACTATAACATTTTCCCAGGGACCATAGCCAACTTATGTTTTTCTTATGGGTGCCATTTTGGATTTTCATATCTTTTGGAAGAATATTTTTGTCTGAATTCAATGATGTACCACACTTATAGTTTATTGCACATTTTATATGTAAAATTGTAATCATTTGTTTTTTGTAAAGAGTGCCTTGGAAACAGTTGAGTAACTCACTCATTTGACAACATCTAGGACCCATAATTTGCTTACATATCACCCCTGAAGACGGACATCCAGCTGATTAATTACTGTACTTATAGAAAATGTATTTGTTTATAAATGAAATATTGGTATTACATTTTGAATCTTAAAAAATTGCTTGACTGTCTTTGGACTATCATAGGATTTTGTCATATTATATTTTTATTGACCGTGTTTTGACTATTGTGACTGTAAGTGGCTTGATTGACTGTCTTTTGACTATGCTAGGATTTCGTCTGATTATATCTCTATATAGACGCTACTTCGGCTATTGTAATGTTATAATTTTAAGTCACTTAAAACACTATATCAAATACTGTCAATATAGTGATTATATGACAAAATCCTAGTACGATACATATTTTAACAGTTGTAATGTATTTTAAAGTAACGAGTATCTTCCACTCCCAGACTAAGTATGAAGTAAAATTTCGAGTTTAGAAAAGCCCCGCGTAGAAAATTTGTCGAGGGTCGCGCAGCGACCCGAGACAAATTTTCACGGGGCTTTTCTTAACTCGAAATTTAACTTCATGCGCCACGCGTATAAACCACTGATTTACGGTAAAGTTAAAAATATATAACGCTTAGATGTGATGGTAATCAATATTTATTGAGATTCAGCGAAAAATGCAAGAATTACTTTTTTTGTGAATAGTTTTGGAATAATAATAATAAAAGTAGAATAAATTTAGTTTGTGCAACTTTTCCATACTGTTAATATTTAAGTCATCATATCTTAAACGAGGGAAGTGCTATGATGGACACATCAATATTTTTTTAATTTATGTTTAGTGTGATAATCGATACTTATTATTATTATTACAAAAGATTGACAGTTATTAATTAATTTCGACTGCTAACAATGATTGACTGATGTCAATATTTTATTGATTAATAGATATGACGTCATTGTTTCCAAGGCACTCTTTGCAAAAAAGAAAATATTATAATTTTAAATATCAAATGTAAAATAAATTATGAGTGTGATACATCACTGAATTCGAAAACATATATTCTTTCAGAAAATATGAAAAAAATTGGCTATGGACCCCGGGTAAATGGTTAATAAAAAATATGCTACTAGATTGCTCATTAAAAAGTGTCTGTATAATGCCAAAGTTCTAAATGTCCAGGTTCAGTAGTTATCGAATAAAAAAATTAAAACTATTTTTCAAAAAAACAGTTTTTTGTTGATATCTTGAAAACAAAAAAAGATATTCCAAAATTGTTTTCAGATAGGCCCTAAAATATCTCTATCTCTTCAAATAACTGAGATCCCACTACATTCTGTCGAAATACGGACACCCTGTATAGATATTTCACGGAATTTCTACAAATATACATCAATCCAAAGAAACAAACTAGAATATGCCTAAAATATTTATTTTTAAATTTATTCTGGGGGTGCTGTAGACCCACAGCACTTATAGACGAGCCCCCACTGGTGAGAAGTTTTCCACAAACAATGTGGGCAACATAATACCATTTAACAGCAGATAAATATTCTTCATCAGAAGAAACGTCGTCTAATTTCAATCGATTTGCTTGTCCCTTTTTCCTCTCCAAGCTTCAGCATTTTAAATGTATGTGTTTCATGTGACAATTACAGATTAGTTCATTCATTATCTACCAAACAGTAAGAGTTAATCCATTAATGGCCGATTAATTATTGAGTTAACTCTAAAAGTTGATTCAAGGTAAAATTCTGCTTGTCATTTAATGATTTCTATGAATGACTTATTGTATTACACACTGGAAATATTTCTTTTATATATACATAATGCATACGTTGTAAATTTTCAGGCATTTGTCGATTTTACAAAAGCCGGTAAATTAAAGTTTCGAACGAGTGTTTCCACTCCCAGATTAGGCATGAAGTAAAATTTCGAGTTTAGAAAAGCCTTAAAATTTGATTTGGCCAAACCAAATTTTCAGGCTTTTCTAAACTCGAAATTGTACTTCATGCGCCAGGCGTATAAAACAC
Source organism: Philonthus cognatus (assembly GCA_932526585.2). Lineage (NCBI taxonomy): Eukaryota > Metazoa > Arthropoda > Insecta > Coleoptera > Staphylinidae > Philonthus > Philonthus cognatus. Next base: position 39,090,100 of record OW052243.1, read on the forward strand.
TCAAATATTGTGCAGTTAAAAGTATAATGAAAATATATTTGTGTAAATGAGTAACGAAATATTTAAATATCAATATATTTACAATTTTCTTCACTTATTCTTAAGTCAGGTCGAATAACACAACGTATCAAATAAACTTATTTAGTAATTTAATTAATAAAAACCTCTAAATGTTAAAACGACAATTAATATTCACAAAATACTATGTTTAAAAGTTGAATTATTTTAAAACAAATTAGATTTTTATATTTTTAATATCTAAACCTAATTATTTTCCATTGTTAATTATTAATTTGTTTCTATCAGTGTTTTCAGTAAACAAAATTTACAAAAAAAAGATTCATAATTACCAAGCTTGTCGCATTAAATTAACATATTAGTCTCAAAGGACCGCACTTTATCTCCTCATATTTTTTTTGTATGCGCGTCAAAAATCCTAATCCTTGTCGTTTTATTAATCACCCCCTTTTCTCGTAGCAACACCGGCATCAATTATTCTTGCCCCGAAAAAAATAATGGACACGCTTACTTCTTCGGGCGTTCGAGCCTCCCGGGTGGTACATCATAATTTATAAAGTAGACATAATTATTTTAAAGCCTCTGAGTAATCCCCCCTTGCCCGCCCCTGGCCCTTCTCTGTCCTGACCTTTATAATCCATTAATAACATCCTACAGACGCTAATACTAATTTACAAGAGTGATAATTCGATGGTGTTTGTGTTTCGGGGATGATGCTGGGTCAGGAGAGGGATCCTGATGATTGTATTATTAATGGCATTTACAAGATATTGAGTAATGTTTAATGACTTTATTTTATATATTTATATATCTAAGACGTATTTAGGAAGCTTTCTTGAACACGGGGATTTATTGTTTTAGGTGTACATATCACGTAAATTTTCAGACTTTTTATTAAAAACTTTCAATTTGAAGCCTCTAACGAGTGTTTACAATCCCAGATTAAGCATGAAGTAAAATTTCGAGTTTAGAAAAGCCTGGTTTGGTCGCTCCGCGAAGCGGAGTGACCAAACCAAATTTTTAGGCTTTTCTAAACTCGAAATTTTACTTCATGCGCCACGTGTATGAAACACTGATTTAAAGTGAAGTTTAAAATATACTGCTTAGTTTTGACGACATGTTTATTCATTTTACAAATGTTTATATAGAATATGTAAAAGTAAAAAATCCTGTATGTAAAACATACAAGGAATTTTTGTTTTGAGTAGACGTATCAAGATGAATATTCTGTAAAATGTCTACATTAATTATTTTTATAAAAGCGTTAAATTTGAAGTTTTAGAGAGTAATTACACCCCTTGGTTAAGCATAAAGAAAAATTTCGAGTTAAGAGAAGCTCGAAAATTTGGATTTGCTGGCACGCGTAGCGCGTCGGAAAATCCAAATTTTTAAGGCTTTTCTAAACTCGAAATTTTACTTCATGCGCTACGCGTATAAAACACTGATTTATTGAAGTTAAAAATAGACATTTTATGCCTTATGTTATGTTAATTAATTTTAAAGATCTTATTTCATCTAACCAATCTTTTACAATTCGAGCGCCTGGAGCATTTTGCTTTGCGATATGAATACTTAAAAAAACAAAATCTTAAAAATCCGTAGTATACGGAATTTCGTATAGTTTGCATTTGTTTCGACAAAATTTACATAGCTGTCAATCTAATACTACAATTGTCTTTAGCTCATTTGTTTTGACCGTTAGAGCGAAATTTCAAAAATTGACAGAGTGCGGAATTTGGTGCACTTTGCATGTTTCGACAAAATTTGACAAAATTAACCATTGAATATCAAATAAACCTTATTGAAATTTCAGTATTAATCTAGAGATGCTTGATCAAGCATTAGGTAAATATTCCGAGTTTAGAAAAGCATATTTTTTTATGCCGTGGTTTCTCCCTAGTGAAAATACTGGCTACGCCCTTGGTGAGATCAAAGATACAATGAACCTAAGTGGTACGCATCATAAACATACGTTTCTAAACAGTACCTTTTGAACTTCACAATATTTCAGTGTTTTAGAAAATCCTGAAAATTTTGTTTGGTCTATATCGTATTTGCATTGTCAGTGATAATACATCTAAAATAAGTTCTAAGTTTTATCTAAATCCACTTTATGATCAACACTGAAAACATAATAAACTCTTGCTGTCGTAATACTTTTTTTTGGAACACCTCCACTTTTCACAAGAAAAATCCCTTATCGGCCGATTTTAGAATCTCATTCATATTTTTTTCTTTCTCCGGGAGGCGGCGGCCTTATCTAAATTCCTCCGCTCTGTCGTTATCAGATGAAAAAGTATAAAGCGGTGACAAATCCGGAGGACAGGCAGAAGATATACTGACTTATAGTGCAGTCGTTCGGGACGGCTTCATCTCGGGCCCTTCCATAGAATTCGCAGCCCAAGGGTCGCGGTATAAAAAAAAGGGGGGGAATACCTCGGCCCTTTCCTGACAAAGCACATTCCCTCCCTTTTCACGTGGCCGAATACCCGTGGGACCTTCAATAAAACACATGCCTTGAATCTGGGCTTTAGTTTACAGATTCCTCTTTTAGCATACTATATACTCGAATAGTTTCTGAAGAATTATTAAAATTTCATTCATACAGATGAAACATTTATATAACAGCAGTGGTAAAGTTTACTTTCAAATTAATAAATGTTTAACCAATCGCTGTTTTTATAAAAGTATTGAATTTAATTAAGCATGAAGTAAAATTTTAAATTTTTATGCGTTTCTAAACTCGAAATTTTACTTCATGCCTAATCAAAGATTGGAAACACTCGGTAGAAGCTTCAAATTGAGCACTTGAGTGCATCGAGATATGTGCACTTAAAACATAAATTACCTGTATAATGGAACTACTGCAAGCACAATTTGAGAAGTAAAAAAAAAATCAATACATATTATTGCCCAAATACAAAATATGTCACGTAGCGAAAGCCTCCACAGCCAGTAATTAAATTTATTATTTTTCACTATATTTGGGAAATCGAATACGAATATCGATATTTGGAGCATCCCTAATAGCTACGTGTAAAGAGTGTTTCATTTTCGATTTGCGTCTGATTTTTGAGATGTGCGAGATCCAGGTGAGTATAGGGTTTTCCATTAAGAGGTCCTATTTTAATTATTTGAAAACAATATTTTTTTTTATGAAATATTGCTAAACTATTTATTTCAAAACAAAGTACAAACTCCACGATTAATTGTGGATAATGACATCTGGTAAATGGCCACCTCGGCTTCTTCTGCAAATGGCTATTCTTTTGAAAGAGTTTTACATCACACTTTAGCATTTCAACTCTGGCTCTATTTGACCAATAACCGCTCGAATAGTTTCTTTGAGCACTTGAATTGCGGTAATGTTCTCAGCTGACCTGGCAATACGGGTACGAACTTGCAATTTTACATCAGAATTTGTCCATTTTGCTCCAATTTTATACCAACCGAAAACACGACGAACGCTGCGATCTGTCTAGGCGGAATTTTCGTCATATTGATAATGCATTTTCACTATTTCTATACGTTTTTAGAGCGTATATCATTCGATTTTCTCAAATCGTACACTTCTCACTTGACAAGTGTGAAACAATCAAGGCCATCTAATTAGCAGTTTAAAAATGCCAGGGAATTTAAAATCCGGCCTCTTAAGCCCTTTACATCACGTCACCTGACGTTTCAAGGTTACCACCGTTTAGAAACAGAGGTCCTAGGCTCTCCAATTTTCTCCTGCGTGTAAATGGGACAAGGGTGGTCTTAGAGTGTAAGACTTTTACTCCCTCTTTAGAATACTATTTGTTAACCACGTTCAGTGCACGTTGCATACGCTTTCTAATTGTGTTGTTAAATGTTCCCTCAACAAGAATGACTAGGTCATCTGCGTATCCTAGGGAAGTTTCATATACATGTATGTATAACGAAAGATCATTTACATTGTACATTAGTTTATAAATATATCGAGTTTTCCTATGTAATTATTATTTCTATTTTTTAGCGAAAAATCTACAAAAAGTTGACCTTAATATTCGCGATGAATATAAAAATATATCAGCATGTGCATGCAGACATCATTAATATTAAATAAATTTAAATATTAAAATAGGTCGAAGGAGAGCAACACCGCACAACGGTAAACAACCCACCCTCATGCGATCGTTGATTGTAGGGTATCGCTTTGTTATCACAAATGCATTATTCAGAGTAATGAATTTCCATTTCGTGTTTGTAAATTTTTAATAAATTGTAAATGTAAATGTTGCGGATACGTTCCGACAGTTTTCTGCCCCCATTGTTCGCACCCCGCCAGTCGATTTTAATTAAGCTGTGAAATACCTATCATGCCATCAAGCATTTAACACACACGTGGAAGTATTTTTTTTAAATTTAGGACGGTTATAATTGAATTCAGCCCCCCTTGTACAGGAAATAATAAGGAAATTTGCATTTTTATAAGAGAAGGATTCGTAAAACAGGTTTTTGAGCACATCGTTTCAAAACAATGTAAACATAGTATACAGTTTTTCATAAAATTATCCATATAATCCTCGATAATTTGTAAATTTACACGTCTTTTTTAAGTGATCAATTTATAGCTTCTAATGAGTGTTTCCACTCCCAGATTAAGCATGAAGTAAAATTTCGAGTTTAGAAAAGCCTGAAAATTTGGTTTGGTCGCTCCGCGAAGCGGAGCGGCTAAACCAAATTTTCAGGCTTTTCTAAACTCGAAATTTTACTTCATGCGCCAGGCGTATAAAACACTGACTTAAAGTGAAGTCCAAACTAGATAAAATAGATTTAATATTGTTAAAATATTTATTAATCGGTGCTAAATAAAGCAAATTTGTTTTCACAATCGCCAAATTCTATTAATAAGAAATTTTATTATTCTAAAAAAATCAATAATATTAAAAAAAAATCCTTTCGTTGACATATTTCACACCGATAGTTTACATATACGTGTATGTGCCCCAAACATAATATCGCAATTTTTGAAGGGTGTGGAAAACAATCCGAAATTCCACGCTCGGTTTCACCTGAAAAAACTTGAATCTGTGTAAAACTTGAAAAATTCCAATAACTGAAAGAAAAAAAATGACGAATACCGAAACTAATAATTGAGCACACATTCACAAGCACACCCAACTTTCCGAAATACGTGCCCCGTGTTCGGAAATTCTCCTCACCCTACTCAAACACGAGGGGTAGTTTCAAAGTCGTGTTTGTCTAATATGTAATAGATAGCAACAAGGCGTGAAATCGGTGTTTACGATGTTGATATATAATATGTAAGTATATAAAAAAGTGAAACTAAAATAATTATACAAATAATTTTTCATTTAAAATATATAAAGGGAATTTACTTTGTCTTTTAGATATACATCTCCTAAAATACTGTACATTTTAAGGCATTCGTTGTTTATTAAAAAGCAATCAATTTGAAGTTTCTAAAGAATGTTTCCACTCCTAGATTAAGCATGAAGTGGCATATGTATACATATATAAAAGAAAAATCTAATTAAAAAATTTAAATTACTTACATATTGTTAGTAGAAATATAATTGGGGGCTTCAAAAGAAATAAAAATGAATTTGGCAACTATTATTTGCAGAATATTTCAAGAAAATTAAATAATACGACTTATATTCCTATAGATATATTGTGTAAGTCAGTTGTAAGTGCACATTTTATATTTGTGCATTCATAAAACGTAATATTATCGTATGATAATTGCAAATAGCAAGGAATTAAATTAAAACCGTCGATTTACAAACTCAATCACTTATATTTCAGATTGGCTTTATGTTACAAATTCTACAATTTTATAAAATTTAATTTACACATTAGGCAACAATTCAATGAATTTTATTTATTTTATTTTGGATTCCCATTTATAATAAATCATTTTAAGAATTTTTTTATAGTTTGTTACTTATTTTAATATGATCAACCAATATTTAATAATTAATACATAATTTTCAAAGATTTCAGATTTAGATGTTTGTGTTTAATTTTATTGATTTTATATAATTAAGTTAAAATAAAAAAAATATTTTAAAACTTCTTATTGAATGTTTTACAGGCCTTTACATGGCGCAGCGACCCGAGACAAATTTTCTGGGCTTTTGTAAACTCGAAATTTTACTTCATGCGCCACGCGTATAAAACACTGATTTCAAGTGAGGTTCAAATATATATAGACTTCACTATATTTTAGTGTTTTATACGCGTGGCGCATGAAGTAAAATTTCGAGTTTAGAAAAGCCCAGAAAATTTGTCTCGGGTCGCTGCGCAACCCTCGACAAATTTTCACGGGGCTTTTCTAAACTCGAAATTTTACTTTATGCTTAGTCTGGGAGTGGAAAACACTCGTTTAAAGCTTCAAATCAAACTCTATAAAAAATAACAACGAATATCTAAACAGATTTAAAGAAAATAAGCTGAATTTGGAATACGTATACTGTAAAGAAAAACTCTATAAAACTTTTTTATAGAGTTTAATGTGAAGCTTTAAACGAGTGTTTTCCACTCCCAGACTAAGCATGAAGTAAAATTTCGAGTTTAGAAAAGCCCTGTGAAAATTTGTCGAGGGTCGCGCAGCGACCCGAGACAAATTTTCTGGGCTTTTCTAAACTCGAAATTTTACTTCATGCGCCACGCGTATAAAGCACTAAAATGTTGGAAATTTTATGTATATTCGAACTTCGTCTAAAACCAGTCTTTTATACGCATGGCGCATGAAGTAAAATTTCGAGTTTAGAAAAGCCCAGAAAATTTGTCTCGGGTCGCTGCGCGGACATGTTGCGCACGAGCCGCGCAGCGCGAGTGAAGTATTCCGCGAACGTACGATACTTTACCTACGCCCTAACAAAATAAACAATGAGCATGAAAGAATAATTTATTTATTGTAATAATTTTTAATAGTATTATGACAATGATGAAAGCTAAATTACTACTTGATCAATATACAAGAAATAAAGCTGTACATTTTGCGACATTCGTTGTTTTTTTAAAGAGTTGAATTTGAAGCTTTAAACGAGTGTTGTCCACTCCCAGACTAAGCATGAAGTAAAATTTCGAGTTTAGAAAAGCCCAGAAAATTTGTCTCGGGTCGCTGCGCGACCCGAGACAAATTTTCTGGGCTTTTCTAAACTCGAAATTTTACTTCATGCGCCACGCGTATAAAACACTGATTTCAAGTGAGGTTCAAATTTATATAGACTTCACTATATTCTAGTGTTTTATACGCGTGGCGCATGAAGTAAAATTTCGAGTTTAGAAAAGCCCAGAAAATTTGTCTCGGGTCGCTGCGCGACCCTCGACAAATTTTCACGGGGCTTTTCTAAACTCGAAATTTTACTTCATGCTTAGTCTGGGAGTGGAAAACACTCGTTTTAAGCTTCAAATCAAACTCTATAAAAAAATAACAACGAATATCTAAACAGATTTAAAGAAAATAAGCTGAATTTGGAATACGTATACTGTAAAGAAAAACTCTATAAAACTTTTTTATAGAGTTTAATGTGAAGCTTTAAACGAGTGTTTTCCACTCCCAGACTAAGCATGAAGTAAAATTTCGAGTTTAGAAAAGCCCCGTGAAAATTTGTCGAGGGTCGCGCAGCGACCCGAGACAAATTTTCTGGGCTTTTCTAAACTCGAAATTTTACTTCATGCGCCACGCGTATAAAGCACTAAAATGTTGGAAATTTTATGTATATTCGAACTTCGCCTAAAACCAGTCTTTTATACGCGGGGTGCATGAAGTAAAATTTCGAGTTTATAAAAGCCCAGAAAATTTGTCTCGGGTCGCTGCGCGGACATGTTGCGCACGAGCCGCGCAGCGCGAGTGAAGTATTCCGCGAACGTACGATACTTTACCTACGCCCTAACAAAATAAACAATGAGCATGAAAGAATAATTTATTTATTGTAATAATTTTTAATAGTATTATGACAATGATGAAAGCTAAATTACTACTTGATCAATATACAAGAAATAAAGCTGTACATTTTCCGACATTCGTTGTTTTTTTAAAGAGTTGAATTTGAAGCTTTAAACGAGTGTTGTCCACTCCCAGACTAAGCATGAAGTAAAATTTCGAGTTTAGAAAAGCCCCGTGAAAATTTGTCGAGGGTCGCGCAGCGACCCGAGACAAATTTTCTGGGCTTTTCTAAACTCGAAATTTTACTTCATGCGCCACGCGTATAAAACACTGATTTCAAGTGAGGTTCAAATTTATATAGACTTCACTATATTTTAGTGTTTTATACGCGTGGCGCATGAAGTAAAATTTCGAGTTTAGAAAAGCCCAGAAAATTTGTCTCGGGTCGCTGCGCGACCCTCGACAAATTTTCATGGGGCTTTTCTAAACTCGAAATTTTACTTCATGCTTAGTCTGGGAGTGGAAAACACTCGTTTTAAGCTTCAAATCAAACTCTATAAAAAAATAACAACGAATATCTAAACAGATTTAAAGAAAATAAGCTGAATTTGGAATACGTATACTGTAAAGAAAAACTCTATAAAACTTTTTTATAGAGTTTAATATGAAGCTTTAAACGAGTGTTTTCCACTCCCAGACTAAGCATGAAGTAAAATTTCGAGTTTAGAAAAGCTCCGTGAAAATTTGTCGAGGGTCGCGCAGCGACCCGAGACAAATTTTCCGGGCTTTTCTAAACTCGAAATTTTACTTCATGCGCCACGCGTATAAAGCACTAAAATGTTGGAAATTTTATGTATATTCGAACTTCGCCCAAAACCAGTCTTTTATACGCGGGGTGCATGAAGTAAAATTTCGAGTTTAGAAAAGCCCAGAAAATTTGTCTCGGGTCGCTGCGCGGACATGTTGCGCACGAGCCGCGCAGCGCGAGTGAAGTATTCCGCGAACGTACGATACTTTACCTACGCCCTAACAAAATAAACAATGAGCATGAAAGAATAATTTATTTATTGTAATAATTTTTAATAGTATTATGACAATGATGAAAGCTAAATTACTACTTGATCAATATACAAGAAATAAAGCTGTACATTTTCCGACATTCGTTGTTTTTTTAAAGAGTTGAATTTGAAGCTTTAAACGAGTGTTGTCCACTCCCAGACTAAGCATGAAGTAAAATTTCGAGTTTAGAAAAGCCCCGTGAAAATTTGTCGAGGGTCGCGCAGCGACCCGAGACAAATTTTCTGGGCTTTTCTAAACTCGAAATTTTACTTCATGCGCCACGCGTATAAAACACTGATTTCAAGTGAGGTTCAAATTTATATAGACTTCACTATATTTTAGTGTTTTATACGCGTGGCGCATGAAGTAAAATTTCGAGTTTAGAAAAGCCCAGAAAATTTGTCTCGGGTCGCTGCGCGACCCTCGCCAAATTTTCACGGGGCTTTTCTAAACTCGAAATTTTACTTCATGCTTAGTCTGGGAGTGGAAAACACCCGTTTAAAGCTTCAAATCAAACTCTATAAAAAATAACAATGTATATCTAAAAAGATTTAAAGAAAATAAGCTGAATTTGGAATACGTATACTGTAAAGAAAAACTCTATAAAACTTTTTTATAGAGTTTAATGTGAAGCTTTAAACGAGTGTTTTCCACTCCCAGACTAAGCATGAAGTAAAATTTCGTACATTGTGCATAATCTAGATGTGGAAAAACTTGTTTAAAGTTTTAAACAATACACTTCTAAATATGTATATTTTTTTTTTAAATTTAATTTATTGACACCATTACACACAAAGTTCAATTCCCTCTCGAAATAAAATCCTCTAAAAATAAAACTGCGACTTATATGTTTACAAATGTATTAAAAGGTGATTATTGCATTTGTATCGAGACGTGTTGGAATGCGATCCTTTTTTTGTCGTTTTCGCCAAAATCGTGTGTGCACTTTGCACAGTACCTCCATAGAGCCGCTTTTACGATTCAAAGTTACACCTCTGTTAACTTAACCTAAGGATCAAACCTTGGGTGTCTATTTTACAATTGCGAGGCAAAGCATTGTTGTGTGTAAAGCTGAGCCTCACTGTCAGTCTGCCCCGTGCTTCGAGCTTGGGTTAAACCAGTGGTGGGCCGTTTCTATAGATATAGATTATTAGATTTGTTGTGACGAATTCATTTTCAATTGAAAGTAGAGGTTAGCTTAGAATGGATAAATTCAAGAGCAGTACAACGAATTTGAAGCCAAAGGAGAGAAATTTACTTGTCGAATTGGTAAATAAATATCAAAATTTCATTGTTTTTTTCCTGTGTATTATTATTTATATTAAAATATATTCTTCTTTGTATTATAATTATTGTTTTATGAATTCAGAGTGTAAGATGACAAATACTATTTTCAATAGCACAAAAGAAAATGTATGGAGAAAGTTGGCTGTAGAGCTCAACGAACAATTCCCTAAGCAAAGAACAGCCAAAAGCCTCAAGTGCAAGTGGGATGGTTTAAAAAAGAGTACACTAAGGAGTATGCAGCCCACAAGAGTAGCCTCTTTAAAACAGGTGGTGGTGGTGCTTGTGGTAGTGGCTTAGCAGTCATAGGCAATAAGGTGTTGGGTGTCATGGGCACTAGTGCAGCTGGCTCAACCAATATGTATAACGATTACATTGGTTAATGATTTTTATTACGAGTCAAACAGTATTTCTTTGTGGTTTTTTAAAGTGGATTCTCACCCAATATTTTTCAAAATAAATATCAGATTTAATAATTATTGTATATATAAACAATCTTTACTTTGAGTCTAAAATTATAATATCTGAAGTAAAACTGAAGAAATATAGCCGTGACCGAAGTGAAATAAGGTGACGTACCAAACTAAAGTTAAAATATTGGCTTGCTTAAGTTGTTTTTATTGAACATACAATATTTTAAATTTATATTATCTTCACACTTTCTGTTTCAATTATTACATTATTGTTGTTTTGACACCAACGACAACAGTTTTTTTGACAGACTCACGCGCCTAAATAAACAATAGTGTCAACTGAGTGGAAAATCTGTAAACTGAAACAATTGTAAAATGGCAAGGCCGTTTACCAATGGTTTAAACTAGGCAGTACAGTACCAGAGGGTCTACACTACCAAAGGTGTAACTATTGATTGTAAAAGCGGCCCTTAGTCAATTAGCAGCAGTGCGCGTCGATGACAATATCTATTCCATCAAAGGGCGTCAATGATAGAAGAACGTTGGGAAATCCTGTTTTAGAGTAAACGTAAATTAATTGTTTGTAGGGTAAACATTTGTGCCTGTGAAAATGATCATTTGTTAGGTTAGATTACTAAAAATGTGCACAAATGAAATAGGTTTTATTAGTTATTATTTTATTATTTTTTAGGTTTTTTAGGGATGCAAAAAAATAAATATTAGCATGTAAAAGTTTTTACTCTACAAAAAAGGTATTTACATGTTTACTCTAAAAAAAATCAGGGAAGATAAAATTCTAATATAAAGAAATTAATATTAAAACGGGACATTTTTTTTGTTCATCTACATTCATCTACTGTAGATACGTATATACACACGTATATCGTACTTCTATTTTATTTGTGCTTACAATCTTTGGTACACCATGAAAATCACTTCTTCATAAATAATAAAAGGAGCAATTCGATTTATTTTCAGTGTCGTTCTTATTTACTCCTCACCCTTTTCTCGTTATCTCTTCTTGTCCGCGAGAGTGTATTTATTATCCCTCGCCGTAATATATTTATTGCTCATTTCCGGAATATGTGGGCGGTGAGACAGAAAGTGAAAATAGGTCGATGCGTGCCCCGACATTATCAATCATAATTTTATGGGACATAAAAACTCATCTCGGAATTGAATCCGCCCTGAGATAAATCTAGATTACTATCCATTTTTAATGCGACTCGGTGCGCTTTATTCTTGAATTAACTTGCACCTTGTGTCATAGGGGGAAGGTACCCCAAATGCACTCCCAGCTAGCTCAGGGGTTTAGGGATGGAGAGCACGAGCAACTATTCATTAAAACGCCGATTCAAAAACGACAAATTTATTTACACAAAAAAAAAACACAGCAAATAAATCCACAGCACAAAAAAACACAGCAGCAAATAATAATTAATACGTGGGCGTAGTGGGCGTGGACAGTGGCAGCCTGGTCGTCAGAGGTGGTGAGTGGCGGCAGCGAAATCCGGACGAAAACGGCAAAGTCCGGTATACGACGATAAGGTCCGGACGGCTTTGGAAAAGTCCGCATATATCCGGAAGGCGTCGATGGAGTCCGGAGAGCAGAGATAAAGACCGGACGGCGTCGGAAAAGTCCGAAAGGCGTCGTCGGGAGTCGAGCAGTGTCGGAAAAAGTCCCGAGGGTTCTGGAAAGCATTGACCAAAGGCTGCTTTGGCAGTAACGAAGACCGAAGCGATGACAGGCGGCACTGGGAGCAATTCCGGTTCTTCTGATAAGTGCACTTGCACTAATCAAAGATAAGTTACACAAAAAAAAACAAATACGAAGTTGAAAAGTACTTAAACACTATAGACTGCACTTGTATAAACTTGTTGCCGCCTTCGTTACTGGTTTGCCACTGATGAAGAAGTGCCGTCCTCCATTATTTAACGAGGTGGAGAGGGGGTAGTTTTCTTGGTGGACGTGACCAGCCGGCCGAAATTCGCCGAATCCGTCGCAATTGCAGGCATTCAACAAATCTCGAGAATTTTGGAATCTCATCTAATCCGTTCTTCGGAAAGGAGAATGCAAAAGATTACACAAATCTCTTTTCCGAAAAACGACTGCCGCTGGTCAATAATCATCCCTCCAGGAGGTCTGCTCGGAGTGCACTCCGGATGTTCGGACACTAGTCATACAAATTACCCGAGATAATCTCCGATCGGTCCTTAGGTAATTGCTGGGGAAACACTAATTTTATATTCAAAAAAAATTAAAATTATAAATTTGTTGATATTTGACACTTGATTTTAAAGGTCAGCAAAGACCCAAATAAGTTTTGTATGTTGAAAACAAAAGCTAATCTGATCGTTTCATGGTGATTTTTGTGTTTACCAAGACAAAATATTTCGGAAATAATTATTTTTGAGCCCGAAACATTGTTGGTGTTGGCTACTGTTATTAGTTACACGTGAAAAAATTACGTTATGATCAGTTTGAAGTTGTATAACATATTAAAATAGTAAGAATTTATACTTATTTGTCTCTTTAGGTAAATCAGGTAATTCTGATTCAATTAAAAATAAATTACTTTGTATAGGTGATTAATTAAATTCACTTGTATTGTTTTACTAAAAATATTTTATTTCAACTAGTTTCGGCTTAATGCCATTTTCAAGAATGATTATAGTTAGTAGAAATGTTTCACCAAGTGCATAATGAGAAACAAAGTTAATAATAAATTACTTTGTTTTAAAAAAATGTACATTTGCAAAAACGCACAATAAAAATGTTTAAGAAAAATCTCATAATATTAAGTAGAACTTGCCTTGGCGTAAATTACAGCTTGCACCCTTTTTGGATTACTCTAAATGCATTTTTTTAACATTTTCTTTTAATTCTTCATCGTGATGCCAAACTTTATTTAATGACTCTATAAGATTTTGTTTCTACAAGAGAGTTTAATACTATTGAAAATGTTCTCTTGGTGAACGAAATGTACATCTAGTGATTAAAATAAAACAGTGGAGAAAAATGATTACTTGTTTCATTTAATATTAAGTATTGTTAGTTTGTGGTGTTTTTCTACTGTCACGAAATAGTGTTGTAACTACAAAATATGTTAAGCAGTATTGCCAAGATGAAAATATGAAAATATATGGCCCAAGAAAAAACAGTTTAGATATATGTGCATTAAAAACGGATGAATCTTAAATAATAATAAATTATATAGTGTAACTAATCATTTGGTCACCCACTGTAAGTATATGTATATGGTCATAAAATATAATTGAATTAGCCAATAATTTACTGAGTATTTAAAAAGTTTTAAGAACACGTACAATTATTTTTAAATATTCCTGGCGCACCATAAAGGCATGAAATTATTAGTTTCCACTGTAAGTTCAAATCATACTAACCAGTTACGATTACAGCTTTCATTGAGAGTTGAACAAAAAGTTGTTAAATATGTAATTCTTAAACCAAAAAATACATGAACGGTGATTTGATATTATTAATAAGTAGCAAATAGATGGGAAAGTCCCATCACATATATATCAAATAACATTCACACAACAGTCATTTGTATTCTGGCCAACATATATCAAACCATTAATTCCAACGAAAAACGGGTTACACCGCACGGTAAACAAATTTACGGAAAATATGTGGAAAATTCGTAGCTGTCTGTGGAAATTTCGAAATGAAAATTGCATAAACGTCGGTATATGTGGCTAGACAGACGTGCAGCCAGTTAGCTATTCAGTCCTGCCGGGCGCTCGTCATATTTTAATCAGCTGTGATCAAACGCCCGAAAATGATTTATTTAAAAGGCACATCCATGATGCTTTTTTCCGCACGCGTAAACACCACGCTTTGATTTCCATCCAGTTTTCATTGAATCTACGGACGATGCAAAATAAACAATCCGAATGTATATTTTATTTGATATAATTAAATTTGTTATGAAAATATAAAATGTGTTAAACTAAACCACGTTTGAGACGTGTTTTAATGTATATATATATATATATATATATATATATATGCATATAAATAAGAAATAACAGCGCATTAGGTCATGATGTAAAAGTTATTTTTTTTTTTTATCAAGTGAGTGTGCAAGGAGGACAGAAGACGACGACGACGATCGTTTCGACGAGCTCCTCAGGCCGCCACATCCATCATAAAAAGAGCGAAACCATCGTCGTCGTCTTCTGTCCTCCTTGCACACTCACTTGATAAAAAAAAAATAACTTTTACATCATGACCTAATGCGCTGTTATTTCTTATCTGGTACTTATAAGCAGGTCGTTAATTCTAATTTATTTAATTTAATTCGGCGTTCTGAATATTATCATCGCATTGGTTCGGGTTTCTCGCCGCTCCGATGCTAGTCGATGGTTTAAACTTAAAACCGACTGTAGAAGCAAAATAAGATCAATGCCCTTATCAATGCAGTAGCATTTATAAATTCTGACGTCAATACCGGCTTATGGTTAGCGAAGTCAGTATATATACAACTTCTACATATCATGTGAGTGTGTATGGGATGATGGATGTGGCGGCCTGAGGAGCTCATAAAAAGAGCGAAACGATCGTCGTCGTCTTCTGTCCTCCTTGCACACTCATTTAAAAAAAAAAAACTTTTACATCATGACCTAATGCGCTGTTATTTTTTATTTGGTACTTATAAGCAGGTCGTTAATTCTAATTTATTTATATACATATATATATATATATGTATATATATATATATATATATATATATATATATATATATATAAACGTGATAAATCGGGTTTGTATTAATAATTCCCGGTTATTAATCACATGAACCGGCAAGTATTAATACTTCTCAACAATTATTGGTAAATGTAATAATTTTCTCAACAGAAAATGGAGACAGTACCATGTGACTAGTGGCAAGTGGGGAAAGTATTTTATGCGACATGGAAGTAGGTTAGTCACATTAATTGCAAATGGCGTGCACACATAATTAGAGGTAAACAGGAAGATGTTGAGATGTTTTGAGATTTTCTAGTAGTTTTATATCTTGACACCCGTTGAGGTTAGGTTAGTTAGGTTAGGTTAGGCTAGGTTAGGTTAGGTTAGGCTGGGTTAGGTTAGGTTAGGTTAGGTTTAGAAATAGAAATAACGGATATTGAAATAAATTTAAAAGAATGTGCTCGCAAGAACTCAAATTTAGGTGGCCAAGGGTTTCACTTTTGTAACTGTGCGGGCGAATGCAACTCAAATCGCTGTAAATGTAGAAAGTTGCTTTTCAATTCTAAGTGCCACAAAAGCCTTTGTTGCAAAAATAATTAGTTTCTGATTATTTTAAATGTAGGAATATAAAAATAGATAATTTTATTTAAAGCCTGTCATTTTCATGTTCATTTGTTGTTAAAGTTATTAAAAAATATTTTACGTTATTTAGTTTGTTAAGTTGTCGTTTATTTTGTTAATTATGCCAGAATAAAACTAAATGATAATATAAAAGATGTTTTATTAAATTTACCTGCTTTCACTAGGAATTAATAATAATTACCGGTAAGTGTAATAATATAAGTGTTACTAATCACATGTACCAAACGACGCGATTTGTATTAATAATTGCCGGGAATTATTAATACAAACCGATTTATCATATTTACCGTAACATATATATATATATATATATATATATATATATACGTTTTAACATATATATATATATATATATATATATATATATATTTATATACTATTTTGTTTGTGTATAAAATCAACCAGTGATTTATCCATATAGCCAGGGCCGCCTTTTAGACGAATCTCGTTGCTTGGTAACAAATCCTCACTGTGCTGAATACATTCTATATCATCTCGAGAACATTTTCAAATCAAACATTTTAGTAGATAATCAATTTAAGGTCCACTGAGTCAGTGAAAACATTTTTTTAAATGTTTGTCGGCCTGTGTGTCTGTCTGTCAGCTTAACCCTTTTAGCCCTGGAATTTTTCTGGTGCCCAAAAAATGTTTTGTACACTGCATATTATTTGTTACTATCCCAGATATACAGAGAATTTTTCTTTGAAGTATACATATCTTAATATACTGTATACGCTGTAAATCTTCAGATAATCGTTTGTTTTTTAAAATAGTTTAATGGTAAGTCTTAAACGAGTGTTTTCCACTCCCAGATTAAGCATGAAGTAACATTTCGAGTTTAGAAAAGCTTGAAAATTTGGGCTTTTCTAAACTCGAAATTTTACTTCTTGCGCCACGCGTACTAAACACTGATATGATGTGATGTTCAGAAAACGTGTATTTGGCATATTGCTTTAGTAGAATATTTTGAACTTTACCTAAAATCAGTGTTTTATACGCCTGGCGTATGAAGTAAAATTTCGAGTTTAGAAAATCCTGAAAATGTTGAGTGGAAACACTCCTTCGAAACTTCAAATTAAACGCTTTTATAAAATCGAAGAATACCTGAAAATTAGCAGCGTATACATTTTGTAAATGTAGAGGAACAATTCTCATTATGAATTATTATAATAAGTCATTCATAGATATCATAAAAAGAAGTACAAAATTTTACCTAATATTAACTTTTAGAGTTAACTCTATAATTGCTCGGCCGTTATTAGGTTAATACTATTTCATCAATACAAATTTCCAAAGAACAGTTACATTAAAAACAAGATCTTTTTACAGCAGGAAAAAGTCCTGATGAAGAACTTTTTTCTGCTGTAAAAAGATCTTGTTTTTTAATGTAGTGTTCTTTGGAAGTTTGTATTGATGAAATAGTATTTACCCATTAACAGCCGCGTATTTATAGAGTTAACTCTAAAAGTTGAAATTAGGTTAAATGCTCAATTTTGATCGATTTATTTGTCTTTTCTGTCTCGCTAAGCCTTAGGTGTTCTTTGTGACCATTATAGGTTAGTTCATAAATTCATACCAAACACAAACGGTTAATATTAAAACGACAATACTACATATTAACGAAATAGTACGTTCTAAATAATTATTTAACATACATACACAGGGAATTTTTGTTTTAAGAAGTTATTCAGTAGAACTTCTTAAAACACAAATTATGAAATTTTTCTAAATCCTTTGTATTGTACGTTTTCTCAAATGTACATTTTTTGAAACAAAATAATTTATTTATAATTGTATTAGAAACATCTAATTTACCTAAAGAGACAACAAAAGTATAAGTTCCCACTATTTTAAAATAATATACAGCTTTAAACTGATTATAACGTAACTTTTTCACGTGTAACTAATAATTTGGCCACTTTACTTGCATCTGTATTTTCACAACTCTAATGCATTTTCTTTGTACTTAGTTCGTCTGTACATTATTAGCAAAAGTCATGATTCGAACGTATTGAATAAATATGATAATAATTTTACATTAATTATATATGATTCGTATTTTATAATTAACGTTTTAATTAATAACTAATTATAGAGTTTTGTTTATTTTTCAAAATGCAAACAGCGGATTTTGATCGAATGCTACACATTTATATATGGGAAACAATTTTAAACACAATTTCCCGGGATTGAAACAAACGCGAAATTCATCCGCAACACAGAGCGAAAGCAGCGAAACCTAATAAAATATTTATACAATGCATGTTTATATTTGCAATTGGAATACAGCATTTTTTGTGTGTGGGAAGGGAGTAAAAAGATCAACGTTTTGAATACACGATACTAGTAAAATAGAAATTGTTTAACTTATTCAATAGATAAATAAAATCTGTAATAGCTCATTTCAATGTTTCGTATCTTTTTTGTATTAGTAAGCAAAATACTTAATAGTATTTTACCTACGCCCTATATAGTAACCGCATTATACCACACTGCCATCTTGACGCGTATGATTGACATTACCTACACATGCACGTAATAGCTTTGACAAGTATATTACATGCTGATAGCTGAACAGCTGATTGATAACCGCACAACCAAATGACATTTCTTTGATGTATATTGATCAAGTAGTAATTTAGATTTAATCAATGTTATGTTACTATCAAAAATGATTGAACAAATAAGTTGTTCTTTCATGCCCATTGTTTATTTTGCTAGGGCGTAGATAAAGTATCGTACGTTTCTCGAGTGGTATGGCAATTACATACTCGCGGAATACTGCACTTGCCGCTGCGCGGCTCGTGTGCAACATATCTGTTCATATGTAATATGCTGCATACCACTCTCGTGACGTAATATATTATTACTATAATTATTACAATTTGATCAAAAATGGATCAATGGGCCCATTCAACAAAGACGACAGTTGGCAGTTTACTGCTAACTGTTGGGGAATTCTCTGATGACTGGCTTGTTAATCATGAACATGTGTGGGATATTTGCAATTGTACGAAAAAGACCGACCGGAGTACCGTTCAGTAGGTACCAACATACATCACAAACAAATCCAAGCATGTTGAATGTTGAATATTTTGATGAACAGGCCCAATGAGTAATATTATGATAACTTAAATTACTAAATAAAGGTTTCGTATTTTGATAATAAAATAATAATCTGTATTTTTTTCAGATGATCCACACTCATCATCTGAAAAAAAAATACAGTTAATTTTTGGTGTAAAAAGGCAACATTAACACGTGTTCGGGTCCCGAAATCGGGTCGCGCTGGCGTCATAAAAAGGTTGTTAAATTGCAAAACAGGAAGCACAGTGTAATAAATAATTATGCTCTTTTGCTGTGTAAAAATTAGTTTGTAGTCTGAACAGTGTAGCCTTTCTACATGAAAGGGATATTTTTTGTTTGATACATGCGTTGTTATGCATGGAATGTTTTCTTTCAGGTGTAAATATCTCGATGTATTTGTAGGAATTCGTTCTGTTCACAATTGCGCTTAATTGTGAAGTATTTATGAAGCGTGTTCACGTCCTGATTAAGTATAAAGTACAATTTCAAGTTCGCTTAGCGTCGGCAAATACAATTTTCAGGCTTTTCTAAACTCGACATTTTAATTCGTGCTTAATCAAGGAGGGGAAACACTTGTACGAAGCTTTAAATTGAGCGTTATTATAAAAAAAAAACAAATACTTGAAAATTCATAGTGTACACATTGAGAAATGTATGCCTACTTTAAAAAATAATCCTCGTAGTTATATCACTTACTTACTAATACTTTTTTGTTTAATTACATTTCTTCTTTTGATTTAATTTCTCACTTAACTTATCTTTCACTATGTTCTCATTAATCACTGGCTAAAACATGATTAAAATAAAATTAAAAAAAAACTTGGTTTGTTTCACTAACTTTAATTTTTGTGAAACAGTAAAACAAACCAAGTGTTTTTATTTCTCACCTAACACTTAGTGAATCATGTTTACAAAATTAGATAAGCCACGTCTTTAATTTTTAAAATTCCTTTTAATATATTTCTGTTTTCTATTTCACTTTCATTTATGTATGATGTTAATTAAATTTCGTATTTTATTAGACAAAATTTGATAATCACAGGCTCGTTACCACCAGCTATTATATTCGCACGATATTAAGGCCTTGTATGATTTCCTAGTCCTCGTCCTCTATTGGAATTAATGCGAATCCAATTTGGTCCCAGTTTCATCTTCATTAAGCCAAATCTGTTACCCATTATGCTACCTACAGCGGATCCACCAGAGACCCGCAAATTCCCAATTTATAATCACGACTTTTGAATAATATATATATCATACATATTTTGCACTTACAATAATTACATAACAATCATAAGTCAAGTTTTAAAATTAATTTACAAGTAAAAATAGTAAGGTGTCCATTATAGCACTTAAAGTAATGATTTTTTTAATTTATTTGTTTAGAAAAAATATTCAAAATGTATTTATCTACAATTTTTATATAAATGCTTATTCAATATTTAATTTGATATAGCCGACATTAGATTTAGAGTTAGACACTTTTCAACATTTCTTGAAATCGAATAAGGCATGCAGTATTTTCGTTGATATATATTTAAGGCAACACTCTATTTATTTACAGCAATTTAATTTAATAAATAATCGCTTCGATATCAAATAAAGGAAGATGTATATGTGACACATACAGATAATTTTTTTTAAGTGTACATACCTCGATGTATACATTGTAAATTTTCGTTTGAAGCTTCTAACGAGTGTTTCCACTCACAGACTAAGCATGAAGCGGCCAAACCAAATTTTCAGGCTTTTCTAAACTCGAAATTTTACTTCATGCGCCACGCGTATAAGCCACTGAAATATCGTGAAGTTCAAAATATACTGCATAAGTAGTATTCTAAGGTAGTATTGAACATCAATTGAAATCAGTGTTTTATACGCGTGGCGCATAAAGTAAAATTTCGAGTTTACAAAAGCTGAAAATTTGGTTTGGCCGCTCCACTTCGCGGAGCGACCAAACCAAATTTTCAGGCTTTTCTAAACTCTAAATTTTACTTCATGCTTGGTCTGGGAGTGGAAACACTCATTAGAAGCTTCAAATTGAAAGCTATTCAAAAACCTTGAATGTCGGAAAATTTACATATAGGATTATGTATACTTAAAAAAAGCCAGTCTGGCATATTTGTATTTCCGTTTCAATTCAACACTCAAGCATTACAAAATTCTGTAAACTCTAAAAAAAAGTGAAAACCCAAGCTGACTTTTACGTTTAAAAGCAAACATCGACGTCGACTATTCGACGAAATTTTACTTCATGCGCCACGCGTATAAAACACTGAAATATCGCGAAGTTCAAAATATACTGCTTAAGTAGTATTCTATGGCAGTACAGTTTGAACATCAATTGAAATCAGTGTTTTATACGCGTGGCGCATGAAGTAAAATTTCGAGTTTAGAAAAACCTGAAAATTTGGTTTGGCCGCTCCGCTTCGCGGAGCGACCAAACCAAATTGTCAGGTTTTTCTAAACTCGAAATTTTACTTCATGCTTAATCTGGGATTAGAAACACTTGTTCGAAGCTTTAAATTAGGGGCTTTTCAAAAACCTTGAATGTTTGAAAATTTACATATAAAATTATGTATACTTAAAAAAAGCTAGTGTGGCATATTTGTATTTCCTTTTCAATTTAACACTCAATCATTACCAAATTCTGTATACTTAAAAAAAAAAGTGAAAACCGCGCTGACTTTCACATTTAAAAGCAAACATCAGCGTCCCTTGTAATTGCCCGTTAAATTTTTAATCCCCCCCTCAGCAACCGGGGTGTAGTTCTAAACGTTTTCTGGACAAAAACGCTTAACTCCATAATTCGGTTTGCCTATGAATTAGCCGGCATAATTGAAACAAATTACAAACATTACTCCCCACAGCAAACAAGGTTTACGAGCCGAGTTATAACTTTATAATTTGCGTCCCAGGAAAAATCGAGCCGGGTGAGAGGCAGAGAGGGAGTGGACCTTTTAACTTAAACACTGAAGCGCGGGGGCGCATTTTTATTAGGGAAAAGTGCAGCCGAGAAGTCCCTTTTCCCTTTGCGTGTCGCATGCACTAAACACTGTAAGTAAGTAATACTTAAGTGGTTATTTACTCAAATACCAATTTAGATATGGGTGGTTGACATTTGCGTGGTTCAGAAGTTTTGCAGAGGCTTGTAATTACTTCTTTGTGCAGCAACCTTTATGCAGTTTTATTTATTCAAACTGAACTTGACATTGATACTAGTATACAGGGTGTTCCATCAAAACCGCACTTAAAAAGTACAAGGACTTATAATTTATGCATTGTAATAAAATTTTCAGCGTTCACGTAATCGAGTGTGCTTTTTGCAATGAAAATACACGTTTTTTAATTTTTTATTGCGTATTTGGATTCTATATGAAATATTGGGAACATTTGGTTCGCATTGATTCGCAAATTTACAACAATAATGATAACTTATGATTAACGTAGAATTATGTGGAATAAAAGTGAATAAAAATGAGCTTTCAGGAGGCCATCAAGAATAATAGAGTCTGTGAATTAGATGATTGGATTAAGCGTCAGTTTTAACGGTCCCTAGGTGATATTAGAGATACGTTTAATAGATGAGCTGACCGTACGTAACGCAATTAAACATCCATAATAGACCTCGACTATTACCCCAAAATCTAATTATAATAATCCGATTAATGCAGTGCATTCACTCGTAAAAGTGAAAAACCGAAAACTACACATTCTTGGCACGAGTTTCCAGTTTTCTGATATTATTCACGAAGCATTGCGCAACTGAAATGTGTTAATAATTCACGGACACATTTCTCGAGATTATTGTCGACCGTGGAGTCTGTATTTATGTATCAAGAAAACTGGGGAACGGGAACGAACGGCGAGGAGGGTTTCTTTTAATGGAAAAATAAACGGTCGCCCGGCAATGAAGTCATAATGTAACTTGATACTGAGCAAACTGAATTTATTTTATATCCAGCGAAGAGACTGTTTGCCGCTTCCTTTTATTATTTGTGCCGTCTCCACTTTTTTCGAGTTCATTCGCGTTTTCCTTCCTTCATTAAAAGCCTTACTTGGAAATTTTCTCTAAGGAGATATGTTATAATCGATAGTGTGTATAATGGAAAATTCAGGACAAATGTGTTTATTTCGGAATTGCTACTGCTATTATATTTTTTAATAAATAGTTATTGGGAGTTCTCAATAATATTTAATTCAAAATATAGAAGTAAAAAAAAAATGTAATACAATATTATATTTAGAATTACGAAAATGTTAGTCGTGAAAATGCAAACAATGTCTTAATTAATAAGACAACTTAAGACAATAAATATCCATTGAAATAACTACTACAATGGATATTTATTGTCTTAAGTTGTTTTAGTAACTAAGACATTGTTTGCAATTTCACGAATAACATTTTTGTAATTTTATATATAATGTTTAAAGTGTGCAAACTATAAGAAGCCTAAGCTAATTTTCTTGAATTCAAATAGTTTTGAATTCGAATTATTCTTGTTTGAACTGTAATACAACTTCTAATCTAATAGATTTAAATGAATTTATACAAATTTTCGAGACATAGGATCTCCAAATCAGTTTTCGTTTCAACAATAAAACACTTTTAACTTTGTACAACACTTTTTTATGTTACGTGACTGCAGTTTTGGCAACATTTGCTTGCTATTATCAAACATGTAGCCTACATGTAAAATATGTGTACGGAAGGTTATGTAGAGAAACGACAAAAGTTTTACAGATTTCGTATGACTAGTTTTTGAGAAAAAAAATCGGAGTTGTTATAACTTGAACGCACTTCGTTAAAGTTACATATTTTCTTGTACAAACATTAATTTGTTTTTGTAGGCAATAACATGAACCACATTATTAAAAAATTAAATTATGTTTCAGAAGACAATTGCATTTTTGTATCCCCTTTCTAAGCATATTTCTCAGAAAAACTTATTAAAAATGATTTAATTTTACATATGTTCGAAAGCCCATTAGCCCATTAGCTTAAGCAGCATCGTCAATAGCTGGCAAACTGAACGTTTGTATACAGCAATTGTTCGTCCACACACGTTTAGTTTGCCAGCTATTGACGATGCTACTTAAGCTAATGGGCATTAGATGGCGTTTACGCTTTCGAACATATGTAAATTTCACAAGCCATAATAAATGGTCCAAGATGTTCAGTATTCTTCAAGCACTGGTTCGGGACTATACTGATGATGGCGTTGAAGCCTGAAACGCGGTGAGTGAATGAGTACTGAACACAAATTCGTATTCTTGAGATTTAATTTTAAATTTCATAGTAATACACTTTACACATTTTTCGAAATTTTCAAACTAAAATAACTCAATTTTATTTACTTGTGGCATGTCACGTTATTGCAATAAGCCCTTCAGTGGCCATATTTAGCTAGACCAGCAGACTAATCCCCGCCTGTCATCACATCTGAATGAATATTTCAGTGTTATCCGCAAATGCGACACGTGTGAATGGCAGGAAATGCATATGTGACGGCCTCATGTCGTCGCCATGCACTCATCAGCTTTTCCGAATTCCGAATTCTTAAACAATCCATTTCAATCCGCCCTCAATTTTAGCAGTATTAAACAATTAACAAAATCGGTGCGGCATGTAATGAATTACGTTGGAAATTTTTGTTTTAATTGGCACATCTGCTCGCAATTGGGGGTGGTGGAGAGGGGCCGCCGATCTGCATGTAAATTGATCCTCAGTGCATTCAAATTTATATTAGCGGCAGAGTGCAGTTGTGTTCTGCTGTTCTGCTCTACAGCTGTGGGATTACAATAATTGCCGTCCCACACTTTATCCTCTAGACGATGCTAATGCCATCGAGGCTGTAATTAGCAGTCGATATATATAGTCGGTTTCAGGGTTATGGCTTTTGTACCCTCCGCGTTCGTTAAATTTCGAAATCTAATATAAAATCCAATGTAGTTTTTCGGCTCGGGCAATCGAATCGATTGCAAAATTGTTCATTTAAATATTTTTACTTTTCAATTACCTATATTTCAGTAGATATCTTTCATAAATATTTATTTTCAGCCCGGCGTCTACACCAAATACAGTCATACGGAATATTTTATTACCTAAATTTCAGTTAATGTTTTTTATATTTATTTTTAGTCTTGCGCCTGCACCATATGTAATCATATGCAATTTTTAATTACCTAACTGTCAGTCGATAACTTTATTAAATATTTATTTCTAGCCCGGCGCATCTTCCAAATGCGCCATATCAATTTATATAATCAGGGCTTCAAACCGCAATTTTTTGCGTTCCGGTTTTCGTTCCGGAAAAAATCACGGTTTTTTGTGGTTTTCTGTTCAGATCCAAGTGATTGTTTAATTTTGAAATGTTTTTATTTTATATTAAAAAAAATGTTGATGTGTCCATCATAGCACTGTCCTAGTCATAAAGGGTGATTAAAATTGAGTTTCCACACTAAAATCTAACTTTTTTTTTGATACGCCACTGTATTTATCAACGGTAACTTCGAATTTCTAGCCTAGAGACATAAACAAAAGTATTCATGAAGCAATATATGATGCAACAACGTGTTAAAATTATCCAAGCCTATTATTAAAATGACCTATCGAGGAAAAGTGCATTTCGTGCTTTGCGTGATTTTTTTGGCCCGCAAAATCGACCTTGTGAGAGGACAATTTTCACATTGGTGGCTTCGTAAACAAGCACAATTGTCGTATTTGTTGATTGTGAAAATGGAAATGAATCCTCAAAAGATGAATATTTTGTGTGCCTTTTGGCACGGAGGAGTGATTAGTCAATTTTTTTAGGATCATTCGAATAACGCTGTTATGGTTAATGGCGTTCGCTATCGGAACATGATAACAGATTTTTTCTAGGTGCAGTTGGAAAATATGGACATCGATGATCTCTAGTTTCAACAGGATGGTGCCACCTGCCACACAGCAGGAGAAACGATATAATTACTGCGCGGCAAGTTTCTAGGTCGCGTTATTTCACGTAACGGCGATTAATTGGACGCCGCGATCATGTGAATTAACTCCTGCAGATTTTAATCTTAGGGAATATCTGAAGAGCGGAGTCTACAAGAATAAACCACAGACTATTTCAGAGCTAAAACAGGAGATTAAACGTGAATTAGCCGGCAAAGAATCTGATTTGTGCCGTAGAGTAGCCGTAGAGTAGTCGACAATCGGATTACCTTATGCCACATGAGCCGCGGCGGTCATTTACATATCAGTTTTTATACGTAATTGTAATAAACTAATCTCAAAGAGCAAATAAGTATTTTCTATATTTTTCAATTTCTCTGTGTTCTGTTTTATACCTTTTATGTGGAAATCCAAATTGAATCACTTTTTAGATATCGTCGGCGTTTTGATGAAACTTCCTATGTGATTTTTTTTTACAAAATATGATTTCGGTATTAAGGGACTCTACGTTATCAGCCCGATGAGTTCATGAAATCTCCTATGTAGTTAAGTTAACTCTAAAATCTTATACAAGCATTCATTAAAAAAAAATTGAGAAGAACTACCTAACTATTTATTTTAAACAGTTTTTGTGTTTCCTGAAAATCGGTGTTCAACTCACATAGAAGGTTTCATCAAATCAACGATGATATAATGTTTTTATTATTAATAATATGGAAGTGTGTCTCAAACTAAATTTGTTCTACTTGTATTAATATTATTATTATCACATTTACAAAATGATCACAAAATAAATATGTTTTGCTATAACTTGGTAAATTTTTCGCGATATTTTAGTAAATATCTGTCACATTTCAGCAGTATATTTTTTAACTTTACTTTAAATCAGTGTTTTATACGCGTGGCGCATGAAGTAAAATTTCGAGTTTAGAAAAGGACCGTGAAAATTTGTCTCGGGTCGCTGCGCGACCCGAGACAAATTTTCTACGCGGGGCTTTTCTAAACTCGAAATTTTACTTCATGCTTAGTCTAGGAGTGGAAGACATTCATTAGTTTAAAATATGTCACAACTGTCAAAATGTGTGTCGCAAGTGTCATAAGGAAAAACAATAACATGACCATCTAATAATATATTTCAAATAATAGTTGTCTCAAATTGACAATACTCCTAACGTTAGCTAACACCGATTTGTGTAAGTTTGATAGATTGAACTAAATGTCATTTCAAGTTAACAGGATAGACTAATGTCGGCTGACGGCGAGTCATGTCAAGTTGACACAATGGACTAAATGCCGACTACCGTCGTCTTAAGCCAAGTTTACACAAGAGACTAAAGTCAGTCAATATAGTGATTTATAGTTATAAAGTCACAATGGTGAATATACAGTCGATATACTGATTTAATGACAAAATCATATCATAATCAAAAGACAGTAAACCAAGTGACTTACAGTCAAAATACCGCAATAGTGAAAATACAGTGAATTAATGACAAAATGAAATTTACGAAAAGACCGCATGTGCTGACTAAAATCTGAAAAAGTCGATTTTTTTTCTCCGACAATTTTTAACAAAACAGTTGATATTTTGGACAATTCAGTGGAGATATTTAAACTGCGATTGCAGCCAATCAACGTTTATCAATTTTTGAGTAGGTTTATTCTTTCATGTTGACTATTTTCGTCAGATTTAGTTAATTCTTTAATTGTTATTCTAAAAAAAAAAACAAGGTTGAACGAAAATTGACTTTTGTAAAAGCCGAACGAAAAGTAAAACTTCTACGACAAAAAAATTAGAAATGGTCTTAATCGAGTGAGGGGACCTCGAAACGAATATTTTCGCAAACAGTTTTGATTTAAAAAAGGAAAAAAAGTAGAAACTGTTGTAGAATTAAATAAGTATTCATGTGCGCGTTTGGACCAAAAAAATTGTTTCTTTTTCGGTTCAGTTCCAGTTTAAAAAATATCGTTTTTTTTCGGTTATCGGTTCAATTCCGGTTCGAAGCCCTGATAAATATACATAATGTAAATTTTCAGGCATTCGTCGCTTTAATAAAAGAGTTCAGTTTAAAACTCCAAACGAGTATTTCCACTCCCAGATTTAGCATGAAGTAAAATTTCGAGTTTAGAAAAGCCTTAAAATTTGGTTTGGTCCAAATTTTCAGGCTTTTCTAAACTCAAAATTTTACTTCATGCGCCACGCGTATAAAACACTGAATTATTGTGAAGTTATAAATACACTTTAAATATTAATAATAATTGAAATATTTAAATAAGAACACACATTTTTCTTCACATATTCTTAAGTCAGGTCAAATAATACAATGTATCAAGTTAACTTATTTAGTTATTAATCTAAAAAATAATAATAATGTTGCGTTATTGCATGAATGGCGCTTAATGGGTTAATAGATATTTGTAGGATTCTTTATTGACTAATAAACATTGTTACACATATTCCCTAAAAAATGACCAATGTTGCTAGATATATAAGATAGGTCTTCGCCATAAATGCTACTGAAATTGTCAAAAATTGTCTATGTAATTTAAAATTAATGAAAATAGTAAAAAGCAAGTTGTTTCAAATTCAATCTTATAAAAATTTACATTTGTGATTTTATATTTTAATTTAAGTTTAGTTTCAGTAA
The DNA here is from genome assembly GCA_932526585.2 of Philonthus cognatus. Classification (NCBI taxonomy): domain Eukaryota; kingdom Metazoa; phylum Arthropoda; class Insecta; order Coleoptera; family Staphylinidae; genus Philonthus; species Philonthus cognatus. The sequence goes on from OW052243.1 coordinate 39,118,784, forward strand.
TGAAAGGTTTTGTTAAAAACATTTTAAACACAAGCACCATCATACATTTTTAATTTGATGTAAACAGTTAATAAGATGCCGTCAGTAAATTACAAATTTATAAGCTCCGTGAAATACTTAAACTCACTCAAGTATTTATAGATTTTCTTGCCACGAAATACCTGCGGTTGAAATTTACGCGCGCTCCCCGTGCTTTTTATTTACTGATGAAAGTTCAATTTTCGTGTTCCATGTTAAATTCACGAGAACACGTTGAAGTTAAATTTACTCTATATATTCTAAGGATAATTATAGAACTATATATATTTTCTACTACAAAATGCATTTAAATGGTTATACTTGTTTAAATAAATAATTTTGCCCTACTTTCAACTTGATTAACTTATCTTCAATTTAATTCTCATTAATCACCTGACTAAACATGCTTACAATACATATAATTGAATAAAAGTCACTCCTTAAAAATAACGATAAGTCGAAACTAGTCGGTGAGAATAAACAGTAGTGACTTTTATTCAATTATTAACTGATTTACTTTAATTGTCCACTTATCATTAATTAAATCACCTATAATCAAAATTCGAGAATATAAAAATCCTGTAAAAGTTTATTTTATTTATTTTACTAACATGAATTTCGTTGTAACCTCCCAAAAGTTCAAAAACTATTTAATAATCGCTTAGCAAACGATTTTTCACTAGCAAGATTTCAGCGGTGCGATTTTCAGGAAGAGACGACTCCGTATTTTCAGCCGTTTAAATTAGAGCCGTCGCGCGCTCTCTCGTTTACGATCTAAAATATATTTTAATAGGCGCCTCGCGCAATTTATCTTGATGTTAAAATAGTTAATGCCCTCCGAGTGGAAGTACCTATTGTAACCAGATTTTCCTGCATAAATGGTAATGAACGTGCACAGCTTAAACTATTAAATTCCAACGGTAAATTGCGCGCGAGCGAACTACTAATACTGACTAGACTAAGAGTTAGGTTGGTTCGTTCTAGTATCAGAAGCTTACGAAGAAAGGGGATGTTTACGACTTATGAAAGCTGGGAGTTATTAAAATTTTTATGTGTCGGTTTTGTAACAGTTATGATGTTCGTAATTGAAGTTATCTTGATCTATAACCGAAAAGGTTCTTGAATTAAATTTTTATTGCAATAATAATAATCATAAATCTCGCAGTTGCACCTTCTACACAATTTACGGCTAATAATATTAAATGTACAAACATAAAAAAAAATGTTTAGACTTTTCTAAACCCAAAATATTACTTCGTGCCACAGTTTATATATATCCAGTTAGCCAGTCTCTATACCGGGTGTAACACAAAACAGGATCACCCTCTTTGGTTTTCTTATTAACTGAGATATCAATTTGAAATGTTTAACGTATATATTAAAAACAATTTCGAGTTCAGTGGTGGTTATGAAACTTTAATAGCACTTCCGGTTTCACCAGACGTGACTTCAATTTTGAAATTTTAAATGAACACCCTATATATTTTTTTGTTTTCAAAAAAAATGTTTAAATAAAAAGAATTACTAGTGTAATATTTTTATTCAAAAAATAATAGTGCATCTAGGTTGCTGTGATCGCCCTGATATCTTTTGTTTTGTATCATAGACGTGTACAAAACAAATATTACCAACTTTTGTTTCCTAATTTGGCCAACAGATGTCTTTAAATTGCAATTCGATCGTTTTTTTAAATAACTCAATTCTTTCAAATGGCAACATGGCGCATCATTATGATTTTTTTTAATTTTAACCTTTTCTAATGTATTTATTTGAGACTTATGAAACTAGTAAATAAAAAAAAAATAGGTAAAATCAGGAATGTTCTTTGTGATTGTTTTAATCAAACTAGCCCAGAGGGGGTATGTGAGTTCAACCTCCCCCCCCCCCTCCGAAATTTTTGAAATGTTAAATATTTTTATGTAAAAGCGGCCCTGTAAGAGCAAAAATAATATTTTTACCATTCAAATTTTAAATTGATATGTCAATTAATAAAAAAACTAAAGGGGGGAGTTCCTGTTTTGTATTATAACGGGTATATTGATGAATTTGATAAATTAAGAATTAATTTTTGAAAATTGTTCTTAATTTGAACAAAAATATTGAAAACCTGATAAAAAATTTATAAATTGACAAAATATTAAACATTTCATGATAATTTTACAAATTAATGAAATTCTCGATATATTGAAAATCTAACGAAAATTAAACGAGTGTCGTCCACTCCCTGACTGAGCATGAAGTAAAATTTCGAGTTTAGAAAAGCCCCGCGTAGAAAATTTGTCCTGAGTCGCGCAGCGACCCTCGACAACATTTCACGGGGCTTTCGTAACTCGAAATTTTACTTTATGCGCTACTAGTACAAACCACTGATTTGACGTAAAGTTGAGAATATATACTGCTGAGATGTGATAGATATTTACTAAGATATAGCGAAAAAATGTAAAAAATAATTATTTTGTAAAGGCGATAATAGTAATAAAGTAGAACAAATTTAGTTTAAGACAGTTTTCCATATTCTTAATATTTAAATCATCATATCTATAATGAGGGGAGTGCTAAAAACATTTGAAAAATTAAAACAATCACTGGAGCTGAACCGAAAACCGTAAAAAATCGTTATTTTTTCCGGAACAAAAAAAATAACGATTCGAATCCCTGATTAAACCCCTTCTCCCCCTCCCGAAATTTGTATAACCCCCTCCGAATTTTTTTTCTGCCTACGGCGTTGTGATGGATGCTCAAAGTTGGAATTTAATTTATTCCGCGTATTTTTTTTATAAGAAACACATTATGACAGGTTATTTCTAACATCAGAGAGATTACTTGTAATTTTTTTTTTTAGGTTTTTTAAAAAATAACAATTTTCATCGAAAATTCGTAATTTTCGTAAAGGGTAGGTATAGAAAAAATCGAGATTTTTTTTAATAATTTTTTTAAACTTCAAAAATAATCACAGCTACTCTTACTAACATTAGAAACAATGCGTGCTACTTATTTCACCAAGAAAAAAATATTTTTTAGACTTATTCGACTTGAAACATTTTCAGAAAATGTATGTACACACTATATTATATCTCTGAGCGCTCGTACCAAGCACATATTTTTAGTGTAAAAAAAAAATATTTATACATTAAATTAAAGCTCTTTAAATTTTAAATTACGTACTTTTGAATAAATTAAATAGGCTACGTACTTTATCAAATAGAACGCTATATATATATATATATACAGGGTGTAAATTTGAAAACAAGCCAGCCAGAATATTTTTGGATCCGTACAGTTAGAGAAAATTTTTCAAAACCGTTTCTAGGATATAAAGGGGGAACCATTTTGACCTACATAACAATCTTCTGCAACCAACCCCTTAGGCTGTAGCCACCTTTGCCTATTTTTTTAAATGGCAACACCCTACTTGTGATACATCATTAGAAAGGTCTTTCAAAATGCTAATCAGTGGTACCAACTAAAAATTTTATTGTTACGTTAAAAATGCAAAAAAAAATTAAATCAATTTATTTGACCACCTAGATCTCCAGATTTGACCCCATTAGACTTCCTCTTATGGGGCCACTTAAAATCTGTGGTCTATAAAACTCAGCCCGAGTTTATCGCAGATCTGCGACAACGAATAATACCAGAGTGTCGAGCTATTCCACGACAGACCTTTTAAAATGTACGACAGGAATTTGAGAATAGACTTTATTATTGTCTCGAAAATAATGGAAATCATTTTGAGCATACTATAATTTAATAATTAATTTTTTATACATTTTTTATGTAACAATAAAAATTAAGTTGGTACCACTGATTAGCATTTTGAAAGACCTTTGTAATGATATATCACAAGCGGGGTCATGCCTTTTCAAAAAAATTGGCAAGGGTGGCTACAGCCTAAGGGGTTGGTTGCAGAAGATTGTTATGTGGATCAAAATGGTTCCCCCTCCATATCCTAGGAACGGTTTTGGAAAATGTTCTCAAACTGTTACGGTTCCAAAGATATTGTGGCTGGCTTGTTTTCAAATTGACACCCTGTATATGCTTGTTTTAATTAAATATTGATGTCAAGTTACATTTTAAAATCAAATAAAACTGCCTTTAGGGCAAATGCCGTGTTAATAAATTGAGTGTTTAATGCACCCCATTTATGCTGCTCACAAAATTACATAATGGACATATTATAAGATTGTCGTGAACAAACATCTTCAATATCCCCATTTTTTAAAATATAAAATAATTGTATCTACTTTCAAGTGTGTCTATTTTTAGTATTGTGTATATATGTATAAATAATTACACACACTAATACACTTCAAAATTCGCTTTTATTCCCAGCGGTAAATTAACAATTAACAATTCCGACACAAAAAAGGTATACACATGGAATAAATATTTATAATATTTACTCTAGGGTATATATTTACAATGAAACAAGAACTAATTCTTTGAAAATAAATCAAGAGATGTCACTGCGTGTATTAAATCACATATTAAATTTAATAATATAAATTCAAACATAAATTAATTCTTCTACGATAAATCGATAGATGTCGCTATGTGTATTAAATCACATATTAAATAATAATAAATCACCAGTATATAGGCGGATTTTTAAAACTTAGTTATTAGTTATTATGGATCAAAGAGCGAAAAATGTCTCATAGTCCACCGTGTAGTAATTACGGATTAAAAAGTAAGACAATAATGTTTAGATTAATCAAAAAACACTAACCATTTATACATTTCCTTCACACTAACATCCCGCTAATCACTCTAAGCAATTCACGAGAATTATTTACAATTACGAAGAGAAAAACGCAAACACTTGTTGGATTATTCGATTTAAGACTACACATAGAAAAACGCAAACAATTGTTCGATTATTCGATTTAAAACTACACAGAGATAAACGCAAACACTCGTTCGATTTAAAATTCGCTTCGTTTAAACCGGCACAAACAACAAAATGGATGCCGAGTGCACCGCCGGCACCAAATATGACCTGCACGAACTAGCTTTAAACCAATAGGGAGCAGACACGTCACGCGTGACGTCATAGGTCACTCGGCGGAACATATTTTGGGTGCCCGGCGCTGGCTGGCACCCGACGTTATTTTGTTTGTGTTTTGTTTGTTTACAAAGACGAGTCATCCGGTTTAATTGAAACGCTTACAGTCATTTTATTAACAGTGCGTGTTGAATTAAGATAAAACTAAATAGCGGTTATTGTTCATGTTTTTGCTTTGTTAACAAAGACGAGTGATTTGATTTAATTAAAATGTGTGATTTTATTTAATTTATTTGTTTTTATTTAGTGAACGGAGTCCGTTTAAAAATGTAATAGTGAGTATTTAATTAGGATTAAAAAAAATTGCTCGTGTTCGTGTGTATAACTTAATGAATTTGATTTAAATAAAACATGTGAAGTTATTTGATTAGTGAGCTAGGGAAGATAAAACAAGGCAAAATTCATTAATTGGTAAGTCAACAGAAGAACGCTTTTATGTATTCATAAATTCGGAATTTTCGAAGAACTAGAATTTTGAATATTTGTGTGTGATTTTTTTCTCTCTTTTCAGTTTACGAACTGCACAAAAACAGCGAACTTTTTCTATTGAATTTCATCAATTTAATCGATTAAGTAGAGGTGCAATATCCGAAATGTAAATACGCGGTCAATCATTTTCTCAAAATAATTCGAAATAAAATGCAATTGTACATTTTTAAAACGCGTAGTGGTAATTAATAGTGATTGTTAGTGTATGACTGTGGCAGCGCTTTGCAACAAGAAATTAGTGTTTGTGTTTTTATCAACGTGTGCAAATTCAAAATAAAATCATTGAATAGATTTTGTGTTTGTATCTTCAACTAGTGATTTCATTAATTTATTATAAGCATTTTGATGAAAATCACACACTGGTAGGAGGATTTGTGTTTAAGAAGGATGATTCGTTTTACTAAATAAATAAAGGTTAGTAATGTAATAATTACTCGATTTTTAAATATTGAACTTGTCCATTTGATAAAGTATTGTAGTTTTTGTAAAGGGATCGGGAGTTTGTAAAAATACGAAAACAATGTGTTAATTTACATACAGTGAATGTTTGTTTCAGGTATACATATACGTTATAAATAATATTATAATTATAAGTTTCTAACGAGTGTTATCAATCCTTGATCAATTATTATTTCTAGTTTAAAAAAAACAAAAAATGTGGATTCATTTGTTACGTGAGATCAAACATAAAATTAAGTCGAGTCTACTATTCTGAACTTCCCATCAAATCAATGTTTTATACGCGTGGCGCATAAAGTAAAATTTCGAGTTTAAAAAAGCCTGAAAATTTGGTTTGGCCGCGTAGCGCGAAGCGCTACGCGACCAAACCAAATTTTCAGGCTTTTCTAAACTCGAAATTTTACTTCATGCTTAGTCTGGAAGTGAAAACCCTCGTTCTGAGAAAATCATTAAATGTGATTCATTTTCCATGCGTTTAATATCGTTTATCCGTAAAACAACGTTATCGTGATTTGCAGAAAAATTATCGGACAAAATATTCAGGCTTATCTAAACTTGAAATTTTACTTCATGCTTAATCTGGGTATAGAAACACTCGTTAGTTGTTAGAAATTAAACGGTTTTATAATAACAGCGACAGTTGGATTTGTTTATTTAGGTATTTATTAGTCAAAGGTTTTGGTTTTTATGTTCTTTCATTAATAATATAATGTTATTACTTTCAAAAATTTTCCAAATTTTTATTATTAACCTTTTTTTAAATTGATTTAGCGGTTTATCAATTCAATTTAAATGATTACATTATAAATTAGGAGTGTTCGAACAAAAGGTAACATTTCCACTTTTTGGCTTGTTTTTTTGCAGAATCGTACGTAAATTTATATACATTTTGGTTGAATTTGGCGTATCAACTAGTAACAATTTCCATAGAAAAACCTAGTCAAAATGTCCGTTTTCGAACAAAAAGGAGCATTGAATCACATTTTAGTGATTTTTCAAAAAATAGCAACGATGGAAATGTTACCTTTTATTCGAACACTCCTCAAATATGAACAATTAATAAATATCGGGTGAGTTTTCGAAGATCGAATTCATTTATACACTGTTTCATTTTAAATGCTCACAATTTCTATTCTGGATAGATAATTTTGATTTTCTGTACTGGATAATCAAAAATGATTATTGTTAAGTAATTTATAAAAATATAAAGTCATTTTGGCTATAAATAAACTTCAAATGATTATTTTAGGAAAAGTCTAAGCAAAGATCAAATTAATGAAGGAAACTTTAGATATTCATAATATCAACGTTGAATAGATAATTTTAGTTTTTGTATTCAATCAATTGAAGATTATTTTTGGGGTTATTTCTGAGAATTTATAACTACACTTCAGATGAATTCTTTAACAAACTCTGGATAAAGTTTTTTGTTTCATGTGAAGTTCTATAAAATTATAAAAACAACGCCAAAGTTTAATCACGAGATAAATCGAATTCTCTATGGGGATCTCGGAAACTATAAGATATAGAAAAACGGTTAAATGGGGAAAGAAGTGTAGTTTTATAGGACGAATAAAATGACACTTTCAAAATATTTGAAAAAGTCAAGGGTAACTAGATATTTTGAATAAAGTAAAATGTGTCAATTTTTTGAAATCAATATATCTCTATTATTATCATAGATAGAAAAAAACTGTAAAGGACAAAGTTGTAGAAAATTTTACACAGATTAATAACAAAAAATCAAAAAAAATATTTTAAATATTACATAAGATGCTCAAAAAGTCCACCATTATTATTGTGGCATAAAGTACATCTTTTTAAAATCGAATTTGTGGCTTTTTTGACTTTTCTTCTGTCAATAGAATTAAATGTTTCAAGTACAGCTAGTCTAAGATCCTCCACGGATTGATATGATTGTTGATACACTTTGTTTTTCACATAACCCCACAGAAAAAAGTCTAAAACGGATAGGTCGGGTGATCTAGATGGCCATAGGATTGGTCCATTTCTTTCCACCCATGAATTAGGAAAAGCATCATTTAAATAGTTTCGCACAGCCAACTTGCTATGAGGTGGAGCTCCGTCGTGTTGAAACCACTTCAATCTTGACCGTACTGATAAATTTAAATCATCGAGCATATCTTCAAATGTTTCTTGAAGAAAACGAAGGTAATCATTTCCATTCAATGTGTTATCAAAAATATATGGGCCGAGAATTCTCGATCCGAACACACCGCACCATACATTAAATCCAAATTTAATTTGTGGTCTACGTTGTGCAACTTCTCGTGGATTCTCCTGACTCCAAACATGTTCATTGTGCCGGTTAAAAATCCCACAATTAGTAAATCGCCTTTCATCTGTCCAAATTATTTTTGTAGGGAACGTGTTATCCTCTTGGCACATGTTTTTGTACCACATACAGAAGACCATTCTCTTATTGGTATCACCGTCATGTAAATTTTGTGAAATTGATACCTTATATGGGTGATATTTGTGTTTGTTCAAAACTCGTACTACAGTCCGTTGAGATATGCTTGCTTCTGTGGCAATTTGTCTGGTCGATGTGGATGGATCTATCATCGCCAATGCTAATACGTTTATTTCCGAAACTTCATTAATTTCGTTTTTTTCATATTTCGGCTTTGTAAAAGATCCGTACTCACCCAAATTGTGGTAAATTCTTCTGAATGTTGGTAAAGATGGCTGCCGATGATCGATATATTGATTATAATATTGTTCTGCAGCATCCGCAGCGTTTTTATTACACTGAATGTAACAAACAAGCATATCACGCTTTTCTTCGTTGGAAAAATTCATTATCACTTTAAAAAACTTTCAACACCAAATTAATACAAAACAAACTTATCGAAACAAACCAAATATGGAGATGAATTAATATGTGTTTAGAATAAACAACTACAATTGTTTTACTTTTGTCTTTTTCATGGCTAACTATTTTTTGGTGTATGGTAAAATTAAAAACGACTGTAACTTACTTTATTTTAAAAATAACTATGGCATATGTTATATCGAATTGAAGGGAAAAAAATAGCCCTTTTAATAAAGTCATAGCCAACTATTGTTTCCATTTAGAAAAAGGTAAGTTTGTGTCATATCTCCAAAAATATGGGCGAATTTTTTTTTGATTTTTTGTTATTAATCTGTGTAAAATTTTCTACAACTTTGCCCCTTACAGTTTTTTTTATCTATGATAATAATAGAGATATATTGATTTCAAAAAATTGACACATTTTACTTTATTCAAAATATCTAGTTACCCTTGACTTTTTCAATTAAAAAGTGTCATTTTATTCGTCCTATAAAACTACACTTCTTTCCCCATTTAACCGTTTTTCTATCTCTTATAGTTTCCGAGATCCCCATAGAGAACATCGAAAAAAACTCACCCTGTATATATTTTTTTTTATTAACTAAGGTATACCGGCTTTACAGAAAACAGGATCACCCCCTTTAGTTTTTTTATTAATTGACATATCAATTTGAAATTTTTTACATTTATACTAAAAATAATTTTTATTCGGTAGTAATCAGGTGGTTAACAGAAACTATATATTTGTTGGTTTTCAGATAAAGGATCTAATTTAACAGACAAATCAATTGATTTAAAAAAAAATTACTAGTGTCATATATTTTTTTTTTAAATAAAATTGCATCTAGGTGGCTGTGGTCGCCCTAATATATTTTTTTCTGTTTCGTAGACGTATAGAAACATTTATTATAATTTTTGTTTGTTTTGTTTTTGTTATTTGTACCAGAATAAATTATAGCTTGCTTGATTAAAACAATTATAAATAAAATTCCTTATTTTACCTATTTTTTCTTAATTCACTAGTTTCATGTCTCAAATAAATACATTTGATACATTTTGTATATTAACATTTAAACAAATCATAATGATCCGCCATGCTGCCATTTTAAAAAATTGAGATATTTAAAACAACGATCGAGTTACAAATTAAAGGCATTTGTTGGTCAAATTAAGCAACAAAAGTTGGTAATATTTGTTTTGTACACATCTATGATACGAAACAAAAGATATTAGGGCGATCACAGCAACAGAGATGCGCTATCGTTATTGGAAAAAAAAATGACACTAGTAACTTTTTTTGTTTAAACAATTGTATTGTATGAGATTCTGTACCCGAAAACAGAAAAATATATAAGGTGTTCTATTTAAAATTTCAAAACTGAAGTCACTTCCGGTAAAACCGAAAGATCATTAAAGTTTCATAATCACCACTGAACTAGAATTTACTTTTAATGTAATGTAGAAAATTTCAAATTGAAATCTCAATTAATAAAAAAACTAAAGGGGGTGATCCTGTTTCCTGTTACACCCGGTATAAAATTTGGTAACCGCGTTTGGATGCTGCATCCAGAAGCGAGACCAGTGATTGGTGTATATAGTCGTTTGTCATACTCTTACCCCGCATTCTGACCAGAGTTTCTACTTTTCTACTTGATTTCCAGTTCTCCCATAAGCATTGGCTCCCCTTGTTCGTGCTAGATCAACGAGTGGAAACACTTGTTACAAGCTTTAAATTGAACTCTTTTATAAAAACAACTAATTCCTGCAAATTTACTAAACGCTGCAACCATTGGAATTTGTATAGTTAACAATAAAATTCCCTGAAGTATGAATGAAATTGCTCATACTTGATTTGCAGAATATTTGAAGTATAATTGTAGGTCGCGAGAAGAATCGCACCTTATTATTTTTGTAAAATAATCTGATTTGTGGGAGTAATTTTAATCTCATTCGGATACTAATCAATTGAATGTAAATGCATCCTCTGGAAGTATAGTGTATACAACGTGTATGTTACAAAATATAAAACTTCGGACAACACTCATTAAACCGATACCTGTTACGAGTAAATCACCATCATCAATCTATTATCACCGATTGATATACAATTTATAAAAGGGATTTTGCACTCGGTGTTCTACATCCGTGCATTTGTGTATCATTGCATTCACTTTGTTTCGTACACAATCTATTAATTCAGTGTAAGAACGCAGTGAATTGAATTTTAAGTGAAGAATGAATAATTCAATCAACTATTCGTGACACATTCGATACACCGCCCTCGAACACAAACAAACAATGCCGCATGTACAGAAGTACATACACACACAAATACAAGCAAAAGCAGTCGGTGTTATTTATGATTATTGTCGACGTTGGCGGCCATCCTGGCATTATGTAATAAGGAGACAGCGTGCAGTATTTATAGTCGTTATACAATGGAAATTTCCGGATGGAATATTATTAATAATACAATTAGTATTAAATGAATGCCAAAACATGCGTGTAACGGCTTTAACCGCCGACTAAACCGAATGTCAAGGAAAGGGGTGTGATTTAGCGCCCTAGGTCCTTATAAACTTAGGCGCCCTCCCACTAAACAACCCTGCATTTTTTTGTATCTTTTAAGTAAGTATAAATATCCCAAAGTAATGACGTTTATGTAGTTTTATTCCTTCTCCTCCGGCACCAAATGCTAAACACAAATTTAATTTTGATATTTATTTTCAGTTTACACAAACAGAGTTTTGTTCGTTCGTGGACGAAACATTGGCCTGTATGCATATTTTGTGTAATCGCGCTATTGACGATGCCTCAATAAAGCATTAGATGACGTAGCTATCGATTTATTAATAATTTACACATATTAGCTTGATATAGTCAGAAATGGTCAGTATTCCTCAGCACCAAGCCAGGACCACACTGACGAGGACCTTGAAGTCCGAAACGCGTCTGTGGGTATCCGGTGCCGGAACGCTGAACAATTCAAAATTCAATAATAATTGTGTACATCATCACGTCAATTTCAGAATATATTATACATTAGTGCAGTTAAAAGTGTGCAAATCGTTTGAGCGTAAATCTAGGCGTGCATTAACATGCGTCGATCGATCATCGAACATAAAATTGAATGAACATGTTGAAGCTAGCACATAAGTGGAGCGTTCCATCATTGAAGGGCTTTAAAAGACGCTAATGCCCGTGGAGGATGAAGACGACGGGGAAACTCCTTTGATGTATATACGCCTATACGTATATAGATTTTCCTGCACGTACACACATACACATCCCTTTCCAGTCATCCATATTGAGAGTGTTAAGGAGAACACGTTAGAATGATTTTTACACGTTGCGGCTGAGAAATTGCAATATACCATTCGACAGGTTCGAGACCGTTTGATGTACGATGCAGACGTTACCGGCTTCTCTTGCAAATTACTCCCGGGATGTGTCAGGCTGCATGCATGAGGGACTCTGACACTCTCAAGTAAGTCCGGAGTAATAACACCTGAAGGTCTGATGTGAATATCATTCTTTTTCATCACATCTCTACCTTATATATTAATTGATTACTCGTGATGGGTCATTTTTATAAAATTGATTGAGGTTGTTCAGAAGTGAATAGATTTTTGTATTCTACAATTAATGAGTTAGTTGTATTAATAATGCACATGGATCAGTGGTTTATCGACTCCTTGATTAAGCATTTAGTAAAATTTTACATACAGTTAGTTACTTTCTGTAATTGTAACAATTCGGGTCAAATTATTTAAGTCATCTATAGACGCGTTGCTTGAGATTAAATTCTGGTACATAAACCAACTTCCATAATTGAACTAGTTCGGTGCCCAGTCAATCATAAATCGATGGTGAATATGAATTCGGATTAACATAAAACATGTGGATATGAATCAACCCATCAACCCGTCAAGGGGGATTACATGTATAATTCAGATGTAATTGATTTGCTGGCGTTTGCCCGTGGGTGGGTGTCCGTCAATTAAAGCGGGGCTTCCCCGAGTTGAGCGAACGGCAGGGGGGCATAGAGAAGCGTTAACCAGCTAGAGGCGTAACTTGAACAGATGCGATCCGATGTACTTCAACTACAACCAGACAGTGTACGCATCGTCCGACTAGAAGCCAATCTGAATTCATCATCACCGCAAATATTGAACATGTCTGCGGACCGTAATGACATCTCCGGCCAAACACATGTATGGATAGCTGGAGGATAAAGGATGACGACTTGTACGCCTCCAGGATAATGCCAACCAAATATAAATCCCGTTTGTATATGTGTGGTTGGATAAATATACAGATACCAAAGTATGTGTAGACATAGAATTACCAAGTGTAGCCATATGTACACACGTATAAGAAGCGGATTTGTTTATACAGGCGACATCTTGCATTTTCCGACTGTACATGTATACACCTCGGGGGAAATGTCTTCAGGATATCCCAGTGTTTAGTTTCCATTTATATAGCACACACACATTTTTTGTTTCTTTGTCTCAGCGTAACTTTTACAACGTTGTTATCTTTAATCTGCGATGAAATTATAATTTAGTGCGCGCGTATGTGTATATAAGGGGGTAATCCCCGCCGAACGGGGCTTAGTAGTTGTTATTAAAATTTATGAGGGGCGCATACTTAAAAGCGGGTCGCGCGATAACTGCAAGAATTTGCGGTCCGATTTATCACTGGGAGCGGTTTTAATTGAAATTTATCACCCTCTAACTCCGCATTGCTCAACTGTGCATTCTCACTCAATATCTTGATAAATTATGTACCGCGGAAGCGGCGGTAATTATCTTCATAAAACTGGCCATCTGCTATTTGTAACTTTTTTAAACCATTTTATTTTAGGATGCGCTTAACAATATTTTTAAAAATGATTTGTAAGATTTGTCAGGTTAAATAATTTAAATGATTACCTTTATATATCACTTATTTTGGATATGTGAATAAAAAGAAACTATATAACAATTATTTTGTGAAATTGTACATGGAGATCGGATTTTTTGCCATATTTTTCCTAGTTGCGTATTTACTCTGATATTTTAAACATGGCAATTCAGTGAGTGCCTTTCAGAGAAAATGTTAGTCCTGGAGCTACTAATATTTTTGTGGCTATTACATTTTTTACATGTTTTTTTTTCTTTTGTTACAACGACCGGGTTTTCCTCACTTTTAGTTTTTATATTTGTATCATATTTTATATAAATATTGTGTTAAATAATTAAATGTGTTGCCTACATGTACTAAATTTTTTATTTATAAATATTCTTTTGTTCTATTAGAAAATTTCACAGCGTACTAGAAAATGTTTTATTTTTAAAAAAATAAACTTTCATATGCTACATCAAACTCCACAAAATAAGCACATAGCCAACTTTGACGTCCGTTTGAAAAAATGAAGTTAGTATGCGTATCTTAGAAAATATGAAGTTGGTATGCGTATCTCAGAAATCATCCTTCTACCATCAATAATAACCAAGTTTTAAAGAAAAATAAAAAATCGCCAAAATCAGTTTTTTTTTGAACGTTCAACTTTTTTGTTACACCGGGCATAGATTGTGCTGCAAATGTTCTCCTGCGTCGACTGCTTAATCGGGACACCCTGTATATTAGTTTTTTTTTTCATTCATGTTTGTGGTACTTTACTTAAAGAAACTATTGAAAATGTTGCGCGCTGTACATACCTGTATAATTAGTATATGTTAAACACTTCAGACTAAATCAACGCTTTATACGCGTGGCGCATGAAGTAAAATTTCGAGTTTAAAAAAGCCTGACATTTTGGTTTGGCCGCGACCAAACTAAACTTTAAGGCTTTTCTAAACTCGAAATTTTACTTCATACTTTATCTGGGAGTGGAAACAGTCGCTAGACGTAAATTTCAATTAAGTAATTCAAGCAGAAAAAATACATTTTCATAAACATAAACAAATATATTTTTTACCAACCAACACAAATAAGACTTAATTTACACATAAATGTATAAAATTTGTCACGCTGCAAAAAGAATTAAAATAATCAGCCAAAATATTTTACATTTTAATAAATTAAAGTAATATATCTCAACTTATTAGATGGCAGCAATATTGCTTAGGTTAGGTAACGTTGATAATTAAGTTAATTTAGATAGCAGTTAAGTAACTTAAATATTATTATTTTGATATTTTGTAGATTTAGCTTAGTTCAGAGATTATATTTTTGCATTACATATTTATTACAATAATTTGTATTTTAATATTCTTACTGTTAAGTTATATTTTGTAAGTGGTAAAGATAAAGATAAATAAAATGTAAAATACTAAATTTTACTAAATTGTAAAATCTAAATATATTTAGTTTTAAAAATTGTAAACGAATACCTTAATGAACTTAAATATAATTAAATTTACTCAGGAATAATTACAAATTATTATTCTTCAAGGAAAATTAAAATATTTCAGTAAAATTTAACTCTTTAAGAAAACAATAATTTGTTTAGGTGCATTATCTGGTTAACATATAAAACTGCATTACATTACTATTTGTTATATTTAATGGCTTATAGTATATCAATCACAGCCAGGCTAATGCCAATATGGATTAAGAGAAAAAAATACTTTTTGTACACGATGAATACGCTTTATACACTATTCATTCTCTAACGTTTTGAATTAGTAACATATTTGCTTCATTGTAGTTGGTAAGAGGTATAAATCATAGACACAATTAAAGTTGACTTTTTTAGCGGTCCCGTAATCTATTTGTAAATGTGCGTCCAGACTTTATAGGGGTAGGGCCAGCATTCAACCCTCAGTCGCCGATTAACCGCATTGTGAATTATAGTTTCAAGGGGAGAACTTAGTTCTCACTTTCTCTTGTCAGCCATGTTTTTTCTTTCTGTAATGCAGGATTTACTAGATACAGATACTCAGTTTAATTTTATTAGAGTTTCTTGCAATTATCTTTTATTTCCACAGTTTAAATAATTATCATTATTGGGTCCCAGGAATTAGAATCAAGTGTTATCTACATCACGTCGACATAGTTTGGAACGAGAAAGCACCTTTTCTTTCTGTTAAATTTAATCCATGTAGATTATTGTAGATACAAGCTATTTCTTTTAAGTATACATATGCAAACGCTGTCAATTTTCCAATATTTGTTGTTTTTTAATAGGATACTATTTAAAGCTTTCAACGAGTTTTTTCACTCCCAGACTAAGCATGAAGTATAATTTCGAGTTAAGAAATTTGTCAAGGGTCGCGCAGCAACCCGAGACAAACTTTCACGGGGCTTTTCTAAACTCGAAATTTTACTTCATGCGCCACGCGTATAAAACACTGGTTTTAAGGTTATTTCAAAATTTACGTCTTTAGCATACTGCTTTAGTAGCGTAACTTCACAATATTTAAATGTTTTATACGCGTGGCGCATGAAGTAAAATTTCGAGTTTAGAAAAGCCTGAAAATTTGGTTTGGTTGCTCCGCGCTTCGCGCTACGCGACCAAACCAAATTTTCAACCTTTTCTAAACTCGAAATTTTACTTCATGCTTAACCTGGGAGTGGAAAGCAGTCGTTTAAGGCTTCAAATTAAAAAAAAAACAATGAATTTCTTAAGATTCACAGCATATAATTGGGATATGTATACTTAAAAGAATAACTGCCTGTATGTAGTCGTCCGTTTTTCACTAGGCGGGTGTCATAGAGTGGAGAGAACAAAGCGCGATATTAGCGAAGCGGTGATTTATGGCTGGCGGTGACAAAGTGGAGACGGGAAAAAGGAGATGATAAAAGGAAAGTCTTATACGTGTCGGGACCAGTTGGGATCCTCCAGTAAACTTCTCTGATTAGTTTTCCATCAAAATTTCCACGGTGCGTCATATGTCAACGTATTATCGTCATTACGAAGGACGGCTTACTGCCGTAGCAACTGCTGCCTGTCCCCCACCTTTTGGTACTCGGGGGGATGAAAGGGTCCCCCCTTTAAAAATATGAATCAGGGATGATGGAAGGCGGCAATTTATATGCGTGAAAAATATAAATGTGCCACGCCGACAAGGATCTGATGTAATAAGATCCATGCATCTTTATTTGCTCCGCAAAAGGAAGACGCGTCGACTATAGGAAATGATACTTATCTCGTGTTCACAAATTGAGAAATTTCCAAAATATATCCCATCATCAATTATTTTATTTTGATATAAAGAAAACACTTAACTAGTGACTAGTTTTAATTACACGGTAATCATTGTCAAACTAAATTTGACAATGATTTGAATTGAATACTAGTCACAAAAGTAAAATAAAAGTGGTATAAAAAATTAAGTGTTTTCTTTATATCAAATTGAAAATGTACCACGAAGTGAACGCCTCCAAAATTCAAGAATTATTTCATTTTCTAATGATTATGAAATAAATTATTTCTCCATTCTATATTGATTTGAAACAAAATGCACGAAGAGTTTTTTAACCAATATGATATGATCAAATCTTCAAGTGGCTGCCCAGCTCTGGTAGCCACTTACACATTTTTGAGGATTCGAATCTATCGGGATTTAAATCTTTTTTGAAGTTCGGAAAGAGGTAGTTCAATACTTAAGTGGGAAATGATTCGTGATTCAGATTTATTACAGTTTTTTACCGTAATTCGTATTTAAATTTAAATCTAGGTTCGAAACACTGAATATGTTCATCTAAATACGTTAGTTATGATTTATAGTTGGCATTGATTATTTTCATATTTGACCTCATGTTGATAAAGTTTTCTAAGGTTTTACAAATATTTATTTGGTCTAATCTAATTTTGCCCCTTCGAGCACTTCGCTCCAATTGCTCCACGATATCAACGTTTCATAGATACCTACCTACGTTTAAGTCCAATATTCATAGTCCATTCAATCGGTATATTTATTTGTATATGGTCTATATTTATTTAGTTATTACTGTTAGTAAAGTAAAATATGAAAAATTCTTCCGTGCCTTTGAAATAAATAGTCGGATTATAATAGTAGAGTGCGAGTGCGGGGTGCGGGGCGAGCCATTAAAGTAAATTATACATTTCACGTGCGATCGCATGGAATATGAAATTAAGCAAAACAAGCCATTAACTCGAACGTATATACCGGAAAATTATGAAGGTTTAACCCTATAATACACACAGACTGGGGCCATATATTTATATATATTTGCAAGTTAACGAGCTTACGGCCGACCGTTTGCTTTGAGCTTTAATGAAAATCTCCGCCGCTCACCCTCTAACGCTCCTCCTCCTAACCAACGAGTTTCCAAAACCGGGATACACACGTAATAACATAACGCAACATCGGGATTTTCTTCTTTGTTCGTTATATTTATGCGTGGTATTTATTCAAGAGTTAAATAAATTTATGTTCATATATTATTGTTATTAAATATAATTATCTGACTATAAAGAAATAAAATCTGCACATAGTTTATACTTAACATACCATTAACATTTTAATCAAGTTTTAGTCATGATTGTAGGGTTTAAATATTAAAGTTGCGGTAAATACTTTGTTCACTGCACTCTTGATGAAACGAAATTATAATATTAGGTAATTTCAAATTAAAAGTTAGTTTCATGTTGTTATATTCAGTTTCCTGACACGTGTTTCAGTCAATGACGACCATTCTCAAAGGAATTACAAAAATAACAGTTATTTTTGTAATTCCTTTGAGATTGGTAGTCCTTGACCGAAACACGTGTCAGGAAACTGAATACAACAACATGAAACTAAACAAGTGTTTTAATTTGAAATGACCTAATATTATTAAAGTTGGCAAGGACAAGCGCTCTCTTAATTGTTTCATCACTTTAGTTACGGGCTGGTTTTGTAATCGTTAGAAAGTGTATACATCAAAGAAAAGAGTTTAATAAACAGATAATAGGTTAGGTGTTACTTTACACTTTATTGTTTATGGGCCCAGGAACGAGTTAAAGTGTATCGCGCGCTCCGTAAAGGCCAAAAGTTAAGGCAGTCACCGGCCGCGTGACGTTTGGAGGTTAGGTTGCCATTTTTCCCAACAACAAATAATGGCGGAGGCGAAGCACGCAGTTTGCATCGTGGTCGTACCAAATATGGATGGTGCTGACGGAACGCGATCTCTGGTCGATCATTAGTCCCGGAGAAGCCGAACCGGCAGATAATGCCTTTGCAAAGGACAAAAAGTACTACATCACACGTCAAAGTAAAGCACTCGCGAAAATTGCTCTTGTGATCTGCGACAACAGCAAATGCACATCCGTCAGCTGATGACTGCGAAGCTGGTGTGGGAGGAACTTTCAGAGGTTGTATGCTCCAACAGATAGCAATTTCTGATCAGTTCAACTGCGGCGAAAATTGTACTCGTGTAAAATGATAGACGACGAGTTAATGGACTGTTACTTGTGCCAAATTAACAAAACCGTTGCAGATCTAGCGAAAATCGGCGACGCATTAGAGGATAGAGATTTGGCTATGACGATTCTTTGCGGATTATCTGACGAATGGGACACCTTAGTCTCAGCACTGTGTAACCTCCCAAAAGCAGACTTCACAAGCGCCACTGTCAAGCGGCGCTTGCTTGCAGAAAATCGACGTACTGAGGGCCACAAAGTCCGGCAGAAGGCACTTGTGGCAAAGATAAAGCAGCAAGGAAACTGGAGGGTCCACAAGTCCGGAAAGTCCATCGGATCGCGCGCCACAAGGCAGGAAGAATTACCAGGAATAGAAGAAACCTACTAAAAAAGGAAGTCTCGTCTGTTTCAACTGTCAGAGAAGCGGTTACCTCGCCCTATTTTGTCCTAAGAAGAAGAAATCCGGCGACAAGTCTCGGGTGGATACGATGAGCGCCTACTGCGGGAATGTGAGGATCAACAGCGACAGTTGGATCATCGATTCTAGGGCCACTCATTACATTAAGCCATTTGAAGATTATTTCTCGGACATCGACAAAAGGACAACTACTGATGTTATCTCCATGGCAGTTGGCAGTACGACACCTTCCGCCGGAAAGGGCTTCGTAAGGGCAAAATTCGTTAATAGTCTTTCTGATTTAAAGAAGTTACAGCGAGAGACACGTTGCTGGCTCCAAACATCCGCCATAGTATCATCTCAGTACGTGCACTCACGAAAAATGGAATGAGGGTGATCTTCGACCACGAAGGAGGCTACATCGTAGATGCGGATGGACGGTTGCTGATTCGTGCAGAGAAGCAGGGCGACTGTACGTCATCAACGCGAAGTCGGGCACCGACGCCAAGCTGAACACGCTGTCACGCGGAGGAGACAAACATGAGTCAATCGACCTGTAGCATCGTCGGGTGATGCACATCAGCAAGAAGAAGATGGCAAAAACGGATGAATTTGAATTATTCTTGTTATACGTACTTAACCTTTTAATAAAAGAAGCATTAATAAACAATGATCCAAGTAAAAAAGTATCTAGCACCACAAAAGCATTTAGAATGAAGACGAGATTCTGCAAGTTTCCCCAAAACAATACAACAGCGAAGTAAAGAAAGACAACGAAAACGGAAAACAAGTCTCCTCTCATCCATAGCCAACATTAATATTCATCAAACGTAGCTGTTTTTTTTTTCCGCTCCTTTGCCACCCCGTTCCTATTTATTCGGCTCCCGACAACAAAAGTAAATGCCGCAGATTAAAAGGGGAGAGGCGAAAAGGAAGAGGAGTAGTATCTCTAGCCCCTAACACAGGACGGAGATAATAAAGGGCGAAAACCGCACGCCGTTCGGCGGCTGACCCACTCCGCGCCCTTAAAGGGAAACCCTGATACTTGTAATCATCCAGTCTAACTACCTGCTTCACAAAAGCCAAGTCTTTTGATTAGCGCTCCGAGGGAAATTATTTTGTATACCAAGAGAAATTGTTTGCGCACTCGGCGCTTCGGCTTTCAATTTGGGAAAATGAATATTTTTGGTGAGCGTCAAAGAAAGTAAACATGATTTTAATAACTGATGTGCGTATGTTCTGTTTATGCACTAAAAACTTGAATATTGTGATACCCCAACTCGATTTATTATACAGAGAATTTTTCTTTCAAGTATGCATATCCCGATGCATACGCTGTACAGGGTGGTGCATTTTGGAGGTGCCACATATGGAAAACTTTTTTATTTGGAAAGATATTGAAATACAATTTTCGCGTGTTTTAATCAGTGACCAAAAGAAAATTGATCTATCTCTAATCGTTTCCGCTCTATAACCGGAAGTTATCAAAATGCCGTTTTTCTGAAGTTACTGTAACTCATTTGTCTTTAAAGTTATAAAGAAACTGTAAAAACTTTTTGTTGCATTATGTACCACCCTCCAAAATGCACCACCCTGTACATTTTTAGGCATTTCAGGCAGCGACCCAACCAAATTTTCAGGCTTTTCCAAACTCGAAATTGTACTTCATGCTCAATCAAAGAGTACAGTCCCTCGCTTGAAACTTCAAATATGAGGTTTGATAGCGTATACGACGGAATATGTATATTAAAAAAAAACAATTACCTGTGTACCAGTTTTTGAGTATTTTTTAATATCTGGTGCACTTTTTTATTTAAACCGAAATTGTTTGTAAACGCCATTTCAATCATGCATGTTCAAGCAAGCCAAGAAAGAAGGAAAACGGCTAGCCGCCGGACATTTACAAGTGAAATAGTGGCCAACTTTTCCCAAAACAGATTCAGTCCTGCCGCCCACGCGGCCTCCATTTTTCACATTCACTCCACCATCCGGGATGATCACAAAAGCAGGGGCTGCATTTTTGTGGATTTATTGCACTTTTTGCTCAATACATCTGACCAATTTATTGTGCCACTTTTATTATCGATCCCGAGAACGGCGATAAATATAAAAAGGGCCTCCTGCGAGTTTGGCAAACGTACAATCCGCAAAAGTTTAAAGAATGGTAATGACGCGTTTCTTTATCTAATGTTGACGGATTTCGTCCTATCGCCCGCAAAACTAGCATTTCCTTTCAATGCGATGCCAAACTGTAACGGGGATCTATTTTACTAAAGTTTATCGTTGACATCAAATAAATCCGTATACATACAAAACAATGCGAGTAAAAGTTGGTACGGCCTTGCACACAGAATGCACATTGTGCCTTGTGAAATTTTCAATTTATTCAAAATAATGAAGTTAGTTATATTTTTTAAATATAAAAAAAGAGAACATTGCATTAATACAAAACATAAAATAGTCTTGATGACTTTCTAACATTCCATTTGAATTTCATTTCAATGTACAGTTGCGAGAAAAAAGATGGTGATGTATCCCTCATAGCAGTTTTCCCGGTAAAGACATGATGATTTAAATATCAACAATGTGAAAAAGTTGCTCAAACTAAATTTATTCTACAGGGTGGGGCACAAAAACCTATCCGATTTCAAAACGTTATAAAATTAAAACCACTTAACTTGACAAAAAAAAATTTATTAACATATCGCAAATTTTATGCCATTTTTAAATTTAAGTTTTGAAAAGCACATTACTCAAATGTCGTGCTTGGGAGCGGATACACTGATTTAGGCGCTCGCGGTAGCTTTCCATGACTTTCACCGTCATTTCCACAGGAATTTCTTCAATTGCCCGAGCAATTTCCCTTCGTAAAGCAAAAAGGGTCCTTGGTCGATGCTGGAATACCTTCGATTTGAGGTAACCCCAAAGGAAGAAGTCACATGGAGTGAGATCCGATGAGCGCGGCGGCCAGCCAATATCACCTCTCAGAGAAATGAGGCGTCCGGGAAACATTTCCCTGAGAATGTCCATTGATCGTCGCGATGTGTGGGCGGTTGCACCATCCTGTTGAAACCACACATTTTCTACGCCATTTTCTTCCATTTTGGGTTGAAGAAAATTTTCCAGCATGAAACAATAGCGCTCGCTGTTGACCGTTACGGTTTGCCCATTTTCTTCAAAAAAGTAAGGCCCCCAGACGCCTAGGCGGGAAAGAGCACACTACACAGTCACTTTTGGGCTATGGAGGGGTTTCTGATGGATTTCCCGAGGATTTTCGTCACTCTAATATCGAAAATTCTGCCTGTTTACGGCGCCACAAAGGTGAAAATGGGCTTCGTCCGTGAAGAGCACAACATCGTCTATTGGGAGTTCTCGGAGATCGCGACACAGGTTCATACGGGTTTCAATTAATTCCTGTGCAACAACCATTTAGTAGGGATGCATTTTGAGGTCCCGGTGCAAAATTCGCCGAATACTGCGGTTGGAAATCGCCAAAGCGAGCGAATGTTTTCGTGCCGAACGACGCGGGGAACGTTCAATCGCGGCTCTCACATTGGCCACGTTTTCAGGTCCTGTTGCTGTCCTAGGACGTCCAGGCGACTTCTTTTTCAATGCTGAACCCGTCTGTCGAAAATTTGACACCCACACTTTAATCGTAGCGTGATGTGGAACAGGATCATGACGCCCGAGTCCGAAATGAATTCGAAATGCACGTTGTGTAGCAATTATCGAACCGCCGTTTTCGATAAACCGCTCAATAACAAAAGCACAATGTTCACCAGACCAAGGCATGTTGACTAATGACAAGTGGCATAAAACCGGCTTTCTAACGGTTTTTACCCCACTACTCTACCTGTTCCCTCTTCTGAGAAAAAGGGATTTGAAATCGGATAGCTTTTTCTGCCCCTCCCAATTATTTTTATTCCAAAACTATCACAAAAAAAGAAATTCTTGCATTTTTTTGCTACATTTCGGTAAACATTAATCACCATCACATCTAAGAGTTATATATTTTGAACTTTACTGTAACGCGTGGCGCATGAAGTAAAATTTTGAGTTTAGAAAAGCTCCGTGAAAATTCTCTACGCGGGGCTTTTCTAAACTCGATATTTTACTTCATGCTTAGTCTGGGAGTGGAAGACACTCGTTACTTTAAAATATATCACAGTTTTAAAATGTGTATCGTAACTGTCACAAAGAAAAAATAACATGGCGATCTCATTATAGTTCAATTCAAGCTCGTGTCAAGTTGGCATGATTGGTTAAATGTCGGCTTGCGCCGACTTATGTCAACTGTCATTATATTATAAATGTCGGCTGCTGCCGTCTTATTTCAACTGTTATTATAGTCCAAATATCGGCAGGTGCCGACTTGTATGTCAACTGTCATTATAGTCCAAATGTCGGCTGACGCCGACTTATGTCAAGTTGACACGATAGACAAATGTAGGGTTGAATTTTAAAATTTTGACACTTTTTATGAATTCTCCGATTTTTTAAATCTTGATAGTTTTCATGGATTTCATATTTACAAATTTTCGTTAATTTGAAAAACAAATTACATTTGTTAGAAATGGATAAATAAAAAGAAAACTGGTTTTCCATTACATTTTTAAATAATTGACTTTTCGACATTTTACAAATTGATAAACATTATAAACATAAATAAACCGTCAATATTTCATTAATATTTTCTTTTAAATCTTTTTTTCATTTGATTTATTCAATTCCAGTATTTTCAATAAGCAAAACTTCAAAATAAACAAAAAAAATGTGAAACAAATGATTAAATCTCAAAAAATTAACTGAAATCATGATTTTAAATGAAAATAATTTAAATTTTATATAAAATCTTGAAACAATAATTCTAATTGTAAAAATGAATATAAATTTAAATTTACCAAATTAAAATATAAAGATAATTTCAAGAAAAACTACAAATAAAAGTAACAAAAATACAAATAGCATGTTTGATCAATATAAAAATAAAATGTATCTCGTATGTTATAATCAAGTTGTACCATTCTATATAGATTCTCAATTTTGATTTTTTGATATTTTCTCCAATTTATAACATTTTCGTGAGGTTTTCAATATTTAGAAATTATTGACGATTTCTAAAAATTTTATCAACATTTCAATATTCCAAGATTTTTGTCAGTTTTTAAAATTTGTCATATTTTGAATATTTCGAAATTTTCGTCGATTTATACATTTTCATTAGATTCTCAATACGATAAATTTCGTCGGTTTATAAAATTTCTGTCAGATTTTCCATATTTCGAGATGTTCGTTAAATTAAAAAACTCTCATCAGATTTTCAACATATCGAGATTTTCGATATTTATAAAACTTTCAATATGTCGAGATTTTAATCGATTTATAAACTTTTCATTAGATTTCTAATATTTCTACAATTTTCTCGATTTATAAGATTTTCAATATTTCAAGATTTTTGTTAATTTAAAAGTTTTCATAATATTTTCAATATTTCGAGATTTTTGTCAATTTAAAAATGTTCATCATATTTTCAGCATACAGAGATTTTTTATTTTTCGAGATTTTCGTCAATAATTTTTTTTTTTAAGATTATTTTTTTATGAGATTGTGTTAAATGAAAGTTGCTTAAAGTTAACTAAAAATGAGTTATTTTTTTTAATTTAAACCGTTGAAATTAATAAAAATAGCTAATTGAATAATTATAAATTATTCTAAAAATTACGAAAAATAATTTAAAATAAATTTGTCAATATTTTCAAATATTAAAATTAAACAATATTTTCAAGAGTGGCAAAATTAGCATTACATCAATTCCCTTTTTTTTTAAGTTAACTATTTCAAATAAAAATCAATTCAAACTTTGTTCAGTTTTCAGTATTTTCTTGGAAGAATAAATAAACATTAAAACAAAAACATTAAAACTAAAAAAATTGATTAAAATAACATTGTTTGATATTTAATTATTTCTTTACTATTTTTATGTATGTACCTGATACTGAATAAAATTGCAACTTATATGTAATTTAAATAAAAATTTTTATTTTAAAGAAAATATACAAATATAAAAATTAACAATCCTTTTCTAAATTGTGAAATTAACACAAATTATAATTTACCTAAGAAATAAAATGGAAATAATCTATCTATTCTCTATTTCTGCAGAAGTATTGACAAAAAACTGAAAATAAATAGTAAAATAATACAAATAGCAAAAATATGTATTATCAATTTGAATAAATTCTTCAAAATCAATAAAAATCATTAATATATGACATAATACTTTACCAATTTTAAATATGATATCCTTATGTATTCGTATACTCTGTACATTTGCGGATATTCGTTAATTTGATAAAAGATTTCAATTTAAAATTTAACCGAGTGTTTTTAATCCCAGACTAAGCATGAAGTAAAATTTCGAGTTTAGAAAAGCCCCGCGTAGAAAATTTGTCAAGGGTCGCGCTAGCGACCCGAGACAAATTTTCACGGGGCTTTACTAAACTCGAAATTTTACTTTATGCGCCACGCGTATAAAACACTGAAATATTGTAAAGTTTAAAAAATACTAGCTTTTATTTTGTTCGGTTGATTGAGAAATTGTGTTGAATTTTCTAAGCTGATTATACATACTTATTCAATTTATAAATTTTGATCAATTTTGACAGCTTTTTGTCAATTTTCGAGCAGATAATTTCCTTACTTAAGACCATTTTATTTTCTAATCGTTAGATAATGAATTAGTTATTTTAATTTTGGTAAAAACTCGCCTACAACAATTTTAAAATCTATGATTTGTTGGTGTCTAGAGAGGGGTCCGGTTAAATAAATAAATTATTAAATAAATAAATTTAACAAAAATATGACAAACAGTTGTTAGTTTTTAATATAGAGAAAAATGTGTAACATAAAATTTTCATTGGATATACATTCGATAAGCCCTTGACGAGGGTTCCAAAGGATAGACGTGGGCCCCACGCAAACAGTAAAATGCGCAAGGCAAACACTGCGAAGAAAATATTAAAAATTAATCAAATATTTAAGGGAGGGCCATCGATCGAGACAGCAAAATGGGGGAATGTGAGGGCATGGAATTCGCTAATGCAAATCCGTTGTTTGAGGGCAGATTTCTGAATATAAATCCCCGGGAAAACGTTACGTTTGGGAGCAGTTACCGTGCTCCGTTGTCGATTGCCGAGATGAGCCACTGAATTTGTTATTTCGACGCGCCGCAAAAAATAATAGCATCAAGATTTATCGTTCTATTATTTATTCATTGGTTGTTATTTTACAAATATATCATACTTTGTTATAATATGACAATACCACCAACTATAATTCATATTATTTATATGGTTTTAACAATATTAAGTTGATATTTTTGTAACCACTTATAATGACACATGAGTGGAAACATATAAATCAATAGAGAGGAGTAAAGTGCACCAGCAACTACAGGAGATACCGTGTAATCACTTGATCCCTGCGAGCCCTTTCCAACAAGAACTTTGCTCGCGAGGAGGGACTTCTTGAATGAGAAAGTGGCGTGACTAGCGTGTATAGATTAGCGATTAGTTTCGACTTTCGAGTAGAATGGAATGGCTCGGAATGGATGGAAGAACCCTTGGAGATAATGTGCTTTAAAATTGACTTCCTGTTTTAGAGCGAACACCGCCCCTCGTCTTCGGTTTATAATTAACGCCTGAGGTTTTCTCCCTAAATTACACTTTAAGAGGCCTTGCTAACTGTAAGTGTTTATACGTTTACCTCATTTAACTAATTTCTGAAACATTGGCAATTTAATGAAGGCGAAGGTAATTTTCACAGCGTATGGACATTTTTTTAATGGATTTTCTTCTAATTTATGAATTTAGACTTGTAATAAAAATAAATAATCATTATGAATGCACACTCTATTAAGTTACAGGGTTTTTCTATTGCATTTTTCTATTGATCAAATGAGATTCACTATATCCCAAATATATTTCACCTTGTCAAATATATGCCAAAAGCATACCGATTTCCCGATTTACGAAACAAGTTTCACTGTATACCAAATACTTTTCCCTTTAATATTTTTATTGAACATTTTTGCAGTAATAATGACTTTCTTCTGGAAATATTTTATTTTTATGTATACATATGTAACACTACTTAGGCCAGCATCCAATCTCCGGATAACGAGTCCTCTCAGTTCATTGCTAGCATGCATTTTTTGACGAACTGCAGCCATTTTGCTGACAAGTGAAATTTAATTGACAAACTGTAATAAGGTTTTGACACATAGGATAATGTAGTTGTATATAGGAAAATGTATTTGATAAATAGGAAATATATTTGAAATAAAGGGATACACATTCGAAATAAAGTAAAATGCAATAGAAAAACTCAGTACGTACAAAGTAATTTTATCTGCAACCCATTCTTTTGTATTTTATTTATTCATGCATCGATCAATATTCATAAAGTTCCATTTTTTAGCTTTTAGCACTAGCGCTTAAATCACCAGTACATTGCTTTACACATAATGTTTTTGGTACTTTTGAAAACTAGTCGAAGAAAGTACATAATATGTCGAGTTTAGAAAGGCCTGAAAATTTGTATTTAATAATAATAATAATAATAATTTACTTATCTCTTTACTGTAGTAACAATGTTTTGGACACTCACAAGCGCTGAAACCCCTTTAATAATTGTTTAAATTGCCAAGTATCATTTCCCTTAAATAAACCTAACGATAACAATGATATAGATGTACAATACTCATTATTTATTTTACTCTAAATGAAATCGATTTAATAAATCGCATCAGAGTAATTTTTTTGTACCTTTTCGCCACGTTTTATATTAAAGATTAAATTCGATATATATTATGATTCGAATCGTTGAGCCGCTATAATGGAACCGAATATTTAATTAACTTTCAACAATAAGGTTTTTACAAAGTGGGGTTTATATTTTTTTGTGTACGCCTGTGAACGTAAAAAGGCATCGGCGAAATTGCTTGCTTTATTTTATTAATAAAGCACTCGTGGCTAAAGGGCTTCTGAACAAAAAATCATATTAATTTTCAAGGAATATTGAATAATTAAATACAGTTATTACTAAGAAGATAATAATTCTTTTAAATAATAATGATACTAACGTAGCTAATAAATATTTATTGCATTAAGTCCGTTGTTTTAAAATATATCACCAAATAAAAAGAAAATACAAGTATGTTCATTTAAATGAATTAAAAACTTTCAGTTATATGTATTTTATTTCTCCACTAGTTTCAGCTTAATGCCATTATCAAGAGTGGCATTAAGCTAAAACTTAAAAAATTGTATTAAAATGTATAAATCAATTACCTTTTAAGTGTTTTAACATAAAGATTTTCTGCATTTACTTAAATGTCATTCAATCTTTGTCATTCTCAAAATTGTATTTGAGTTCAGTATTCCGGCACCGGATACAGACAGACGCGTTTCGGACTTCAAGGTCCTCTTCAGTGTGGTCCCGACCCAGTGCTGAGGAATACTGAACATTTCTTACTATATCAAACCGATATGTGAACACTATTAAGTGAATTGGATAGCTAACGCCATCTAACGCTCCATAGTGGCATCGTCAATGACACGAATGCACAGATGCATATATAGGTAACTATTTCATCCACGGAGCTATACTCTGTGTAGCCACAGAAAACAAATATCAAAGTTGTACTTTAGTTCAATATTTTGGCACCGGATACCCACAGACGCGTTTCGGACTTCAAGGTCCTCTGCAGTGTGGTCCCGACCCAGTGCTGAGGAGGAATTCACTTAATAGTGTTCACATATCGGTTTGATATAGTAAGAAATGTTCAGTATTCCTCAGCACTGGGTCGGGACCACACTGAAGAGGACCTTGAAGTCCGAAACGCGTCTGTGGGTATCCGGTGCCAGAATACTGAACTCAAATACAATTTTGATATTTGTTTTCTGTGGTTACACAGAGTATAGCTCCGTGGACGAAACAGTTACCTATATATGAACTTGTGCATTCGTGTCATTGACGATGGCACTATGGAGCGTTAGATGGCGTTAACTATCTTTGTCATTCTTTTTATAAAATTGCGAATTAGTAGACAACATAAAAAAAATAATTTAAAACAAGATTAAAATGGAACAAAGTATAAATAGTTTACATTGCGCCAATTTTCGACTTCGATTTATTAAAAATTTCATAAAAATCGACCAAAAATCCATTTGAAGAAACGCACACGCTAAATGTTGACTGATTTTTTTTTTAATATATAGAAAGTGTCCATTGTCTGAATGTCAGATTTCAGTCAAACTTATAGATTTTTTTATTGTGGTTGAATTTTTAAATTCTACTAAATTAATTCCACAATGAACAAACTCAATCGTGAATTTCCTAAAGTAAAAATTCAACTAAAACTTGAAAATTAGCATTAGTATTAAAGTGGTACATGAAGTAAAATTTTAAGTTTAAAAAATTATGAAAATTTGGATTTGCCGGAGCAAATAAATAAAGGGTGTTTCTGCACCCTTTATTCAAATTAAAGTACCATTTTACATTAAAATCAAATAAAAATGTTCAACATATATTAATAATATAATTAATTAAACATGGATGCAATTAAATTAGTTTAGAGCTGGAAAGCCGATTAAGTGCATAGGATCGGAAATTGTGGATGCGCCGGGTAAATTCCCATGGTATATTAATTTACTAGTAGATTGTATTATTGAGATGGGCTGATTAAGATTATTTATTTACGACCTCCCTGTCCACTTGTATGCGCATTAGCGGTTTTGCATGTATAACTTGTTAGTAAAACCGGGCCTTTGGAGAGATATGTTTAGAAAGCGTTATCCATTAGTATCCGGAGAGACTGTGTTTACACTGAACCCGGAATGCTCTACTTACGAAGTGCATTTAATTAAGTTTTTTTCATGTTTGAGTCAGATTAAAATCGATTACGTGTTGGCCATTCGTATAGATACCGGTAAGCATTGCTTTAATTCCCACATATTGAGTAAATAAAGTATATCATTAACTTGTTTTTCATTGACAGAAAACCGGAAAAGTCAGGGAGTTTTATTCATCGGGAAAGGCCTCGGAAAAGTCAGGGAAATTCGGCCTTTTTAGCGAAAAGTCGGGATGTTTTTGAATTTATAATAATGACAAATATGCAAATAATACGATTAAAGAACTGACAAATTCTTAGTTCTGTTTATAGCATGAGTTAGACACATTATAATATTAAAATTAAAAAAAAAAGTGATGTGTCCATTATAGCGCAGCACTTTCTCTGTAATTTAAACAACTGAGAACTGATATACTAAATTTATTTCAATCTGAGTTGGAGCTATCACTTGAAGTTAGTGAATTATACGCGTGGCGCATAAAGTAAAATTTCTAGTTTAGAAAAGCCCGAAATTTGGATTTGCTAGGGCGCGACTCGCTTCGCTTGCGCGCCCCAGCAAATCTAAATTTTCAGGCTTTTCTAAACTCGAAATTTTATTTCATGCTTAATCTGGGAGTGCAAACGCTTGTTAGACGATCAATACTTATTTTGCAGTTTCCCTTTTTTGTCAAGTTTATGACATTAATCAAATAGAGTTGATGTTATTTTTTTGGTCGAATTTGTAACATAAACAAATTTGTGTGCATTATTTATGTGTTACTAAACTTTGACGAACAAATAGGAATATTCATATTTTTGGACGAACATTATCAATATCTAATTTTCAGAAATAATGTGAAAAGTTAAAAAATGTAATAAATTGATTAAAATTATTGATGATTTACAAATAAAATTATAGTAATTACTGAAAATTCACAAAATACTCAATTTAATAAAAATCGTCATAATTAAGAAATATTAATAAAATTATAGAAAACCAACAAACGATTAGTTAAGTTTATTACTTAATGTTTTGATTAAAATTAGTACATTTTTTCTATTTATATAATCTGATTTGTTCGTAAATTTAATAAATAAATAAATGAATAAATAAATAAATAAATTGTCATAAACATTTGTGTATTTACTTACGTTTACAAATTTATTACGTTTTCATCAATTTTGATCAGTACAATTTCATAAATTTCGTAGTTTTTCAAAGTTGAAAAGTTAAAGGAAAACATAATTATTTATAAACTTAATGAATTATCATAAACATTTCAAAAAAAATAGAAAGATTGGAAAATTATCAAATTACTGCAATTAACGGTTTATTTAATAGCTCTTTGAAAACTTGATGACATTTTAAGAAACTTTACAAATTGGAACGTATTTTTTAGGTATTCGTTGATTTTATAAAAGAGTTCAATTTGAAATTTGCAACGAGTGTCGTCAACTCCCAGACTAAGCATGAAGTAAAATTTCGGTTTTTTTTAATACTTTAGTTCTCATATAAATCAAGTACGATTTACTTTAAATGCATATCTCCAGGTATATCTTTTTGCGACAGTCTGCGTGTCAAACTACCCTTATTACGATGGTAAAATAACGAAAGTGGAACAGGGGTTTACAGATTTTTGAATATCTCAATTATCAGATTTTTCTTCTCAATTTCTCTAATGTTTGTAAAAATATCTATCGTTTCTCAATAGAATTTGAGACAGCATATAAAACTGTCTTTCTTTTTCTGTTAAGTCAAATCTCTTTTTCTGTTTCGTCAAATGTCCTTTTCTGTTTAGTCAAATCTGTAGCATTAGTAATAAGAAGGTTATGCATACTGGTCTACTCAAAGTATGATTACGCTGTATATCATTATATTTACTTATTTATTCCGGAAAAACCAGTTGAATCTTTAATAATGAATACGATCTTGTTTTATTTTTAATATAATTATTAATTCCAGATAAGTCAATCGAATCTTTGAAAGATAAATACCGTGCGATGATTTAGAGTAGGCTTTAAATTTTAAATTAGATTGGCACTACTGACTGTTAACACATAGTTTACCATAACCTCAAATTTATTCCATCATTCAATTAGCAACCGCATAAAAAAATACTGCCTACTCTAAGGGCCGGATGCACTAATGCCATCTCGTAAATTAGTTCAACATACATTTTCTGTTGCATCATTCAATTTAACTGGTTCAAGTCGCTCATAATACAAATGTGTCGTTATGTTTAATTAAAAAGTGAAACTGTCGCGATCGTCTGGTTAACTGTTTAGTCAAACATAACCACAAATGTTATTTTTAATAATAATAATAATCCCCTTAGAAAGAAATAATTTGATGATATAAAATATTTCTACATGTGATCAGTCGTTATTAATTTCGTAAATGTTGATAGTGGGCATATAAACGATTTTTTGTAACAATATAACGAATAAAAATATCCCGCGTATGATTACAAACGATCACGTGCGTCAAATTTATGATATAAACCCAAAATTCCCTAGATTTATAACTGCCAACTTTAAAAAAAATAAAAATGAACCGGTTCAACTGAACGCCTTTCGGCACAATCCACGTTTCTTTGACCTCCAGTTTAAGATGATCGAAAGTTCAACTGGACTCAAGTTCAACTCAGTCTAGTGCAACCGGCTCTTAGTCATAATTTAAACGACCAATCAATTAAATCTTTAAAAATGAATACGATCTTGTTTTATTTTTAATATAATTATTTATTCCAGATAAATCAATCGAATCTTTATAAGATTGTATTATTTTTAATCTACTTATTTATTCCAGATAAATCAATCAAATCTTCAAAAGATAAATACGATCTTGTTTTTTTTTTAATTTAATCAAAATCTGTGATAGGGAGGGGCGGGGCTTATTAAATTGGAATAAAATAAAATCAGTGTCGATTTCCCGAAGGGTATTACGCTTTTGATGTTTGATGTCGTCTGAAAGGAATGGAATGGGCGGGGGCGGCGCTTTGCATTCGGTCCTTTGGTTGAAGGAAAATTATCGCTAGTTAAATTTATTTATATCATCGGACCGACGTTCGTTTAGTTTTAATGAATTCCCTTTTTGATACTCCAAATAGTTTACAGTTAAAACTTTGTGCGACTGTTAAGTGCAGTACTCGTAATGACGGGAATGTATTTAATTAAATTTGTAACAACTTGGAATTGTAATAATAATAATAATAATAAGTACCCATTTCGATTAACTATTTAAATTATATCGATTGCAACTGTTATACAGAGTGTTAATTTCTATATCTGGCCATAGCAAATCTGCTTAAACCAGGGGTGCAAACCATGTTACAAACATGTAGTTAAACGCTATTTTACATAATAACATTCGTTTATTAAAGCTAAAATACAAGTAAAATAAATCGTCTACTTTTAAAATAATATACAGTGAATTTTTTTTTAGTTAAACATATGCATAAGCTGTAAATTTTCCGACATTCGTTGTTTTTTGAAAGAGTTCAGTTTAAAGCTTTAAACGAGTGTTTTCCACTCCCAGACTAAGCATGAAGTAAAATTTCGTGTTCAGAAAAGCCCCGTGAAAATTTTCGCGACCCGAGACAAATTTTCTGAGCTTTTTTAATCTCGGAATTGTACTTCATGCGCCACGCGTAAAAAAACACTAAAATGTTGTGAAATGTATGTATATTCGAACTTCACTTGAAATCTGTGTTTTATACGCGTGGCGCATAAAGTAAAATTTCGAGTTTAGAAAAGCCCAGAAAATTTGTCTCGGGTCGCTGCGCTACCCTCGACAAATTTTCACGGGGCTTTTCTAAACTCGAAATTTTACTTCATGCTTAGTCTAGGAGTAAAAAACACTCGTTTAAAGCTTCAAATTGAACTTTTAAAAAAAACAAGGAATATCTAAAGATTTACAAATATGCTGAATTTGGAATACGTATACTTAAAAGAAAAACTTCCTGTATATGAGGCATTTAAAAGTTAAAGGGTGTAAGTGGCAATTTGAAAAAATTGGAGTTCATGGGAGGGGAACAGTTTCTTTGGTATTTAGCAAAGAGATATAGGGCTTTCATTGATAGGTACTGCTACTCAATATATTTTTTGTAAATACACATAATTATTCTGCTATTTGGTTTGCTGGTTTTAATATAACTTGATCTTTAAAACTAGATTTCCTATTTTATTTTATTAGTCACCCCTTTGCTTCTAGGTGATTTATATGTATATAATAAAGGGAAGTTTATGTAACATTTAACAAATCTGGTTTCAGCAATTATTTAGATATAGCACGAATCGAATTTAAATATAATTTTACTTTATTCATACCGAGTGTCTGGGATAAGTTCATTTCAGAGAAAAAAAGGATTATTTTTTAGAGTATTAAAAACTGCATTAAATGTATCGATTTAATTTACGTTTGTACCAGAATCTATATTATCGAAATGCTACCAAAGAAATTTAAATGATGAAAAATAATTAATGCATGCTTGTCGTTTGAGATAAATCATAATAATAACACGTAATTAGTGGAAGAAAGATAATTTATTCATTATCAAGATAATTTCTAGTGATGTCAGATTACAAACAGTTCGTGATTTATTTTTGTTTAAATTTTTATTTTACTATATCTACACCCAATGGGAAATGTTAGAGCAAGTACTCAAAAAGTTCTCCATTCTGGTATAAACAATAACCCAATCTGTTATAATAATGCCTGCCTTAAATTAGCCAACTGCCTATCTGTAATTAATCTGCAATCCACAAAAATTGCTTCCCGCAAAGATTCAATATTTAGATGGCGTTTTTATAAATTTTGTTTTTCAGGTGACCCCATAAAAAGAAATCGCATGGTGTTAAATCAGGAGATCTTGGTGGCCAGTTGATAGTGCCACCGCGACCAATCCAACAATTGGGAAAATTAGCATTTAAATATTCCCTCACATTTAAACCATAAGGGGCCGGACATCCATCATGCTGATACCATATCTCCTGATTTTCACGTGCAACTTCTTCTAACGCAGGGCCAACCTGGTCGATTAAAAAGTCTAAATAAGAATTCGAATTTAAATTTCCATAAATTTCAAATTACCCAATAATTTTATTCTTAAAAATACCAGCCCAAATATTTATTTTTTGCGGGAACTGAGTTCAAGTTTGTAAGCATATCCGTGGATTTTTCTGGGTTTAGTATGGCGCGTTTTGTGTGTTGGGCTTGTTATTAAGAGTGAACGTGCATTCATCACTAAAACAGATAGACTGCAAAAAGTTTCGGTCTGTGTTTGATCGATCCTGCATTATTTCAAAGAATACACGCCTGCTTTCTTCATGCACTAGTAGTATCTCCTGGTGACATTGATGTTTGTAGAGATGATATCCATGCTTCTTCAGAATCTTATGTACAGAGAATTTAGACACGTTGCACTCATGAGCAATACATTGTATGCTAGTTGTTGGTTCAGCATTTATCAAACCCAAAACTCTTTCTTCCAATTCATTGTTGCATCTTCTAATCCGTTTACATGTAAGGTTAATGTTTTTGAATTATTATTTTTTTAAAATTGGACTATTAAAATACCGGCTTGAGTGCATGTGTTGGACACTGGGTTTTGTTTCGACGTTTTTGACCTTTTTTAAACTTTTTTTAATGGAACTGTCTGCGTTTGTGTGTGACAATGAAGAATCCAATATATATTTTTGTCTAAAACTTACCGTTTAATCACAATTCGTGTTTTAGGTTAATGTTTCTATGAGATGTCTTTCTTGCCTTTTCTTGCAATTTTATGCCACATTTCCAGTGTAAACTGAACACACAGTATAACTTCCTTATAAATTGCTACATATCTGCACCAATTTTGATGTTTTACTTATATTTTAACGTGAATACACTACACAAATTTAATGTTAACATCGTTAACATATAAACGGTGACATTTGAGGTTTGTTTATCCAAAATTCAATTGTCACCGCTGGTATCGCCGTGATTACGTGTGTGAAAACTAGATGGCGCTAGTACATAATCAAACGCTTTTATTAATAAAATTATATAACAACTAATAATAATATTTTCCAATTATTTGATATAAAATAAAGGAATTACACTACATTTAAATGAATTCAGTAATTCGTTCATAAGTGAAATCAGGCGGCCGATAAAGTAAATAGCGACCTTATCGATCGGGGGAAGTCATTTGTTTTAAGATGTTTGTTGTAAAACAATTTTCATTGTATTGTGGTTTGTAATTGCTGTACATACTTTGTAATTTCTGTACATAATTTTACTGTAGTCAGTTTGTTATTTAGTGTATTTGTGTCGTTTTTCGTGTCTTTTGGATTAACGGTAAGTGATTGATTTGAAATATTAATAACAGCAGTAACAGTTATACATCCTAACTCGGGCCCCCAATACAGAAACTCTGGCAGGCCGCATGATACCGTATTTGATACCTGATCTTAAGCCCCATAGTACACTTTGGCAATTCAATGCACTTCTAGGTTAGGTTAGGTTAGCAGAAGGATTTGCATAGCATTAAATGCATAAGTCTCATTGCTCACGTTGGTGATTCTATACACTTCTAGGTTAGTAGAAAGGTTCATGATATAATAAATTGTTTGAGTCTCTTTCTAAACATTAGCGACTCCATATATATCTAGGTTAGGTTAGTATAAAGGTTTATAATAGAATTAATTGTCTACGTTGCACGTTTGCACACGTTAGCAATTCCACATACTATTTGGTCAGGTTATGTTAGCAGAAAGGTTTATGATATAATTAAACGTGTCTTATTGCACACATTACACCTAATGGGTGTTTTAAGTACAGATAACTCAATTTCGACAAAAAAATCGACTTAACTGGTTTTTGCGGTAAGCCACAGATTTACACATTTATCATAGTTGAATGAACAATATTTGGGAGCAGCTACTCATTTAGAAACATATTATAAATGCTGTAGAAAGTGATCATTTAAAGATAATTTCAATAGGCGTCCAAAAAAAACTCTACTTCACCAATTGTATTAAATTTTAACCACGTCACCAGTTAAGAGTTGTCTCTTTAAAGTTGAGAATAAAGTGGTTAACTTAGTAGCAAGGTTTGCATTTGTATAATTTGCTTTGTCTCTTTACGCATATTGCCCATTTCATTTACTTCTAAATTAGATTATGTTGGCATAAAAGTTTGTAACGTTATAAAACTCGAAAAAAGTGAACACTGAAACTGTTATCCGAACACAACTAGGACAAATGTGCAGCAACAATGCAGTAATCCGAAAACACTATAAGAACTATAAGATAATAAATTAATAATGAACTATTATAAATGACATTTCTGTCAAATGACATTTTATTTGTTCCACCGCGATGTTGTGCAAATTTACATATATTTTACTGCATTTATACAAAATTGTGTATTCATATATACATTAAACATAATACACTTATTATAACTAATAAACTATAAAATCATAGCGCATGTACATAAAGTACATACATTAATGAAACAAACCAAATAAATCATACACTAGCGTCACCTGTTCCGTAGTCGGTATTACACATATTTTATATAAATAGTTGTCAACAAACGTCACTTTTATAGTATAAAATTAAATCAGTGTATTCGCTTAAAAAATAAGACAAAGTAATAAATTACAAATAATACTTTAGAACTTGTGTCTAAGTTGTAATGTGGGACTATTTTATTCAGGAAATGTGTATAAAATCACACAGCGACATAGCGATAAATAGTTTATCAAAATCGACAACTTTTAAAATTAATTTCGCTTAAACGGTAAGCTTTCTAAAAAATCGGACTTTGGATTCGTTATTTTCTTATCAAAATACATATGTTTAAAAAGAAAAAGTTCAAAAATTGTACTGTCCAGCACATGCACCTTGACCTGATATCTGACTAGCAAAATTATTTTCACTATAACATGACATTTGTCAAACTCATGGCAAGTTTTTATTAAATGGTACATTGTTCAACTTATTTTTATTATTTTTGAGGTGGATTCTGGTACAAACGTAAATAAATGGATAATACAGTTTTTAATACTCTAAAAAATTTTCCTTTACGATTTTTCTCTAAAATTAATAGGGAAGCTAATTATTACACATATTTAATTTTACATATTGCCCCTTATCCCAGACACACGGTATATTATTTTTTTATTTAAGGGGTAGTTTTTCAAATTTGACAAATCTTTAGGTGCTATATCTAGATAATTGCTAAAACCAGATTTGTTAAATTTTACAAAAACTTTCCCTTTGATAAAAAAATATTATCTGAAAAAAGTAAAATTATATATAAATTCTATTCGTGCTATATCTAAACAATTGCTAAAACCAGATTTGTAAGGAGTTCAATTCACTTATTAAAAATGTCCACTTAGTAAACAAAATGTTTATCTAATGATTAAAATAAAGCAGTGAAGGAAAAGGATTACTTGTTTATATTTAATATTAAATTCATCTTTACGTAACTCACACCGAAATATTTGTCTAAATAATGATATACGCGTATAACGAAATAGAAGCCTTCACAGTTAACAGTTTAATAGCTTTTTATATAAATTACTTACATTTTCCATAATATTTTAATTGTTTTTAAAAGTATAAGCGTAGAGCCATTAGGAAACATTAACACGCTCGAGGAATAAATTCCATTTCAAGCCATTGAATTGACACCGTTAATGAAGAAGTGCGCTTTTCCAGCCATTCCGTCGTTTTCATTCGTTTTCCACCGTTTTCCACCTTTACGTAATTGACCTCATTACAACATGTTTTATACCTGGCCGTGTCCTACATAAAAGGAACAATTCTCGTTCCTTTTTCCTTTCCTGTCCCTCGTTTCATCTGTTTTATTAGGACAGCCATCAATTCCCCGGATGCCGTTCTTCGACGTTCGTTGGGGGCGGCGATAACTCAATCGATGCCCTGCTCGCTCTTTCGTAAAATTAAAAAGACTTTCTTTGCGAACAAAAGACACTGCGAGAAAAAAAAAGATAAATCCCCGTTTTCCGCGGATAGTCTTAATTTGTTTATTTTTTTAATTAGAAGGCTTGGATTTAATTGTGGGTAATTTTAATGTCCGCCTTCAAGCCACTAATCTTTGGTTTATTAAGTTTTGGTTGGGAGTAGAGCAGACAATGAATTATCGCTCGCTTGAGGAGATTACTGTGGAAGACGTTCCACGTGCATATTACAATTTCCTCCCTTACGTGATACATAATTTAATCTCTTCTGACGCCCCTTGTACACTAATTTAATTCCCTTGTTGCGGTCTAGAAGATTTATTTTGATTTCAAATTGCTACATTTATGTACAACTAAACTTTGAATACAAATTATATTTTCTGAAAGTAATTCTTTACATCTTCAAATCTAGATAGTAATTTATGGTTAAATCTGGGAGTACAAATAATTCAAATTCAAATTCAATTCATTTTTTATAAATATTCAGGCATTCGTTGTTTTTATAAAAGTGTTCAATTTGAAACATCATCTAATGTTTCCACTCCTTGATTAATTATGAAGTAAAATTTCTAGTTTAGAAAAGTCTTAAATTTGGACAATTTTCCGTATACAACACTGATTTTACATAAAGTTTCAAATTATAATACTTTATCATACTGCTTTAGCGGTATATTTTAAATATCGCAATACTCGAGTTTAGAATAGTCTGAACATTTTTACAAAGTTTGGTCGTTTGCCATTTTTTTATTATCTTCAGGGCTGCTTCTATAAATTCAAATGCATATTTTGCTTAAATTACTCTTTTTCTTTAACTTCAAATTAGTTTTTCAAAATTAAGTTGTATGCACTTGTATCCCTTGGCTTCTACAATTATCAAATTAAAACTTAGGCCATTACTTTGTGATATACATGTTACTAAACACAAAATTTGCTGGTTGACTTATTCAAGTTACTGTAGGGTATTGTAACATTTGGTAATGACCAAATCGGTCGAAACTATTAGCACAGAATTAATCATATCTATCCATGATTAGATATGAAATTTAATCATGAAATCACTTATTGTCGTTTATTATAGAATTGAAATAAATGGCACACTGGTGGTGATACATTACAATATCTTGACCCTAGCGACATTCCGATGACCCAATTAGCTTATAATATATGTTGTAATCCTAGAAGAGATTTGCTTAAATAAATTAGCGCACAACGGACGGGGGCATCTCCGGAACCATCCCTAGAATACGTAATGTGCCTGCATGTTAGGGAAAGGGCGCGCAAATTTAAACACACCACTGATAGGAGCCACCTCCCAATAAATTCTCCACTAATTAATTTTATTCAAACCGCGTGCGCGCTATACGTTAATAAACGTTGCCCCGCATAACAAATCGCCCTTCCATAAACGTATAAGAATAAATGCGCGCACACCAGTGTGTGTTAGTTTTATAATTTAAATCCGAGCTTAATATAAAAGCACCACAGCAACAGCCAATGCTTATTATCTGCATCTTCGCTTTATTAGGACGGACGTACTGATATCGCAAGATAAATTGCTCCGCTTCGCTGAGCCGCGTAATCGTGTATTTTTCAAAACTCCCTTTTCTCATGAAAATAATAACAAATTCACGGGGATTCTAAAAATACGACCAGAACACGTTTCATTATGTTTAGAAATATACCTGAATAGGAGTTTTCTGATAAGGACCTGAGAGTAAACAGTGAAATGGTCTGCGGTCGATACTCTGTTACCGAACCAAATTCTCTGGATTTTCTAAACTCAAAATTTTACTTCATGCTCCACGCGTATTATACACTAAAAACACTGAAATATTGTGAACACGTAAACTTCACTTGAAATCAGTGTCTTATAGTCGTGGCGCATGAAGTAACATTTCGACTTTAGAAAAGCCCAAGATAATATTTTGTGGAAAACATGCCACTTGATTTTATATATGTCAAGTCGAGTTTATTTCGATCCGTCCACTCAATAAAAAATAAGGTTGGCCATCGTGGATTCTAGTACTTTTCGTTTTATACGTTGACAACCCAGACTGACACCACTGACACTCAAACCCCATTCACTCCACACAATTTCGAAAAATTTACACTAGGGAATGAATGAATAGAAATGAACTTGACTTTATGTATTAAATATTCTATGATATTATTATAAATTAGTATTAAAATAAAAACTGATCAAACTTCTCGTTTAACTTTTGTCAATTGTATATGTCAAGTCGAGTT
This sequence comes from Philonthus cognatus, assembly GCA_932526585.2. Lineage (NCBI taxonomy): Eukaryota > Metazoa > Arthropoda > Insecta > Coleoptera > Staphylinidae > Philonthus > Philonthus cognatus. The sequence continues at coordinate 39,160,518 of OW052243.1, forward strand.
TATTTCGATCCGTCCACTCAATAAAAAATAAGGTTGGCCATCGTGGATTCTAGTACTTTTCGTTTTATACGTTAACAACCCAGACTGACACCACTGACACTCAAACCCCATTCACTCCACACAATTTCGAAAAATTTACACTAGGGAATGAATGTATAGAAATGAACTTGACTTTATGTATTAAATATTCTATGATATTATTATAAATTAGTATTAAAATAAAAACTGATCAAACTTCTCGTTTAACTTTTGTATCATCATATGAGAAAAGAAAAGGTAGAAACATTTTATAGTAAAGTTATATCGAGTGTTCGTCCCACCGCAAAAACATCCACAAACTCTCATCGATCCGGAAAACCGGAAACGCGATTTCTTGCCTTCGCCGCCGCTGCCGACGTCCGAAAAGTTTCCCCCCCAGAAAAAGAAAAGAACGCTCAGACCCTAGCCAGACATCATTATCGGCTTTTGATCGAATCTCCATGCAACAAACACCACTGAAAACGGCGAGAAGTCGACATTATTTCCATAAACACACTCCGCACAAGTGGAATCTTTTATGACTTTTAAAAAGAGTAAAAAAAATAAAGCGATTTTTTGCTTAAAGTACCATAATGGAATTACTTTTAAAAGATTTGAGATCATGTTATTTTCTTAAGTCTTGCCATACAGAGAATTTATTTTTTAGGTATACGATATAAAGTGTTGGGACATGTAAAATTTGTTTAGTGTGTGTCAAACTTTTGACTTGTCAGTTAATTGTCATTTGATATGTCAAAACTGAAAATCCTTTTCTTTTCCTCTCATTTACATATTTTGATTGTCACTAACCTAACCGGTATAAATTTGGTTATATTTGACATTACCCAATTTTCGAATGGTCCCAACATTTTATGCCCACCGATAGAACATTTTCAGACATTCGTTGTCTGAGGCATCCTCTAGGTACAAGAAGAGATATAAATCATATTTTGATCTTATTCTTAAGAGAAGTAACAGGCAGATTTCAAGATGCCTTTTAGAGGTCAACATTTTAGAAATATATTTTTTTTTTTAAACTATAAGAGATAAGTGTACATATGTTCGAATAAAATATGTTGCAATTTAAACGAGGAATCTAAAAAATAACTAATATATAGGGTGTTTTATTTAAAATAACAAATTTAATGCTACTTCCGGTGGAACCGAAAGTGATATGAAGTTAAAAATATTTCACATAAAGAGAACTGGTTCAACCGTATAACAAGGATGTTTTTCAAATTTTTAGTGCAACGGCAACTCCATAAACTTTTAACGAAGGGTTTAGCATAGACACCCTGTATTTGAATGAAAAATTCATGTATGTTTATGTCGGATAGCTCCACCAAAATAAATTCTCACGAGCCACCACTGATTCTATTGCATTTTTATTGCCCTTTAATTGTATTCATAAATGTTGCTGTTTTACTCAGGGGGTATTTAGTTTATGGTACATTCTAAAAGCACTTGTAAATAAATACACTTTTAACTGTATACAGTAGTTAAACAAAGCTAAAAGTGTTTGAGTAGAAGTTAATACATTTTTATTAAAAACATAAACATTTAATCACCGATGGCTGAAAGACCCCAAAATCGAAAGCTAATTTATAGAATTTAAATGTATTTCTTCTAATTATTTATTATACATTATTACTTTTATTTTACTATGTACCATGCGATCGTTTAAAACATGATTTAGAGTAGGCTTTGAGTTTTAAATTAGATTGGTACTACTGACTGTTAACAAATAGTTTAACATAACTTCAAATTTATTCCATCATTCAATTAGCATTCTGGGCACCCGTACAAAAAAATGCTGCTACTCTAAATCATAATTTAAATTATCGCACGGTATTAATAACTAAAACAAATCACGTGGTAAAATGATTTGCCGGAAGTGTAACACATGATTAATTGATAAACATCAAACTGTGTGTTTTTTTAAATTCAATTTGAGGACTTCATTCCAAAGCTCTTGTAAAAATATTATCTCATGGTATATAAACCGAGAATACTTTTTCCCGGAAAGAAGTTGTGGAATTATACATTAGTGTGCTACGAAGGGATTCATATATTCGATGGAGAAGAAGTAAAGCATTCGGATCGATGTGCTTTCCTCGCGGCTATGCGAATATATATTTATGGCCCGGCATTCTTGGGATGTCGAGGAATAAAGAGGATATTGTGGATGGAGGATTTTGTTTGTTGTCCGGATTAACTTCGAACGCGCCCTAATAAATATCCGACCCATACAAGTTTGATCCTACGTCACGATGTTATGATCTGATAAAGTTTAGTTTTAAAATATTGTAACATTTCTTTACCTTAAGAAACGTAACAGCTCAAATTGTAAATTTACCATATTTTTGCAATTACTAGAGATTCGCTGAATTTGTCAGTCAAATCCGGTTTAACGATAATTTCCCGATGAATCACATTAGGAGTGAAAGTTATTAAATACAGGGTTATTCAAAAATAAGGAACAGATTTCAAACATTTATTCCTTCCAAACTACAAAAGGTATAACCATAATTCCAATGTTCCTAGACAGACAAAAGTTAAAAATTTGAACAGCCCAGGCAGAAGTTCCAACCACATCCGCATTGACGCTGTTGCTTGTCATGTTAATCATGACAATCGTCTGTAGTAAAATGACGACACAACAAAAAAAAAGCATTTTGTGTGCTGCAATTAGCAAAACTAGAGTCCATTATTGAAGTTCAACGTGCTTTTATCCCCTCTATGCTTGACACTCTTGAAAATCTGCGACATCAAATTGTTAAAGTTCTGAATTCGATAACTAGAAACCATCTGATTCGTGTGTAGGAAGAAATGAGCCACTGTTTTGATATTTGTCGTGTAACACATGGTGCTCATATTGAATGCATAAAAAAATGAAATGTTCTCTTTCCAGGAACGTTAGAATTGTGTTTCTATCTTTTGTAGTTTCGAAAAAATAAATTTTTGAAATCTGTTCCTTTATTTTGAATAACCCTGTATATGGAACATTAATAGTATTTAGCAGGACCAGCTCTTCTATTAGGCAAACATAGAAGACTAAGCGCGTAAGGCAAGGGGCGACAGAACACGAAAGAATTAACCCTTTCGGCCCTGACGGTGCCACCACTAAAATTTGGTAAACATGCAAAGAATTTTTCTTTTAAATATACAAATATCTATGCATGAGCTGTAACTTTTCCGATAATCGTGTGTTTTTTGAAATAGTTAAATTTGAAGTCTTAAATGAGTGTTTTCCACTCGCAGATTAAGCATGAAGTAAAATTTCGAGTTTACAAAAGCCTGAAAATTTGGTTTGGTCGTGTAGCCGTAGCGCTACGCGACTAAACCAAATTTTCAGACTTTGTTAAACTTGAAATTTTACTTCATGCGCCACGTGTACAAAACAGTGAAATATTGTGAAGTTAGAAATACACTGAAAACATTTTGTTTTAATGAATAATAATCGGAATATTTAAATACTAAAATATTTACATTTTTCTTCACACATTCTAAGTTCACATAATTAAATTAAATTAACTTATTTAATAATTTGAATAACAAATAATTTATATTCATCAATCTCGCTTAACGGGTAAATAAAGTGGACAAAAAAGAAAAAGGATAAGATTGTAATCGTCAAAAGTAAAAAGAAAAATGATCTATTTTTATAAATCGATAAAACTCGTGATTGATAAACAAATCATTCATATAATTTATAAAAAAATATTCAAAATCAATCTTTTTTGTTAATATTTTCTATTACCTTTTAAATAAAATCGTCAAACGCGATAAATAGTATAAAGTTTACGAATCGATATCATTTGCAAAAATTTAAAATTTCAATCAATAACGAAATAGAATTATACATTTTTACTTATTTACAATTAAAAATACTTAAAACCAAAAGATTATTAAAAATGGTAAAGACCAGTCAAAATCAATATTAGATTATCAAACAAATATACTGGGAATTTTTCTTTTAAATATGCAGACATGTATGCATGAGCTGTAACTTTTCCGCTATTCGTTTGTTGTTTTAAATAGTTTAATTTGAAATCTTAAACGAGTGTTTTCCACTCCTAGATTAAGCATGAAGTAAAATTTCGAGTTTAGAAAAGCCTGAAAATTTGGTTTGGTCGCGTAGCGCTACGCGCTACGCGACCAAACCAAATTTTCAGGCTTTTCTAAACTCGAAATTTTACTTCATGCGCCACGCGTCTAAAACACTGATTTTAGGTGAAGTTCAAAATATTCTACTAGAGCAGTATGCTAAAAACGTGTATTCTGAACATCACATCGCATCAGTTTTGAGGACGCGTGGCGCATGAATTAAAAATTCGAGTTTAGAAAAACCTGAAAATTTTTAGGCTTTTCTAAACTCGAATTTTTACTTTATGCTTAATCTGGGAGTGGAAAACACTCGTTTAGAAGTTAAATTTAAAATATTTGTAAAAACAGCAAATAACTGAATTACAGCGTATACAGTATATTGAGATATGTAAACTTTAAAAAACAAACTCTCTGTATCAACATTTAATAATAATCATAAATTTCAACTAATACTTTTTATTTTAAATAAATCAAAAACAACAAACATCAAATTTTATAGAAACTTCAGAACTATCAAAGTTAACAAAAAATAGAAACATGAAAAAAATGACAATTTTAATCAATTCGAAAATGTTGAGAAAAAAACCTGATTTATGGAGAACTTAAAAACATACAGGGAATATTTCTTTTAGGTATACAGGTCACGATTTGTCGATGTAAATTCGTATTTATAAAATATTTCAATCTGAAGCTTCTACCGAGTGTTTCCAATCCCAGATTAAGCATGAAGTAAAACTTCGAGTTTAGAAAACCCTGAAAATTCGGATTGGCCGCGTAGCGAAGCGGAGTGGCCAATCCAAATTACTGAAACAACACTCAAACAACACACTGACACACTGAAATATTGTAAAGTTCAAAATATGCGGCTTTAGCAGTCTAATATGTAGACGTGAATAAAACGCGAGTCAAATTCTTCGCTCAACCAATTGTTTAAGGTTGCGATTTATTTTGGATTTTACATCCAACGTTTTTGGTACTCACTAGTTCCAGCAGCATTCATGTTCTGATTATGGGACAATATTACATGATACATCAAAATAATCCTAAAACTTGGGGGATTTTAATGTCACCAATTTAAAACGATTAAGATATCTAGTGTTTTTGTAAACAAATCCTGAAAATAGCTATTTGTTGGATCATTTATTTACTCCTTTTTAGTCAACAGAAACTTGTACTACGTAAAATTCAAGAGTCTCCGTACATTCTGCATTCCATTAGCTCAACATTCATTAAAACAAATGTCCATAGTATATTACATTTACCTTTATGCTGGAAATAGAAATATAGGTCTATCTCACTATTGCAAATGGCTGGGCAGAGTCTGTCTCACTCTAGTAAACCGCAACGTTCAAACAGTGATTATAAACAACCCAGTAACTCTAATGTATATTGAGTTGCATATAATCGTTGATGTCTGTGTTTTTTTCAACATAAAGAAAATTTTACTTAAGAAAAATTGAGTTTGTCAATTGTTTGCTGAACATTTACAAAATATAAAAACGAATTAAAATTAATATCGACTTTCTGCAAAAAAAAATGTCTCATTGAGACAAGTCTCCAAATATTCATTAATAACATCTACTTCTCGGGGTGATACCCCGACAGATATTGAATTATATTTTTTTTAACTTAACATTAAATCAGTGTTTTATACGCGTGGCGCATGAAGTAACATTTCGAGTTTAGAAAAGCCTAATTTGGATTGACCGCTCCGCTTCGTTACGCCAATCCAAATTTTTAGGCTTTTCTAAATTTGAAATTTTACCTCATGCTTAATCTGGGAGTGGAAAACACTCGTTAAACGCCTCAAATTAAACGCTTTTAAAATACAATGAATTCCTGCAAATTTACCAAGCTCTATAATTATCGGGATATGTATATTTAAAAGAAAAATGCCCTGTATGGGGCGCAGCATTTTCGATGGTATTTTCATGAAAAGCGCCATTTTTATGAACGAAATTAATTCTTTGTTTAAAAAGATATTGACATGCGGTAAAAACTGTATTATGCACTTTTTAAGTAGAATACGCTGACTATTTTTGAAAAGATTACAAAAACTGCAATCGACTGAAGTCATGGCAAACTATGATTTGTATTTAGAATAATACAACTTGATGTCATATCGTATAAAAGTTAAACTTTAAAGAAAATCTGATATGGTTAGCATATTCTACCTAAAAAAGTGCCTTTAAAAAGTATTTACCGAATGTCAAAATCTTTATAAATAAAGAAGTTATTTCAATATTTCAAAATTGCAACATTTTTTGTTTTGACGTATATCTCAAAAACGATTGAAGATAGACAAATGTTGATAAGACACATGGTATAAGCTGTAAAAAAGAGCTCTTAAAGTATATATTAGATTTTGTTTATCATTCATATTTATGGTACTTCACTTGAAGAAACCAAAATGCTGCACCCTGTACATCGTTAAATAGTTTTACAAGGCAGCAAATTTAAATGAATACTTCAGGCAAGCTAGCAATGAAACAAACGATCAGTGCATGTAGTGTTAGCAGAATTTTCAAGTGAAGGATATGTGGGATACATTAAGCGGTAGTTGCTTGGAATCCGTGCCAGAGGCATCGTAGAAATTGTTCGTAATCCACGGCGAACGAATTTTCGCTGTAAATTTCGTCGACTTGCCCCACATACTAAAACAGCCCGCATTCTGCACATTCCCCCCGCAAACTGCAAGAACATGTAAACACGCGACTAACAATGAATACATCAAGTCCCTTCATAAATTAACTACCACGCGCCCTTTTATCTCGAAGCCAGAAACAAATCAACTAATTACATATCATCCATCCACATGTACAAGACTACTACAAACTAATTCCCATCTAAGCAGACGCTCACTCAATCATCCTCGCTTCTGAACTAATTAAATATCGTTTCAATGTTTTTCTATATCTTTATCGTTCCCAAGTGAATAAGTTGCCTTCATAAAATAAAAGTATCGCGTTTTCCGTTTTGAAATATTGTGTTACTTATTATTACGTTGTTTTGTTGCGAGGTTGCGGGGGTGGGTGATAAATGGACTTGGGAATAATAAGGGAGACGCGCAATTAAAAATAAGGACGTCCGATAAAGCGCAATAAACAAGGGCCGGCTCAAAGGGGGCGGTAGATATAAACGGGATTTATGGACGAACTTCCTCGCGGCTATAGAAAATGAGGGTGAAAGAAACGGGATTAAGAGGGGGTGAATGGATCCGCTAACAATTAATTGACTCATGATTCCTTTTTTTCTCTATTTTGTAAGAGAATATTAAGGTCTAATTTGTTTTTTACAAGTTCAATAACTTATGAATTTTACAAAAATACCAAGAAATTAATTACGGATTCATTAAAGTTTAAGTTTTTTTTTGTTAAATAAAAGTAATTGCAAGGTTTTAGGTTCTGTGTGGAAAATTATAAACATTTTTATTATGGAAATAAATGTATTGATTATTGAACATAAATACCCAGACAAAGTTGGAGATTGAAACATTTAGGTAGCTTTAATCATTAACTAATCATTGATTATACCTCTGATTAAGTCACATTACTAGAACATAAAAAGGTTATAAACTTGTAAGATATCCTAAACATGTCTCTTTCATCAATATGCAATTATGTAAACAATTTTGTAATTGTTGCGTTTTTAAAAAGTACTTATCACTGATTAAGTTAATCGACTTGGGTGCAAACGGGCAATAATGTTTTTAATATTAACTGTGTTGCAGGCAAAATTAAATTCATGAATACACATGTTTTATTATTAGTCTCAAAAACAATTTTAATAATAATCGAATAGACTGTGTACTTATCGTTATGTATAATGTATATACCGGGTGTTAACTTGGCGGACGCAACATAGGAAATCGCATGTAAATTTTAATGTGTTCAAATATTAGCTTCCCTATTTATATTAGAGACAAAATGTATTTCACTTTTTTGTGGAGGGAAAAATTCTAAATTTAAGAATGTTCACACTTAACACTTTACGTTTCTATAAGTTAAAATAATCAAGAAAAAAGTAATGTGATTTTATAAAAATAATGACATGCCATGGAATTAATACAACAATTGCGGATATTCCCTGTTTTTTTTAAGTTCAATTTAAAGCTTCAAACAAGTGTTTTCCACTCCCAGACTAAGCATGAAGTAAAATTTCGAGTTAAGAAAAGCCCTGTAAAAATTTGTCGAGGGTTGCGCAGCGACCCGAGACAAATTTTCTGGGCTTTTCTAAACTCGAAATTTTACTTCATGCGCCACGCGTATAAAACACTATAATATTGTCGAATTTATGTATATTTAAACTTTACTCAAAATCTGTGTTTTATACGCGTGGCGCATGAAGTAAAATTTCGAGTTTAGAAAAGCCCAGAAAATTTGTCTTGGGTCCAAATGTACTGGGAATTTTTCTTTTAAATATGCAGACATGTATGCATGAGCTGTAACTTTTCCGCTATTCGTTTGTTTTTTTAAATAGTTTAATTTGAAATCTTAAACGAGTGTTTTCCACTCCCAGATTAAGCATGAAGTAAAATTTCGAGTTTAGAAAAGCCTGAAAATTTGGTTTGGTCGCGTAGCGCTTCGCGCTACGCGACCAAACCAAATTTTCAGGCTTTTCTAAACTCGAAATTTTACTTCATGCGCCACGCGTATAAAACACTGATTTTAGGTGAAGTTCAAAATATTCTACTAGCGCAGTATGCTAAAAACGTGTATTCTGAACATCACATCACATCAGATTTGAGTACGCGTGGCGCATGAAGTAAAAATTCGAGTTTAGAAAAACCTTTTTCAGGCTTTTCTAAACTCGAATTTTTACTTTATGCTTAGTCTGGGAGTAGAAAACACTCGTTTAAAGCTTTAAATTAAACTCTTTTAAAAATCAACGAATGTCAGAAAATTGACAGCTAAAATAATTAATAAAAAGTAATGTGATTTTATAAAAATAATGACATATAATGGAAATAATATAACAATTGCGGATGTCAAAATAGTTGTTGTTTCAATTCCATGGCATGTCATTATAAATCAATTTTGTTTCTAAAATAATTAGGTGAGCCAAAATTTTAACATTTCAAAATTTACATGGGATTTTCTATGTTGCGTCCGCCAAGTCAACACCCGGTATGTACACTTCTGTGCAAAAAAATTAAGTACACAAAATATGTTATAGTTTAAAACGGACATGATGAGTTTCCTAGTTACGTAAATATGTCAATGTCCTTGATGTCAAAATGCCGCGTCATTTAGACAACAATTCGAAAATTCAAATTCTAACTAAAATAGAAGATGGTTTTTCTATTAGACAAATTGCTCGATTGATGAACATCAGTAAAGACACTGTTTTCAGAGTTAAGAAACGTTAGAAGCAGGAAAGAAGTGGTATGGTGTTTTATAATTGATTGAAACTTCTGCTAGGCAATTAAAACAGACCCGAATTATACAACTAGAATATTGTGAAAAATAGTTAAAAGACTTGTGCTTAATTTTATTGCACAGAAGTGTATGTATAATTTTATTTGTACATAACGAGTAGTACACAGTCTATTTATTCGTTTATATATCACTTGTTATAATATGGGCACTTATACATTTATGGAATTTTAATAATGTATGAAATGAAGTACACAATATGACTTTATCAGGGTATTTTGTTTTCGAACTTTTTTTTACCTGTTAGGAAACAGGAACATAATCGTAGTTGAATAAATGTATTTACTTCTGAATCAAATACCTTTAACTGTGTTTAATGGGTAAAGTATTTTATTTAAAAGCGATCTCGAGTTGCACTTTAAAGTTAACTCCTACAGAAAACAATTTATTCCTTAGCCAATTTCCTGTTACAAAGTTAAGGTAATATTTTTCTTAACAAAGGATTATTTCGAGTATAATTTTGCATCGCATCAAATTTATTTTTAGTAGTTATTACATTTTCTTTGATTAAACAAACATGACCTTCAATTAATTTGTTTAAATCTTCTTCATTTTTATTTTGATTTTCAATATTCGCACGTAAAAGATTATCGGCTAATAATAATTTCTGTCAACTGTTATAACAAACATCAAGATAATATTTTTGTAATCTTAAAAACGTTCTTTATAGTCTAAAAACATAATTTCTTAAATTTTGAATGGAAAGGTTTTATTTAATTTGAACATCAACCTTGTTGCTGGAAGAATACTAAAAAAATATTTCGCAACCAAACAAGATTGCAACCAAGGCCGTAGCCAGAAAAAAGTTTTGGAGGGGGTTATAAAAATTTCGAGGAGGGGGGGGGGGGGGATTTAATCAGGGCTTCGAACCGTTATTTGTTTTGTTACGGTTTTCCTTTCGGAAAAAATAACGGTTTTTTGCGGTTTTCGGTTCATCTCCCAGTGAAACATGTTGATGTGTCCATCATGCACTGTCCTCGTTATATTTAATTGATTTAAATATTAAGAATATGGAAAAGAGTATCAAACTAAATTTGTTCGCTTTATCTTAGTAAATATCTATCACATTTATTTTCAACTTTACTTTAAATCAGTGGTTTATACGCGTGGAGCATGAAATAAAATTTCGAGTTTAGAAAAGCTCCGTGAAAATTTGTCTCGGGTCGCTGCGCGACCCTCGACAAATTTTCTACACGGAGCTTTTCTAAACTCGAAATTTTATTTTATGCTCAGTCTGGGAGTGGACGACACTCATTTAATTTTCGTTAGATTTTCAACGTATCAAGATTCTTTTTTTTAAGTTTATGTGTAGAAGACATGGGTTTCACATGTATTACAATTGTCAAAGGAGAAAAACACATATATAAAATTACTTAATGTTAAAATGAAATACAATAAGTTAGAATAACAATTAAAATTATTCACTCAATATTCATATTGCCTATGCTATATCGTTAAAAGTGTCATTCAGAAAATCGCTTACTGAGCAATATGCCTTTTTTATTAATAGCTTTTTTAAGGAATTTTGAAAATATTCTGTTGCCTAATACTTTTGAGGGAATCTGTAGTTTATTATATAGCATAAGACATCGATAATATGGTCCCTGTTCATAAAGAGATGTATAGTGGAGTGGAATACATATGCTATCTAAATTTCGGGTATTAAAGCTTGTATTCTATGCTCGATTTGCTATAAACTTACTTTTATGTTTATGGACATAAAGGCAGCAACTGTATATATATATATATATATATAAAGAGTATAAAGTTAACAGATTCATTTTAATAAAAAGAGAAACAAATCTTTTTCTAGGGCACGAGAAAGTTATTTTTCTTATTATTTGTTTTTGTAGCCTAAATTTTATAAATATTAATTTATAAAATTTTCATGAACTGTTTAATATTTCTAAATTTATAAAATTTTCATCAGATTTTCAATATTTTTATCCAGATTTATAACAATTTCCAAAATTTAATTCGTAATTTTTCAAATTAATTTATTAAATTCGTCAATATATTAGAAAATTATTTAAACACACAAATTTCAGTCATTTTTAATCAAGACATACTTTTTTGGTGTTAAAATCTAAAATATAAAATAGGCGAGTTAAATCGCCTTCTACAGATATAGTTTTAATTTTTGAAACTTTCGACTTAAATTGACAATTCTGACACTAGATGCCATTTTCGACACATTGGGCATTTTTGATATTTTTTAACATATTTGGCGTAAAATAACATTTTTGAAATTAGATGATATATTTAACATGTTTATTATTTTTGACATTTGATAAAATGCTTGATATTAGACTTCGCTTCTGACATTAAATGACAGTTTTAATGTTACTTTTAATAATCAATGACAGTCTAGATATTAAATGACGTTTTTGACATTAAATGCTACTTTTGACATTGAATGAAAATTAATGACAATTTTTATATTTTAGATAATTGCGACATTTTCCATGTTTTTAAAAAATTCGATACTTTGACGTTTTCGATATTTTTACAATTTTATATTTTCGATATTTTTGTAATTTTTTATAATTTTGATGTTTTTGTCATTTATGATATTTTCGATATTTTTGTGATTTTTGTTGATTTATAAATTTTTCAGATTTCGATTTTTCAACAATTTATAAAATGTTCTTCAAATTTTCAATATTTCCAAATTTTCGTCGATTAATAAAATGTTTAATTTAAAACCTTGTGACTTTTATAAAAAATTTGATGAGATTTTGAAAATGTTGTAATTTTTAATATTTACGTGGATCTGACTTTCACAAAATCGACATTTGGCGTCAAAATCGCGATATTTACGTCAGAAAAAACAGAAATGGCATTATACCCGAAAAACTGAAATTTACGAAAAGACCGCATCTGCTACTTTAAGACAAAATCGTTTTTTTTTTTCTAACGATTTTCAACAAAACTGTTGATATTTTGGAAAATCCAGTGGGGATATTTAAAATGTGATTCCAACTAGTCAACATTTATTAATTTTTTAGTATGTTTATTCTTTGATGTTGACTATTTTTGTCAGATTGAGTTAATTCTGTAATTTTTATTGTCAAAGAAAAAAACAGAGGTGGAACTAAAATTCACTGTTTTTCAGAGCGGAACGAAAAAAACGGTGGGAAAAAATTCAAATTATTGAATTATGAAAATAACAAATGAATCGCAATTATTGTTCATATACATCAGGAGATGATTCCTGACACAGAATTAATTTAGTTTACTATCAATTCTCTACCATATCTACTAGCAAAATTGTAATAAACAACTCATTGCATTTTCTGTTGGTTAATTTTATTGTCAATTATTTCAAAATTGCATTGGATGAATACAGCTGGAAATTATTTTCTCTTTGGTGTTATTTTCTGCATAAGTGTAGCTACAATATCGTGTATAATTTGTGTTAATATAATATTTTATAACAAAAATATAATAGGTTATAAAATTTATAAAAAAAATAAAAATAAACATGTGATATAAACATTTATATGTTTTATGTCATACATTGTCATAATGTGCTACCTGATTTTGAATGCCCCTTAAGATGTCTTATTAACGACAAACCCTGTTAAATCGTGCGATTTCTAAGATATTTCACTTTTTATTTGGCAAAAACATTCGAAACAATCCTCAAAAACAAAATCCTGACCCATATATCCCATCGCATACCTCCATACCAATTTAGATTTATTGAAAACAGATCCACTACCCTTTCACTAACTATCCAATTGCTAAACAGCACACCTCGAAAATACAAAATCAACAATTTTATTTCTAGACATAAAAGAAGCCTTTGATTATGTCTGGCATCAAGGTTTGCTATACAAGTGCAATTCCCGTAAAATCCCATCACATCTCATCTTTTTTATTGACAGCTTCCTCGCCAATAGATTCCTAAATGTTCGTGTCCTCAACAGTACATCTTCTTCTTTTATACCTAAACAGGACGTACCAGAAGGTTTCCCTTTATCGCCTCTCCTATATAATATATTCGTCCATGATATCTACAACCCTAATCCTCAATACCTTAATCCAAGGGCTTATTTTCTTCTCTTCGCCGATGACACTGCCTTTGTATCCCACGAAAAAACCCTACCCAAAGCCCTTTCTACTCTAGAAGGACTGATCATTTTCCTTTGGTTTTCCAAATGGAGAATTTCCATTAACCCTAATAAATCCCAGCTTTTTATTCCCTAACACAGATCAGACAACTCCCCATTTATTATTGCCTTAAATAACGAAATAATCCGTCCATCCCCTTCATGCAAATACCGTGGTGTTACATTCGATCCAAAACTATCCTTTAATCCCCACTCACAAATCCTCAAAACCAAAATTCAAAATAGGGCACACCACTTCAGATCACTAACCTTACAAAATAAAGGAATCACAACAAAAACAGCCGTCTATATTTATAAAATGATCTGCCGGCCCTTTCTGGATTACGCTTCCATCCTATTCCACAATCCCCGTCCGCTAACCCTAAATAATATTCAGGTCTCAGAACGATCTGCTCTTAGGATCCTCACCAAAATCAGACACTCCAACAACCCACTCCACAATCCATCCAACATAAAGAAAAAAATTATCCCTATCCAAGAACGAATTCTCCAACTTTCCCAAAAATGTTCATCAAACCCTCATATCAACGACATTCTCAGTCATCTATGCCTAACACGAAACCCAAAAATCCCCCCTAAATTCTCACATCCGCAAATCATCATTCATTAATTCATAACATCTCACGTGAATCATGACTAACAGACAGGCAAAGAACAAAATCATTGACAAGAACCCAGGCTGAAAGACCAACGGCCGATAGCCTCTCAGTTACAATGTATGTTTATAATATTAATAAATGTAGATAGATGTAATAGTACACAATAAAGATGTTTGTATATATAACATTTTTACCAGATGAAAAATTAAGTAAAAACCTCTTATTTATTGACAATATTTTTCAGTAAATATTAAAAAAATCTTTAAATAAAAGTTGTAGATCTCATTAAAATACACAAAATGTTTATATTATACTTTTTCGTAGATCTAATGATTACAAAGATGTGCCTTTTTTAAAAGTTAGAAATATCTACATTTGTTCATATCAACTTATCCGGTAGTATTGTAAATAACTCAAAAAATATTTTCTTCACTTTCTATAAGTTTTATATACAAAAATGTGTTTTATAAATGTCAATCGCTTGTGATTGGTGTAAAAATATAAAAAGTAATATATGAATAAGAAAAATTAAACAACATGAGTTAAGTGACAACGAAAAAGTTTTTTTTGTTAATAATTCATCTCAAATCGTTTACTTAATTTAATTAATGACACATTTACATCATTACTTGTAAAACTATCTACTTTTATATAAAATGTAATCCAAAATAAGCCACAGAATCTAGTCCATGAGTTTTTTCCCGCTAGAATGGCTAAATCGTATACTGTGGGGCATCTCGAAACGAATATATCCGCAAACAGTTTTGATATAAAAATTGCAATATAAGATAAACTGTTGTAGAATTAAAAAAGTGCTCAAGTGCGTGTTTAAACCGAAATAAACCGATTTTTCTTTTCGGTTCAGTTTCGGTTTTCGTTCCGATAAATGTTTGCTTGATATTATGTTTGCTCTTACAGGGCCGCTTTTACATACAAAAAATTAAAAATTTAAAAATGTTGACGGGGAGGTTTGAACTCCCATATTTCACTTTTACATATTCCATTTGTAAAATAAATGATATATAAATTCTACATAAAATATAAGCAAAACATATACACATTTTATTCAAGTATAATAAATTCGAACATATACATCCCATTGAAAGATCACCAACAATGGTTTTAAGTCCGCACAATGCTCGGGGGAAGATTAATACCCTTTCGGGCCCAGATTAGTGCTGATCCCGGGCGCGGACATGCACACAGGACCCAACAATGGACCACAACAAGTTATATATATTCAGAAGTGTGCTGTACTACTAGTACATCCTGAAATTTCTATATGGGGAAGAGATACGGCCGTTCAAGAAATAAACTGCGCTAGGTGCGGATTATTCACGTGCAACTTTGCCACTAAAGATAACGCGGGGAGATACGGATTAAGGGGATACGAGAGATACTGGTCCTATTGTCTGCCTGTAATTTTGGGTGTTATTGTGGTGGGTGCTGGCATAGTTGAGTATTAATAAATTTCAATAGAAATTGCACGTCGTATATAGTTGGTTATATAAACCGGAGCTCTATCTATTTTAATTACCATTTATAATAAAGCGATATACCCGCAGAAATTTAAAATTTAAAATATCTTTCTCTATGTTCTCATTAATCACTTGGTGAAACATGATTGAATATGAATATTAGTTTAAATAAAAATCACTTGGTGACAACGACGAATTTTGGATTTCCCCAATATTAAATCAGGTAGTAAGATTATGTCTATATAGTTTATAAAAATATAATTTCTGTACATTACTTAATAATGGTTACAAGCCGAAACCAGTCGGAATAAATCAAAGATTTTGTGAAACAAACCATGTGATTTTTATTTAAATTAATATTCATGCAAATACAGGGTGTCCCGTTATTGTGGGGAAATGGCTTAACCATAGATCCCTGGGATGAAAATATGATGATTTAACACAACTTATCTATATTCAAAACTTTACGGTTAAGCCGGAATTAGTCTTTAAAGTTTAAAAAATATTATTAATTTTATTTGTAACGATTGAGCGCTATATTCGATTTGACTGAAATTTATTATAGTTGATTATCATAATATAACACATCATTATTAGGTATTTATGGTCATCATTGATTGACAAGAAGTATAAAAAAACAGTAATATCACAATATAAAAACTAAAATACGCTTTTACTGGTATACCTTTTAAAAAATAAATAAATATTACTTCAAAGATTGGTTCATTTGAAAGCTTTTTTGTCTCTTAATAATGTTTGATATATTGTACGGTTTTGCCACAGAAATATAAAATATGAATATGGTATTCTCAATTTCCTTGGAAAAATCCTAATACAAGCAACATACAGTGAATTTTTCTTTTAGGTAAACATATGCATAAGCTGTAAATTTTCCGACATTCGTTGTTTTTCAAAAGGGTTTAATTTGAAGCTTTAAACGAGTGTTTTCCACTCCTAAACTAAATATGAAGTAAAATTTCGAGTTTAGAAAAGCCCCGTAAACATTTGTCTCGGCTTTTCGAAACTCGAAATTTTACTTCATGCACCACGTGTATAAAACAGATTTCAAGCGAAGTTCGAACATACATAAATTTCACAATATTTTAGTGTTTTATACGCGTGGCGCATGAAGTAAAATTTCGAGTTTAGAAAAGCCCAAAAAATTTGTCTCGGGTCGCTGCGCGACCCTCGACAAATTTTCACGGGGCTTTTCTAAACTCGAAATTTTACTTCATGCTTAGTCTGGGAGTGGAAAACACTCGTTTAAAGCTTCAAATTGAGCTTAAAAGAAACAAGGAATATCTAAATATTTACAGAAAATAGGCTGAATTTGGAATACGTATACTTAAAAGAAAAACTGCCTGTATCTGTTTGCTAATTATAAACCATAATAAAGATAACATTTAATTCTCAAAAAACACTCGTTAATTAATATTATACACAATTGACGTTTGTTAAACAAAGGCGACGACAATTAAAAAACATGTATTTTTAATCACACGAAAAACTAGATTTTGGTTGTTACTAAATAATAAAAAATAATGTATTTGCATTTTATTCTTTCTGTGGCAAACCGTACAAGATATTAAACAGAGACAAAAAAGCTTTTAAATGAACTAGTCTTTCAAGATGTATTTTTCAAATTGTTATAAGGTGCGCCAATAAAAACATATTTTAGTTTTTATGTTGTAATACTATTGTTTTTTATACTTCTTGTCAATCAATGATGACCATAATAACTGAAATGATGTGTTTTATTATGATAATCAACCATAATAAATTTAAGTCGGATTGAATATAGCGTCAATTGTTATAAATAGAATTTATAATATTTTTTTGAACTTTGAAAATTAATTCCGGCTTAGCCGTAAACTTTTGGATATAGATAAGTTATGTTAAATCATCATATTTTGATCCCAGGAATCTATGGCTAAGCCATTTTTTCATATTAACGGGACACTCTGTATATTAAAAATTTAATAAAATATCAAAAGGTAAATTTTGTTTGTAAATGTAAGCACTTTTAACTGCAAATTAAGGAAAGTAAAACGTAACATTATCGATTAATCATTAAAATGACAAGGATTGAAATTAAAATCGTTAATTTATATAATTCGAAAATATCCAGCTGCTTAATATATTTCTTATATTAGCTTTGTGTTATTCTTAATATGAATAAAGTGTTTTTAGAACTTCACTAAATCAGTGTCTTACACGTCTGGCGAATGAAGGAAAAATTCCGCTCCACCCTGGCAAATCCACATTTTCAAACTTGTCTAAACTCTTACTTTGCTCGCGCTCCCCAGCAAATCCAAATTTTCAGGCTTCTCTAAACTCGAAATTTTACTTCATGCTTAGTCTGCGAGTGGAAAACACTTGTTACAAATTTCTAATTGAACTCTTTCATATAATCTACGAATGCTTGAAAAATTACACGGTGTATGTCGGGATATGTACTGTATGATAAATAATAAAAAAACCTCTAAAGTACCATGATTTAATCTTTTTTTTAATTTAGGTTGACTACACGCTTCAGAAATTAACATACGAAACGTCAGACATAATAATTATAATAAATAAGTTCAAAGTTGTCAACCTGCAATATTTTCCACGGCACTCTAAAGGTTTTTTTTTTATTGAACATACGGTATAAGTACTTAAAACAAAAATGTATTAATTGTCATGTCTAGATGTCAAAAAATTCAGAAATGTCCAAAATGTTGAGAAAGTATAAAACAGTTAACATTTTTAGAGAATCTATTATAATTCTTGTGTGCTGAATTATTAAATTAAAAGAAATCTTGTCGTTTTCTAAATGTTTTTGATGTTCATCACTTAACAAGACTTTCTACCATTTTTCGATATTTATGCCAATTATCTTAAATATTAACACTCTTCGATGATTTTTGACAATGCCACTTTCTCTAGCATATTTGTAAAAATCATGACAATATAAAATTTATAATTTAACTAATTTGAATAATAACTTTTGATGATTGTCTTAATTTTAATATTTCAAGATTTTCATCAATTTTTCCGAACTTTGTAAATTTATTTTAACTGTACAATCTGCCGATTTTTATACAATGTTTACTTTCCCCATATGTAGTACAGACCAATACTTTGTTTTCGTGAACATTTTCCAAATAAATTTTTTATATATCTCGCTAAATATTGAGAATATCAATAAAATGTTTAAGAAAGAGTTGTAAGAAATAATTGCAATTCTACAGATCTAAAGCTTGGATGTGAAACATTATTTTTTGTTCTATTTGTGACAACTATACATAATTAATAGTATTAATGATTTCGATAGCTAACGCCATCTAATGCTTCATAGTGGCATCGTCAGTGACACGAATGCACAAAGTGCATATACAGGTGCATTCAATTTTGATATTTGTTTTCTGGTTTCACAAACAGAGTTCTGCTCGCTCGTGGACGAAACAGTGACCTGTATATGCACTTTGTGCATTCGTGTCACTGACGATGCCACTATGAAGCATTAGATGGCGTTAGCTATCGAAATCATTAATAGTTTTCACATATTGGCTTGAAATAGTCAGAAATGTTCAGTATTCCTCAGCACTGGGTCGGGACCACACTGAAGAGGACCTTGAAGTCCGAAACGCGTCTGTGGGTATCTGGTGCCGGAATACTGAAAAATTGAATTTGTCAATTTTTATAATTAATATTGTTGAATTTGTCAATTTTTGTAGATTTTGTTCGATTGTGCCGTACAGACCAAACCAATTGAGATTCGGCGAAATCTACAACTTTTATTTGAAACATTTTTCAATATTATATACTTTTTTTAGTTCAAATAGTTTTCGAGTTGTAGCGATTATTTTTTTTGTTTTTTTTACGTACGAAATTGCCGACAATTTACCATTTTTTCCCTCTATCTGTCAAAACAAGCAAACTATTCTAGAAATTAACACTGGAACTTTTAGAATTCAACAATTGTTTGTAACAACACCACCATTAAAGAAGTAAATAGTGGTTAAAAAACCGTCAAACTTGTTAAACACTGTCAAAGTCGTTACTGTTAATAATGTTAAAAATATATAAATAGTTGAATAAAAAAAAATTGATATATAATGTTAAAAATGGTTGGATAGCGTAATAAAAATGGCGAATTCATTATATCGTTGAAAATATAAAAATGACACAACAGTGTATCGTTTATACATCGCTTGTCAATTTTGACAACTTTTATGAAATTTTTTGATAATTTCGTGACACTGAACACAGTTTCTTTATATTATCTGTGGAAAATTTGATATTATTTTATAAAGTGTCTGATATTTAATAATACAATTATGATTATTAATATTTTTTAATTGTCAGATATCGACAAACAAATCATGGCTCTGACATTTTTTCTCGAACTATTGACAATTTTATTTTAGTTGAAACACAAAAAACTGACGCTTTACGTCGAAAATGAATTTTCTATATTATATAATGAAGTAACTTGACATTTACGTCAACAATTCACATTCTCGGCATATAACTCTCTCTTTATTATAGTGAGAAAATTTACTGTTTTAACACAATTTGTCATTTTTGAAATAATATTATTATCAGTGTTATTCCGTGTTGAAAATTTTAAATTATGCTAAAAAAAATAAAACATTTGGGAATAAATTGCTATTTTCAACACGAAATGACCAACTATGACATTTTAGGACAGTTTTGACAGTTTTGTTTGTTTATAATTTAGTAAAATTAAGTTAGGTTAGACGACAAGTTGCAACAAAGGAACTTAATTTTTTTAACCTAACCTAAAAAAACGACTGCTTCCTCTTTAACTTGTATCAATATTGACATTATGTTTTTACCTCATAGAAATGTCTCCCTTAATGAAATAAGAATAATCAATTATCAATTGTTTTAATAATTTAACAAGTGTTTTTCACTCACAGACTAAGCATGAAGTAAAATTTCGAGTTTAGAAAAGCCTTAAAATTTGGCCTTAAAGCGACCAAACCAAATGTTTTTTTCTAAACTCGAAATTTTACTTCATGCGCCACGCGTATAAGACGCTGATTTTATTTAAAATGATCTTTAACCAATTAACCCGTGAAATAAGTTTAGTATGTCAATTATCAATTGTTTAAATGACAGGGAAAGTGCTGTGATGGACGAATCACTATTATTTGTTTTAATTTTGTTAAATATTATTTGATATGTCAAATTCGTGCTCCGAATAGAACTAACGATTTGTCAATTCTTTTCGTATTATCTTAGTATATTTATCATTAAAATTAATTTAAAATTTCCCTAACTTTTTGCTAAATAGGCCTAACTTTTTCATCACTTTTCCCGATGAATAAAATCCCTTGACTTTCTCGGCTGGTCGTCACCCTGTTACTTCATTCCCAATCGAGGTGTAGAAAATACTCGTTAGACTTAAATTAAAAAATATTGCTTATACGTTTTGTAAAGAATGAGTTTTTGTCGCAAAATGGACATTAAAAAGTTTTACCTACGCCCTATCTAGTAACCGCATCATACCACACTGTCATCTTGACAAGTATGATTGATATTAGGTACACATGCACGTAATAGCTTTGACAAGTACATTACGTGCTGACAGCTGAACAGCTGATTGCTTACCGTACAACCAAATGACATTTTTTTGATGTACAGGGAGCTTTTCATTAAAGTATACGTATTCCAAATTCAGCTTATTTTCTTTAAATCTCTAGTAATTCGCTGTTTTTTTTTAAGAATTCAATTCAAAGCTTTTAACGAGTGTTTTCCACTCACAGACTAAGCATGAAGTAAAATTTCGAGTTTAGAAAAGCCCCGTGAAAATTTGTCGAGGGTCGCGTAGCGACCCGAGACAAATTTTCTGGGCTTTTCTAAACTCGAAATTTTACTTCATGCGCCAAGCGTATAAAACGCTATAATATTGTGAACTCTATGTATATTTGAACCTCACTTGAAATCAGTGTTTTATACGCGTGGCGCATGAAGTAAAATTTCGAGTTTATAAAAGCCCAGAAAATTTGAAATTTTACTTCATGCTTAGTCTGGGAGTGGAAAACACTCGCTTTAAATTGAACTTTTTTAAACAACAGCAATGTCAGAAAATGTATAGCTTTATTCCATGTATATTGGTCAAGTAGTAATTTAGTTTTCATCATTGTCATGGTGCTATTAAAAATTATTACAATAAATAAGTAGTTTCTTCATGCTCATTGTTAATTTTGCAAGGGCGTAGGTAAGGTATTGTACGTTTCTCGAGTGGTATGGCAATTACATACTGGCGGAATACTGCACTCGCCGCTGCGCAGCTCGTGCGCAACATGCCCGCTCATATGTAATATGCTACATACCACTCTCGTTACGTAATATACTATTTTCTATCCGGACAGTAATCCGGCGACGCACGTTATAACATATGATTTGGTTTGCTGGGATCATTATTAGTTCGACTATTATATACTTTATTATACGTTTATGTTGTTAAACAGTTAAAGCTAATTTAAAAATTAAAATTATTCGTCGATTGAAATACAAATTTTACTTCATTTATATCAGCAAATTTTAATTGGTAGATTTTTTAGCATGCATGTAACTATTATAAATTGTTATTTGTTGAATAAAATTTTGTATAAGTATTGCCGGATTTAACTGACGTTGTAGGACGGAGCAATAATAATGTTATTTTAAATGTATTTATCTCTTGTCTGGTTTCACCAACTTCAATTAAATCTTATTCTTGTAAATAAAACACTTTTTACTTTGTTTAACCACTTTATTTACAAGTGTATTTAAGATGTACCACAAAGTGAACGCCTACAACACAAAACAGTAAATCTTACGTTGATTAAATTTATTTGTTGATATAGACATTTTCCATGTCATAAACATCAATGTCATGTGAGTTGATTGATTTTTGACATGTATATACTAATTACTAGATTGGTCTATTTAACTGACGTTGGTGAAACCCGGCATCAGAGTATCAGTCCTTCACATTACTTTCCATTAAAATGGCTGCTATGCCTAAAAAGAATTCTCGTGCTATTCAACTGTTTTTATTATCAAATGTAATATTTCACGAGCTACATCTTTTCGCCCTATTTTTTGCTGCTCCAAATATAGAACAGAAAATGTGTGTGTGTTGTGAAAAAAAGCTTTAATACCGATGAAGCTTTAAAGTGATACTTTCTGACAGCAACATAAATTTGTAATTAACATGCATTATTCTACAGAGATTAAAACCTTGAATTCTGTCAATTCCTGCCATTAGCATCAGTCAGTTCCTCTTGTGTAGTGTAGTGAAGAGAAGACAGCAAGTCAATCAGTGATTTGCATAATAAAATTGGCGCCGATTTGAATATACTGGGTCGCGCTGTCCCACTCATTAATCTGTCGATTGATATACGAGCAGTCCGTATTACACTTGACAGCAAATTGATTGAGTACTCCATATTCCGGTACCAGCATCACTCAATATCATGTATGCATACATGTATGATGGAATATATGTATGTATGCGAATAGCACCAATACATAATACATGTGTACGTATGTGTGTGTTTGCGAACGATCAAACAACATATTAATGGTATGGAACTAATAGTAGCACACAGTGATGTAAGATTAGATTGTGATGGTTATCATACGGTTTGAATGTCGTGAAATAATGTGTACGTGTTTATCTTCTGCAAGCGCCGATACATCAAATAAACTTCACAAACAACGCGCATTAAGCTGTTTACTTTATTAATAGGGGGTGGGAGAATTTATTGCATAATCCTCTGAATATACACACTCCGCCACCCAGAACACACATCCGCACGCATACCAACGTTCCGACACAAACGGGCTAAATAATCATAACGCGCTTTAACTAAATAAGCGAAGAGTATTATCGCAGCCCGCATCAACTGTTCTACTGCGAAAGCTCGGCACGGCACCGTGCTTAATTAACAAACCGGTTTTTAATTAATAAATTACAGTAGATGCACCATGAATTACTATCTTAGCGTTATTATTAAGAAATTAATTAAAATTCATTTTACACAATTACATGATAACATAATGGTATATTTTGTAACAAGTTCATTAAGTCAAAGATGTATAGCGGAATATTTATTTATTTATTTATTTTTCACCCAACAGACATACAGTCAATTTAAAGGGATATAAACTGAAATTACATGATAAATTCAAATTCACAACTATTTGAATTCGAAAAAATAAGCTTACGCTTCTTATAGTTTGCACACTTTAAACATAATACAAGGTGTCCCCGAATGGTCTGTACAACGCTCTACCACATATTCTCTGAAACAAAATAAGACGATTTAACTAAACTTATCTCTATCCAAAAGTGGTTCCTAAGCCATCTACGAGGCCTCAAAGATATTATTTTTTTTCATTATTTTTCAAATATTTTTATTTTGGACTTAGGTAAGAAAACCTAATTTGGCACATTTAATTACATTGATACCATGCACTTTTTGCGATATGTTTCTTTATCCTACGTTTAAGGTAAGTGGTCAAACTAGGACCATCGACTTCTTAAGATACCTAAATATTTTTAGTCAACAGGTCAAATCATAAGGAATATTTTTTTTCTGCAAGATCATTCAATTTTACGTATTTTTTGTCTAGTATAAAATTTTGCTATTTTCTCCACAAAAAAATATTTTTATTTGTCAAAAAAAAGTAATAAAATTATGAACAATATTTTGCTTCTCAAAACAATTAACAAAGTAGAAATAAAGATAGGTACCTAACAATAAACACAAATTTATTAGTTTCACAACAAATGTTCAAACTGATTGCCATTTTCAGCAATACAACAATTTACACGTCGCAAAAAATTAAAATGGACACGTTGTAAAACACCAACATTGTTTTTAACTGTTTGAAACGCATTCTGTATTCGCGCCCATAATTCGTCGTGCGTATTTATGGGCTTACCATAAACAATAGATTTAATAGTTCCCCACAAAAAAAAGTCCATTGGGGTGATATCCGGGGAACGTGGAGGCCAAGGCACTGGTGCGTCATTGCCTCTCCCAATCCATTTACCGGGATAATTTTGGTTTAAAAAAGTACGCACTGGTAAAGTGAAATGAGGTGGAGCCCCATCATGCATAAACCACATATCACGCCTAAGTAAAAGCGGCACATCCTCCAGTAAGACTGGCAATTCCTAAAGATGTTGTAAGTACTGTTCTCCGTTTAAATTTTGTGATAAAATTACTGGTCCTACAATAATATCATTTACTATACCGGCCCAAACATTTATTTTAAATTGCCGTTGGAAATGCATGGTTTTAGTTGCATGTGGATTATCTTCGGAATAAACATGCTCATTTTTAAGATTTGTTATACCTCTTCGGGTAAAACACGCTTCGTCTGTAAACAAAATTGTCTTGGCGAAATTCAAATTGTCAATTTGGTTATTAACAATAAATTGGCAAAACTGAAGTCGCTTATCGTGATCCTGAGGCATTAGCTCTTGAACTTTTTGAATGTGATATGGGTATAGCAGTTGCTCTTTAAACACCTTATGCACAACATTTTTAGATACGCCTAGTTCAGCACCTAAACGCCGGGTACTTTTAGATGGATCTTCATCTATCCGTTCTAAAATTTCTTCTTCAACATCCACAGTTCGTACAGTGCGTCTTCTACCACAATCCCTCGCAGAGTATTCTAAACGGCCAGTTTCTCGAAGTCGCCTTTCTACGGAAGCAAATGTTTGATGGTTTGCTATTCGGCGATTTGGAAATCTTTCACTGTACACTCTTACACATTTGCGGCCATTACCTTCACAAAACCCAAAAACTATAACAATATCAGTTAATTTATTAATTGAGTACATGAATGACGTTGTCACAAAATCACCGATAACTGAATTTCACAGGTGTCTCAATTTCTATTTTTTGTAAATAAAGAATCAGTTTTTTTTTTAGAATTTTATTTCTTTGTTGTTTTGACAAATAAAAATATTTTTTTTGTGGGGAAAATAGGAAAATTTTATAAGAGACAAAAAATACGTAAAATTGAATGATCTTGCAGAAAAAAAGTATTCCTTATGATTTGACCTGTTGAATATAAAGATTTAGGTATCTTAAGAAGTCGATGGTCCTAGTTTGACCACTTACTTTAAACGTAGGATAAAGAAACATATCGCAAAAAGTGTATGGTATCAATGTAATTAAATGTGCCAAATTAGGTTTTCTTACCTAATTCCAAAATAAAAATATTTGCAAAATAATGAAAAAAAATAATATCTTTGAGGCCTCGTAGATGGCTTAGGAACCACTTCTGGATAGAGATAAGTTTAGTTAAATCGTCTTATTTTGTTTCAGAGAATATGTGGTAGAGCGTTGTACAGACCATTCGGGGACACCCTGTATATAAAATTACGAAAATGTTATTCGTGAAAATGCAAACAATATCTTAAATAATAAGACAACTTAAGACGATAAATATCCATTGAAACAACTACTTCCCGTGCAAATACACCTCCGGATATTAAATTATACAATGAAATATGTAAAATCTTATTTAATTTGATTTGTTACAATGTTCTATTAAAGTATATGTAACGTTTAGGTCAAATTTTCTTCAAGTCAACTAACAAATACAAATTTAAAATAAAAGGAGAAATAACAAAAAATTAATTCCGTGCGATCATCTAAAACATGAGTAGGCTTTGAATTTGAAATTAGATTGTCACTACTGACTGTAAACACATAGTTTACCATAACCTAAATTTTATTTTATCATCCAATTAGCATTCTGGGCAACTGCACAAAAAAAAATGCCGCCTACTCTAAATCATAATTTAAATGATCGCACGGTATAAAAAAAAGAGAAATATTCCTACTAATTGTGAAAACTCAATGCACATATTATTTGTTTCTATTACCTGAGCAATAAATTTAGAACTTCTCACTAAATCAGTGTTTTGTACGCTTGGCACATGAAGTAAAATTTTAAGTTGAGAAAAGCCAGAATTCTTGAGGCTATTCTCAACTCGAAATTTTACTTAATGCTTAATCCGGGATTGGAAAACACTCGTTTAAAACAATCGATAACTTTTTCACGTTTTTCCAAGGTTTATCCAAACTCGGCGTTTCTAAGACTTTCGTCAATTTTGAAAATTAAACTAAAATTAATCAGTTTTCGTAAATTTCCAGCTTATCATTTATTAATTTTTTTCTTAGATTTTTGTTAGTATTCATATTCATGAACTTTCATGTTTTAAAAATGCAAAAGCTATTAGTGTTGTTTATTGAGAGAAAATAAAAAATAGAAAAAAATGTAAAAAGCTCTCGATAATTGTGAAAACTTGTTAAATTGCCGACAACATAAAAATTGTCGAAATGTGATGAAATGTCAATAAAATCTTATGAAATGCGGGAATTGTGAAGAAAGTGATAAAATTTTTAAAAGAAAAAAAAAATGTAAAATGCGAGAATTGCGAAATTTGAGAAAAAATTTTAATACAATAAAACACTTTTAACTTTGTTTGTATAACACAATTTATTTTTATGTGACTGCAGTTTCGGCAAATTCAGCTTGCCATTATCAAACATAAAGTGTCTAAAACTGGAAACAATACGGGTATATATACAAAAAGTGATTACATGAAAACGGATTACAAAACGGCTTTAAAAAATCACTTTTTGTATATATACCCGTATTGTTTCCAGTTTTAGACACTTCATGTTTGATAATAGCAAGCTGAATTTGCCGAAACTGCAGTCACATAAAAATAAATTGTGTTATACAAACAAAGTTAAAAGTGTTTTATTGTGTTAAATTAACATGTATAACGAAGTAGAAGCCTCCACAATTCAAAATTTGTTAAAATTTTTAATAATCGTGAAAACTTTTTTTATTACCTGAGCAAGAAATTTTGAACTAAATCAGTGTTTTGTACACTTGGCGCATGAAGTAAAATTTCGAGTTGAGAAAAGCCAGAATTTGGATGCGCGTCCAAATCCAAATTCTTGAGACTTTTCTCAGCTCGAAATTTTGCTTGATGCTTAATCCGGGATTGGAAAACACTTGTTAACGACAATAGATAACTTTTTCAAGTTTCTCCATAATTTATCAAAACTCGACGGTTTTTAAGATTTTCGTCAATTTTTAAAATTAAATTAAAATTACACAGTGTTCGTGAATTTACATCACTATCAGTTTTTAAATACATTTTTAGATTAGTATTCAAATTTATAAATTTCAATGTTTTAAAAATACAAAAGTAATTAGTGTTGTTTATTGAAACAAAATAAAAAATTGGAAACATGTAAAAAACGCTCGATAATTGTGAAAAATCGATCCAAAAAATTGTTAAAATTGCCGACAATGTAAAAATTGTCGAAATGTGATGAAATGTCCAAAAAATCTTATGAAATGCAGAAATTGTGAATAACGTTATGAAATGTTGAAAAGAAAAAAAATATGTAAAATGCGAGAATTGCAAAAAAATAGAAAAATTCTTAATAGTCGTGAAAACTCAATGCGTATATTATTTTTTTTATTACCTAAGCAATAAATTTTAAACTTTACACTAAATTACTGTTTTGTACGCTTGGCGCAATTTTACTTCATGCTTAATCCGGGATTGGAAAACACTCGTTAGAGACAATCGATACTTTTTCAAGTTTTTTCATAGTTTATCAAAACTCGAGGGTTTTTAAGAATTTCGTCAACTTTTGAAATTAAATTTTCCATCATTATAATTTTTTAATTTTTTTTTAAGTGTTTAGGAGTTGAGAAAGGGCAGAATTATTGAGGATTTTCTCAACTGGAAATTTTACTTCATGCTTAATCCGGGGTTGGAAAACAATCGTTAAAAACAATCGATAACATTTACACGTTTTTCCATAGTTTATAGTTTATTGAAACTCGGCGTTTCTAAGACTATCGTTAATTTTAAAAATTAAACTAAAATTAATAAGTTTTCGTAAGTTTTCATAATTTTTTAAAATTTTTCTTAGATTTTTATTTATATTTAAATTAATGTTTTTAAAAATACAAAAGTAATTAGTGTTGTTTATTATAATAAAATTAAAAAATTGTTAAAAACTCTTGATAATTGTGAAAACTCGATCTAAAAAACTGTTAAAATTGCCGACAATGTAAAAAATTGTCAAAATGTGATGAAATGTCAAAAACTCATCTTATGAAATGCAGGAATTGCGAAGAAAGTGATGAAATGTTGAAAAGAAAAAAACCTTGTAAAATGCAAGAATTGCGAAAAAAATTGAAAAATTCTTAATAATCGCGAAAACTCAATTATTTCTATTACCTGAGCAATAAATTTTTAACTCTACACTAAATCAGTGTTTTGTACGCTTGGCGCATGAAGTAAAATTTTGAGTTGAGAAAAGCCTGAATTCGGATTTGGATTTGGATTTGGACGCTGCGCGTCCAAATCCAAATTCTTGAGGCTTTTCTCATCTCGAAATTTTACTTCATGCTTAACCAGGGATTGAAAAACACTCGTTAGAGGCAATCGATAATTTTTTCAAGTTTTTTCATAGTTAATCAAAACTTGACGATTTTTTAGGACCTTCGTCAATTTTGAAAATTAAACTAAAATTAAACAGTTTTCGTTAATTTCTATGATTTTAATTTTTTTTAATTTTGGTTAATATTCTAATTCAAGAATTCACATGTTTTTAATTTTTTTAATTTTCACGGTTTTTGGTTTTTGTTATTACAATAATTTCATTTAATTTTCAAAATTCTGATGCTTTTCTAGATTTCTCTATATTTATATTTTCGCTAATTCTAAAAATTCTAATACTTTTCATGAATTTTTAAGATTTTCTTCAATTTTTGTGAATTAAAAATGTTGACGTTTTTCGTAAATATTCAAGAAAACAAAAACATTATATTTATTTTTTCTAGGTTTTCGTTAATTCTGATGCTTTTCATGAATTTTCAAGATTTTCGTCAATTTTCGTGGATTTTCCAAATTTTCGTTGACTTTAAAAATGTTGACATTTTTAGTAAATATTCAAGAAAACAGTAATAATATTAAATTTAGTAAATTATCAAAAAATACAGTTTCATGAATTTCCAAATTACCCACGTGTCATTTTTAATTATGTCATTAAAAATAGACGATGATTGCAAAGTCAAAATCTTGAAAAATTCCTGAAAGTCGTCAAAATATTAAAATATAAAAATAATATTGGAAATTCACGAAATTAGTCAACACTTTGGAAATTAACGAAACTTTTGAAAATATGCATCGGGCGAAGAGAAACTTTGTATATTATTTTTTAATGTAAATACATACTGCATGTTTTATTATAGTGTTCATAAGATTAAAATAAACTGTTATACACAAACAGGGCTTTTTTCATTTTCGCGAAAATCAGGCTTAAACGTTTTGTGTTATTTGGTCATACATCAAGTTGATTTGAAGTCGGAACCGGAGTCCGAGCTCGAGTTGGCCCTCATTTATATTACACGTCCGCCGGTAAAAGATTACTTGCACTTGTCCACCAAGGACTTTTCAACTTGACTCTGATTAAGTTCAATGTACAGATAAATATAATAAAAAACAGGCATTACATTGATTTATAACTGCTTTACAAAATAACAAAAACATATTATAAAAGTACACTAATCACAATGATAAACTCTTTATACCTTACTTTACTTTTATTTTTATTTGTTAGGCACTACTAAGCACGCATTATCAATAACTAATTAGCATTAATTATTGACAATGAGTGCTTACCACTCGAAATGTACACCCAACGAATAAAAATAAAAGTAAAGTAAGGAATAACAAGTTTTTATTTGTGATTAACTCAATGAACCCTTTCAGCCCTGGAATTTTTCTGGTGCCTAGAAAACGTTTTGTACACTGCATATTATTTATTACTATCTCAGATATACAGAGAGTTTTAAGTATACAGATCTCAATATACCGTAAACGCTGTAAATCTTCAGATATTCGTTGTTTTTACAAATATTTCAAATTAAACTTTCAAACGAGTGTTTCCACTCCCAGATTAAGCATGAAGTAAAATTTCGAGTTTAGAAAAGCCTGAAAATTTGGTTTGGTCGCGTAGCGCGTAGCGCTCTGCGATCAAACCAAATTTTCAGGCTTTTCTAAACTCGAAATTTTACTTCATGCGCCACGCGTACTAAACAGCATACAGTTGTAGTAGAATATTTTGAAATTCACCTAAAATAAGTGTTTTAAACGCGTGGCGCAAGAAGTAAAATTTCGAGTTTAGAAAAGCCTGAAAATTTGGTTTGGTCGCGTAGCGCTACGCGCTACACGACTAAACCAAATTTTCAGGCTTTTCTAAACTCGAAATTTTACTTCATGCTTAATCTGGGAGTAGAAAACACTCGTTTAAACTTCAAATGAATTAACTATTTTTAAAAAACAAACGATTATCGGAAAAGTTACAGCTCATGCATACATGTATGTATATTTAAAAAAACATTCCCAGTATGCTTACCAAATGTTAGTGGTGGCAAATGCCAAAAGGGTTAAACAATTAGTAAATATATACTAATAATCAAATTGTTGTTTATATGAGTTTTTCTTTTTAAACTTTTATAAAATTCTGAATAACAAATATAAATAATATACACTATTATTTTATATTGGATTAACCGATAGAACAGGAAAGCAAATACAGTGTTGAATAAATTAAACAGCACGTAGTTTTATTTAGACTCGTTAACAATTTGATGAAACCGGATTCTCGACGAAATTAAAAGCGAACCAATAACGAAAATTAATAAAAACGAACGATCCATCAAAGCAGCGCGCTGTTCGATATAAGCACAAATGAAAAATGCTTCCTATACATACATACACACACACATCAAGCTCCCGCAGAGAGTTGCAATCAATTCCTGAAATTTGGAATTAATATGGGCCCGGTATTAATTTATAATAAATTGGTCCGAATTACGTGGATAATTAATTACGCACGTTTCATTATTTATTGCCCGAATTTTGGGGGGCTGGAAAACAAAGAAATTATTCGTGCACTAATTACCTGTTTTACCATCAAATTACTGCTTATATTATCGGATAAATTGTGATAGTTATTATTAACAAATACGTTTTAGTTATACATATATATGAGTGTTAGTGTATTTGGAGAATATTATGTTATTTGTATGTATTACTATATTAATTGCAGGGATAATTTTAGAGACTTCATTAATGAACAATACACAGCTATATAATTTCAAATACATATCGTATGTTGATTATTATGTTGGTTAATTAATATGTTATCCGACGGATCCTGCAACTTTGGTAATATTCATGTCTTGCACATGCGCAAATGGCCAGCAACAAAATCTACTTATTGTAATTTGGCATGATTCATTATTAAATAGACGAGTTCAGTTTAATAGTATTTGGAGAAAACATTAACTTTTTGATTTATGACCTCTTGCAAAATAAACAAGATGATTCATTTAAAGGTAAAATTCATCAACACTTAAGTAATACAGAATTTTTTAATAAATATTTTAAATTAAAATAAATTTTCAAGTTTTTGTAATATTAGCTTATACCGTTAAGTTAATAAATTACTTTAATTTGGTTGGCGTTCACTTTGTGGTACATCTTCATAACAATTTAATTAAAACACTTAACTTTGTTTTACCACTTTTATTTTTACTTTTCAGTGACTATAGTTTCGACTACAAGCTAGTCATTATCAAACTTAGTGCCTAAAATTATGTGTACATTGCTTTTATATTACAGTATCAAAGAGAGGGGTATACATTATGTCGGTCTGGTCATTCATGAGGGGAATTTTCGGATTAGCTTTTAATTTGTGAATTTCCAGCGCTTCCAGTAAATCCATTCTTCGGCCTTTATCCGACAAATGGATTACTGAAAGCATGCTGTTTTCAGTGCAGGTATGGTTGTTTTCCAATAAATGTGTTGCAAAGGTGGACCTGTTGGTTTTTAAACGCAATGAATTCATATGCTCATTAATTCTAATTTCAAAATTTCTACCTTTGCAACAAATTTATTGGAAAACAACCATACCTGCACTGAAAACAGCATGCTATCAGTAATCCATTTGTCGGATAAAGGCCTAAGAATGGATTTACTGGAAGCGCTGGAAATTCACAAATTAAAAGCTAATCCGGAAATTCCCCTCATTAATTACCAGACCGATATAATGTATACCCCTCTCTTTGATGCTGCAATATAAAAGCAATGTACACATAATTTTAGGCACTTAGTTTCATAATGACTAGCTTGTAGTCGAAACTATAGTCACTGAAAAGTAAAAATAGAAGTGGTAAAACAAAGTTAAGTGTTTTAATTAAATAAATTACTAACTAAATGCTTATACTGTAGAACTATTATTATTATTTCCCTAATGAATGAAGTATTATATTATCGTGAGTTAATTATGAATTTAAATTGTACACCTCAAATTTCAATTCAATGTCAGATTTTTATTAATATTCAGTGAAATTGAGCAACATTTCAGATAAACTTTGAATTATAGACTCATCTAACACTTGTTAAAATATATTTTTACACTGAATTTAAAACTGGTTTAAAATTAATAAAACACTTGGTTATTGTTTCACTGTTTGTTTTTATTTTTAAGTGTTAAGTATTAAAAAAAAATGGCCGACGGTGGCGACCAGCAGCAAAGTGACTTAACTAAAATTAAAGTGTGTAAATGTGGAAACATTGCAAAATCAGGCTTACTGTGTATTAAATGTGGTACAATTTTTCACAAGAGTTGTGCTACGCGCGCTAAGAAATGCTGTAATCAAGTGCTCGAGGATACACAACAAGATCTAACCTCCAAAGAGTGCAACGATGAAACAACCCTGCTTAAAGCAATCATCTGCGAAATGCGCAAATTTAACATTCACTTAGCTGCAGACAATGAAAGACTTGTAACTATTATTGAAAATAAAAACAGTGAAATTCGTACTCTAAAAGATTCACTTAATAAATACACGACACCAACAGTGAAAAATCCGTCCCCGGACCCAACAAAAGATAACACCATTGACGGAGAGATGATAGATAACATTAGCGGTGACACTGTCGCACTCAGCCGCATTCAATCTGGGAATCAACCTAGTGTGACTAAGAATCGCCAACGGACGCCCAACCTCCCAAACGTGCTAAACAATAACAATGCGCGCTCAGCGAAAGTAAAAAATGTCGCCTCATACGCTAACGCGGCAATTTTAACTTCCAATCAATCTGCTGCTCACTCTCCGATTCTAACTAAAGCCTCGGAAAATGATGCTAAATCGGACTCTAAAAATGGGGAATGGAAAACCAAGACACGCAATAAAAGGAAACAATCCTTCGTTACTGGAAAAGGAAAAGCTGATGATGATCTACTTGCTTCAAAAAAACGTGCATGGATATATGTTGGCAATTGCCGCGAAAGTGTTAATGCTGACACAATAAAAACCTACCTAATTAATAATCATCCTAATATAGATAATATAGAGATTGAAGAATTAACAGTGAAGGGGAAAAATAAAGCTTTCAAACTAAATACAGATTTTGAACATAAAGAAACATTACTGCATGAGGACTCCTGGCCTCCAGGCATAAGAGTGAGAAGATACTCTTTCCCGGTAAGGAATTCAACAAATTTTCAATCACGCGATCCAATAACCAATGCAACATAGAAGATACTATGGACCGACCGAACCACAATGAAGAGGTAACGAATTACTTCACGAAACAAAACGATCTCCACTCGAGCAAAGAGTTGAATGTTTATTTCCTAAATATTCAATCAGTACGGAACAAAATAAACGAACTCGAAGTGTTTCTAATAGAACATCAACATAAATTTCACATAATTTGTTTAAGCGAACATTGGTTGAACGATGAGGAAGTAAAACTACTTCACATCTCGGACTACCAAGTGGCATCTTATTTCGCTCGCAGCACTCGAATTCATGGAGGAGTACTACAATTAACTAAATCCAATATGTTATACACAGCCTTGCATCATTTAAATAATCTATCCTGTGAATTAACTTGCGAAATTGCTGCAACATTCATCTCTGAATTCAATACTCTTTTAATAAATATTTATAGGTCTCCTTCTGGTGCATTTAATGACTTTTTATGTATACTAGGCTCTCTTCTAGACAAAATCAACATAAACAAACCTGTTATAATAGGCGGGGACTTTAATGTAAGGTTTAATTCAAATGATCCTAGAGCCACATCAGTTTGTGACTTATTTAAATCTTACAATCTTAAGCCCAATGTCAATTTTAATACACGGTGTAATAACGTAATAGACAATATATTCTCCAATATTAATCTAACTGCGGAACCCGTAGATGCCGGTCTCTCTGACTATCTTGGTATATTCCTAAAGATCCAGCTCAATACTGCTACCAAAAACAATACTAAGGAAAAAGTGCGGCCTATCACCCAATATGGAAAATTTAAGCTATACAGTTCGTTAGACAATACCAACTGGAATTTCATAACTAATTATAACCATGTTGAAGATCAATTTAACATGTTTATAAGTACTATCGAAACACTGGTCAATGAATCTTTCCCTGAAAAAATATTACCATCCAACCCTCGACATCAAATAAGTTGGTATAACGATAATCTAAGACAAATGCGGGAAACATTGTTTTTAATGAGAGATGCTAGCACTAGAGATCCAACGTTACTACCTTACTATAACTCGTATAAAAGATTTTATAATATGGAACTTAAGCATGCTAGGGTAAGTGCGAATGATAGATTCATCAAAGAATCGAAAAATACGTCTAGTGCTACCTGGTCACTAATGAAATCGGTACAAAAAAATAACACTTGTAGAAAACTCCCGGAAATTGATCCAGATACTTTTAATGTTTTCTTTTCAAATATTATTCATAAGCTCATAAATGATATTAAACCAACTAACGCTTCACCAATATCATTGATGTACAAAATAGACCTAAACATCAAGACTTATTTCAAATTCAAGAACGTCAGTTCAATTATCGTCAGAAATACCATCAGTAAACTGAAAAACACAAAATGCAAGGATATATATGGCATTAATACAACTTTAATCAAAAGTATGACGGATGTTCTAGTCTTACCATTAACTAAATTACTAAACAATTGTATTGACTCATGTGTCTTCCCCAGCTGTTTACAGCATGCGGTAGTAATTCCAGTTTTTAAAAAAGGTGACCGTACTATTTGTAATAATTATAGGCCTATATCTCTACTTCCCGCATTATCCAAGATATTTGAAAAAATTATGTTCGAACAAATGATAGATTTCCTTGGTGAGCACAAAATCATTAATTGTAGTCAGTATGGCTTTCGCAGAGGTCGATCTACTAGGGATGCAATCATTGCACTTGTAGAAGAAATATACAATGACTTCGAAAATAAATCTCACTCAGTAGCTACCTTTTTAGACCTGAGCAAGGCTTTTGATTGCATTTCACATGATGTTCTTCTGCGGAAGCTGTATTATTATAATTTTGATCCCACAAGTTGTAGGTTACTTAACTCTTACTTAGGCTCAAGGCGCCAACAAGTCCTAATTAATAACAACCGATCAAAGGAACTGCAATTATCATTTGGTGTTCCCCAAGGCTCTATTTTAGGACCACTTCTGTTTTTACTATACATCAACGACCTCTCTTATCAACCGGATAACTCATTAGTTATATTATTTGCTGACGATACGACGGTTAAGACCTCAGGAAAATCAGCAAATGATGCAGTATTAATACATGAAGAGTCGGTCAATCAGGTGTCTCGTTGGTTTGACACAAACAGATTATGCCTTAATGTAGACAAGTCCGTTAACATTAATTTGTCACTAACTAACACTGCTAGTATAACTTGTGTAAAATTTCTTGGAGTACACCTAGACAGCAAACTTAGCTTCCAAAAGCATCAAGAAGAAACAGCAAAAAAGCTATGTACAACGACATACCTGCTGCGGCAGGTGAAATGTTGGCTTCCCAGAAGTGCCCTGGTACAAATATATCATGCGTTATTTCAAAGTCATCTTAATTATGCAGTAATCATATGGGGTCATAGTAGCATTACCACCAGGCTTTTTAAGCTACAAAGAAGAGCAATAAGAACTCTAGGTTCTCTTAGCTATCGCGATGACTGTAGGCATATATTCCTACATCTAAAAATATTAACTTTGCCGTGCATCTTTATACTTGAATGCCTAACTTATGTACGTGAACATCTGGCATCTTACAGTCAGCGTAATGAAACACACACCCACAATACTAGATCGGCATCTGAAATTGACATACCGAAGCTTAGGCTAACCAAGTCACGAAGGGGCGTTAATTACTATGGACCTAAATTTTACAATAAATTGCCTGGGGATGTGAAGTCATTAAGTGTACCTGCATTTAGGAGGCGTATGAAGGAATACCTAGAGAGTAAAGCCTTCTACAGTGTAAAAGATTTTCTTAATAGCAGCATATCGGAGATTAAATGTTGAAATGCGTTTTATGATTATTCCCTTCTCTGTACAACTCTGGTTGTGCATTGATGTTTTAATGTGTATGTATTTGTTTATATTTAGAAATTGTTAGATTTAAGGTATATCATTATCATTCCATTTGTATTTGACAAGTGTAAAACTTAATGTTATGGCACAATAAATTATTATTATTATTATTATTATTATTAAAAAAAGTGACTAGTTTCGGTGAAACAACCATTAATATAGTTTGATAATTGTCGTCTGACCGAAACTAGCCAGTTAAAAATAAAAAAAAAAACAGTGAAACGGTAACCAAGTGTTTTTTAAACCAGTTTTAAATTCAGTGTTAACATTTCAGATGCTTCAAAATAGCGCAATTTCGAAGTTTTCAGATTAAATCACAGTTTATTAAGTTTTCAACAATATTAGGTAATTTTGTAAACATTAATATTGAATCAACTTTTTACGATTAAATAAACAATTCATTTTTCTAATAATTACAAATCAAATTGAACGTTAAAAATTACACAAATTTTGATTGTCATTTATATTACAACAAAGTTAATTCAATTTTAAACATTTTATATTAGTTTATATTTAATAATCTTTATTTATAATAAAATAGAAAATAGAGATTTATTAATAATTTCATTTAAATATGCTAATATTTATGCAAGTCGACATTACATCGACTTTACAGACAATCTGTAATGTCGATTTTAATTGATGTATTTCATGGATTCAATAGCTAACGCTAACGCTGCTCCATAGTGGCATTGTTAATGACACAAATGCACAAGTGCATATACAGGTCACTGTTTCGTCCACGAACGAGCCAAACGTTGTTTGTGAAACCAGAAAACAAATATCAAAATTGAACTTGTGTTCAGTATCTGGTGCCAGAATACTGAACACAAATTCAATTTTTATGTATTTCAATGTTTCCAAAATCACACTTGAATTGGAATGAAATGTAATGATATTTATTAAAGTTTGACTGTCTGTGATGTCGTTTTTAATTGATAAATTTGTATTTTTCGAAAATTATAACATCATTTTAATTTCAATGAAATTTAACCCATTATTGATTTTTTTTGCATGATTTTTTGTTTTCGATTATTTTTCTTTAGAAATGTTTAAAAAATATGCGTATATTGATGGAAAAATATTTAAAAGAAAACAATGTAATGGGATACAAAATATTTATTACAAATTTGGATTTTCTTTAAAAATGGCTCCAATATATTCAAGAAATATAAAAAATGAATAATTGTGTGTATGCATTTTTTACGTAAAATTTAAAATTTTAATATTCCAGCAACGATCGATAGGTTTTTAAACTTTTTAGCAAAAATAGATTTGTTGTTAAATAGCAACATAATGTATTTAAGGGTTGACGATATTTAAGTTTGAGTGTCTGTAACTTTGTTTCCAATTAAGAATTTTTTTTTAAATTATAACAAAGTTGAATCATTTGTCAACGATTTCTATTAATTTTAAATAAATATCGATTTTCATTCAATGATTATAATCATTTTTGTAAATTCTCATTTGTAATTTTATTGTTAATCTTTAAATTTTGCTTTTATTCACAATCAAAATTGCATCTACTGATTCCTTAACAAACTTTCTTGATTTTTTTTTAAATCTATTATTTTTTAAGAGTGTCAAAACAAATTAAAAATAACTTGTACTGGTTATACATCATTATAATATCTGTAATTCACTTTTCAATCACTTAATTGTTTCCCACATAAAAACTAAGTTAATTAATTTCTAAACAATTCCTGAAAATGTTATCAAAAATCTAATTTTATTGAAATGTATTTGTTAAGACCAGGGACATTTCTTATACTCGAAATTTTACTTCATGCGCCACGCATATTAAACACTGGCTTAAGGTGAAGTTCACAATATACGTCTTTAGCATACTGCTTTAGTAGCATATTGTAAACTTCAAAATATTCCAGTGTTTTATAGGCGTGGCGCATGAAGTAAAATTTCGAGTTTAGAAAAGCCTGAAAATTTGGTTTGGTCGCGACCAAACCAAATTTTCAGGCTTTTTTAAATTCGAAATTTTACTTCATACTTAATCTGGGAGTGAAAAATACTCGTTTAAAGCTTCAAATTGAACTGTTAAAAATCAACGAATATCTGAACATTTACAGCATATACGCTATAATTGGGATATGTATACTTAAATGACAAACTTTATGTATGCACTATTGATAAATTATTTACTATAAATGGTTAACTATAAATGTTTTGTTATAAATGTGCAAATGGTAAATGAGCCGGGACAATGTATTTTTTTTAAGCCTGAAAATAGTGGCACTCTGCTTTCTCGGCAAATCTAAATTTTCAGAATTTCATAAAAATAATAGATTTTGATTATTTTTTATAAGTTTTATGAATGATTTATTTATCAATCGCAAGTTTTATCGATTTATAAAAATCGACAATTTTGCTTTTTAATTTTGACGATTCCAGTCTTATCCTTGTTTATTTTTGTTCACTTTAATAATTCATGAATGCAATAACGCAACATTTTTTGATAATTAAATTACTAAATAAGTTAATTTGATACATTGAATTATTTGACCTGACTTAAGAATGTGTGAAGAAAAATGTAAATTTTTTGTTATTGAAATATATTGATGATTACTTATTAAAAAAAATATGTTCAGTGTATTTCTAACTTCACAATATTTGTTATATATCTGTGGCGCATGAAGTAAAATTTCGAGTTTAGAAAAGCCTGAAAATTTGATTTACAATATACGTCTTTAGCTTACTGCTTTAGTAGCATATTGTAAACTTCACATTATTTCAGTGGTTTATACGCGTGGCGCATGAAGTAAAATTTCGAGTTTAGAAAAGCCTGAAAATTTGGTTTGGTCGCGTACCGCTACGCGCATCGGAAAATATTCGTTTAATATCACTTAAATTTTAACATACAAACTTGTATAAAATAGTCTATATATTGTTTTCAATAGTAGCACACGAGATATGAGGGTTGAAAGGGACGTTGTGTAGCACGTCGATTCGTATTTACCGCGTGATCGGCTACGCATTTTGATATCGTAATCAACTTTTCTACTAATTAATACGCCGACGGAAATAAAGCTCATCGAGGATCAAATGGAAAACACATCAAAACCGATCAAAGCCTCCGAACAGAACGTAATTGCGCTGCTCTGATCAAGAATTTAAATTGCAATACCCCATGGTATTATACGTGGAAAATTTATTTTCGACAACGCGAACAATGGGATTTGAAAACAATAGGCAACTACAAATATAATACATTTTTTCATGCGGAGTACTAAAATTGTGGGTATTGTTCACTTTAATTTCATAAAAAGATAAAATAAATAAAATAATACAATAGGGAATAATAAAAATAGTGATATTTACTCAAGTGTTTTTTTTTAATCTTAATATGTTCTACAATGAAAAATATAAGAAACTTATTCAATATTGTTTCCTACAAATAGTTTATAAAATACACCGATTTTTTTTCTTTTAAGTGTATAGTATATTAGAGTATGTCGAAAAGGGTGAATTTTCGAGTATCGAAATGTAATAGTAGGGACAAGTTGCGTGTTCGTATGCTGATTTTTGTTGTGATATTATTCACAAAAGCTCAAAGATCGCAAAAAATATTATAAAATATTAAAAAAAAATCGCCGAAATAAAATATCATTTAGTCCAGAAGTTCATGAAAAAATGCTAAAAAATGAACAAAAATTCTACATTTCTAAGGGCGCTCTTATTTGGACGTTTTGAGAGCGAGGTTCTGCTTTTAGCTCTTATACGGAGCGGATTGAACGCGTTTTGTAAGCGGGTGCTAGGCGAGTTCGCCGCCCAGCCGTCGGTGCTGTCTATTATTCAGTTTTATTATGCTGAGTAATAACCATGGACGAAATAGATTTAATTGCATCATATTATTATTTATTTATCCTTTATTGTTTAATTGTAATCGTTTTCCTTTTATTTAACTCGTAACCGGTACACAAATTTCTGTCAAAAATTTCACACACTGTGATAGGTAATAACCCGCATATTGAAAATAAATGCACCTGAAAGTATATATGAGGTCAATGCAATATTTTAAGGAATGGGGATGCTACAGATGTTTAAATATTAGCTAGTGTCTCTCAGACCTCACTGTACCGGTTTCAGGTTAATTAAAAAAAAAATAACCACGGAGTTGTATGTTGGTCCTTCTTGTCTAGTGCATAGATAAGTAGCAATATTCTGTGAAATAGGTGTTTCCCTAGTCTGTTAGCCTCTCCAATTGGCTAACAGACTAGGGAAACTCCAATTTCACAGAATATTGCTACTTATCTATGCACTAGACAAGAAGGACCAACATACAACTTTTTAATTAACCTGAAACCGGTACAGTGAGGTCTGAGAGACACTAGCTAATATTTAAACATCTGTAGCGAGGGAATAGAAAAGCTGCTGGCGGTACAAAATTTACGAGCACAGAGACTCAAAAAAATGATTAATTATATTAATTATTTTGTTCTCATTACACCATTTTAACAAGTGATTGGGGGCGATTTGAAATCGATTTTATACAAAAATTATAAAAACGCGTTGCACCCGCCTATATAAGAACGCGCATAAGAAACCATGTGCTAAAACTGAAACACGCGCTCGTCCCGCTCCGCTCAAACTTAAACAGGCGCAAGTGCTGGCGTTTTCTCCGCCTCGCACCCGTCCGTCTAAGGACTCTCATATAAACCCATGTGTGAAAACGCAAACGCTTGCGGCCCGCTCCCGTTCCGCCTCGCGTTCAAAACGTCCATATAAGAGCACCCTAACTCAATTTGGAAAGAAGTAATATTCATTTAAAAATGCTGCAATTTGCAATTATGAAACATCTTTCGAAATTCAAATGCCTATATCTTCAAAATGGCTTAATACTTAATCCTAATATTAGTTATCTTCCATTTTCTATATAAACGTAAGTGCAGAATATTAAAAAAATTACTTTCCATATTTTTGTATTATTTATTCAAATCTCAGATCTAAAATTGAAGTAAATAATAAAATAAATCCATTTCAGAAAATTACCCCGACTTAATAACATTTCCAACCCTTGTTTGTTTGTTTGGTGTGTATATTTATATTTTTTCTCGCATTCTTCTTCTTTTTTCTCCCGCACGAATTGGATTGAGTGTGGTGTTCGAGTAGGGTCTGATTTATTGCCAGCTATTCCTGAAGGATATATTATCAAGAACACTCTTTTCCACAAGAATTCCTTCGCACTGGTTGCAGTAAGACACCCTTTTAATTTCATCCCAGATGAAAGGGTTAATTAATTCATTTTCGTGAAACGATCGAATGGCCGCTATCAATTTCTTTGCTTGACAATTTAATTATTGGTGATTTTAATTGCTACTAGTTTATAAAAAGAAACCAATTCTGATGTTTTTTACATTTTAAGAATTATATCAATTACGCTTTTAAATATTACCGATACAAATTTAAGTCATATATACGCTAATTAGAAAAAATCGTACTTAAATCTTGGAGGGGTTCACTTCGCCATACATTTTCAATATTGAGATAAAGAAAACAGTTAAAAAATTAAGTGCTTTCTGTATCTTAGTATAAAAAGAATCAGTTTAAATGTATATGTTTTTAAGGTGTACTTTCAATAATTGAATCAATTTAAAAATTAATTCTTTGAAAATATTTTTATTCAAATCCCACAAACGAAATCCTACTTTTAACACTACATTTATTTTTACAGCGCGAAATGATTAAATTAAATTGCACTCGCTTTTTTAATTCTATTCCTTCTCTCTGTATGACAGTGGGACGTTCCGGGAAAGTTGGTCGGTCCTCTTCCTCTCTCCGGAGGGGCATTAATGCCGTTATGTCGTTAGTGTTTCTTTTATCCATTCATCTAAAAGGCAAAGCCCGGCCTGAATTACGCCGGCTCTCCTTTTTATTCTTTAATTTAACCAATTGCTCTTTTTCCACGGACCGTTGCGGTTGCGCCATTTTTTCTCCTCTGTGGCCCGCAACTAATCCCCCTTTCGAACTGCATTCAGCGTATCACCCCCCAGGGGGTGTCTCCTTAACAAACGGACGTCCTAAAGAGAATTGGAAATGTTAATGTTGGGAGTGTTGTAATTGAGGATTTCTCCTTTGACTGTATTTCATTCGGTAGGAAATGAATATTTTTTCATTAATTTGCAGAAATGTATAATCTAATTACTTTCACTTCTTAAATACAATAATATAATATAAATAGTTGAAGTATACATACAGAGATTTTTTTTGTTAAGTATACATATGCACACGCTTTATTTAATTACGATTAAGCGAGTGTTTTCCACTCCCAGGTTAAGCCTGAAGTAAAATTTCGAGTTTAGAAAAGCCTGCAAATTTGGTTTGGTCGCTCCGGCCAAACCAAATTTTCAGGCTTTTCTAAACTCGAAATTTTACATTATGCACCACGCGTCTTTGTAAAACAAATAAGTTGTACATTGCGAAAGAAATCGCATTTGTACAAACAAGTTCAATGATTTTAAGTACAAATTGAAAATAGTATTGAAAAATGTTGATACTAATGTTGCCCTAAATATTTTGGGAAGGGAAAAGTAATATTTAGTTTTTAGTATACTAAGATTATCCAAACACTTATTTTTATTTTTTCTCACTCTTGTTTTTTATATGCTCTCAGTTTTACTGATACTAATTTAGTTACTAGTTAATAGGAAATAAATAAATTGGATATTTCTTCTTTGTCTACAAGCTGATAGCTTCGAGAAGCGAAAATACCAAACAATAATCTTAGGAATGAGCGTTTATTTTATTTTAATAAATATATTTTTCTATGTATATGTATTGAATATTGGGAAAATAAATATTTATTTAAAAAAAAAATTTAGCAATTCTATTCTTTTTTTATATATTGATGCATTTTAAATAAAATCATAAATTCTGTTGGAATTAAAAGAATATTAATATTATTATATGTATAGTTTTAAGTGATGTACAATTTTTTATAGAAAATTTTGTTTTCGTGATTGTATTCTTAAATAAATAAAATAAATAAGCAAGAGCTACTTAAGAGTATTCTTTTTTAAAACTCATTTAATTTCTTTGTTTCAAAAAAACGTTCAAGCATGCTCGACTCGAACTTTAAATGGCATCATAAATCACGTCATTATTTATAGTGAAATTCAAAAGGGCGCTTTAAAGTCAGACTCTCTCTCGCTGCGTGCAAGAGGGCTTAATTAACGCGATCCTTCCGCGGGGCCGTAAAATTGCGAAAAAGTCGGCCCCTTGAATATAAATAAGGACATAATTAGCCGCAATATGTATTAAGCTGTGCCCGGACCTTTAGGGCCGATAAAATAAAGGTTTTACGGGTCCACCCTCACAATGAAAGTTTATTATGCATGTATAAATTTAAGTCATTTCACTTGGCCACGAAATCGAATTACTATAAATGTTAAATTAGGACCAGTAATTA
Organism: Philonthus cognatus; assembly: GCA_932526585.2. NCBI lineage: Eukaryota > Metazoa > Arthropoda > Insecta > Coleoptera > Staphylinidae > Philonthus > Philonthus cognatus. Next base: position 39,205,280 of record OW052243.1, read on the forward strand.
GTGTAATAAATAATTCCGGGAAGTTTATTAGTAGCTAAAATAAAATAAATTAGGTCGCAATAAGATTAGGGTCTTTCTGAATTGAATTAAAATGTCTTAATTTTGTATAGAAATATCAATAATCTTTTTCACAATTAACCTAGAAGCAAAGCGATGTAAGTGACAGTTTTAAAGTTCATGTTATATTAAATCTAGCAAACAAAATAGCAGAGAATTTGTGTGGATTTACAGTAAATATGTTGATGCGATCAGGTATACATAGGGATTTTAAATCAAAACCCTGTATTGGGTAGCAGTACGAACAACTTAATCTCTTTGCTAAATTACAACAAAAAAAAACTGTTCCCCTTGTATGCACTCCATTTTTTCAAAACGGCACTTACACTCCTTTACTTCGAAGTGCCTGAATTCTATATCTTAAAAAAACACGGGTGTAACTCCAAGTTTTATTTAATTATGGTAAATGTAATTAAAACTCTTCGTTTGTTTTACTAATTTGATAATAGTTAATTAAACCTAGTTTTATTAATTAAGTTTACTACAATTAGTTTAAAATCTTTCATTGTGGGTTAAGAGAGAAACTAATTAAATACATCCAATTTCTTGGATAAAAATATATAAATTAATTTCAACAAATATTTCAAATTAAAAAAGCTTACAAAGAAACAATAGACAGTATCTTCTCTTCGTCTCTTCATCCAGGAATTGAATTTAACGGACTATAAAAGAATTTTCCCAACGCTACCCTCAAAGGACCCCAAACTAATCCACACGCAATCAGTTGCCCTTTGGACTAGTTACAGTAATTAAGTACGTTTAGTCCAGGTAATTTCTCTAATTGGGAGTAATCGTATTGTAGTTGGTATTCATAGCAAAATCAGTTACTAACTTGATTATTACGAATATTAAAGTTAATCATATTTATCTACAATATTGTATACAGGGTATCAACGATGATTAACCCTTTCAGCCCTGACGGTGGCATTTGAAACCATTAAAATTTGGTAAACATACTGGGAATGTTTCTTTTAAATATAGATACATGTATGCATGAGCTGTAACTTTTCTGAAAATCGTTTGTTTTTTAAAATAGTTTAATTTGAAGTCTTAAACGAGTGTTTTCCACTACCAAATTTCCCAAATTTCGAGTTTAGAAAAGCCTGAAAATGTTCAGGCTTTTCTAAACCCGAAATTTTACTTCATGCGCCGCGCGTATAAAACACTGATTTTAGGTGAAGTTCAAAATATTCTACTACAGCAGTCTGCTAAAAACGTGTATTCTGAACATCGTATTACATCAGTGTTTAGTACACTTGGCGCATGAAGTAAAATTTCGAGTTTAGAAAAGCCTGAAAATTTGGTTTTGTCGCTCCGCTTCGCGGAGCGACCAAACAACTTTTCAAGCTTTTCTAAACTCCAAATTTTACTTTTTGCTTAATCTGGGAGTGGAAAACACTCGCTTGAAAGTTCAATTTGAAATATTTGTAGTAACAACGAATATCTGAGGATTTACAACGTACGCAGTATATTGAGATATGTATACTTAAAAGAATAACTGTCTATATATTTGAGATAGTAATAAATAATATGCAGTGTACAATACATTTTTTTGGGCACCAGTAAAATTCCAGGACTGAAAGGGTTAAACAAATACAATTTAATCATTACATGTGTAACGACTAATTTTTGTTAATTTTGACAATCCTACATAGGTTAACAAAATCAAAAGAATTATCTAAATACAATAACAGTAGGAATACGTGACATCTCCCCGACCCCCTCCCCTATATATCATATATGTATTTCATAAATTTAAATTATGCATTTAAAAATTATTTTTTTCATCATTTAATCAACCCGAGTTTTCAATAAAATTTAAACTCGAGTAAGTAATCTTAGTATATATTTCGAACTTTGCATTAAATCAGTGTTTTTATTATAGAATAATATATTTACAATTGGTTTAATATTGATCTTGTAACAATTATAAACAATTACCCAATTACCTTGTATGAAACTATTGGCAATTATTCTTGCTGTATGTGTTAATTAAACGTCAGGTAATTAGTGGCTGGAGCGATGAAGTAAACTTGTTCGAACAGGCTCGTTAGCCTGGCGATTGGAGAAAGTTGACTTTGATTAAGAGAACGAATGCAACTTGGAGATCGATACCGTTGCTTTGATCGAGAGGGGGTGTGGGGTTGGCCGAGCTGAGGGGTTTTTGGGAATAAATAGATGAAAGAGATCCTTTTAATTATTTGTTTCTGTGTAAAGTTTCAATGATTTTAAATTAATCTCTGGGGTATGAAAACACTAAATAAATCAAACGATACAGAAACTTTAAACTTTGGCGGAAAAATAGGGTGTTCCAACCAAGTCCAACACTTTACAGGGGCGTAGTCAGCAGTTGGCAGTGGCATAGCGTAGGTTTCTGCCGCCCTCTTATTTAAATCCAAAAGGGTCTATCTAAAATTTACAGAAATTCCAAAGAACTTTTCGATTTATAGTTTACATACATCAACTAATTACAACATCCACTTAAAGAAAATCAATGAATGTGGCAAGTTATTTGAGTCAATATGAATTGGATGACTGTTGATCGAGCAATGAATAACACTTTCTATTAATTTTCAAAGCAATACTCGCGGACGGACTTCCCCAAAGGGACTTACCCGCACCGTATCCTAATTTGCAGGTATTATTAGACAGTCAGCGCCGTAGTAAGGAAAAAAGTTGCGTATTACAGTGCTTACTAATAATGTGCTTTCATATTTCAAATATCTTCAATTGTTTTACTGTAATTTATGAAAAACTTAAATTTTCTATATTTAAAAATTGCCTATATCTTCGTTATTTTTGATCTTATTCCAAATTAGTGAAAACATCCTAAGAGCAAGTTTTCACGACTCGACATTTGGAGTAAGTTATAAAACTGCAAAGCGATTCGTTTATGGTTTTCCAAACACAACTTTGTTTTTATTTATGAGAACATGTAAAGATATTCATATCATTGAACACCATTTCTTACGCTGATTTCAATGATGTGCCACATGTTGACTTTCAAAAATTGTATTGTTTTTATGGTATGTTGTCATGGAAACAATCGCCGAAAACCACAAAAACAATTTATTATACAGAGAGTTTTATGTAACACCGAACATGCTAAAATGTACTCAATGTTAATTTTCCTATGTTCGATGTGTACTGGGACGCATCACACCATTGAGTGCGATGTGATTGGCTACGATTTCTAATAGTAATATAGTCAACCCAATTTACACTCTTCCTGTCAAAAATTAATTAAATCTGTCAATTGTTATGTCAAGTGCAACATGTTGTAATATGGATATTTTAATTCAACGGAATGCATATCAACTTCTGTTATATTTTTAATCAGTAAAATACTTAAAGAAGGCATAAAGAGTAATTTAAAAGAACCAAATAAATAATTCTACTATTCACCTTTTATTAAATACTTAGCCAATAAGTTAAAGAATATAGTTTATTAGAAACAAGTAATATTTATAATAAATTTTCAAAATGACCTCCTTCGCGCTCTAAGTAATATGCTAGACGATGATAAAATGATTCTACAGCATTTCTTAAAAAAAATTGGATTCATTTCTTCACATACTAACCGTACTTGAGTCTGAAGTTCTTCCACATTTTTAATTGGAACATCACTATAAATCTTTGTTTTCATATACCCCCACAGAAGAAAATCATTTGGAGAAAGGTCGGGCGAATGTGCAGGCCAAGATATGGGACCATATCTTCCTATCCACCGACGAGGAAAATGCTGGTTCAAAAACCGCGTTACCTCATTCGTAGAGTGTGGAGGAGCTCTGTCCATTTGAAAAAATGAGTTATTAATATTTAAATTCTGTATGCCTGGTATAATATCACTTTGAAGAGGTGTTAAAAATTTACTAGAATTTAGATTTCCGTTAATAAAAAATGGGCCAATCAAGTGCGTGTCAATAATTCCAATCCATACATTAATTCTCTTGTTGTACTGAGTATGAGTTAAATTTTGAAGGTAGGTATTACTTGTAGACCATACTTAAAAGAAAAGGAATAATGGGTCTAGAAAGGATACAATTAAATAGGAAGAACTGACCTGTAATTTTGAGAATTTACTGATCCATCCAGACAAAAAGATGCTTCGTCAGTACTATTTTCCGCAAAATGTCGTTATTTTCATTTACCATATTAAATAAAATTTCACAAAAATTTGATCGCTTAATTTTGTCATCTTCATACGGCAACTGGTGATTTTGAAATTTGTAGGACCTAAACTTAAATTCTCGTAGAACTCTATGTAGGAGGATTTTAAAATATGAAGTGATTTTGCAATAGTATTTAAAGATACTATTGGACATTCTTCAACATAACACAAAATGTTTAATTTCATCTCTTCTGATAAATTTGACGGTCTTCTTACTCTTCATTTGTGAAATTTATCTAAACAGCCGGTTCTATTAAATTGTTTTATAAGGTCCGAAATGGTTGAAATGGATGGGATTGGGCGATCAGAAAATTTAACAGAAAATAAATCTCGGAAATTTCTAAAACTGTTTCCTCCATGATACAAGTTCACCAGAAAAATCTTCTCCTCCTTTGTATACATTGTATAACTATCCGTTCTTCTTCTGAGTCTGTTTTAAATGCCAGAACAACAAATATCACTTGCTTGAGATAACTGACAGATTTAATTTATTTTTGAAGGGAAGAGTGTACATTGGGTTGACTATATTACAATTAAAAATCATAGCCAATCACATCGCACTCAATGCTTTGAAGCGTGCTAGTATACATCGAACATAGGAAAATTACCATTGAGTAGATTCTAGCATGTTCGGTGTTACATAAAACTCTCTGTATATTTATTATATATTTAAATATCACCAATCAATAATAGTCTTCCTGTTATAGAACATTTCAACTGTTGCATAACAACTTGGTATTGTTTGGTTGCCATTGCAACTTAAACAACAACAATAATTAAACAAAAGCTTACATGTGGCATATCTATTAATCCATTGCCATTCGATCTATCATAAAAAGTGCCCTAAGAATGTTTTTACTGAATTTAAAAAAACAAATAAATAGGGAGGTTTTGGACGATTTTTAAAAATCCAAAATTTTATTTTTATTCGAAGTACATCGAAACAATTGAAGATATTTTAAATATGAAAGCAGATTATTAATAAGCACTAAAATACGCAACTTTGCTACACGACCAAACCAAATTTTCAGGCTTTTCTAAACTCGAAATTTTACTTCATGCTTAATCGAGATGTAAAAAAATTCGTAGAAACTTCAAAATTGAACTTTAACATACAGGACGTATGGAAAATCCAAATTTTGTATTTATTGATAACTCGAAATTTTACCTCATACGCCACGCGTATAAAACACTAAAATATTTTGAAGTTTAAGATATCTGCTTATGTTTGATTTCGCGTTAAAACATTTAACAAATATTTGTTTCGTCCAACTAAATCGCGCGCTTAAAAATTGTAATGCCTAGAGCAATTTACTTTGGGATATGTAGGTATATTAAAAGAATTTGACGAATAAAGCACTCATAACGTTTCTTCACACTTTTATTTGAATTACCAAATGTACATTTCGGACACAATTCAAATAAAAGTGTAAAGAAAGGTTATTAGTGCTTTATTCGTCAATTTAATTTGATCTTCACGTAACTCACAATCAATCTATTTACTTAAATGAAAATATCCCTGTATACAGATGTATATAAAACATATATAATTTAATATTAACATGATCATTACGAAAGCAATCCGCCGGAAACCAGGAGCTAAATGTTTAATTAACCGCAGTTAAGTTTCTCCGAGTGCAGTTGAGTTATAGTTACACGTATCCAGTACACCGTTTAGGTGGTAACACTGAAAATAAATTAATGGAATCAGCGTGAATTCCATTTATTTCCAAGTTCGTCCTATTCACAGTATTACAATCTAAAACTAATTAAAACCAAATATTTAATTTAATTCGAAATTCACGGCTCCCTCTATCTATTCAATGATAAAGTAATCTGTAAAATGGTGAACATGAGGGGATATTTTCCAATAATAACACTAAGAGATGTTTACTCATTGACGTCTATCGCTTGACTTATATAATTCTTACAAACTACCTACTACTACAACTAAATCTAAGACACCCCGGGTGGGGGGTTTATAGCCCGAGTGGACCCAATGCCCGTTAAGGGTGGGCGTGAGCTCCAAAATAATCCATTAAAATAAAATTTAATTAATTACAAACGGGATTCAAAGAATTTAGATTTAGAATTAATGTTTATAAGTAGGTTTTACTGAAATGTTACAACAAAGAGCACATTGTAATTAAAAGGTATTTCCTATGTTTAGGATACGGTGCTTCAAAGTACCTACGTTTTAATTATAATTACCAAAGATTATTTGAAAATTAGACCTGGTGTGTTTAAATGCTAAGATATTTCAGAACGTAATGTCTGTGAAAGAATTATCTCCATGAATTATTAAAGAGAGAGATAATGCTTAACTTTACAAGTATTGTAATACAACGAAGTTTTGGAATTTCATTCTATTTTATATTATTCTCAATAAATTCAACAAATGTACAAAATACAGGAATGTATTTTAACGTTATTTATATCAGTTTCGTGATATTCATCATTTAACTACATATCTGACGTTCCAATAAATAATGCATATTTCATATGTATTTCGTGAAAATGGCTACTTTGATTAATAATTTTGTCATTGCTACTTATTTAATGGTGTTATTAATAATCGTTTCGGAAATGTAGTGTTATTCCAATTTATAAAATTATCCAATCGGGATTAGGACAACATTTACAACAATGCACAGAATAGATTTGTTTGTGCTAATTCTAGTGCACCGTGTGCAGAAGGTACAATCCCAATTCGGGATATTCCCTAAAGGTTCTTTAGCTGGGATTAAACCGATCAACCGGAAACGACCAGTTTGATGGATGTAGACCGATTCGATGTCCAACAATGTCCATGTTAAATGCTTAACTTAATTAGATTTCCGTATTTTTCAGACATAGCAATTTTATGTATTTTATTCAGTCCTGAAAAAGAAAATTAAAACAATTTTTTTTAGAGAAAATGACATCAAGCCGAAACTAGTTGAAAATTATATAATTTATTAGTAAAACCAACTAGTGAATTTCAATTATAAACCTGTATATTAGTAGAAATGTTTTACCAAGTGATCAATGATAAACATGTTAATGATATTTCAGAGATTGTTCAAAAGACATAAAAAATGAATACTGCAATCAACATCTTTATTTTTTCATGCGACGAAAAATTATTTGTTAAATAACCAAAAACTTCTTAGATGGATAACGTGTGGTTATACTTAGAAGAACATTTTTTTTTCTTGAGTGCATGTGTTGGACACTGGGTTTTGTTTCGACGTTTTTGACCGTTTTTAAACTTTTTTTAATGGAACTGTCTGCGTTTGTGTGTGACAATGAAGAATCCAATATATATTTTTGTCTAAAACTTACCGTTTAATCACAATTCGTGTTTTAGGTTAATGTTTCTATGAGATGTCTTTCTTGCCTTTTCTTGCAATTTTATGCCACATTTCCAGTGTAAACTGAACACACAGTATAACTTCCTTATAAATTGCTACATATCTGCACCAATTTTGATCTTTTACTTATATTTTAACGTGAATACACTACACAAATTTAATGTTAACATCGTTAACATATAAACGGTGACATTTGAGGTTTGTTTATCCAAAATTCAATTGTCACCGCTGGTATCGCCGTGATTACGTGTGTGAAAACTAGATGGCGCTAGTACATAATCAAACGCTTTTATTAATAAAATTATATAACAACTAATAATAATATTTTCCAATTATTTGATATAAAATAAAGGAATTACACTACATTTAAATGAATTCAGTAATTTATTCATAAGTGAAATCAGGCGGCCGATAAAGTAAATAGCGACCTTATCGATCGGGGGAAGTCATTTGTTTTAAGATGTTTGTTGTAAAACAATTTTCATTGTATTGTGGTTTGTAATTGCTGTACATACTTTGTAATTTCTGTACATAATTTTACTGTAGTAAGTTTGTTATTTTTAACGGTAAGTGATTGATTTGAAATATTATTAACAGCAGTAACAGTTATACATCCTAACTCGGGCCCCCAATACAGAAACTCTGGCAGGCCGCATGATACCGTATTTGATACCTGATCTTAAGCCCCATAGTACACTTTGGCAATTCATTGCACTTCTAGGTTAGGTTAGGTTAGCAGAAGGATTTGCATAGCATTAAATGCATAAGTCTCATTGCTCACGTTGGTGATTCTATACACTTCTAGGTTAGTAGAAAGGTTCATGATATAATAAATTGTTTGAGTCTCTTTCTAAACATTAGCGACTCCATATATATCTAGGTTAGGTTAGTATAAAGGTTTATAATAGAATTAATTGTCTACGTTGCACGTTTGCACACTTTAGCAATTCCACATACTATTTTCAGGTTATGTTAGCAGAAAGGTTTATGATATAATTAAACGTGTCTTATTGCACACATTACACCTAATGGGTGTTTTAAGTACAGATAACTCAATTTCGACAAAAAAATCGACTTAACTGGTTTTTGCGGTAAGCCACAGATTTACACATTTATCATAGTTGAATGAACAATATTTGGGAGCAGCTACTCATTTAGAAACATATTATAAATGCTGTAGAAAGTGATCATTTAAAGATAATTTCAATAGGCGTCCAAAAAAACTCTACTTCAAGAATTGTATTAAATTTTAACCACGTCACCAGTTAAGGGTTGTCTCTTTAAAGTTGAGAATAAAGTGGTTAACTTAGTAGCAAGGTTTGCATTTGTATAATTTGCTTATGTCTCTTTACGCACATTGCCCATTTCATTTACTTCTAAATTAGGTTATGTTGGCATAAAAGTTTGTAACGTTATAAAACTCGAAAAAAGTGAACACTGAAACTGTTATCCGAACACAACTAGGACAAATGTGCAGCAACAATGCAGTAATCCGAAAACACTATAAGATAATAAATTAATAATGAACTATTATAAATGACATTTCTGTCAAATGGCATTTTATTTGTTCCACCGCGATGTTGTGCAAATTTACATATATTTTACTGCATTTATATCAAAATTGTGTATTCATATATACATTAAATATAATATACTTATTATAACTAATAAACTATAAAATCATAGCGCATGTACATAAAGTACATACATTGATGAAACAAACCAAATAAATCATACAATAGCGCCACCTGTTCTTTTTTCATGAAATTATATCAATCTAAGGCAATAGTCGGTATTACACATATTTTATATAAATAGTTGTCAACAATCGTCACTTTTATAGTATAAAATAAAATCAGTGTATTCGCTTAAAAAATAATACAAAGTAATAAATTACAAATAATACTTTAGAACTTGTGTCTAAGTTGTAATGTGGGACTATTTTATTCAGGAAATGTGTATAAAATCGCACATATTAGCGATAAATAGTTTATCAAAATCGACAACTTTTAAAATTAATTTCGCTTAAACGGTAAGCTTTCTAAAAAATCGGACTTTGGATTCGTTATTTTCTCATCAAAATACATATGTTTAAAAATAAAAAGTTCAAAAATTGTACTGTCCAGCACATGCACCTTGACCAGTGTTACATATCTATAAATAATAATAAAATATTTCCAGAAGAAAGGGTTTTTCTATTGCATTTCAAATGAGATTCACTATAGCCCAAATATATTTTACCTTGTCAAATATATGCCAAAAGATTTCCCGATTTACGAAATGAGTTGAACTTATATTAATAGCTGGACTGAGAATACAAGAAATTATAAAAAAATCATAAACATTTGTAAACGTCCCTTTTATGTTTGAGAGTTACGTTATTCTTTCTGTAAAATGTTGAGGATAGTAGTTTCGCCGAAACCACAGGTTCCGGATGAAAAAACGACGGTAATAACAATATTTCTAGGCGACATTTGAATACCCGTGGGTGGAATGAAGGGTTGAGGGCGACCCGAGTCCCCGCCGACGGCGATATCGAAAACCCGCACGACCGCATTTCTTCGGAAATGCGAATTTTCACATTCGACCCGCGTCAACTTGATAACTTTGAGTTTATTTTCTAAATACTTTTTATATAATAAATATAGTGCATAATTTTATTAATGTATATTATTATAAACTAACCGTATATTACATAGTCTTCCCGATTAATAGCTCTTTCAACTATGAAACATTTGAACTTATATTCACTTTGCAACGCGACCAATCTAAATTTTTAGACTTTTCTAAACTCGAAATATTTAGGGCAGATGTTTAAGTTCGTTTGTGTAAAGATAAACACTTTGATGCACGTTCAGGCGCGTAGACAGAAATTATTTTCGGGGGGGCTTATGACTTCTTACTAGGGATGTTCCGATCTTAAAAAATGTATCGATTTTGAGAATCGATTATATCTTATAGTAAAGTATCGATACGGCAAAATATCATATTGAAAAATATCGATAGTTTTCGACATCATTGTGTAAATTTTCGAGTATTCGTTGTTTTTGATAAGCGTCTATTTCGAAACTTGTAATGAGTGTTTTTTGATTAAGTGTAAAGTAAAATTTAAAGTTTAAAAATTTTCAGGCTTATCCCAACTCAAAATTTTACTTCATACTTAATCTGGGATTAAAAACACTTGATTTAGAATATCAATCATTTTTTCAAGATTTCAAAACATGGCAGTTTTCGTGAATTTTCTTAATTTTTGTTGATGTTAAAAGTTTGCATGAATTTCCACGCTTTTCATTTATTTTCAAGTTTTTGACGAGTTTTCATGAATTTTTGATCTCCTCTAATTTCCTCAATCTCACTTTAATTTTCAAAATTTTGTCCTGTTTGCCTAAAATTTTTAGATTTTCGGTAATTTTAAAAATGATACTTTTAATGAATTTTCAAGCTTTTCTGCAATTTTTGTGATTATCCTAAATTTTCGGTAAACTTAAAATTGTTGATGCTTCTCATGAAATTTCACGCGTTTTCAAATTCTTGGCGTTTTTTCGTAAATTTTCAAGGTTTTAGTCAATTTATAAAAAAAACAGTTTTTCTTTCCGAAATTCCCGTTCTTCTTGAAAAGTCTGACTTTTTTGTACATTTCCTAGATTTTCGTTAATTTTAAATATTCTAACACTTTTTATGACTTTTTGGTAATTATTTAAACTCCGGCAGTTTTCGTTAATTTCCAGAATGTTCTTGACAATTTTCATGAAATTTAAAGATTTTTAAAATGCTGACGATTTTCGTAAATTATTTGGATTTTAGTTAATATTAAAAAGTTGATAATTTTCAAGAATTTTCAAAATATTTAAAAATGCCTAGGATTTTTAAAGTTACCAAAAATTTACGAAGATTGCTAAAAGTTGCAAAGTTCTCAGCAATTTTCGTAAATTACTTAAATATTCGTTAATTTAAAAATGTCGCAGCTTTTCATAAAATTCCAATGTTTTCCTACATTTTAAAGATTTTTATCAATTTTAAAAATACCGATACTTTTCATACATTTTTAAAAAATATTGGCAGTTTGCATGAATTTTCAAAATTTTAACAATTCGTAAATATTTCTTATTTTTTAATATTTTTAATCCATAAGTAGTTTGTAAAATTTGCATTAAAAAAGAATCAACACAATTCACAAAAAATCGGAAATATTGGATTTTAAGATAAGCTTTAGTAACATCCATAAGTATTAAATCTTGTTTTATCTATTTAATTTGAAACTTTCAATGAGTGTTTCCGCTCCCAGATTAAGCATGAAGTAAAATTTTGAGTTTAGAAAAGCCTGAAAACTTGGAATTGACGGGGCGCGCGAGCGAAGCGAGTCGCGCCCCGGAAATCCAAATTTTCAGGCTCTTCTAAACTCGAAATTTTACTTCATACGCCACGGGGGTTATAACATACTATATAAAATTACGAAATATTCGTGTAAAATGCAAACAATACGTCGTAATTAATAAGAAAAAAAACGTATTGTTTAATTTTACAAGTATTACGTTATTTTATATAAAAATAAAACCATGTTATTGATTGTTTTTGAACAACTTTAGAAATTTATGTAACAAAACACTAAGTCAAATCCCCCCCTCCCATCGTAAATAGCAATCTACACCACGGGTCTGTATACAATAATGACACTGGTATGATATTTGTTTAATGTTCCCGTAACGTAAAAATATAGAGTTGATTTTCTTTGCTTTTAACATTTTACTCAAACTAATTTTCTATTATCGAAAACAAATTTTGTTAAAACGTCCTGAAGCAAAATCCAGGGAAATTCCCCCCGACGTCATCAAGTTGTAAATCCCATAAAACAGGATCGGGCTTAACGGTCTCTAGAATCCGCACCATAAAGCTAATCAGTTTAATAAACTGGGCCGAAACTAGTCGAGTGTACACAAAGAGCAAGGGTAAGGGCTCGCCCTTACCCTTTATTATCCTAATGTAACTACTATTCGTTATACAATCTGTAATATTCGCGTAAATCAAAAGATATTAAAAATTTATTAAAAGAAAAAAAAATGTGAAGGAAAGCGGAGAGAGAGCCGATAAGCGGTCCACGTTAAATGAGAAAAGGGAAAAGAGGGATCCGAGGTTCAATTAGGGAATATCTCGATGCTTTCGATCATTTCGATATGCGAAGGGTTTGTTTTATCGTTTTAATTTTATGGGATTCTCATTAAATTGATAAGGAATAAAACTGAAGGGAAAATATTGAACTTATTTCAAATGATTTACTACATTACTTTTTATAATTAAACAGTTTTGAATAGTATTTAATTAGCATTTTACAAGATTTTGACTTTGGTGGCATTTAACTACCTTAAGACACAAAAACGTACAGTAGATATGATTTAGAAAGTTTAAAATTAATATATATTTTGATAAGAATTATAATAATTATGTTTACTTCTTAAATCTTGGAGGCGTTCACTTCGTGGTACATTTTCAATTAATACAAAGAAAACATATATATTATATCAATAATGTTTAATGATACTTTACATAGTTGACACACGTAACCTTGCGATCATTTAAATTATGATTTAGAGTAGGTGGCATTTTTTTTGTGCGGTTGCTCAGAATGCTAATTGAATGATGGAATAAATTTGAGGTTAAGGTGAACTATGTGTCAGTAGTCAGTAGTGCCAATCTAATTAAAAATGTAAATCATGTTTTAAATGATCGCACGGTATATGCGTTGTATTGGATTAATCTAAAATAATTTCACAAAAAAAATATTATTTTTAATTTTCAGATAAAAACCTATATGAAAATACGTATGTCGAATTTTACAATCTTTCATATTAAAAGATTGAATATCTAAACTATAAATCCTAAATATTTCAACAACAAACACTGGATTAGAAAAAGTGAAAAAAAGGCATTTCCAAGCACGAATTATGTTCGCACTTAATTATTTTTGTTGTATAATTTATCAACACGAGATTAAACATAAGCAAAATGCGTATAATACATTGAAATATCGTCAAGTTTAAAAGATACTTCCTTAAGCATATTTTGAAACGTTACTTGAAATCATTGTTTTATACGCGTGGCGCATGAAGTATAATTTCGAGTTTAGAAAAGCCTGAAAATGTGGTTTGGTCGCTCCGCGCTTTGCGCTACGCGACCAAACCAAACTTTCAGGCTTTTTTAAACTCGAAATTTTACTTCATGCTTAATCTAGGAGTAGAGACACTCGTTAGATGCTTTAAATTGAACGATTTTTAAAAACTACGATTGTATTACAATTTGCAAATAGGTATATGTATACTAAAAAGAAAAATATCCAGTATATTACTCCTATAAAAATTGATACGAAATCATCAAAAATTTAGCAGGATTTCTGTTATTAATATTTAGATATCTAGTTACTTTTTAAATATTTATGATAATTAGGATTTTTGACCTTTTTTTATAATTGTGTCAATTATTTCAATTACACTTAGCAGCAAAAAAATTGTTTATGATTTTTTTTTCTTCTGAAATAAAGCAGGCTGTGACAATAATTATTGCCGATATATTTTCTTTGTTGAACTTTCAACATTTTGTTCAGTACATATTTTTTTAATAAATCTCGAACGATAAGTATTTACATTTTTGTACAATCGCTATGGAAACTAGTAATTTACACAAATGTCCTTCTTTTTGTACTAATAACTATAAAAATATGGTGTCTTATTCGGGGTGTGTTAGAAAAATATTATTTTCAATTACTAAGAAAGTGGAAAAAATACTTCAATATTATCAAATATATGGTGAATCCGCCGGGAATGAAAGACAAAATCTTGGTATGTTTACCAAATTAAAGTGGTGGCAAATGCCACTGTCAGGGCCGAAAGGTTATTGGTTTTTCTTTTGACCTTGCCACCACTAAAATTTGGTAAATATATTAGGAATTTTTCTTTTAAATATACATACATGTATGCATGAGCTGTAACTTTTCCGATAATCGTTTGTTTTTTAGAATAGTTTAATTTGAAGTCATAAACGACTGTTTTCCACTCCTAGATTAAGCATAAAGTAAAATTTTGAGTTTAGAAATGCATAAAAATTTGGTTTGGTCTCGTAGCGCTACGCGACAAACCAAATTTTCAGGCTTTTCTAAACTCGAAATTTTACTTCATGCTTAATCTGGGAGTGAAAAACACTCTTTTGAAAGTTTAATTTGAAATATTTGTGAAAACAACGAAAATCTGAAGATTTACAGCGTATGCAGTAAATTTAGATATGTATACTTAAAAGAAAATATCTCTGTATATCTGAGATAGTCATAAATAACATGCAGTGTAGAAAAAAATTTTTGGGCACCAGAAAAATTCCAGGCCTAAAGATGTATTTGTGTGTTTTTGAACTTCACCTTAAATCAGTGTCTTGTACGCGTGGCGCATGAAGTAAAATTTCGAGTTTAGAAAAGCCCCGCGAAAATTTGTCTCGGGTCGCTGCGCGACCCTCGACAAATTTTCTACGCGGGGCTTTTCTAAACTCGAAATTTTACTTCATGCTTAGTCTGGGAGTGGAAACGCTCGCTCGAAACTTCAAACTGATTGCTTTAGTAAGAACATTAAATGACTAGAAATGTCTTTAATGATAATAATCTAGTTAAATTTGATTTACATCAATATGCCGTTCTTCTAAATTGCATGTTTTTAATAAACATGCTGAATAATTTAAATTAGTTGTTGATAATTCGAAAATTTAACTTAAAAATACTTGATTTTCTTATTATGCGTTTTTGAAACTGAGAACACACATTATTTTAGTGAAATTGTCCAGGGTGCCACTGACATCTATAAAATTTCATTATTCCACCTCTTTTCCTTTAACTCAAAATGAAAAGCAGATAGCGATTCAGATATCCGAAACGGCGCTTTTAAAATTTCATCGCTGAAATAAACTTAAACTCGAATCAATTGATCGAATCACCGTGTTTACTTAATCAGCGCCGAAGAGGGAGGAGAGACAGATCGATTGAAAAAGTTAAACAGACAGATGGGCCCAATAGAAATTTGAGATAAGTCCCAACACACATTCAGAGCTGCGCTTGTTTGTACAGGTCCGGATTTATATGCATTGTTCCCCCCGAATCGGCGGCATCAATCTTCCGAAAAAATAACAATGTCTTCGGCTCTCGGTCCACGGTAAATCCTGTTAGGTACATCCGATTGCGCTATTTATCTTGTTTGGCTTAACGGTAAATCCGATTTGGTAATTCATATGTGATTATTCGAGTGTAATTGTTTATGTACTAGTAATCGTGGGAATTCGTTGCTCTTATTACACAATCACAACTGATTTAGCATTTAAAGTACCTATATTAATAATAATAATTATTATTATTATTACCCAACAGGACATCCCAATTACGGAATAATAATATTACAAAAGTAAACATTCTTCAAATAATATATATAAATAGAGTAAAATTACAAATATAAAGATCACGCGATATAAGTTCATGTTCTATTTAAAGAAAATAAATTAAATATTTAAAAATCATAATAATAAAATTATGAAGTAATTACAAAGAAATAACAATAGTTAGTCTCTGCAGCCGTTTGTTGTTATTAATATCAAGTACCAGAAATTATGTTCTTAAATTATTAGAAGTTACATCATTTCTTTTATTTATTTAAACAACTAAAAATTGCAATTCTAAATTCCTAATTTTAAGAATTTTGAATTGTAATCTTTTTGTTGTATAAATAAATACATACAAATAAAATTACGTAAATACAATTAAGTCTAAACCTAAAAATATTTTACAAGTTACGAATAATCAATTAAATAATTATTGATAAATGCTTCTTTACGTAAAAGTTGATGGAAAAAGATTGGATGAACACGGAGATTAGCAATTACATCGAAAGACAATTTAATTAGATTTGTAGAAACACCATCGATACTTACATATTATTTATTATTTAATCTGCCCACTACATTTTTTATACCTGTGGAATCTACTAGCGAACGTATGCAGATTTTAGATTATTTGTTGACAAGGTATTGTAAAATGTTTAATGCAAAAATCTAAGGTGATTTATCTAATTAGAAGGAGAGATTCGTTACTAATCAAGCGTAACAAGTATGAATGAAAATTTGTCGAAATTAGAAGCCCATCCGTTGGGCCCCTCGTCCCTGATTGGATAATTTAATACCCGACTGTAAATCAACGAAATTAAGACCATCCGCTATCCCTCCCTGAAAACAAATGAATAATTTAATAATTCCCAACCGGCGTCGATAAATTGCCCGAACCCACTTAAAACAAGGAGGAAAATTAAAAGCGCTGAAAAATAACGAAACATATTTCAACGTGCTACAAATCGCCGTTAATTGGAATTTTCATTGATAAATGAATTTTTGAGCAAATGTAATTTAAAAGCGGTATTGATTAATTGCTATGAAAACTCAGGTAATTGTATTTCAGGTAAAAATTAAAGGCTTACATAATAGATGCATACCTTTTATTGTTAGGTGCAAAATCATGAGCTTTACAATAATTTATATAGATTTACAATTTTTACTATATATAAATGTATTAAAAATACATTAAATATACATACAGGAAAACTTACAGCATATGTAAATTTTCTGACATTCGTCGGTTTTTAAAAGATTTCAATTTGAAGTTTTTAGGTATTTAAATTTTTTTTAAAGAGTTCAATTTCAACCTTGTAACTATTGTTTTTAGTCCTTGATTAAGCAATAAATAATATTTCGAGCTTAGAAAAGCCTCAAAATATGAATTTTCATATTATCCTAACCCCTATCAAAAAAAGTGTAACCATATATCTGTATGTGGGAGGTAAACTACACTAAGTCACATTTTTTAAATTTAACAGTGCTATTTACCTCTCAATAGAGTAAACAGTTCTGATTCCAGCAGTATATAAAACGTATTTTGCAAACGACACTTTTTTTTTGACCTCGGCTCTCGTCTGCTATTTATAACGTGTGTATGATGAAAAGTTAATTGCAATTAACTTTTCCACATACACACGTAATATAATTCATATGGACGTCCCAATACATTCATATAACATCCATGCTTCCAGAGGGTGCCAATTTCCCGATAAAAAAGTGACACCCCCCGGTGGGATTCGAACCCACGACCCTCTGGCCCAAGAGCAGGAGCTCTACTCACTGACTCACGAGGGTCCCCGAAACATGACTTGGTGTGAGCTTCACCTCCCACATACAGATTCAATTGAAAAAGAAATAATTGAAACATATGCATAATTAAGGTTTTATTGGAGATCCGTTAAACACGGCTTGTAGAAACTATCAAAAACACAACGACTTTAGGATGAAATTTGCAGTGCTGTTACATATGTAGCGTCAATTAAAATGGGTATTAACGAATACACGAGTGCCGACTGAGCAGGGATCCGGGATTTGGGATTAGGGATTGGGGAGTTGTGGAAACTAACTTTCCTTGTTAACTCTATGCAGCCACTTTACAACTACATACTCGACTGCAATCTGTGACCAGTTAATAAATTTTAATCTGAATGCACATAGATACTGTATACCGACTTTTTTTAATACCGGTATTTTAGTATATTTATCAATTGAAACCGGTTTACGGTTATTTATCGGTAAATTCAAATGTTCGTGTTTTATGGTTAAAATAAGTACATTGTATATTAGTAACATTTAACGACATTAGTCAGTTAAATTCAATAGCCGATACACATATTTATTTATTACAATAAAGACATAAAACATATTACAAATAATATAAAAACTATATCTGTTTTTCTACAAACTTTACTAACAACTAATTATTATCTTTAAGATTTATAAAAATAAAATTAGAAATTGCCTTATGTTTTGTAAATACGATAATTTAATAACCCATTGAGCGAGATTGAGTTAATTTGATATACAATATTATTTGACCTGACTTGAAAATGTATGAAGACAAATGTAAATATTCTGTTAATTAAATATTTTACTTATTACTTATTTAAAATAAAGTGTCAGTGTATTTCTAACTTCACAATATTTCATTGTTTTGTACGCGTAGCGCATAAAGTTAAATTTCTAGTTTAGAAAAGCCTGAAAATATGGTTTGGTCGCTCCGCTTCGCGGAGCGACCAAACAAAATTTTAAGGCTTTTCTAAACTCGAAATTTTACTCCATGCTTAGTCTGGGAGTGGAAACACTCGTTTTAAACTTCATATTGCATGTTTTTATAAATAATCGAGGAATGCTTGAAAATTTACAGCGTATACATTATGTATATTTAAAAATAATCAAGGTATGTAATACAATGAGTTTTACTGCAAGTTTCCCTCCCCACCCTCATAATCTTCAGAGAAGGATAAGTCAACTTAACTGGCCTAAGTAACGTTTCAACTAAAGTATTATCATGATCTATCTTGTCTGCTGTCAATTCTTTACCTGATTTGGGCGCATTAAAAATCATAATATTAAATATCGCTTGTTGCTCTTTCATTTCGTTCATAATACTAGAAGTTACTCTCATAGGATTAATAACATTAGTATTTAATTGTTGCAGTTTATCTCCTAATTTATGATTTTCAATTTCTATTGCATTTTTTTTATTGTTAAGCTTTTTTTACTCACTAGCAAAAATTTCTAGAAAATATTTCTTAAAATCACAAAAATGTTGTTTAAAAAGAATAGCTATTGTGAATTTTATAGATTTATTACCTTTATCAAGAATTGAGTCATCACCAGGTACACAGTTAATACAAGACCAATTATCGCAAAATGCGGCAAATTCATCGCTAAAATATCAAAGTCTAAACGCGTCTAAATCAGTGCAAGAAACAACTACAACAGTTTTTACATTTTATAACTTGGCAACGGGGGTCGATGTTAATGTCACATTATTATCTGAACCTTTTCAACACATAATTGGGATATGTATAATTAAAACTCCATGTATATTTAATAGAAAAGCTCTCTGTATGTATGTTTATAAGATAAATGTTTTGAAACGAACTTAGAAATAGAAACTCTATATAATAGTTTGCATAATTATTAAATAAAACAAAGCGAGATATTTATTTATGCAAATCAAATACAACAATACTTGGATATATTGTTTCACGGCGCATTCACCATTATCCACATATAATGCTCATCAGTAGTTAAACCCCATTTTAGCGGTACATGCGGCCAAATTACCTCGAATATATTAAAATATAATTCATGGTAAGCCTGGTGTGCAACCTTTTAGCGAATTATAAACGTATTTGGGATAACGGGGCGCGTCCATAATTTGCGATTAAAATTTGCAGACACTCCAATTAACGCGATAACGCGCTCGAATTTTACCCGGAGCCACTCAAAATTTTACCGTACATACATTATTCATCCCCGAGAGGGAGGGAAAATCCCACTCTGCGCCAAAGTCAAGTTATTTTGATTTAAATAAAAACAATTAGGAGATTCAAATGTAATTAAAAACTGAGGATCCGCGAAAATTAATTTTGTAAGCGGATAAGGGTATGTTTTATTATTACAGAATATTCGTACTTCAGATTTAAAATGGAAAATATGGTTTTGAAATAAACATTTTTATTAATTCCACATTCACTTGAGTTATGTCCTAATAAAATGTAATCAATATTTTTGATTAAACGAATGAAAACGTGTACATTTACATCGGGATGTGTATATTCAAAGAAAATATTACCTGTATATAGAAACCTGGATATTGCCAAAGTTAACTTTAATTTTTAAATTTACGTTGCGAGAAATTTAAAAGTGTTGAAAAATTAATACATACTATATTGAACTCTCTCCTAAAGTTCATTAATAAAGAAGTTTATATTTTCAGTAAAGTGTAATCTGGATAACTCGGTGAGTTTATATTTAAATAATTAATGCTGCACTGCTGTATTTATTTTTTTACAATCAGTAAAAGCGGCATCTGATAAATAACAAAACAGATGGTGAGATTCAACATGTTGGACTCTCGTTTTTTTTTCCTCCTTTCCGAAATGTAATTTATAAGCTTGCGGTCGTTGTCGCAAAGGGTCGCAGCGGAATAAGGGCTGTTTAATTAATATTCACCTTGTTGCCGTGACATTTGTGGTTTGTGCTTAAATAACAACAAATTAAAAAGAACGGTTTTAAATTCATAATCTAATTAATGGTATTGAAAAGTAAATATCTAGATGTTTTTAATACATTTCATGGCACAACATTTAATTATATAAATGAGTCGCCGAGATGCAAAACTAGCCATGCGTTTTTTGACAAACTTGTGGCAAAATGACAACCACTGATTTTGTAGTCTATTAAATAAATTAAAATAGTGTTGAATGAGCGTTGTATCGAATAGGGACAAGTAACCTTATATAAAACTAAGTTAAAAGTTGGCAGGTTTTGCAACTGAAAAAATATGTCAGCTTTTACAACCGAAAAATGTAGCAGGACTTTGCATTCGACAGGCTTTTTCAAACTTAATTTTAAAATTTGTAGGAAGGGCTTTAATGGCCAATTTGTTTTAAAAACTGTAGCCTAAAACAAGTATCAAAGGATACCAAAACTTTAAAATCAAATAAATGGTGTATGTCTGGTTTTGAATCTGGGTGACTCAAATATAAATCTATAAATCTTGAATTTCAGTAATTATATTTTTGTTATGTAGACTATAGTTAGATATAAGTAGCATACAATTACATTAAGAAATTTGTAGAATAAATGTTTGTAGTTGTATTTCAAATAAATAAATAATTTTAGGTTGCTATAACTTAGTACTGAAAACATGACAAGACGCAAATTTTTGCACTACCTTTAAGTTTATTTTTTTTAACTTGAAAATTATTCTTTGCACATTTGATATACCCATTATTATTGCATTATAAATGATGTATTTGCCAATGGTTTGTTTTGTATAAAGATTGTTTATGTTTTTTAAACAAAAAAATAAATTGGTACTTAAGAATTACGAATTTAATACATAAATATATTTGTCTCAAATAACCGTGAATATAGTAAACCTATTTGTATTTTGAAGCTTACGCTTCTTTTAGTTTACAAAACATTAAATAAAATATATAAAATTACAAAAAAAGATACGTATAAACAGCAAACAATAAGTCTTGATTAAAGTTATTGTTTGCAGTCTATATACTTTTTAACTATACGTATAAACTGCAAATAATAAGTCTTAATTAATTAAGATTTATTGTTTGCAGTTTATACCAACATTTTCGTAATTTTATATATTTTATCTGTAATTATATCTAGATTTATTTATTTGTTTATGATGACCTTGCTTAATTTTCAATTTCTGGTATTGGCACAAGAAAAACAATCGGGTAATATCTTTTGGCTGATCAAAGGCGGTAATTCTGTGCTAGAAGTGGAATTCGGATTTTATCAGTTTTTATCAGAGGGTATACGATAACGGGTCAATCCCAATCCGTGTCTTTGTTCCATCGTCTTAAACACTTCAAGCTACCCTTTTTACTCGAATCAGTCCACAACTAAAATATGTGAGGTAAAAGATACCTTTAGAAGATAAGAAAATAATAATTTATTCCAATTTAATGTTTATTTAACGTTTATAAAAACAACGAATGATTGTACCTTACTCATCGAGATATCGATGGCTTTGCGCACAAATGTGTTAAGTGTAGTTATTTGGCTAAAATTAGTGCCATCTCATACATTAAGTGCAGATGTATGAGATGGCACACTCAAGCTATGTTAGCCAATAAATGCACTTAACACATTTGTGCGCTAAACCATCGATATGTTTATTAAAAAAAACATGTCCTGTATATTCTTGATACTGATCCAAGATCGAAACTAGTTTGATTAAAATAAAAGTCAGTGAAACGACACAAAAATATTAATCAATTTTCTATTATTAATTACTTTTCTGATAACAGAATTACAGTTATTAATGTGCATTGTACACACACAATTTCACATTAATACTTGTAATTCTGTTATCAGAAAAATCGATTAGAAAAATAGAATACAATACATTTATTGCGACATTTTAAATAATTACATTTAATAAACTACAATTTAATAAAACTCTCTTAATTTGTTTTACTTTTTTAATTTAATCATGTTTCACCAAGTATTCAATGAAAAACAAGTAAAAGCTATAATTAGATTTTACATTCGTTCTAGTTTTTTAACGGTTTAATTTCTGTTCCTGAACGTTTAATTCGAAAAAAAGGAAAAATATCAACCGCATTTCAACTCTCGTTATAAGCAGTGCAGAAAGAACGGAAACTGTTTCCTTTCTTATAATATGCATGAAAAAATCGTAGAAGATTAATTGCACAAACGTAACGGAAATGAGTCAATAAGCAGACGGAGGCCATTTAAAAGCCCTTTGCAGAAGAACTAGAAGACTGCTTTGATCTTAATTAGAGTGTTTCAATGATGTAAAGTTTCCTACCTAGAACCTCATTAAGTCGCCATCAATTAAAGTTAATACTAATTAAATTTCTAACTCTCAAGAAGGAGCTTTAGGTGATATTTGTTTACTTAATTATTTTAAATATTATTCAATAAGTAATTTATAATATTTTTTAATAAATATTAATAAGGAAAATGAATTAACACTTTGGAAATATATAATTATAAATAATTATAAATCAATAGCGTCTATATTTTATTTCAACCGTATAATTTGGTTCACGCTATTTTGAAATCATTATTAATCAATGTGAATTCAGAATATTTTTATGATTTATGTATTCTAACATAAAATAATATTTATGGTTAGGTATAATAGTGATAGTACCCACTTATTAATCGTACTACAATCGTTTTAAATCAGTCATCAAGATTTCGTAGACTTGTCCATTTTATACTTTCGAAATTTTATTCTCAAAATTTAATTAATGTGTAAAACATTAAAGTAACAACTTTATAAATTAATTCACTAAAATATGACTCGAAATTTAGAGCTGGAATTCTCAAAGTTGGTTAATTGACACTTACACCCCGTTACTCCCAGGTGATTCAATTCAAGTATTTGCAACTTCATACAGGGATTTTTTTAAGTACACTTTCACATAATCCATATAAGCATTTTTAAAAGTAATAATCATTTGTTCAGAACTGAGCAGTATATTTCGAACTTCACTTTAAATCAGTGGTTTGTACGCGTGGCGCATGAAGTAAAATTTCGAGTTTAGAAAAGCTTGAAAATTTGGTTTAATCGCTCTGCTTCGCGGAGCGACCAAACCAAATTTTCAAGCTTTTCTAAACTCGAAATTTTACTTCATGCTTCATCTAGGATTGGAAGCACTCGTTAGAGGCTTCAAATTGAACGTTTTTAATAAAACCACGAGTGTCCGAAAATTTTCATTGAAAAATCGTGGTATGTATACCTAATAAAATAATTTCCAGTACATATTTTATGTTTATACTGTAGAGTAAATACAATTTAAAAACCGACCATAATCACCATGTGCTATTTTACGTTTGAAATGATAACAGCAATGAGTGTGCAAAATTTGACAATTCTGGCGCCTTGTCAGACTTTCGTCGATCATGATGAATTTGCTAGACAGGGTGTCGCGTTAATGCAGGGAAATGGTTTAACCATAGATTCCTGGGATAAAAATATAATGATTTAACACAAGTTATCTATATCCAAAACTTTACTGTTAAACCGGAATTAGTCTCTAAAGTTCAAAACAATATTATTAATTTTATTTGTAACGATTGAGCGCTATATTCGATTTGACTAAAATTTATTATGGTTGATTATCATAATATAACACATCATCTATGTTATTATGGTCATCATTGATTGACAAGAAGTACGAAAAACAGTAGTACCACAACATAAAAACTAAAATATGTTTTTACTGGCGCACCTTATAGAAATTAAAAAAATATTACTTCAAAGATTGGTTCATTTGGAAGCTTTTTTGTCTCTTAATAACGTTTGATACCTTGTACGGTTTTGCCACAAAAATATAAAATATGAATATAGTATTCTCAATTTCCTTAGCAAAATTCTAATACAAGTAACATACAGTGATTTTTTTTTTAGGTAAACATATGCATAAGCTGTAAATGTTTCGAGATTCGTTGTATTTTAAAAGAGTTCAATCTGAAGCTTTAAACGAGTGTTTCCACTCCCAGACTAAGCATGAAGTAAAATTACAAGTTTAGAAAAGCCCCATGAAAATCGGTTAAGGGTCGCGCAGCGACCCGAGACAAATTTTCTGGGCTTTTCTAAACTCGAAATTTTACTTCATACGCCACGCGTATAAAACACAGATTTCAAGTGAAGTTTGAATATACATAAATTTCTCAATATTTTAGTGTTTTATACGCTTGGCGCATGAAGTAAAATTTCGAGTTTAGAAAAGCCCAGAAAATTTGTCTCGGGTCGCTACGCGACCCTCGACAAATTTTCACGGGGCTTTTCTAAACTCGAAATTTTACTTCATGCTTAGTCTGGGAGTGGAAAACACTGGTTTAAAGCTTCAAATTGAACTTAAAAAAAAACAAGGAATATCTAAAGATTTACAGAAAATAGGCTGAATTTGGAATACGTATACTTAAAAGAACCCTGTATCTGTTTGCTCCGGAAAAATATGATTAATTATAAAAAACACTTGTTAATTATTATTATACACAATTGACGTTTGTTAAACAATAGCGACGACAAAGAAAAAACATGTATTATTAATTACCCAAAAAACTAGATTTTGTTTTAACTAAATAATAAAAAAATAATTTATTTGCATTTTATTTTTTTGTTGCAAAACCGGGCAAGATATCAAACATTATTAACAGACAAAAAAGCTTTTAATTGAACTAATGTTTCAAGATGTATTTTTAAAATTTTTATAAGGTGCGCCAATAGAAACATATTTTAGTTTTTATATTGTAGTACTATTGTTTTTTATACTTCTTGTCAATCAATGATGATCATAATACCTGAAATTGTGTGTTATATATATTATCAACCATAATAAATTGTAGTCGGATCGAATACAGCGTTCAATTGTTATAAATAAAATTAATAATATTTTTTTGAAATTTAAAGACTAATTCCGGCTTAACAGTAAACTTTCGAAAATAGATAAATTATGCTAAATCATCATATTTTGATCCCAGGAATCTCTGGTTAAGCTATTTCGCCACATTAACGGGACACCCTGTGTTTTTGAAACACCTTTCCACAAAAAAAAAACGGAATATGTAAAATCAGATGCAAAATATCGCACGTATCATGAAATGCCGAATAGTTTAAAATCATAATGTTATATTTGAAAATAACGTTTCTCGATAATTTCTCTTCAGTTGCTTTAAAATCAAAACGAGAATCATCACCTCAACACCGAGTTTCGTTTAAAAGACTGAAACCCACTACTAGCCTTTTTAAAAAGCGAGGCATGTCACTTTCAGAGGCTGTATTTTAAAAAAAATCACAAAGGAAAAATGGATACAGGTTCAAATTCCATGAAATGTTCTTTATATTTTTAGGATAAATCCAATTTTTATCACAATTATTTATCGCGATATTATAAGAATACACTAAAAGGTAACTTTAATGTTTCGCAGAAATTTATTGACTAGGTATAAAAATCGGAAAAACAATAGGACCCGATCAAAACATCCACACAGTCTTTCTGAAGAATGCCTAAGAAGGACATTTTAAAGAGCAGAGATTTTTTGTACAAAATTAATTCCTTTGTTTAAGCCAAGTGAGCTTTGGAAACAAAACCAACACGATTGGTTTTAAAGAAAACATTTACAATTCGCGAAACATTAAGCACACAATTTTTAATGTAAATTGCATATTTTAATGGAGAAACTGCAAAATATTACAGGTATTTAATTTTCTAAAAGTAAGTACATACGAATAAGTACTTTATTTTTTACTAAAAAGAAATTATCATAATTATGCCAAACAAGTCGATAGAAGACCAGCGTTACGGCTGGCAAAAATAGTGTGGAGGTTTTGATAGGGTCCCAAAACAATCAGTAAATAAATATATCCTTGATTATAAAATATTCAACAATTATTTATTAGACAATTATAATACAGAATATAAACATTAAATTATGAATAGATAAAATATTTTTTTTTGTTGATTAAAAACGTTTTCCCTGCGGCCTGAAAACTGTTATTGCTATAAAAATGTCTCGAGTTATACATATACCTTAAGTTTTTTATGGTGGCGACCAATTTCAAATGTTAAATTTCCCCGACTTGTCCCAGACGCTTCAGGGAAGCGTCTGGGACAAGTCGGGGAAATTTAACATGCCAGATTGTTTTCTCTGACTCCTTAGAATAATTTAATATAATCAAACCAAATATAGGAAAGAAAAAAGTAATTACATGAATTTTCAAGATTTCGATTTTTAAAATGTTGACACTTCGTAAATTTACAAGATTTTAATAAAAATTAATGATTTCGGCCTTTCTTAAAACAATCATAGTTTATTTTTTTATTGTTAAAAAATTTCATGGCATTTCTTAATATTTACCAGTTCATGACTTTTCTTAATATCGCATTTTTTGTATAAAACGGAAAAACAGAAAATAAGCTATTGACAATTGTCGAGCGAGTATCTTCCACTCCCAAACTAAGCATGAAGTAAAATTTCGAGTTGAGAAAAGCCCGAAGAATTTGGATTTGGACGCGCAGCGTCCAAATCCAAATTCTTCGGGCTTTTCTCAACTCGAAATTTTACTTCATGCGCCACGCGTATAAAAACACTGATTTATTCTAAAGTTTTAAATATTCTTCTCATTCCATATAAAAACAATATATTATGCGCAACAATTAAAATCATTGAAATGTTTAAACACTTTTTTTCACATTTTTGTTAATCATCAAGGTTTTGACATATTTTGCAAGTTTCCAAGATGTAACAATTTGACGCATTTTGTGACTTTTTTGAAATGTTTATGAAATAATTTAATTTTCACGATTTTTGTGAATTTCAAAGCTTTTTGTTGTTTTCAAATTTTAGGACGTTTTAAATGTTCAAGATTTCGATTTTAAAAATGTTGACGCTTTTCGTTAATTTAGAAAATTAAAAATAAATTATCATTTAATAATTATCAATATTTTAGTTGCATTTATTAGTTTCAATAATGTCGGCTTTCATGTTGTTATATTTGGTTATCGACCTCTTGACGATCATTGACCCCTAATTGAACCCCAATCGACCCTTTTATAATCATCGACCCCTTGCCAAACTTCATCGACCTTCAGGGGGTCGATATTGACCCCGTTTAAAAACGCAGCTCTAAATGATTACTTTTTTATTTACAGGTCAAGCAGAAATGAAGCTACACACGAGGCATCCTCACTCCGGAGGCGTGCACCATCGAACCATCCGAGCTGACAGCAGGACCAGGTCGAACGCATCCCCCGCGGAAAAGAACTACGTACAGATGTACTCTAACCAGCACGTAAGGCTGACCCTTAGTTGCGAGGTCAACATCAACTTCACCACCAGCATTTGGATAAAGGACGGGCAGATGGTGCAAACGATCTCGAAAGACGATGTTAATAATAAGCGTGTGAGTGGACACAGGTTCTTCATGGACAATGTGGGTAACTTGATAATAGATAATGTGCGCCTCGAGGACGACGGTCGGTGGCAGTGCGAGACGGAGGACCCTTTCGGATTTGTGGTCACCGGGAAGCCCATTCAACTCACCGTCGTCGGTAAGTCATTATCATATTCATTATCCCTTTGGAATAGTCAAAGACGTCGGCAATTTCTCTTCTCGAACTAATTTTCGGGAATTAACACTATTGATCTAATTAACAGTTGGATAACAAGCGGTGACGAGTTTAGTTCGACTTTAAAGACGGCTGGGCTCGGGAGTTACTCACTTGGCTTTTGTTAATTTAATCAGGGTTCCAAACGCCCTTCTGCTGAATATGCTAATTCGGTTTTGGGATAATTTTTCGTGTACATAACTAACATATTCACGTTAAATTTTAATGCAAATATGCTCTTACTTCACAATCAATACAACAATACCAAGTTTTGAACACCAAACCTTGCCATAGCAAAATGGGATTGTTTACAATTTATTTCATTATAATTCAGTGCAAATATACTTTAAATTAGGAGTAAACCGAACAGGCTATCGATTACGATAAGGAATCAGTATTTAATTCATTGATTCCATTGGCATTTACTTTTTGTTACATCTTTATAAAAATGGTGATGTGTTCATTATAGCACTTTCCTCGTCAAAGATATGATTTAAAAATCAACAATATGGACAAGTTTTTTTTTTAATTACAAAAATTGTAATAGGTGACATTTGCAAATTCATTTAATTCACCATTGAAAATCATGATTTAAAAATAAATACATAAGGCTTACATCTAAAATCTGAGAAGTTAATTTTGAGTTTTGAGGTCTT
This sequence comes from Philonthus cognatus, assembly GCA_932526585.2. Lineage (NCBI taxonomy): Eukaryota > Metazoa > Arthropoda > Insecta > Coleoptera > Staphylinidae > Philonthus > Philonthus cognatus. The sequence goes on from OW052243.1 coordinate 39,234,276, forward strand.
CAATGTATCTGACCACTGCTGTTTTTTTTCTCATAAGGGTAAAATCACCCCAGGTTCTCAATTTTTTGCAAATATTTCGTTCTTTTAGGACATTTTGATGAGAATGAAAAGCTTCAATTTCAAAATCAATATTGAAATGACAATGCCACTGACATTTAGAACTAACTACCAACATTCACCAAAGTCCCTATTTTAAAATATTGTATTTTGCCAACTTAAGAACAATTTCAGAATTAGAATAAAAATCAAATGAACTATAGATGCAAATAATTAAGGGCGGTGATAGGTACACTTCTTAAGCACACAAAATATGTTATAGTTTAAAACGGACATAATGAGTTTCCTAGTTACAAGAATATGTAAATATATCAATTACCTTAATGTCAAAATGCTGTGTCATTTAGACAGCAATTCAAATATTCGAATTCTAACTAAACTAAAAGATGGTTTTTCTATCTCGGCTTTGTTGTATTCATAACCAGCGTTTTTTAGTCTTAGTCTTAGTTTTGATTTTTGAATAAAGGGGTTATTTTCAAGTTAAGGTGTTTTATCATTTATTAAAACTGCTGCTAGGTAATTAATACAGACCCGAATTATACAACTAGAATATTGTGAAAAATAGTTATAAGACTTGTGCTTAATTTTATTGCACAGAAGTGTACATTTGTAATCTTAATCTGTGTTCAATAAATTATCTATTGTATGAGTTAATCGAATTGTCATATTCCTGTCAGATTTTCCCTTACTCTTACATAACCTACAAATTACAAGTTTATTTACAACGTACCATGTGATTAATCTTGTCCTAACCTCAGACACGCAACCTGCATCACACCAATAAATTCTTGAAATGTTAAATTTGATTGGTCATATTAAAAAAAAAATCATACACTGTTGCACGTAATAGCCTTCTCGTTACTTTTTTTTGCGTATGTATCTTCAGATCGTTTTCTCGTTAAAAGCCATAAAAAACTTGAAAACAGCCCAGAAGAAAATAGGGGGTTAATTAAGTGTGTGCACTGGTGATGTGAATTGGCAATTTATTCTCTCACCCCTCGCGCGCGCCCTTATTATTATTTCAGGCTGGTGCTCCGGTCTCGCCTCGCAGCGTTGCCGCCCCCCCGCGCGCCCGACTTTAAAACAAACTTTTTAACAACTTGCATGAACTTGCCTTGTAGTTCGCGCAAAAATTATTTACTTCTGTCCGTACTTATTTTTCAAACATACATCCACTGCATTAACAAATTCTGCCATGAAGCCAACCCCTGATTAAATTTCGAATCACCTGCGCGGCACGAGTTTCGGTCTTATCAAAGTTTAACAATATAGCGCGGGATGCGGCGGCGAAGTTTCTGATTGGAATTTTGTAAAAATTATTCGCTGTTGATGAGTTAGAAATTTAAATAATGCTATTGTTGATGTTATCTTCCATAATCATAAACTGGAGAAAGTAACGTTCTAGCGATATTTAAAATATCAGAGCTGGGTAGGATTCGAATTATTCAGAATTCGAATCCTCGATTGAAATCCTATTAGAGGATTCAAAAGAGGTATTTGAAAAAGGATTCGTGATCCGGATTCGTTATAATTCTTTAAAGGATTCGTATTTAAATCTAAATATAGGTGATTCGAATCATTCTAAAAGGATTTGAATCACGAGAAAGTAATCGAATTCTCAGAAAGAAATCGAATTCTAAAAAAGGAATCGAATCCTCACAAATGATTTAAATCATAGGTTGATTGATAAGGCGTTGAGGTGTTAAAAATCCATATTCACTTTGTATAAATAAAATTCTGAATAACTTTTTGATTTTCAAAAAGTGTGTATATTTTCACACCAATTGTTTCGCAAATTTCCCGATTCCCGATCGGAAAGCAATAAATTTGCGAAAATAAACACACTTTTTTGAAAATCAAAAAGTTATTCAGAATTTTATTTATACAAAGATTTAAATCATCGCTATTACTCACGGGAGTTATAATAGGTCCACCAAAAATTTGGATGTGTTAGCTAAATCGTTCAGTGAACTGCAAGAGATAGGTAAAAGGTTTGAAAGGTTGTTACGGGGGTGTTGACTCGGCGGGTAATTTTTTTTTTAAATAATTGTAGCCGACAACTAATGTTAGACTGCGTAACTACCCGACTAACTTTATATCATTCTTTACTAAAATAAATCTTCAACTTTCCAATTCTGCACTTTTACTGATTTTAATTTAATAGTAAATGAGAGTGTGTGAAGAAAAATAATGTGTATTCAAATACAACAATAGCAAATATATTCCAAAAGAAACAAAATATTTACAAGTTACTTACAACAATAACAAAATAAAACACAATGAGCAAACGAGAATACTAGCAGATTTTGAAACACGATTTAGAGCACGATTGATTCTCCCATCCCTCAACCACTTGGTTTTATTATCCCCTATTGCAATAATCGCTAGAGGGGGATGTTGAGGTGGTAGTGCCTGAGCGCCTTTGCTGTGGTCGGTTGAGAGATAGGGTTAAGCCGTGGTTTGCGGCTGCGCGCTACATTTTGCCTGTCGCCAGGGAGCGTTACAGATGCCACACGAAAATCAACAGCTTTGCAAAAAAAAAAATAACTTTGCAATTATTAATTAAAACTATATTTACATTTTGCTGTCGGTTTTTGATATGTGTGACATCCGTAACAACAACAGGACCCCACAATTTGAGTCCCAATACATTATGCATATGTAATATGCCTATTGAAATTAAGTTCAATACACTCTACGAAAACAGAAGCGCATCAACGCTTTGCCACACATGCACACACGGGAGTTATTGAGTCAATCCAATTCAATCAAAACTGATGCGAAAAAAAACATGTTACGACTGTACATTTGCTAATCCGGGGAGGTTGCGCTTCGAGGCGCACGGTTTATGACCTGGGCGAGGGTACCTCGAAGTGCCGCTGGTTTATTGCTCGGTTTGGAATTTTTGGGATTAAAAAACTTCCCCGGATTAGCCCGTTCTCGGACTTGGTCTGCTCATTTACATTTTATGCTTTACTTACGAACTAAAATCCTTAATCTAAAATAATCAATGCATATCACGAACTTTTATCATTTGGAAATTAAGTGAAAGAAGTGATTATGTACAGGTATAACAAAAATATGGAATGAAAACAAATGGGACCGATGTTATAATTCCCGAAATTACGCGGCAGCGAATAAATCTCTGATTGAACGAGTTGACGGGCGCTTACGGTAAAGCGCCGGTAACAGGGTACTTTGACAGGAGAAAATTAGTTATGAATGTGAAGAAAACGAGATGGATGATATATCAGCATGCGGGAAGAAGAGGGAAAGTAGAAGAATTGTTATGGAAGGGTGAGCGTGTCAAAGAGTGATAGAGTTTAAATACCTAGGCTTTATCTTTTTGGAGTTGGGTAGTAAACAAGGGCATATAGAGTATGTTTATAAGAAAGCGAGAGTGATAATGGAGCGGCTGAGGAGAACTTGGGAAGATGCGTTAGGAAACAATGTGAGAATGCAAATGATTTGGTGGAATGCATGCATTAGAACAATAGTAATATATGGAGCAGAAATATGAGGAATAAGTGTAGAGAAAAAGGTGGAAAGGCTGCAACTGCAGTACCTCAAAAGGTGCATAGGTTTGGAGAGGACCACACCCGGATACGTGGTGCTGCAGGAATGCAACAGAAAAACTAAGGCCAGAAGAACTACAAATTCGACAAAACAAAATAGCAACCGAACTACAAAAATCTGCAAATCTTCGGAACAACCCCGCGCTACTTTGACCGACATAATAGAGAGGATGTAAGAAGGCTAGCTCGGCTAAGGTGTGGGAATGAAGAAAGAGGAAGAAAGGTATGAATGGGAACGAAGTATACGGTGTGTGGATTTCGTAACATGGGAAAAGATGTATTGGAACATTGATGGTATAAGTGCAGCGAGGGACCTAGTTTTAAGAGTAAAAGTTTAAATGAAGTGTTGTGTGAGAGGGGATAAGGGATTGTAGAATGCAGAGAATTGATGAGTATGAAATCAGTGAGGTAGCTATTTAAAACATGAATTATAGTTTTATTTGTTCTTGATTGTATTTCTGTTGAGTTTTACTATTATTTCATTGTTTATGGTTTATAGCATATAGTGTATGGAGAGAATGTATAGCATATGCCAAATAAAGGTTATATATACAGGGTGCCCGTTTTTGGAGCTCAAGCATGGGGATCTCGGTTATTTGAATAGATGCAAGGTCGGTTAAATTAGGACAAAGTTGCCCAATCTGGAGTATAGCATAATGCCGTTTTGAAACATAAAATATTCCGAATACTTCCGAAGATATCCGCAAAAAATCGAAATTTTCCAAAAAGGTTTTTAATTTTTGCGAGACTATTTGAAGAGATACTTTAAAACAATTTACACTTTATCATTCAAAACGGCATTATGCTATATTCCAGATTGGGCAATTTTACCCTAATTTAACCGACCTTGTATCTTTTCAAATAACCGAGATCCCTATGCTTGAGGTCCAAAAACGGGCACCCTGTATATATAACCTTTATTTGGCATATGCTATACATTCTCTCCATACACTATCTGCTATAAACCATAAACAATGAAAATGAGTTCCAAAAACGGGCACCCTGTATATTTATGAAATTACGTTTAGATAGTACATACATTGAATATTTTATAAATTAAGTTCATTGAGTATATGTTTTTATTAAATGAAACCTTTATCACCCTCCTTTTAAATTTAAAATCAAAATATTGATTTTCAATGTTTTTTTTAAACAAGCGTTCTATTGTTGTTATATATCATAGAAAAGTTAATTAAAAATGCTAAAAAATAAGAATGTTTAGCTTAATTTATAGAACAGTAATCGTAAAAATCTAGTGATTTGCAATTTTGACCCATTTTTCTGAAATTTTAATGCGTCTGTCATACCAGGGAGCTGGTTTTCTATGTAATGGCAAAAAATATTGAGAGAAAAAATTGATACTCTTATTTTTCTATGTAATGGCAATAAGTGAATAAAATTTAAAAAAATCGGAGGATTTTTTTAAAATTTTGGTTGGTATCAATTTTTTTCTATGTAATGGCAATATTGTTCACTTATTGCTATTACACAGTAAAACATTTAAAAAAAAAATCGGACCTGGTAAAGTAATACACTGTGTTGATTTAACATAAAATTACCCATTAATGACGTTTATTATATTTGTTATTATCGACAATATTGAGGGTGCCTGGTGTTTAAATTAACACACTGCCACATAATTTAATAATATTATTTACGCAAATTACGTACGTATGAATATATGAGCATATTATTATTATAATTAAGGTAGTTATTGTTTAATTATGGGTTTAATTAATGAATGGGGTTTAATAGAAACCGGTAATTAAAAGGGAAATTCCTAGTACCTTGCTTCTCTCGATATAACACAATTACATGTTAACGTTGGATATTTAATGCACTATATTGCTTACTTACCAAGCTTGAATTATTAATTCCTTTCTGACCTGTTAATTAATATTGTATAGTCTTCATGCACTTTATAAACATATCGAGAGAGAAGAGCTGTACGTAATGTAATTAGGCCAATAGCTTTGAAGTGTTTTCAATAAATACTGTTTGTAACAAAATAAATGGTGATGTGTCCATCATAGTATTTTCCTCGTAATTTGAACAAATGATAATTGACATACTAAATTTATTTCACTCCAATTAGCTAAGGATTTCACTTAAATTTAGTGATTTATACGCGTGGCGCATGAAGTAAAATTTCGAGTTTAGAAAAGCCTGAAAATTTGGATTTGCTGGGGCGCGACTCGCTTCGCTCGCGCGCCCCAGCAAATCCAAATTTTCAGGCTTTTCTAAACTTGAAATTTTACTTCATGCTTAGTCTGGGAGTGGAAACCCTTGTTAGACGATCAATCAGAAACGTATTTTGCAGTTTTCTCTATTGTCAAATTTATGACATAAAATAATGAGTCGATGTTATTTTTTTAGTTCAAATTTAGAATAAAAACAAATTCGTGTGTATTATGTATGTATTCTAAACTTTATCGTTAGTAGCTTTAAATTGAACTCTTTTAAAAAACATAGATTTTTTCTCTGTGTCTAAATAATCGCTTAAATATATGATTAAATATGTAATGAAGTTCTGAATTTTTGACAAATCAAATATTTCGAATATAATCAGTATTTCGAATTATTGCAGCAAACTTTTAATTTTGGAACAAATCAATTAATTTAGGTGCAAATTATTAGTTTAATCTTCTTCAAATAAAATTAAAATTTTTAGTTTCTTTTTTCTAAAGTACTGAGTTAAACTCCAAATTTTGTAGTCAAAAATACAAATAATTAATTTAGAGAGATTTTGTTTAAACTCTTTTGTGTTACAGGCTTTGCGGTACATCTTAATTACGCCTATAATTTGGTTCAACAGAGTTAAAAAGTGTTGTATTTATAGTTTTTTTTTAAATTGCAAATTACCCTTGTAATTTTGTTCAATATATTTTTTTAATTGAAAGAAATAAAAAGGGTTAAAATTTATTTAGAAATAAATAAACTTTTAGCTTCTTTGTACAATATGAAATGTATCTACTTACTTTTGAACTTGCTTCAATAAAATTAATATTCTCGAAAAAACAAACAACTAAATATTAATTTATGTTGAAAAAATTAGAAATCTGTAAATAAATAAATAAATTCTGCAAATTTTGTAGTCATATAATAATGACTTTTTATTAAATTCAATAATTTTGAGAGTAATCGTAATTTTTTTTTTATAATTTCCGTTAATTTAAATCCACCTTGACAATATTGATTGTCGGTCATATTTCGATATTTTCATAATATTTATAACCTTTTGTTTCTAATTTTCACAATTTTCACGATTCCAATTTGGCCAGTTTTAACGCCTGTGTCCAGGAATTTTTCTTTTAAGTATTTATATCCCAACGCCATACGCTGTACATTTTGAATATGTGAAGCTTTTAACGAGTGTTTCCAATCCTAAATTAAGCATGAAGTAAAATGTTGCGTTTAGAAAAGCCTAAAAATTTGGTTTGGTGGCGTAGCGCTATGCGACGAAACCAAATTTTCAGGCTTTTCTAAACTCGAATTTTACTTCATGCGCCACGCGTATAGAACATGATTTCGCGTTAATAAATTTTAGAAAAGTATTATCAAATCTTAAAATTTCTAAATTCGTGCTTTATAATGTGTTTTTTTTTTTCACTTCTTAAATTATCCTCCACTGCAACTACAAGTGTTTGCTGTTCAAATATCTAAAATTTAGAATTTAGACATTTGAACGACAGGCACTTGAAAATTACTTCCCGGTTTTTTCTGAACTAATGAATAACTTTTTTCTCCCCTATATTTGGTTTGGATATATAAATTTATTTTAAGAGGTCAGGGAAAAGAATATGGAATCAGGGAAAAGTCAGGGAAATTTAACATTTTAAATTGGTCGTCACCATGTTAAACAATATCAACATATTAAATAAATTCTGTATCCATCGCAAGCCAAATATTTTTCCCAAATACAAATTCCCATCCGTCACACTTCATCAATTCATTAGTTTAATTAAGTAAATTGACTTATTATTAATATTGACCATTATAACGAATAGATTCAGACAGGCCAGATTTTTGACAGTCTAGGGTTACTAACACTTGATACGCCATTGAATAAAAATATAAATCACTGTTTACTCTTACTCACAATTTAATTGAAAGTGTGGTATTAATCAGCTCGTGTTAACCAATTTGTTAGGGTTATATAAAAAAGACATTTATTAAAATACGACCCAAGGTGTCGGAGCAAGTGCGTAATTGAATTACAATACCGTGCGACACGCGCGTTTTCCAATTATCACACATCAAACACGTATGGCTTTCCATCATCACTTTGACAGGATATCCGATATACGCCATATCCGTATATCACACCGTGTACCATACATTCAATGATACCATAAACGAGAGTTGAACCCGGATTCCGAACTCGAACAGTGTATTTCCAATTCCCCTTGGACATGTTACGTTACGACGACGTATCAAATGCACTTTTCTCACTTTGATGCCCGGCTAAATAATGCATGAAGCGACGCGGAATTTTTATTACCCACAGACGCCCACCCTCCCTTAGTTCCGGATGGACGGGGTGGAATGGCTTTTATGATACTGATAATATTACAAAAAAAGTATAAAAAGCGTACATTCTAGATGTTTATGTAGCGATTTGCAGGAATTATAATAAAGCCGCGCGTTGTTTCCATTTGTAATTTTTATGAGCACATTCAACGTCTGTTTACATCCATTCTCTTTCATATTGCAATATAAGTGTACCTACTTTCTGGGAATGGTGAATGAAAATTTGATTTGGGTAAAAGTCACAATTTCAATTGGAATAATAAACCCCAACTTGAAATAGTTTAGATTGATCAAATATACAAATGCAAACAACTATGCTGTTGACAATTGTATAAATGTCACGTAAGCAAGCTGAAGTGTTCTATTTTTATTTGCAAATACAATCATGCAATCATAAAAATCATTCTCTATCTGAAATATGCGTTACAGAAAATTCGCTTGAAACGTTATATTAATAATATATATTTTATTCCAAAATTGATGTATTGTGGGAAAACTAATGTCAAAATTTCAATGTTAGTTTTTATCTCTATTATTGAACTTAAATGACTAGAATGAAATTTAAATCATTCAACTACCAGTTTTAAAAAAAAAATTATTGCGTTTTAATTAATTTGTTGCTTAAAATAATGAAGAAAAATAAACCTAGCACTAAATAGTTGCTCTGAAAAGTCAGTCCATGACTGGCATACAAAAAACAAACAAAAAAATGTCATATTTAGTCAAACGACAGAAATGTAAAATAATGAATCATTTGACGTTACAAACTATATTTTGGCATTTTATCAATTTTTGAAGTTAACGTCATAAACATTTCTGAAATATTTTGAAGTTCAAAATAAATACTAGGTACTGTATGATGGTATGAATTAATTGGTAAAAAGTGAAAATTTGAAAAGCTTCCTGTATAAGCATATTGTTTTATCCAGGAAGCTTTTCAAATTTTTAATTTTTATCAAATAAATTATACTATCATACAGACTCTAGTATGTATTTTAAACTTCGAAATATTTCAGTGTTCATACGCGTGGCACATGAAGTAAAATTTTGAGTTTAGAAAAGCCTGGAAATTTGGATTTCCGGCGCTACTCGCTTCGCTCGCGCGCCGGCAAATCCAAATTTTCAGGCTTTTCTAAACTCGAAATTTTACTTTATGCGCCACGCGCCTAAAACACTGAACCATTTAACAAGTACAATGTTTCCATATGGACTCTTTGATGATCTGTTTAAATTATGGAAAATTTGAAATAAAGTTCCCAATTAGGAATGGTTAGCAATAGAGGGTTAAAATAAAATAAAAAACTGTAGAATAGTATGATATATTGAGGAACAAGTAAGCATTAATAAACTTTCCAAAATATATTACTTAAAAATATTTTAGGTCAGGAAATATATGTAAAAAATGAAATATAGTTTTTTTTTCTTAATTCTTCAGTCTCGCCAAGTTTTAAATTATTTTAGAGGGTTTCGTTGCTAACATTAATGTAAATTCGTTTAATATAAGTAAAACATAAAATCTGGTGATTTCTGGTGATTTTAAAGATGAGACTTTTAGACATTTGACGGTTTAGAGTTGGCAACGTTGCCGCAGTCCTTATGGATCAGCCGTATCTGATCTGTATACACATCCCCTATCAATACTTCTATATAATGACTGGCGTTGAACCTATTGGTTTAAACAATGATTATAGGGAACATATTACTGGTAATGAAAAAATGCAAACATTATAATAAATGATAGAATAATAAATCAAGAATTTATCTTAAGACAAATGTTCCTCTCGCGAATATAAGCGTACGGCCGTAAAAATTTGCATGAATCTAGAATTTGTTCTCGGACGGCGTTCGCAGTTTATATTCTACTCTTATCTGGGATTCAGGTGTACCACGCGATACAATAAAAAATCCCTGCTTCATAAATCGGCTACCTCCCTGACCGCCTCCAGGCAGCTACCGACCCCACCACCGCCCACGTCGCCGACGCCGCCACTGGCAGGTAATAACACATTTCCTGTAATTCCGGTTGGCACGGAAAGGGTCGCTTATCGCTTCTGCTCCCCTTTGCACCTCAACCACGCCGGCCTCGATAGAATGACGCTTTTTTTATGTTTTATGATATACCAGTTGAAGATTAGTTTATAAATGAGGGGGTCTTTTAAATAACCCTTTTAAATTTTAATTATACCTGCAATAAAAAATATTCAAGATGGCGACATATAACCGTTCATTATAAAAGAGCCACGTATTTAATTGTACGATAACTACAAATAATCAATTCAACTGTGTACCGTATAATAGTTCCATCAAGTGTCATTGAAGATATAAACATACAAATCACAATAAAAGGAAAAACAAAAACAAAACAGGTGAAAGAAGCAAACTACCTAGGAATAAATATACAAAATAATCTAAAGTGGGAGCAACACATAGACAAATTACTAAACCAGAACAGAAAAACTATAGCAGCTATATACATCATACGAAATTACGCACCAGAAAACACAAGAAAACAAACTTACAACGCATAAAACAAAGACATTAACAACCATGAAACAAGAAGGAAATCAAACATCAGAACAGAACTCTTTAAAACAAAACAATTTGCACATTTACTAACAACGGATACGATACAACAATATAACAAAATAGACAAACACATTCAGACCCTAAAATATCCAGCTTTTGAAATAAAAATCAAAAACTTATTAATACACAACCAAATATAAAGTGAAGTAAAAATGAAAACACGAAAATACACCAGGCAGCCTCCAATACCAGCAGCCCAAGACGGACCAACTCTTGGACCACTCTCTTGAGTTGAAGACAAAAGGAAGAAAAAATTCGATACCCCTTCTTCAGAATAGTTAATTAAGTTGTATATTTATGTATACAGGATGACCCATTTTAATTTATGCACTGCATTATCTCGACAAACATGCATCATACAAAAAAATGTTTCGAACAAAAGTTTATTGGTTTCGAGGGGGCCATCCAATTCTATAACATTTTCTTAACCCCCACCTCCTAAGGGTTGGGGGAGGGCGGCAACTTTGAAATCTTATATAGGAACCCCTATTTAAGATTCGGATTCTACACCAAAAATAATGTAGGTTTTATCTAAAAAACAAAATTGAATTCGTGATAGATGGCGCTGTAATTGCAAAATGAAAACGTTCCCCATAAACCTAAAAACGGCCTTTACGTGGACTTATATGAAAAAAAATGTGTACAGTTTACTTCCATGGTTTTTTAACTCCTGACAGATGGCGGTAGAATTGCCAAAACTAGTTTATATTTTAAATAGCGTATACGATTCGATTTTTGTCAAAAAAAAATCTTTTTATTGCTACCAAAAAATTTCTTATTTTTTTCAACGGTGTACATGCATTTTTTTATTTTTTTAGACGGGAAGTATTTTAATTTGAGCCACTAAGTTGAAAAAAATCATTTTACCAGTAGCGGACATTTTATTGTACAAATTAATTTTATTAAGTCATTAAAATAATGAATTTTATAGACCTATATTATTTTAATTTGCGGTCGGTACCTGTGTTGACCACAGCAGATTTCTTTAGGTTTACCGGGAATTTTTCATTTTTGCGACTACAGCACAATCTATCACGAATTATTTTTTTTTTCAGATAAAACCTACATCATTTTTGGTGTAGAATCCGAATCTTAAATAAAAAATAGGGGTTCCTGTTTAAGTTTTCAAATTTGCCCCCCTCCCCTACCCCCTGGGAGGTAGGGGTTAAAAAAATTTCATAAAATCGGATGGCCCCAAATTTCATAAAATCGGATGGCCCCTTGGAAACCATTAAACTTTTCTTAGAAACATTTTTTTTGTACGATGCATATTTGTCGAGATATTCCAGTGGAAAAATTAAAATGGGTCACCCTGTATATCTAGAGATATATAATTTGTATTTAGTTATTTCTGAGAATAAAGATTGATGATTATTATTGAAAAAATCAGAGTAAATAAAATGAAGCAAGTAATGCATTTACCAAAGTGATTATTAAAACAAAATATATGAGAAAATAATGTTACAAGGATATAAAAAGTTTATAAACATTAGCTCATTTAGAATTAAACAGGTTTCTATTTATTATGTTTGACGATTTTGTAACTTATAAATTATGAACATTTGTTTTGAATCGTGATTTTCAATAAATTTGAATTCGAATTCGGATTGCTTATAATATCGTATGGAAAGCCTGTCATTTGTTTTCAGAATAAAAAAAATAAATAAATACAAAACTTTGTAGATTTTGTTAAAGACATCGCGATTTCAGATGAACATTGTTATCTACCGACAATCACCGACATTCGTACATAACATACATATCAACATAAACAACATTTTAAAGCGAGACAAAGCGAGAAAAAAATGCTCACTAGTGTTTTGAAGTCCTTGAATAAGCATGAAGTAAAATTTCAGGCTTTTCTAAACTCGAAATTTTACTTCATGCTTAATCTGGGATTCGAAAACACTCGTTTAAGGCTTCAAACTGAATTATTTTAAAAATCAACCAATATCTAGAGATTTGCAGCATATACCCTGTAATTTGGCACATCTATACTTAAAAGAGAAGTTTTTTGTATGATTAATAAATATAATAAATATTAATATTTATTGCAGATATCAATTCTTTGTATTTAATGTATAATGATGTAATGTTTACTTTCCTTGGTATTTTTATAAGATTATTGCACGTGCAAATTTCAAGATAAATTCTAAAGAAAAACAGCATTATCCCCCGCGCTAAGGAAAGTGAGCCTCCGCAGGGAAAGAACGAATCAAAACAAATTTGCGAGAATCTAATCTCCCGTAATCTCCTTGCGGAAACTTTCAATTGTTCACCAACCGACGACAATTATAATGCAGCAGTCGGGGAGTCCGGACTAAAATAAACAAGATAACGCAATTTATATTCGCCGGATTAGAGACGACGAGAAAACCATTTTAAGTTTGCCGAACACACATCCAAAGCCTGCAAAATATACACACACATAGTGTATATACACAAAGGAAAGTGTTAGGTCTACCTATAACCGGAAAAAGGGGTGAGAGAAAGTTTGCGGAGTTTAGTGAAAACGCATTCCAGTCTGAATATCAATTTCGTTGCTGAGGAAAAGGAGAGGATGGATTTTTCTATTTGATCCTGGCTGTTTGTAATGTGATATTGGGGTGATAGTTTTTGTGACGATGTTAGGAAACTGCAATAATATGTTTTGTTTTACCTAAGGATAGAATTCTAAATATCTGCTACACAATTTTGTACTGACTTATAATTTATAGATACATGTAAAATTCAGAGTGGATTTGAATTATTGATAGGTTTGTAATGGGGTCTACACAAAATAAATAAATATAAAATCGAAACATATTTTTTTAAATATTTGTACTGACTTATAATTTAGAGATACATGTAAAATACAGAGAGAATTTAAATTAATGATAGATTTATAATGAGGTCTACACAAAATAAATAAAAAGCAATTTCTGTAAATATAAAATCGAAACATATTTTTTTATATTTGTATATACAGGGTGTCTTGGTTAAGCAGTCGATGCATGGGTATCTTCTAAACGGTCAGAGATAGAAAATCTTTTACAGGGGAAAAATATGCGGGACAATGAGTGCTATCTATGTCTGGTGTAAAATCAACAAAATAGTTGAACGTTCAAAGCACACTGCGAAAATAAAAAATCGCCAAAATCGGTTATTTCGCAGTGTGTTTTGAACGTTTAACTTTATTGTTGATTTTACACGGGTCATAGATAATACTCATTATCCCGCATATTTTCTCCCCTATAACCGACTTTCTATCTCTGACTGTTTATATACCTTGATATACAAATATAAAAAAATATGTTTCGATTTTATATTTACAGAAATTGCTTTATATTTATTTTGTGTAGAGGTCATTATAAATCTATCATTAATTCAATATCTCTCTGTATTTTACATGTATCTATAAATTATAAGTCAGTATAAAATTGTGTAGCAGATATTTCAAATTTTATCCTTAAACAAAACAAAACATTTTATTGCAGTTTCCTAACATCGTCACAAAAACTATCACCCCAATATCACATTACAAACAGCCAAGATCAAATAGAAAATTCCATCCTCTCCTTTTTCTTAGCAACGAAATTGATATTCAGACTGAAATGCGTTTTATGGTTATTATTGACGACAGATGGATGATTTTTTTGACATTATTAAGACACTTTTTTATCCATTTTAATAATATGTGATTAGTTTCAACACGAAGCAAATATTTTCCAAAATAAGCATGCTAACTTCATTTTTTTATACGGACACTAAAGTTGGCTATAAGCTCAATTTGTAGAATTTTTACTTCTCTTTAATTTGATATACCATCATGGTAAAACTAACTACATATTACTAAAAAGTTTAAAAAGTGCCTTGATATTGTCAAAAACTCATTCTTCTATCATCAATAATAACAAAATCATAAAGAAAAATAAATAATCGCAAAATTGTTTTTTTGTCAGTATTCTCCCAATGTTTATTTTTTTGTTGATTTTACTCCGGTCATAGATAGTACACATTGTCCCACATATTTTCTCCTATTAAACCGATTCTCAGGCATCCATTGCTTTTTTTAAAAAGCGTTTAATTCAAAGTTTAAAACGAGTGTTGTCCACTCCCAGACTAAGCATGAATCAAAATTTCGAGTTTAGAAAAGCCTGAAAATTTGGTTTGGTCGCGTAGCGCGAAGCGCGGAGCGACCAAACCAAATTTTCAGGCTTTTCTAAACTCGAAATTTTACTTCATGCGCCACGCGTATAAAAGACTGAAATATTGTGAAATTGAAAATATGCCGCTAAATCAGTATTAAACATATAAACTGCTAAAGCAGGATTAAAAATATACTACTAAACAAGAATATTTTAAATTTCACAATATTTGAGTGTTGTATACGCATGGCGCATGAAGTAAAATTTCGAGTTTAGAAAAGCCTGAATATTTGGTTTGGTCGCTCCGCGCTTCGCGCTACGCGACCAAACCAAATTTTCAGGCTTTTCTAAACTCGAAATATTACTTAATGCTTAATCTGGGAGTGGAAATACTCGTTCGTAATTTCAAATTGAACTCAGTAGAAAAGCATTGAGTGCCTCAAAATGCATACGCTAAATCGGGATATGTATACTTGAAAGAAAAATTCCCTGTATATTTATGTCTGCCGCCTCACCAGTAAAAATGCTCACTAACTGCCACTCCTAGATAAGTTACACAGCTAGATATTTTATTATCTGAAGGAAATAAAGAACAGAATGCGTTGTGTTTTTTTATTTTAAATATATAACACATACACACATGTCACCCACTACCCTAATTTATGTGGTCTAGCTCCCCTTCAGAATGCAAAAATATTTTATCTTAGCGCGCATATTTTTTTGTTATTTGCGAAATACGTCCCTCGGTTATTTATCCGATGTTTCCCGAGTGAAAAATGGTAAAGAACATCGTCCGTTTCCTCCTCGCAATTATTTACGCCCCGGTTTTAAATCGCGCGTGAAAATGTTAAATATTTGCGAACGTGTGCCATAACATCCACAAAAAAACAAATAAAGACATGAACATAGGCGAATACGTGTGTAAGTGTGTATGTTTTTCTTTTTTTTTATTGGAAGATACTAAGGAAGGATGCTCTTGGATGGGGTCAAATGGACCGAAATGGGGGCACTTTGCATATGTGGTCTAATGGGGGTTGCGTGCAACATGAAATGTAAAGTATTTCCCATTTAGAAAGGGTTACTTGAAGTAAATGTTTAATGTGTGTTTAAATTTTACAAAAAAAACTATATCCTACATGATCTAGTGAAATACAAGCTTACCCTAGTATGTTGTATTTTTATTGTAGCAATATTGTGTCTACATTTATATCTTAAAATTGTTAATCAATGTGCTCAAAATATTGTCACAATATAGTTTGAAATTATTAATACTATATTACTATTCATTATACATTTAGATAAAACATTGTGTAAATCTAGTATTAAAATAATTCAGTTTTCGATATTGTATCAACAATAAACATTTAATGATATTCAAATGCTGCACAATATTTTGTTAATAATGAATATAATTTATCACCTGATAATGTATCCATTAATTACTTCCCAAACCTCGTTAGTGCAAAATGAGAAATTTAGCAGGAGCACAAAATAAGTGTTAATCATTATAGGAGCTACGTAATCTTTCTATTTTTTTTATAGTACGTATAACTTTAGTATAAAAGATTTTTTATACGTATTTTGAGTAGATGTTTATAGTAATATTAGTAAATTAATAATAACTGAATTACATAGATTTTTTGTTTGTTTGTAAAATTGAGACTTACGGGGTTTCGAAAGTAGTTGATCGATATATTTCATTTCTGTACAATATTGTATCAATAATTAATATCATTGATCCTTTAATATCATTATTGAATACGTGTACAATATTGTATCATTGCTATTATTCAAAACTGATATTTAATATAAATTAAATCTTGTATAAATATTGAACAATAATTTCACAGAAGAACAGAATTACAGACAGACATTTTTCAAAAATGGTCTTAATCAAATCAGGGGACTTCAAAATGGATATTTTCACTATCATTTTTGGTTTGAAAATGTTCGCAAAAACAATACATTCCTTTTGTTAGGCTTATGGGAGAAAGTAGAAAAACAATATAGTAAGAATAATTAAATGATAACACGAGGATTATATTGTAACAATATAGAATTAAATTTTAGGATATCGTGCCAAGTTGACACGAGTTTGAATTAAATTAAATATAATGAGATCGCCGTGTTAATATTTTTTTCTTTGTGACAGTTACGATACACATTTTAACACTTGTGACATATTTTAAAGTAACGAGCGTTTTCCACTCCCAGACTAAGCATGAAGTAAAATTTCAAAAAGCCCCGCGTAGAAAATTGCGCGACCCGAGACAAATTTTCACAGGGCTTTTCTAAACTCGGAATTTTACTTCATGCGCCATGTGTGTAAAACATTGATTTACTGTAAAGTTAAAAATATATAACGCTTAGATGTTATATTGATCAATATTTACTGAGATGCAGCAAAAAATGCAAGAATTATTTTTTTGTAAATAGTTTTGAAATAATAATAATAAAAGTATAGTATTGAGCGTTACTACGCGGTAATCCATATTAATTAACCAATATTAAGACGTGTTTCAATGTTTTTTACCACTTTATTATAATAATTCTACAACATGAGTTTCGACATATTTAGTCGAAACTCGAGTCGTAGAATTATTAAAATACAGTGGTAAAAAACATTGAAACACGTCTCAATATTAATTAATAATAAAAGTGGAATAAATTTAGTTTAAGAAACGTTTTCATATTGATGATAATTGAATCATCATATCTTCAAAGGGAGAAGTGCTATGATGGACACATCACCATTTTTTAATTTAAGATTTAATTTATACTAGAGTAGCCATGATTTTTTTTTTTATTCAAATCACTTGGTCCTGGACTTATAATGAATAATCAATTATTTACATTGCATTGGTGTTTAGTAGGGCAAGTAAGTGATTTATGAGTTTAATTTAGTAATTATAATAATTTACAATTGCATGCATGGTCGACGTGGACACATACACGCTTCGGTGGGCGTAAATTGGTGCGAAACATGTTAAGGTAATTTCATTTGTTGTTCATGTAAATTTCTAGCTCTAGGACAGCGATAAATACCATTGTTTTATCTGCACTTGTTGCAAATATCATGCCCATTCATTAGTCCTACTAATGTAAACACACGGGTTAATTAGGTAACTCGTTAAACTCTTTCTTTTAAATTATTTTGAGATTAATAAAGAGATGATCCTGTGGCAAGCATAAAATAACGTAATTCGATGATAAAGCCACCTTGAAAATTTCATCAGGAACGATTATTATATTAACGCGTAGTGTCGGGGTAATTAAACGTCGGCTAATGGAATAACTGTCGGAAAGGCGTGCGCATGCATGAAAATTCTGAAAATTTCCCAGATACTCGACATCGTGCCACGTCTACACGTCATGGAAACTCTGATAATGAATTAAGGTCGAATTATACAGACGTGCATTTTCACATGTGATAATTTTCATTTTGCCACGCGTTGAAATTATGTTTAATTTTAAATAAAAACTGAGTAATTTGTATAATTGTTTAACGCAATTATGCAAATCACGTAGTTTATATTAAAAATCAATATATTTAATACAATAACTGTAATATTAATGCACGCACCCGGTTCATTCGCCGAAAGTTAAACTAAGAATAAATTGATTAATAATATTTATTCATATTTTTGAAATTTGTGTAAGCCCTTGGATAATCAGAAATCAGTTTTATAACAAAAAGTTAAAAACCTAATTATTTGTTAGCGACACTGAAAATCTAGAAGCGATTTTCAATGTCTCTAATAAACCGGCTAATTTCATGTTATGTTATAATTAAAGTTGATGTGTGTTAACTGTATTGTTTCGAGTTTACGTGAAGTGATTAATCACAAATAGAAAGACTGTTATTCCTTACTTCACTTTTTATTTTTATGTTAGATGTACATTTCGAGACACAAGGTGCTCATTATCAATAACAAACAATTTGTTATTGATAATGAGCACCTTGTGTCTCGAAATGTACATCTAACATAAAAATAAAAAGTGAAGTAAGGAATAACAGTCTTTCTATTTGTTGATGTGTGTTTTTGAATTTCACCTAAAATAGCGTTTTATACGCGTGGCGCATGAAGTAAAATTTCGAGTTTAGAAAAGCCTTAAAATTTGGTTTGGTTGCGTAGCGCTACGCGACCAAACCAAATTTTCAGGCATTTCTAAACTCGAAATTTTACTTCATGCTTAACGAAGGAGTGGAAGACAGTCGTTTTTGTAAATAATATAAATAAAATCAAGAAGAATCGTCTTTAACTCTAATATAGTTTAGTTTAGTTTATTAACAGATAATTACTTCTTAAATCAGTGTATTGCCATCACACTTACACATTTTTTGAATACTTAACAAATTATAAAAATCTTTTAATGATTTTTAATCCAATTAGTAATTTTAAAAAAATTCAAAAATATACGTACATTTTAAAACTGTTTTACTAATTTCCATAAAATCGTTATTATTTCGTTTTAAAATATTCTATCACATATTTTATAAATAATGTTAGTATTCTATTAAATAAAAATGAATGTTTGTCAAAGTTATGAAAACAGGTAATCTGCTATGCGGGTTTTTCTTACATATTAAACAAAATTAGTTGTTTTAAGAAAATTGATAAGTTTAATAAAATTAACAAAAATTAACAACAATCGTTTATTATTACGATTTTTGTTAATTTTTACCAATTTCAGTAAACTTATCAATATTCTCAAATCTATGTATTTATTCTATTTTGCAATGAATGAAATTCTACTTTGTGCGCCACGCGTACAAAACATAGAAATAGTGTGAAATGCAAAAACAGACTTATCCTCTTTTATTACTAATATTTTTTTATCTTTGTATATATGCGCTGTGAAATTTCAAGCATCCATTGCTTTTCTAAAAGCGTTCAATTCGAATTTAAGAACGAGTGTTGTCCACTCCCAGACTAAGCATAAAGTAAAATTTCGAGTTTAGAAAAGCCTGAAAATTTGGTTTGGTCGCGTAGCGCGAAGCGCGGGGCAACCAAACCAAATTTTCAGGCTTTTCTAAACTCGAAATTTTATTTCATGCGCCACGCGAATAAAACACTGAAATATTGTAAAATTGAAAATATACTGCTAAATCAGTATTAAACATATATACTGCTAAAGCTGGATTAAAAATACACTACTAAACAAGAATATTTTGAATTTCACATTCGAGTGTTGTATACGCGTGGCGCATGAAGTAAATATCGAGTTTAGAAAATATTATTAACTTGTTACTCATTATTTACTTGGAGTTTAGAAAAGCCTGAAAACTTAGTTTGGTCGCTCCGCGCTTCGCGCTGCGCGACCAAACGCGAAAAAAAAACAAATTTTCAGGCTTTTTAAATTCGAAATTTGATTTAATCTGGGAGTTCAAATACTCGTTCGAAATTTCAAACTAAACCTAGTAAAAATACAACGATCACCTCAAAATTCATACGCTGAATCGGGATATGTATACTAAAAACTCCCTGTACAATTATGTCTGCAGCCTCACCATTAAAAATGTTCACTAACTGCCACCAATGAAATTCTACTTTATGCGCCACGCGTATAAAACATAGAAATAGTGTGAAATTCAAAAGCACACTTATCAACTTTTATTGCTAAAACATAGAGGTATAGATTTTATATACATATACATACTTTAAACTTTACTTTCTTAATGAAATCCATCTATTAATTTGATTGATACAGATGCTAGGAAAAAGATCGTGTAATTCTTTTTTGAAAATTTTTTAAATTTAAACTCGAAGCCTAAATTTAAATTGAATCTTAAAAAGCTTTGACAATATTGGTTACTCAGGATCTCGCATATTCTCTGAAGATGTATGATACAATTTACAACTATTATATTCTATTTTCAGAGTTCTAAACTTTTCTAACTATACATACAGATATTATGTAGAAATAAAAGTAATCTAGATGACATCTGTATGAATAGTTAAAAAGGTTTAGAACTCTAAAAATAGGAACAATATTGTATATATTGTATCATACAACTTTTTGTTCTCATGAATAAATGTTGATTGCATAGAACTATACAGGGTGATTTGGTTTGGTGTTCCACCCCCTTCTAACTCTTTTATTTTGAGAGTAAGGTATAACAAACCATAAATATATGTGTACGGCAGAAAATTCTCTATTTAATTGATAATACGATGACAACTGTCAAAGTAGCGATAGTCAACTTTTTTTTCTAAAGTGAGACCATACCTATTTTTTGTTCAATTCGAATAGAGGGCACTTTCCTGCATCCAAATATTCTTCACAACTATAGGCTTAGATAACAATTTTTTTTTATAAAAAAATTATATGTGGCTACGAAAATTATGAAAAATTAAACAAACTATTTCATTAAGTGTTTAATTCTTGAAGATACAACAATGGATTCTTTAGTAAATCCGCATATTTTTAATCTATAGACATATGATTTTTTGATATAATAAACCGATTCATTAATTTTACCTACGCCCTATCTAGTAACAACATCATATCACACTGTCATCTTGACGCGTATTATTGACATTACCTACACATGCACGTAATAGTTTGGCAAGTATATTATATGCTGACAGCTGCACAGCTGATTGATTACCGCACAACCAAATGACATTTCTTTAATGTATATTGATGAAGTAGTAATTTAGTTTACATCATTATCATGTTACAATCAAAAATTATAGAATAAATTAGTTGTTCTTTCATGCTCCATGTTTATTTTGTTAGGGCGTAGGTAAAGTATCGTACGTTTCTCGAGTGGTATGGCAATTACCTACCACTTTCGTGACGTAATATAATATTTTTATTATCTAAGCGTATAGTTGTGATAAACATGTACTAAAGTACCCTCTATCAGAATTGAACAAAAAAATAGGTATAGTGTCACTTGAGAAAGAAAAAGTTGACTATCGCTACCTTGACAGTGGTATTGTGAATTTGGTCACTCCATTAATTAAAGAATTTCCTGCCGTTTACAAATATATATATAGTTTGTTATACTTTACTATCAAAATAAAAAAGTTAGAAGGGGGTTGAACACCAAACTGAATCACTCTGTATTGCGGGACTCGTGCTTTCTTTAAGGTATGTCGGATTAAACTCAAAACTATACCAAAAAGGTTCATGAGCAACATATAGCTTTGTAACGTATTAAAAATGCGATTTTTTACTCAATCTAAAGCAAATTTGTGTTACGAAGACTAATTCAAACACTCATTCAAACAACTACGTTATATAAGTAGTTGTTTGAATGAGTGTTTGAATTAGTCTTCGTAACACAAATTTGCTTTAGATTGCGTAAAATATCGCATTTTTAATACTTTACAAAGCTATATGTTGCCCATGGATCTTGTGTTACTCATAACTCATATAGTTTTCAAATTGTAACCTTGCGTACGGGGGGTGATCAAAAATTAAGATTAGAAAACCTGCAATGAAACGTGTACATTTTGTTTTGTAATCTTATTTTTTGATCACCCCTCGTACCTTATATTTTAAACCCAGTGATATGTGTACTTAAAATAATAATTCTCTACATTAAATTCCATCACTGCATCAGACAATAATAAGTTATTAATTTATATACAATAACTATTTATGAATTATTATTTCATTAAACATAATAAACGTTCTGATTTCGGGTGTCGAACTTTGGATTTATTAAATATAAACGGAAGGCATTGCGTGTGGGGGAATCGGGTGTTTAACACGTTGCGGAAATTGCGAATTTGTTGGGAATTAATGCGATCCATCATCAAACCCTCGCGCATTCGCCATTCGCGGCAGATAAAAATAATTCAACGGTATCTCGTTCACTTGTACTTTCTCCTTAACGGCACTTTTGAAAATTTCCAGTCGTTACAATGATTTGTGAACGGCTTGATAATGACCCCGAAACTTCCAAACTGCACTTAGGCAAAACGGAAAACGGCCGCTTTTTAGAACTGATTCTTAACCTCTAACCCTTACTAACAATCCCTGATTATAGCAAATATCGATTAGTTTATCATAAAACTTTTAATTATTCCACTGTTTAAATTGAATGAATTTGTGTAATTAACAATTTTAACTTTTAAAATAATTTATAATAATATTACGTAAATATAATAAAATTGATTTGATTAAGCATTAAATTAAATTTCAAGTTTAAATAACTTGCGCGTTGCGCACCGGCAACTAAAAATTTGGAGGCATTTCTAAACTTGATATTGCCGTTTAAGTTTCAACATCGCATATCCCACTTTTTCCTACTTTACAGGAGAGCGAAAAAACTGTTCTAAAATATGTGAAGATTTGTGATTTGAGATATGTGAAGATTATAAGAACCTCGATTGTGGCGCTTTCAAGCATCAGAACGATAAATTATTGCTACCAACACAATAGCAAGGAAACATAAATCCAACTATATGCATAACTCAATTTCGCATTTTTTTTAGTTTTGCTATGTTGAAACTAGAACGACGATCTTTTACTTCATGCGCCACGCGTGAAAAACACTGATTGAAAGTGAAGTTTAAAATATACTGCTAAAGCTGTAAATTTAAATTGAACTACATCCTACATATAATATTTACCGCCCCCTGGGTAATTGCGCTTCATTGTTGTGTTAATTTGATTTTACCTGTGTCGAAATTAATTAGTGTAATGTGCATGTGAGTAGTACAGTAGGGGAGTAGCACAGAGTCTTACCAACAGGCGAAATTGATTACACACGTCATTTACTGTGTGCATTCGCCCTTTGCGCTACTCTATTGTATCTCCACATTTTACTAAGCTCTGGTTTCTTGATGGAATTAACGAAAATTTAATTACAACAATGCACTTAATCGTGCAGACAGCGTAATTATATATCCTAATTTACACTACCTAAGTGCAAATTAATACGTCTGCATGGAAACATACACTTCCAGTGCATTACACGTGCTGTATTACTTATATTATTATTCATGTTTCATATTCATAAATATGTATGCGCATTACAATAATGTATATTATTAATTAAATATAATTACATGTATGCAGTAGCGGCTCGTGAGAAGTTTTATTGTTGGGGATGCAGATATAAACATACAGGGAATTTTAACGTACATTCTTTTTATATCTGTGTATATGCGTTGCAAAATGTCTAGCATTCATTGCTATTTTAAAAGCGTTAAGTTTAAGGTTTCGAGCGGGTCTTTCCATTACTCGATTAAGCATGAAGTAAAATTTCGAGTTTAGAAAAGCCTGAATATTTGGTTTGGTCGCGTAGCGCGTAGCGCTACGCGACCAAACCAAGATTTCAGGCTTTTCTAAACTTGAAATTTTACTTCATGTGCTACGCGTGTTAAACGCTGATTTTAGGTGAAATTCAAAAACACGCATATCAACTTTAATTATAAACTAACATGAAATTAGTCGGTTTATTAGAGACATTGAAAATCGCTACCAGATTTTCAGTGTCACTAATAAATAATTAGGTTTTGAACTTTTTTTATTAGGCAGTTTTCTATTTATCCAAGGGTTCACATAAATTTAAAAAAATCTAAAAAATTATTAAATTAATCAAATTTACTTAATTTAACTTTTAACAAATTCAGCGGGTGTGTGCATTAATATTACAGTTATTATATTAAATATATTAATTTTTAATAAAAACTAGGTGATTTGCATAATTGTGACAAACAGCAATTATACTACCTCGAAATTTTACTTCATGCGCCACGTGCATAAAACACAGAGGATTTTTATTTTTTTCATATTTAAATGTACAAAGTTTATACAAAATGTACACATATAATCGCAAATAATCGTTTATATAAATGTAATTTCGGAGGCTGTTTATTTATTTTTGAAAAACCTTCTTGAATATAAAAATGTTGATGTTGTATTGTAGTATGATACAGCTCTCGCAATAAGAAAACCTTTTTCGTAATCAGATTGGAAATTTGGCGTACACCTCAGAGGGCGCAAAAGTTTAATAGATTCTTTTGAATCGCGGTGATTAAGATCATATAAAGAACTCCGAAAGGAAATCGAATTTCAGAAACGGAGCTCCCGCTCTCTTCTTATATATATTTTTTTCCATACACCCATATATCTCCCGCCCAAAAAAGGAAATACCCTCAAAACTTTTCCTATTATATAAATTTCGTCAATTCGCTATCAAGAGGAGTTTCTCTGATAACACACGCACACACACCATCACACACACACACACACACCCACACACACACACACACACACACACACACACACACACACACACACACACACACACACACACACACACACATATATATAATTATTTTTTGCAGAGTAATATTCTGTTTGAATTTATGCTATTATTATTTTTTTTTGCATTCAGAAAAAATCGGAAAAACCGCAATAATAACAAAATAAAAATTATAATTTTCTCGAAAATAACGGGTGGCATCATGCAGTGGCGTAGCAAGGTCAATGGGTACCCAGTGCGGATATATTTGTGACCCATTTGCATAATAAAATAAAAAATATTGTAACAATAAAACACTGTTAACTTTGTTTGAATACTAAAAGTGTTATACAAACAAAGTTAAAAGTCACAAATGAAACCCGATTTTAACTTTGTTTATATAGCTGAGACTTTTTCAGTTACTATAATTTTGACAACTTTAACTTGTAATTTTCAAACTGAGTTTGATGACAAGTTCAAGTTGTTGAAACTGTCGAAAATCGTGTTTGATTTGTGAAATATGATGTATAACGAAGTAAAAGCCTCTAGAGTTAAAAGTTAAAAGTGTATATCGAAGTAGAAGCCTCTACAATACAAAATACAAAATATTGTATCCAGGTGGGGAGCAAAAGTTAAAATATTTGTCAAATTAAGTTAAAAACCTATAGTATGTCAATTATTTTTGCGTAAAACGTCATAATATACAATTTTATAGGTGTAGACGTCATAACTCGCAAAGGAAAGGAAGATTAAAAGAGGACTATTTTATTACTACTATTTTTATTCTAGCCGAATAGACATCTGTCGCTATAAATTCGATCTTGTTCGAGGGGGCGCATATTGAAAAAATGAAGAAGTCGGGAGGGGTCGCGAACGAGGATATTGCATATATCCGTAGTATTAACGCTAACCTGAAATATAGAGTGAACTGGAGCGGCGATATATCCCAGAGATATCGAGACATTTCACTAGATTACGTTTCAAACTCGGATGAAAGTCCGCTAAATCAGAACCCGATGATGCGAAATAAATACATCTGAAATATGGCAAGTAATATATTTTATATATACATAACTCATCATATTTTCCCCCAATCGTAAAAGGATTATTGTTTAAATCTTATGAATTGTAATGTTTTAAGCCAGTGGTCTCCAAACTAGTTTCTTCGCGCACAGGGACTTTTTTTAAGAATACATAAATGTGCTAGATGTGTATTCTGTATATGTTCAAGCATTCGTTGTTTCTTGAAAACGTTGAGTTTGAAACTTTTAACGAGTGTTTCCACTCCCGGATTAAGCAAACTCGAAATTTTACTTCATGCTTAATCATGGAGTGGAAACACTCGTTAAAAGTTTCAAACTCAACGCTTTTAAGAAACAAATGCTTGAACATATACAGAGTACACATCTAGCACATTTATGTATTCTTAAAAAAAAGTCTCTGTGCGTGAAGAAACTAGTTTGGAGACCCCTGGCTGAAATATATATATATATATATATATATATATATATATATATATATATATATATATATATATATATATATATATATTTATATTTATAATATATTTTGAAGCTTTTCAAAAACAACGAATGCTTGAACATTCACAGAGTACACATCTGGCACATTTATGTATGCTCAAAAGAAAAAATTAACGTGCGTCGAGAAATTATTCTTCATAATATTATAGTTATGATGTAATGAGGTTCCTTCCACCCTTCGGTAAAGGCTGTGTGTGATGAGAATACAATTCTTAGAATTAATAGTTAATAAATATTTATGACTACTAATCAATGTGCAATAAAAATATTAACTATTATTCAATAGAATAATTAACTCATATTCTTTTATTAAACACTATTCACGCTATTGAAAATATGTTAACTTTATATCAAAAAGTATTTCATATTTATTCGGAACTCGGCAATAATAAAACACGAATAAACTCGCGACAAAATCTAAAATTTATTATAATCGGACAATTTCAATGCAGAAGAAGTAAAAGAACAGTTTAGAGTTCGATTGTATTTTTATGTATGGAGGGAAAAAGTGCAGAAATTCGGTCACGGCTCGCACAGATTCAATGGGAAATTGTGTATTGGATCATTATTGGCAGATATTTGACAATATCGTTAAACTAAACGAGCAGTGTTATTACGAACATTTGCGCCCGTATATAAAATATAAACGCCTCCCCCCCCCCCTAGTACACCGCGAAATATCATTACATTTTGTGAAAGCTGTTAGGATTTTCACAACAAATTTATTCAGACAATATAAGCGCGTGTATTTAAAATAATAAATTGTTTTATTTCTTGCTAATTTCATTATAATTATAATCTAATATTCAAGCCGTTTATTTTGAAACTGGCCTAACTCCGTTTATTAATTCTTTGTTCTTGACTGTAATAACCTTTAGAGTTTAAGGTTTTTAGTCGTTAACAATAATTTTTGGTTAAGTATATTAAAAATTTATATGACTAATGTGCCCATCCATAGCACTTTCCCTGCCCTTTATATAATTGATAATTGACATACTAAACAAATTGTAAAAAATCAAAAGATTATCAAATCAACATAAAATGCATGGAATCTACTCTGAAATGAATAAACTGATTAGTTTTAATTTAAATTTAAATATCTAGACTGGGTACTTAAAAATATCAAATCAAAGTTAATTTTTCTTTAATAAAGAAAAACACTCAAGGGCTTTATTTGGTTCGAAAAATTAGAAAAAAAGTAGTAATGTGTCTATTATAGTAATTGCAGCGTTTTTTTTAAACAAGTATTTTTATTGATTGATTAAGCATGAATTAATATTTTGGGTTGAGAAATTCTTAAAAATTTCGATTTGCTGGCGCGTAGCTAAGCGAGGAAGGACACTTGAACTTCACATTAAATCAATGTTTTATACTCCTGGTGCATGACGAGTTTTGGAATGCCTAAAAATTAGTTAAAACAAAAATGTCCGTATTGGAACAATTAATAGCGACGTGATTATAGATCTGCGGTAACGCGGTTTATTTTATGGTAAAATGTAACGGAACGACCGATTAGTTTCAGTAATTCTATTAAAATCTTTTAACTCGAAATGTTCAACAAATCAATTTGCATTCGACGCATGATACGAACATATGAGGAGTATAGAAACAAAGTTAGCATTTTTTACTTTAATGTTTTTTGTAAAAAAACAACAAAAACCTGTATCTTAACGTACACATATTTATTATAATGTATGTATTTAGTAGAATAGAATTGAATGCAGATATAAAGCAAGTTTGAACCAAAGTTGCATAGAGGGTTATAGACAAATACGATAATAAATTCATGTTCATGAAAACATTAAGTGGAGATTGTCACCTTTGTTTCTATACCCCTCATATGTAACAATTGTAAATTGATTCTCAATTTTCAACGGTTTTAAAAGCCAATCAATATAATTTTTTATCATACTTTTACTTTCACTTTATTAACGGAATCCATTTAGTTACGTGTATACATTTAATGAAATCGTCGAACGCAAAAGTCAACTTACACTATACTAGGTGTTAGGTATACATCGAAATTTAACATTATAAATGTGAATTTTATGTATTATTATTATGCAGTGGCGGTCCTAGCAAAATATTTAGGTGGTGTAAGATCCCCCCGCGTTTCGTTTTCCGTTTTTAACGCTCCAATTTTTTAGGTGGTGCCAGATCTCATGGTGCCCCCCCCCCCGCGTTTCGTTTTCCGTTTTTGGCGCCCGGTAAGGTCGCACCGCTCGCACCGCCCTATGGCCGCCACTGTTCTCTTGCTCCTTCATTAATTTTAGAAAAATAGTAGAAAAGTAAAACCAATAAAACAAACTGAACATTTAAGCCTTTGCTCTCCTTTAAATAATGTATTTACATTACGCGTTCGTTTGTATAGTAAAAAATAAAAACATCCTAATTATAAGGGAAACTAAGTAATTAGTTGCAGTAGAGTTGGATGTGATGGGAAACGGGAAAATTTAACGCTCAACTCGCACGTAAACCAAAATCCCGACTTCACATGCAGACGCCGTCCTCTGAGCGCCATGCCCAAGAATGCGCAGAATTGTAAACGCCGCCCCCACGGATTACGTACCGTTTTAATGCATAAATAATTCATAAAAACCCCCACAATGGGGACGACTTTGCCCCGATTTATCCCGGAACGAGATGGCCACGTGTGCACCCATCTGTTCTCGAATGCATTGCCGTCGGATTTGCAGCGAAATTGAGACTAAGCAGATTGCGAATACTTTAGAAATACATAAACTATTTATAAGGATATTTTTCCAACGACTTTTGCGCTTATATTGCTCTGATCACGTTATATTTGAAAGAATAGAAATACGGTGTTCCAAATATACAAAATTAGTTATTCGCGAATACGAATATTTTTACTTAAAATTCGTAAATGTGAATATGAATTCGAATCATTTTGATTTTCGCCTTAACCCGTTAAGCGCAATTGATACAATAACGCAACATAATTAATTTGTTAGTATGAAATTACTAAATTAGTTAATTTCATACATTGTATTATTTAACCTGACTGGAGACTGTGTGGAGAAAATGTAAATATTTTAATATAAAAGTATTTAATTTATATTCAGTTGGTTTGTTTCACTAATAAATTTATTTTTCGACTAGTTTCAACTTAATGACATTTTCAAGACTGATCATTCTTAAAAATGGCATCAAGCTGAAACTAGCCGAAAAATAAATTTAGTAGTAACACAAATGAAGTAAATTTAAATTAAAAACCTTTATATTAATGGAAATATGATTACCAAGTGATCAATGAGAAAAAAGTTAACGGTAAATATTTGTTTATTTAAATATTTCGACAATTACTAGTTTAAAAAATGTTTTTAGTCCATTTCTAACTTGACAATATTTCAGTTTTTTTACGCGTGGCACATGAAGTAAAATTTCGAGTTTAGAAAAGCCCTGTGATAATTTGTCTCTGGTCGCTGCGCGACCCTAGACAAATTTTCTACGCGGGGCTTTTTTAAACTCGAAATTTTACTTCATGCTTAGTCTGGGAGTGGAAACACTCGTTCGAAACTTCAAATTGAGCCCTTTTATAAAATTGACGAATGCTTGAAAAAAAAACACATTAAGCGCCATTGGTGCAATAACGCCACATTTTTCTTTTTTTATATTACTAAATAACTAAGTTAATTTAATACATTGTATTATTTAAGCTGACTTGAGAATGTGTGATGACTATAGTAAATATTTTGTTATTTAAATATTTCGATTGGTTCACTCACTAAAAAAAAATGTTCAGTGTATTTCTAACTTTACAATATTTCAGTGTTTTACACACGTGGCGCATGAAGTAAAATTTCGAGTTTAGAAAAGCCTGAAAATTTGGTTTGGCCAAACCAAATTTTTAGGTTTTCCTAAACTCGAAATTTTACTTCATGCTTAGTCTGGGAGTGGAACCACTCGTTCGAAACTTCAAATTGAGCCCTTTTATAAAATCGACAAATGCCTGAAAAAAAACACATTAAGCGCCATTGATGCAATAACACTACATTTTTTATTTTTTTAAATTACTGAATAACTAAGGTAATTTAATACATTGTATTATTTGAGCTGACTTAAGAATGTGTGAAGAATATAGTAAATATTTTGTTATTTAAATATTTCGTTTACCTACTCACTTAAAAAAATGTTTGGTGTATTTATAACTTTACAATATTTCAGTGTTTTACACGCGTGGCGCATGAAGTAAAATTTCGAGTTTAGAAAAGCCTGAAATTTTGGTTTGGCCGCGTCCAAACCAAATTTTCAGGCTTTTCTAAACTCGAAATTTTACTTCACGCTTACTCTGGGAATGGAAACACTCGTTCGAAACTTTAAATTGAACCCTTTTATAAAATCGACAAATGCCTGAAAGTCTAAAACGTATATATTATGTATATTTAGAAGAAAATTGTCTAGAATGTAATACATTATGTCATTCACAGAAATCATTAAAAGAAGGGCAGAATTTTATCTTAAATCAACTTTTGGGGTAACCTTTATAATTGCTCGGACATTACTGGGTTAAAAGAAAAATTATGAAACGATCTGTTTACTTATTTTAACAGCATTAAAATGTAATTTATTTACGTCTTAAATAATTGAAACATTTGAATATAGCAAGGATAACAAATATAAACAATTCGTTAATTTTACAAACAAACAAGATTTTGTATGTATTATCCTTATTAGTTTATTTACTTTAAAGTGAATAATACAATAAAAGGATATGAAACAAATTTAATAGTATCTAGAAGGGAGTAACTAATTTTAGAAGAGAAAAAAATAAAACGAAAGAGCCTTAAGTAGTCTTTCAGCATTTATTAGGGAAGTCAATTAATGAACTCGATTTTCCTTTTAGAACCGTCGCGCGGAACCTCCGAAGCCAAAGTACGTTTCCATTTCAATCAGCGACAACGAATTTCCTCTTCCAATTCCTCCTTCGTCTCCACCCGAAACCACCAAACCACCCCGTTCATTTGTAATTTATATCCCCCCTCCAAGGAATATCGTTCTTTATTAATAATTTTAATTGAGGCGATGAATCTCCCTCGAATTTCCTCCCGACTAGCGCCAATCGGCAATCGATCTTCCGCTGCAGCAAAACCCTTAATGCAGAAACATAAATCCGAAAGCAATTAGTTGGTGCCCATATATTAGGGCATCATTACCGTCCGTTGGATGACAATGTATGCATGAGTGGCTTATGTCAGAGGCGTGCATCATAATCCAAAGCAAATGCTCAGCCTCAACCTAGTAATAATGGACAACTTGTAATGCAATATGGTTACTGGTAATGCACATAATTATGCACAGTGCAGATTCAATTTTGTGCCCGGTTTCGAGAATTTCCGTTGTATAGTACATCTCATTTAACCAAATCAAGCCCGCAGGTAAACAATTATATGGACCGCGCGCGTCAAATTAATATCGTGTGGAATTTTAAACATGCAAATTTATCAATTAAAACTTCGTGAAATGCTTGTGCTGCTTGAGATATCGCGGCATGCATATATTTTAATTTTAATAAGAATTAATAAAATTATTACCTGACAAACTTATTATATCTTAGATATGATTTGACAAAGAAATTGATTTGGACCACTATTTGTGTTTTGATTCACACAACTAATTGAGGGGCTCGGTGGAAACGTGGTATATGTGCTATTTTCTTAAAAATTGGTATAAGTATAGATATCTACAAATGAGATTAATATTTAGTGATAGAAAAAATGGTACAATTGAATATGTGTGTTTTTTATTGGCCACCAAGGCCAATAAAAAACACACATATTCAATTGTACCATTTTTTCTATTTAACATTTAAGTGTGTTTAACCAATTCTAATTTCACTATATCCACGGATCCGGATGGAATATTTTATTATTTATAAATTATTCCGCCAGACGGGATTCGAAGCCGCAACCAGTTGGTCTGTGGGCAGGGTCTCTGCCCACTCGGCCACCTGAATATGTGTATCTCTCAATGTTCTTGATTTGACGTCGATAGATTTTTCTATAAAAGTTAAACTTTATCTTTAATTTACACAAATCAATATCATGTTAGATGTAATTAAGTTGATTTAGTGTAAAGATATTGATTAAAATGTTATTTTTCTCTGTTTCAGATGCACCAAAAAAGCCGTACATACTTATCGACAATAGGATCCTTGACCCGGGGAATCTTTTCATCCCAGTAAAAGAAAACACCGACCTAACAATCTCGTGCGTAGTCGACGGAGGTAACCCAAAGCCCGCCCTATCCTGGGACCTAAGTTTAGGCTCGATGTCCCTGCTGGACGCCCCCGAGGTGCCCTACCAGGCCCTGAACATCACAGAAACCGTCAAAGAGCAAAAAGTCGGCGCGAGGAACGACGCCAGGTTGGAGAGGGTGATGAGGGCCCACCACAACGCCACCCTAACCTGCGTCGTCCACCACATCGCCCTTTTACAATCCTTGAACGTTTCGCTGCTGCTGGATGTGCAATGTGAGTAATCGTAAAAATTCGCCGGGATTTTATAGTTTCAGCAGGGCGAGGGTGGGCGTTGTAAAACGGGGAGGAAGGAATTGAGCCGTTTCGACACACCATCAAACTCGGTAACTGCGTTTCGGGGATACGTGTGTGCATGCGTTTACTTTTGTGGTTTAATCAAAATGCGTACATAAAAATCGCAATTTATATTTATATCCAATTTACCGGGAAAAATCGTCTTTTGCATTTTCCCGAATCTTATTTACATAATTTTGTTATGAATAATTTCATGAAAAAAAATCTCTCCGAGCTCAAGTTTGAGAAAAACCAGACTAGATTTATCGTTATACCGTGTGTCCCTCGAAAAAGGGCCCAAGCTATAACAGCTTTATTTTTGAATAAAAATGAAAACAAAATATATATTATAAAACCGGGAGTTGATTGCTACACTCTGCCTGTAACAGATTTTTTCTAAGGGCGGACGTCTTGTCGTAATGACGTCATCCACCATTTTTTTTAAATGGCACCAGAAGAAATGCTTTTTTATGGAGATTTTTTTAAGCTTTTCAACGATGTAATCATTTCATAGACTTGCATTACATTTTCTTTCAGGAAAATGCAAAAAACAAAGCAAATAAAAGTTGGCCTGGATGTATTTTTGAAATTATTAATAAAATAAATGACAAAAAATAATGTGCCATGAAATTTAATCTGTAAAAATAATTCAAACTAATTTAATTTTCAAGAAAAACACTTTCTTTTCGAACTAAACAAATATTTTTATTTCAGCGTGAAGAGGAATAGTTACGAAATAGGACATCCGGCAAATGGCCACCACGAAATCTTAGGCACAGCATCACTATTTTCTTAGTATTCTAACGTTTTTGCATAACTATAGCTCTATTTCACCAATAACGCGCTGTATCTCTTATTTAAAGCGTTTAACTGTTTGTGGCTTGTTCGCATACAACTTTTTCTTCACGAAGTCAAACGGCGTTAAATCGCACAATCTTGGTGGCCAATTTTGATCGCCAAACAGAGAGATGACACAGCCATTGTTTCGCATGCTGTATGGGATCTGGCACCGTCTTGTTGGAAAAACATATCCTCCGCTTCAATTCGAACTAATTCAGGCCACAAAACTCGGTTAAGATACGGCGCGTTATTGGCGAAATAGAGCCACAACTATGCAAAAACGTTGTTCCGGAGATTTCATGGTGGCCATTTGCCAGATGTCCTATTTCGTGTTTAATCAATCGCAACGATTACCTTTTAAGTTGAAACATAAATATTTGCTTAATTCTAAAAAAAAATGTGTTTTTCTTGAAAATTAAATCTGGCGCTCTTTTTGCGACACCCTTTATTTACTAATTACTATTACAAATTTTATTATGATTTGTAAATTCACAGCAATCTCTGTTAATTTCATAATTATTGTACGCTTCTTAATTTTGTATAGGGGTCGAAATCAAACACTTTTTTTTGTAAATAAGGTACTGAAAAAATGTCAACAATTTCGATAAATGTTTAATACAATTAAGATTGTAGAAAGATTTAATGTTTAGACTTGAGAAAAATGATCAAGTGTTAGACAATTTGTTGAAAATAACCAAAGTAAGTAATATTTATATAATTTTTTTTATTGGGAACCATATACTGTTTTTTTTTAATTTAAGTATACCTTTACATATTCCATATTAATATTTGCAAAATGAATCAACATGCGATCAAACCTAAGTAGTATATTTTGAACTTCACAATATTTCAGTGTGAAAAGCCTAATTTGGATTGATCGCTTCGCTTCGCTACGCGACCAATCCACATTTTTAGGCTTTTCTAAACTCGAAATTTTACTTCATGCATAATCTGGAATTAGAACCGCTCGTTAGAAGCTTTAGCTTAAAAGCTTATACAAAAACTAATAGTTTCTTCAAATTTTCAGCGATAAATCGTGATATGACAAATTAAATTTTCAGATTTTTCTAAGCTCAAAATTTTATTTCATGCTTAATCTGGGAGTGGAAAACACTCACTTAATGTTTCAATTCAATTTGTTTTAAAAAACAAAGAATTAATTAATTTTGTCAATGTTTTTGATCATCTCAATCATTAACACTTTTCAATGCTTTTTAACTGTGTCAAAATGTAGCGTTGCTTTCGCTATTTACGAATTTACGAAACATTTACGAAAATTATTAAATTTTACTTCATTTATCGACTCTTGTAGAATTTTCATCATATTTATTAGTTTTTAAAAATGTCATTTTACTTTTAGAACTTAAGGAATTGCAATAAATAAATTAATATATTTTTATTTTTTTCGATATTCTCGATATTTTAGTAATAGATCTTATCAAAAGAATAAACCTTTATATACTTAAAAAAACAAAATTAAATAAAGTTGTTATTTCCGTTGAATATAATTTACATAGTCGGCTATTAGTTATTAACATTTCTAAAGTCAATTTACATTGAAAGGATCCGCGCGTAACGAGGATGAGCTTTGCATTTTATAATTCAGCCCCCTCGGCCTAGTAAGTTTCCTCAGGTCTCCCAATTATCAAGCAATTAGGGCCTCCTTTGTTGTTAAGTTATTTCCCATTTTATATAGACCCTCCTTTCCCTATTGGCAATATCACCTCCGGAGCCCTGTCGACCCCTGTCGAACTTTCGGTTCAAAGTAATTCCAGTAATTAACGATCGTTCTCCAACAATTTCCTTTTTTTTACGAACGTTTAACACATATTTTAAGAAATGTATAATTTACATAAATACCGTGCGATCATTTAAATTATGATTTTGAGTAGGCGGCATTTTTTGTGCGGTTGCCCAGAATGCTAATAGAATGATGGAATAAATTTGAGGTTATGGTAAACTATGTGTTAACGGTCAGTAGTGCCAATCTAATTTAAAATTCAAACCCTACTCTTTCAAGGTGCTATTTAAAAAATGCCAAAATTTGGTTTTTAACTAATGCCAATAATAATAGTGTATCGATTATTTTAACAAGAAACCTCAGAAATGCTGCAAAATGATGAATATT
This sequence comes from Philonthus cognatus, assembly GCA_932526585.2. Lineage (NCBI taxonomy): Eukaryota > Metazoa > Arthropoda > Insecta > Coleoptera > Staphylinidae > Philonthus > Philonthus cognatus. The sequence goes on from OW052243.1 coordinate 39,270,420, forward strand.
AAGAAATATCACTATTCAAAAATTAAATTAAAATTTACGGCGTATGCATACAGGGTGTCTACGCTAAGCCGTTAGTTAAAAGTTTATAGAGTTGCCGTTGCACTAAAAATTTGAAAAAAATATAAAAATATTTACAACTTTATATCACTTCCGGTTTGACCGAGAGTAGCACAAAATTTGTTATTTTAAATGGAACACCTTATATATTAGTAATTTTTTGGATTTCTCGTTCAAATTGCAACATATTGTATTCAAACATATGTACACTTATCTCTTATAGTTTTCAAGAAAAAAAGATATTTCTAAAATTTTGACTTCTTAAAGGCATCTGAAAATGTGTCTGTAACTTTTCGTAAGAATAATATAAAAATATGATTTATATCTCTACTTGTACCTAGAGGATGCCTCTATGAGTGAATTAATTGGAAACTGTCAATTTTGACAATAAGTGTTCTTAAAATGTTAATATCTAAGTGCCCTCTTTAAAATCTAGTAATTCAATTATTTTAAACGGAATGACCCATTTTTATCACATTGTACGATTGGGGGAAACATTTCTTACAAAAAAGTATTATACAACTATACTCCTAAAGAAAGTAGTTTTCGAATTATTACGAAAATTCGTTTTTCGTCGCATTTGTGCAGGGTATAATGCGCACATAAGTCGGAATTGAAATATCAAATAATAAAAATATTTAGTGCAAACCTTTACAGAAATCAACAAAATGAATAATATTTTCAGGAATTTTTTAAACTCGAAATTTTACTTCATGCTTAATCTGGGAGTGGAAAACACTCGTTTATAACTTCAAATTGAACTTTTTTTTTAATAAAAAATATCTGAAGATATACAGCATATACGCTACAATTGGGACATGTATACTTAGTAGAAAAATTCACTGTATGTATACTAAAAAGAAAAATTTCCTGTACTATTGACTAATAAGTCACGGCAATTAATGTTTTGTATGTTTATATACTGTAAAAAGTGTGAAGTTACGGGTAAAAATTATAAACCTAATCAAAAGAGAACTTAATTTTAGGTCAATTGGTGTTAAGAGAATTATATGGATTCATTTAAAATAATCAAGCTTCCTTCGATTAAATATGTATGAATTCGACTTTTTTTTATTTCGTAACCAAACAACTTAATCGCATTAACTATATAATGCATCCGATCCTAAGAGAGTGGCGAAAACCGCAACTCTCTATCGTCTTTACTTTCTGAGATATTTTATATTTACGAAACTACCGCAAACGTAATTTTTGTCCATAAATGTCAAATAACTCCAGAACGGTATGATTTAGACTAAATGTTTTTAATAGAATGATACGCAATTTTTATGAGGAATCCAAAAACCAAATAATATACAGGTCGATCTATTTAAAATAAGTAAGTAGCATCCGCTACTGTCTTTATGGTGTATCCTGTATACATACAAATATTTTTAGGTTATGCATCTCTTAAAACTAAACAACTTTGATCAAGAAACGAATTTTCTATCTTTAACGTAATACTAGATATCCTCTGAAAACGTACTAATGGAACATCCTCTATATTTTTTCGGAGAGATTAAATAAAAAATAATTCAAATATCCAGGGTACAGGTGTTTGGAACGTAACAAAAATTTCCGTAACGGGAAAAAAGCTATTGGGACGGCAAGACCGCAGAAACAATTGCAACACTTGAAGTGGGGTATTAGCACAACACGAATCCCTCTGCGTCCCGTTTCCGGTATTTAAAAAGTTTTGTTTGCCGTTTCCCTTACCCCCATCCCCCGAGGGATGATTTATGTGGCCACTTCTTTATGAATTTTTCTCGCACGGCGTGTGATTAATTGCGACAATGGCCCCCTTTGTCCGACATTATTTATTTAAGATAAGTAATTTTGAAATATGAAAACGGCCGCGCCAGACATTAATTAAATCCCACGTCGCGTCCCTTAATTTATCAAAACGAGTCGGGCAATAACGCGCCACTCTTAGTTTCGCCCAATAACACGCTCTTAACGCCCTCAACTTGAAGACTTCTGATGGGAAATTGTTAACTGGTGGAACTTGGTAATATTTGTGTGCTGGAGTGGCGGCAGAGAAGCCAAGTTTCGCGAGGCAACTTTATACAGCGTGTGTAATATATCAAGATAAACAAGCGTCGAAGTTCTTGTTTGTACGTTCGAACAAGTACGATATACCAAACTATTAATCTCTTTCGTCAATATAAAAATGTATATATTCTTTTGGAATCTATATTAGTTAAGCACAAATATTACTGACCTAAACGCATCATGTCATTTTATTAACACTAGCTCTAACAAATAAGGCTATAAATGTGCTTAATTTCAGACACTAATTGCTCTAAAAAGTGGTTCTATAAAAATATTCATGGATTTTGTTACCTACCAATTAAAAGCGTGCAGTAAAATGCTCCAGGCGCTCGAATTTATTTTGAAGGCGCAAAATTAGATTTGAAGAAATAAACATTTGTTTTGTAAAATTTATAAACGTAAGATCTAATATAAAATAAAGTTGAGTCAGCTATGAATCATGAACCTACATATCTAAGTAGTATATTTAAAACTTTACAATATTTCATTGTTTTAGACGCGTGGCACATGAAGTAAAATTTCAAGTTTAGAAAAGCCTGAAAATTTGGTTTGGTCGCATAGCGCTACGCGCTACACGACCAAACCAAATTTTGTAGGCTTTTCTAAAATTTTACTTGTGCGCCACGCATAGAAAACACTGATTTAATGTGAAGTTCAAGATATACTGCTTAGGTTTGATCACATCGATGCCGTAGCTCACAGATGTGTTAAGTGCTTAAGAATCTGTATGCACCCAACACATCTGTGAGCTAAGGCATCGACTAGCTCATTAATTTTACAAAGTTTATACGGAATCTCTGAAATTATACATAAAAGAAACAATTACTGTAACAGAAACAAGTCATTACCAAAATCTATATTTAATCGTTCTCTTGCACAATACCGACGTATAATTTGTATAATATTTATAAGAAAGCATTACAGCAAAAATCAATAGAATGACAAGCGTAAACACAGACAAACAACAAAACACCGGCCTTTTGTTCTGAACCTGATTGCAAGTTTTCATCTCCAACTTAGCTATCTCGGCACTCCCTCCATTCAACTGATCGCACTTCCTCACGAAATCGTACTGAACAGTCTGGTCTTGGTCTTGATCAGAAGTACTAACATCTCCATCAGGGTAAGTCATCGTGCACCTCGTCTTCACCGCATCCATGATATTCGCTAAATTTTGAATCTTATTCTCCTGACAAGATTTACAGTACTCTATCTCTCCGGCACATAGAACTTCTAAGTGGACATCGTCGGCACGTGCAGGCGTTTTCCGTAGAGAATTTTGATGGATTTTTGTTTGCGTTGTGGGAGTGTCACTTTGTCGCCAGGTGACATTCCATTAGCGTCTGTATTTAGAATTAGAAATGGAACGGGCAAACGACGAAATTTAATATCCTGCGCATTCCTGCTATCTACGCGATATCACTCACCCTCCGCATATTCACATCCATGTGTATATGATGATAATGGAGGCAAAATGAGAGCGCTTATCGATTTTCACTCGAATTTACTGATTTTAATATTTTTTGTCCTTTAATTATTTCTTGGAAATTTCAATAATTATTTTTGATGTCGAATAAAATCAGTAATATTATTATTCGTTATTATTCATTATTACTTTTTTAACATTTAGTGCGTTTGTAGGTGGGATGTGCGATATAAAGCGATTTTTTTTAAGTATACATATCTTGATAATTACATCGTTTAGTAAATTTGGAAGAATTCGTTGTTTTTATAAAATATGGTCAATGTATAGCTTCTAATGAGTGTTTCTACTACTTGATTAAGCAAGAAGTAAAATTTCGAGTTCTACCAGCTGCTCACATAGCGGCGCTACTATCGCGTTACTCATTTTCCTATTCAATCCGACGCAAATACATTCGCAGCCTACTACGAGCAGATATACAAAATGACTTATGACATTACATATGACAACGACTTCCTAAACGACGTAAATGACTAGTAAACAAAATCCTGGATCCTGCTCCCTCGACGATAAAATAAAGGAGGAACAATAGGCGCACACTACATAAAGGCAAAAATACAGCACCCGGTTATGATAACATTTCCCGTATAGTCCCAAAACCCTTCCCTGAAAATATTTATAATTACATCTTAAAAATCTTTAATTATGATTTCGGACACAAGAATTGCCGCAGGAATGAAAGCGGGGTACTATTATCTGTATCCCCAACATTAAAAATTATCCTTTTTTACCTTCTAGTTATCGTTGTATTACCCTGCTTCCAGTCCTTGGCAAGATGTTTGAAGACACAATTAAGAATAAAATCCTTGACCAGGTTTCAAAAATGATCCCCCTATATTAATTTGGTTTTGTCAAACACCGAGCTACCTTGCTTTTCATCCTCACTTCAAACTGCCAAACAGCACACCTCTAGGGAAAAAATCTACCGTCCTCTTCCTAGATATAAAAGAAGTTTTTGACTCAGTTTGATAAAATGTAATTTATTAAATATTTCACCCTACCTCCTAAATATAATTGACAGCGTCCTCTCACAAAGAACTATAAACATTAAAATCCGAAACACCCTACCACAATCCTTTTCCCTTGAAAAGGGGGTTCCCCAAGGTTCACCACTGTCACCCCTTCTTTACAACTTTGTTCTGGATATACTAGGGGTGTTTAAATGAAAAGGTACGATACGACGCTGTGGGTATAATTAAAAGCTTTTTTAACAGGATTCACCGAGGCCCAAGCACAATTATCCCATTGTTTCACGAGCCGAAAAATTCCTTGTTCCCAACAGTCCTATGGCTGTGACAAAAGCCAGTCCTCCACTGTGTCCTTCAGTTCGTCGTCCGAGCTGAAGCGGTTTTCTTTAAGATTTGGTTTTAGCGGACCATACAAATAGAAGTCGCAGAGCGACAAGTCCTAGCTGTAGGGCGGATGCGGATGCACGAAGTGTGCTAGACAAGTTACAAGGGCTCTCACCTTGTAACTTGTCTAGCACACTTCGTGTGACCCTAAAGACGTGTGGACGTGCTATATCGTGGAGCACAATTACTCCCTCTGTGAGCAACCTAGACCGTTTAAATTGGACAAAACACCTAACTTCATCCACGTGCGTTTAACCACGCTGGACACTACAATCGCGTCCCTAGATGTCTCACTATATTCTTCCAAAGTGGCATATTCAAATTTCAACCGGTGCGGCTGTTATGACGTTTTGTACCTTTTCATTTGAACACCCCTAATATATAACCCCTGCCCCAAATTCCTAAACCCTTGCGCTTATCCCTCGCTATACTTTTAAACTACTCTCCAAGATCTGATCGACACCATTCAAAAATGGTTCGTGAAATGGAATTTTTTAATTAACCCTAACTAATCTAAACTCCTGATCCCTTTTTATCGCTCAAACAACTCCCCATTTTCAATCTCCTTTTACAACAATAAATTTTACCTTCCTCGTCCTGCAAATATCTCAGTGTGATATTCGATCCAAACTTCGTCTATACCAGTGTTTCTTAACCTTTTTTTAAGAATACCAATTATGTGCAGAGAAGGGACTCAAGTTAAGTTCCTCTTATCAAAAATTGTAATAAACATACAGTAGAAAACAATATTGTAGAAATTATATATTGTTGAAATTGATATGATTACATTTTAAATAATTTACTTTAGTATTAAAAACAGTTTTTCAAGAAACGTACTGTCAGAATTATCTAAACATTAATTTTGATAGGCAGCACGATTCTCTTATTAATTTTAGCCTGTGAGGCATATGGGTCGATGGGCTCGACGGCGGCTGGTGAAGGGTTGTAATGAATATTCGGAAGGTGGCCGTCGGGCTCGTCGAGCCGAAGGGAGTTTGCAAGGGTCGTCCCGGACAGGATATCCTGTTTAGGGCTGCGCGGTTTCCATTCTCGGCCTCAAACTCAAACATAAGTTGTCTGTCCGAATATATTAAGAAACCCTTAAGATACCGACACCCAACGATTAAAATCCATCCGATCCCTTCACATGCGAAATCTGTTTGAATCAATCAAACTTTTCCCACAGCAAGATTTTCATGGGAGGGTAATAATTTTACTTCATGCTTAATCAATTTCATGCAAACATAAGGAATGGTGTTTGTGTGAAATATTACTGTTAGATTTGATGTAAATTCAGGCTTTGGTCACATTTTTCCTTTAAGTATACATTTACATTTTAATAGAGTTCAATTTAAAGCTTTAAACGAGTGTTTTCCACTCCCAGGTTAAGCATCAAGTAAAATTTCGAGTTTAGAAAATCCTGACAGTTTTCAGGCTTTTCTAAACTCGAAATTTTACTTCATGCGCCACGCGTATTAAACAGTGAAAACACTGAAATGTTTTGAACAATTCAGTTAAAATCAGTTTGTAATATGCGAGGCGCAAGAAGGAAAATTTCGACTTTAGAAAAGCCTTAGTTTGGGTTCGGACGCTTCGCGTCCAAATTCAAACGCATAGGCTTTTTTAAATCGAAAATTTACAACATGCTTCATCTGGGAGTGAGAAACCCTCGTTTGAAGCTTCAAATTAAACTCTTTAAAGAATAAAACAAGGAATCTCTGAATATTTACAGCATACCGGGTGAGCATTTTCAATCCGGAACATATAATATAATTAAGGGTGAGCATTTTCAACCCGAAACATGTATTATAATTAATTATATAAATATGTCTTGACTTTAAATTTGTCTATTGTTATAAGTTGTCAAACTTCATTTGCAAAATGAATATCAATCATACTATTGAAGAAAGAACTTTTATAGTGAAAACATTTTACACTATAAGGAACGTGTGTGATTTATTTTGTTTAAAGGGCAAATGGACGTTTACTCTAAACAACGAACCCAATACTTAAAATACTAAGTATTGGGCCCAAGAAAATCGGTATATTAGTTTTAGCCCAAGGATGCAGTATCCTCACAAAATCAATATTTAGGCAAGAATTTTCAATAATACAATTAATCGGAAATTTGATATTATCGGAAATTTAAACTATGGATCAGATTTAGCACTTTAAATCAACAATGTTGGCCCCGTAGTAGGAAGAGATTTGGTTTTAATACGATGGCTACCTTTCCAAATCGAAAAACATTTATTGAATACGGCACTCAAATATTGATTCTTTGAGAAATTTAATGTTTGAAGAATGTGCACGTATTAACGCTAAAACACAATCAAATGTAAGTAATGGATTTTATAAAAGGCTAGGGTACTGTTTGGCGCAAAATGAAGTGTCATTTGGACTTTTTCTTACATTTTAAAGGGAAGTTCAATTTTTTTTAGTCTTTAGATTGTGATTAAAATGCAATTAAATTGAATGATTTTCCCCATTTATAAATATACTCAATGACATTAGAAGCGTAACACCCTGAAGGAGTTATTATTTTAACTTGATTTTTTGCCAGTATGGTAGTCTTACATCAAGAATAAAATGATTACATTTTCAAGAAATTTTATTAAAAAACAATCTAAAAAAAATTAATAATGTGTTTGGCGACCCCTTTGTTGTATACACTCCTGTAGACGTCTGGTCATCGACAAAATGAGATGGTCGATGTCTTCTTGAGGCATCTCGTTCCAAGCAACTTGAATTTCATCGATCAACTGTGCTAGAGTCTGTGGAGGATGGTGCAAAGAGAATATTCTTCTTCCTATGATATCCCACACATGTTCAATGGGATTTAAATCCGGCGAACGGGGCGGCCACGCCAAAACACTATGACCAGCTTCATTAAGAAAGTTCATAGTTCGACGAGCAATATGGGGACGTGCGTTATCTTGTTGAAAAAGTACGTCTGGGCGGCCATCTAAATAAGGCAACAAAGTCGGTCGTATGACGTCTTCAACATAACGCGCAGCTGTCATACTGCCTCGAATGAATACAAGAGGTGATCGACTACCATAAGCAATAGCCCCCCAAACCATTACTCCAGCAGTCCTGTGTACATGCCTCTCAATAGCAAACCTAAGATCAGGTCGTTCTCCACGGTAGCGTCGTACCCTTCTACGGCCATCATGCGTGCCTAGACAAAATCGTGATTCATCGCTGAATACGACATCGTACCATTCTGCCTCCCAATGCTGCCGTTCTCTGCACCAGTCCAACCTTTGGCGACAGTGTCTCGCTGTTAAAGGAAGCACTAATCTTGGACGGTACGAAAGAAGCCCAAAGGATTGAATGCGGCGATATAAGGTTCGCATACTAACGGGCCTACCTTCTTCTCCAATCCATTGATCACCGATTTGACGCGTAGTAGCGAAACGGTCTCGCAGGGCTATTTGTCTTAAGCGCCGATCTTGACGTTCTGTGGTACGCCTTGGTTGACCAATTGGTCTTCTTCTTGCTCCTCTACCTTCTTCTGTCCATACCTGATACACACGTATTATAGTTGCTGCAGTGGAATCAATACGGCGGGCAATTTCGCGATAGGACATACCGACATCTCGATAAGCAACAACTCGACCCCGGTCAAAATCGCTCAAATGGTGATATTGTGGACGTCTTCGGACTCGAGGCATTTTATTTAAGCTTAACACACTCAACGGAAACACGAAAACTAAAAACATCTGCACTAAACAGCTCATATAAATAGTTTTATCAAAAAAGAAAAAGTGAAATATATTTTTTTTTCACAATAAATATAAAAGGCACAAGGTTGAAATTGTTATGAATGTATGCTTTAAATATAGTCACTCTGTTGCTAAAATATGAATTCAAAAAAATCATTCCTTCTTGGTGTTACGCTTCTAATGTCATTGAGTATAGTTACGTTTCGGATTGAAAATGCTCACCCTTAATTATATGTTCCGGATGAAAAATGCTCACCCTTAATTATATTGTATGTTCCGGATTGAAAATGCTCACCCGGTATAATTCGGATATGTATACCTTGAAGAGAGACCCCTGTATAATTATTAGTGCTTGTATTAAAATAAAGACAATCAGTTTACTATATGAAGTTTATTAAATGATTTACTACAAATATAAGTTTACACAGAAATAATAAAATTATGAGTACAAACCTAGCAAAACCCCAATACGAAAGAAAACAAACAGCACGAAGAATACAACGACGGCAAAAATCTCAGGCTTCCTCAATAAATCCCAATAATCAATACAATCACAAGTTTCATCTTCTTCATCAATAAGATCTCTATAACTCATGCAATTAACTTCGACGTCCTTGAACCGTTGAAAACAATCAACCGATTTTTGCACGTTTCTCAATTTATTATTACCCACATGTTTATCGCAATTAATCTTACAAGAACGCCTGCAAAAATCACTTTTCTTCATCAAGTTACAAGATGTTTCACAAGTTTTGTCACTTTTTACAGAATACTTAAACGGCACATAAGTTGTATCTCTGGAACAAGTTCTAATACACCTTTTGTTGGAAGGGCAGTCGATCAGTTTGCATCGATCGGAATTTTTTAGAGAATCAGCACACGATTTGCTAAGACACTTTTTGGTGGAAGGGCAATCGATCAATTTGCATCGAACAGAATGTTTTAGGGAAGCAGCACACGACTTGCTAAGACACTTTTGGGTGGAAGGGCAATCGATCAATTTGCATCGAACAGAATTTTTTGGAGAATCAGCACACAACTTGCTAAGACATTTCCTGCTGGAAGGCCAATCAATCAATTTGCATCGAACAAAATCGTTTGGAATATCAGTACACAACTTGCTCCTGCAAGATTGTTTGCTCTTCAATAAATCTTCATAACTGAAAAAATCTAATTCCTTACTCAACGAATCAGGATCCTCTTCCAAAATCTCTAAATCATCGCTTGTTTTCTGCCTTAGTTCGGACGTTGATGTCGATTGCACCACGGTCATATAAAGACTGGAAGTAGATTGCGATTGATCAACCAAGAAATTGTCCGTTTGTACACTGACAGTTCTTTGAGGAATAATCACTTTCTGTTTATTGGTTTGCCTGTAGCATTCTTGATTTTCCATTATTGTCGTTAAATCTCGATTCTTGCAGGTTGTCGCAATTTTGGTGCACATATTAAATTCCTTATCGATAATGTCAAGATTCAAATTTGAGTTAATGTTTTCAGCGATTTTCTTGCATTTTTCCAATGTTTTAATTACGTTTCTAGTATTTTCACTCACAATTCCTTGCGTTTTTGATTTTGTATTTTTCAGCGCGCTAGCAAAGTGATTTTGATGCGTTTCTCTATTGTTATCAATACTTATTTTGTTGTTATTAACAGGGAATATTGGATGTGTTTCAAATAGCATGTTTACATTTTTGTTGTCATCTGTAATACCGTGTTCTTCGAAAATATCAGAAGATTTTAAACTGCACATATCCTTGAATTCTTCACCGATGTTACCTACAGAAATAATCAATGAAAGGCATTAAACGAGTGCTTTCCACTTCCAGATTAAGCATGAAGTAAAATTTCAAGTTTAGAAAAGCCTGAAAATTCGGTTTGGTGTTTGGCGCAGCGACCAAACCAAATTTTCAAGCTTTTCGAAACTCGAAATTCTACTTCATGCGCCACGCGTCTATAACACTGATATCATGTGAAGTTCAGAATATGCTACTAAAGCAGTATGCTAAAGACGTATATTTTGAACTTTCCGTAAAACCAGTGTTTCATACGCGTGGCGCATGAAGTAAAATTTTGAGTTTAGAAAAGCCTGAAAATTTGGTTTGGTCGCCTAGCGCTACGCGCTACGTGACCAAACCAAATTTTAAGGCTTTTCTAAACTCGAAATTTTACTTCATGTTTAGTCTGGGAGTAGAACACACTCGTTTATAGCTTCAGACTGAACTCTATTAAGAAACAATTAATGTCAGAAAATTTACTCAGTACGCATATGTACGAGTATACCTAAAAGAAAAAATCTCTCTATGCATAAAATAAATAATGTTACATTTTTTAAATTTCGCATCGATCTAATTCGAAATCCCAGCGTTTTGTGAATTCTCGCTCAAATAGTATGTCTGTTGAATTTGAACGCTATCTTTTCTGAATCCGAGTTAAGTGAAAACAAAATAAAAAGTAGATGGAATCGAAGTTATAAACGTACCTTTATTACATTGAAGACTGGAATAATCTTGATTTGAAGTACAATTTTGGCATTCCTCCACTTCTTCATTTAAAACCTGCATTTTAATTTGAGACTCATTTTTGCAGCTTCTTACACGCTCATTATTTTGTGCACATTCATTATTTTGTGGAGATTGAACATCCATACTTTTCCAATCAGATGAATTACTCATCCTTTCATTCAAAACCTCCCTTGTAATACGATCAATTTCATCAGCTGCCAACATAACAACATAATCTTCATCACATTTGCAACTTTTAACATTCGGTTTAAGCACAGGATATTTACTGCAGTAATCCCTATAACCAGTGCATCTAAAGTAAGTGTTCATGTACGACTTTTCTCCGCAATTAAATTCAGTTGAAGTCCCCGTGTTGATCCCAGGGGAAACTTTAGTAGCAGTGTTTGCAGTTGAATTTTTGCGAACGCAAGTGCCTATGCTTCGGATCTCCACCATTGATGTTGCTCGATCGACAACTTCGCATTTATTCTTTGCGATTATAATGGGAACTATTTGTTTTCTGCACTCGCGCTTACCAAATCTGGGAACCCCAGCAAAGTAACATCCATCATAACGTTGTTTATCATCGAAGTTTTCTTCGTAGTAACACTTTTTTGTTAAAATGATCTCATCATCTCTTTGACCCTCCCCGTAAGGTCTATCACAAAACGTCATTATTTTTGCTCGTGGTTAATTCACACTACACATGCTATAAATTAAATAAAAAAATAATTGAAATAAACATGTAAGGATTTCCGGTCGTAGTAAATACATCAATAAGGTATTATTAACTTCTAAATTTATGAAAAATGAGCTCGGAGTGTTGGTTTCTTTTGTTTCAGTCTTTTTCAATTTCTTGGGTTTGCGCGGACGAAGGATTCTCCTCCTTGAGTGATTCAGTGTGAATTTCGGGGGACTTGATAGTTCATTCTCAAAAACTTCGGTTTGTTCGTAAACCGTTGGTAATACTTCAACTTTTCCTTTATTCGCGAAAACCCGATTGTTTTTATCAACATTTTTGCGTTGGTTTACTCTTCGACAATTGAAATCATTTTCAGGATGTGTTACTGTTCGACAATTGTTATCATTTTCAAGTTGTGCTGCCATTAAATCCTCTAATTTAACAACTTGTTCGTTTTCTTCATATATTAAATTGTTCTTATTTATAAAGCAATCATCACTTTGCGTTTCATTAATATTTAAACTTTTCATGCGGATTGAGTTTAGGTTATTTGTATTTATATCTTCTGTGGGTATAGTTAATTTTAAATCACTAACAAATGTGTTAGTCTTAGTCTTGTTTTCTTCTTTACCAGCACCCTTATTTTGTGAACATAGTTTATTTTCGTTGAAATAATGTTCATTTTGATTATCTAATATGAATCTATTTGATTTGAGTGATTTCATGGGCCTACATTCTCTGGATAAATGTTCTCTGCATTTTGATACATTTTTTTTACATTCCTTTTTCATCAGATTTCCATCATTTTTCGAAGATGTATTCGTTTTCTCTAAATAAAACGCCTGCCCAGTTGAGGCTGAAGGAAAGGGCCTATTTATTATATTAGAAGAAGAAGTCACCTGCCCATCCTCAGATTTATTCAAAAATTTTGAAGAGCTATCATTAAATTGTATAGTATTTTCTCTGGTTGTAGTTCTGAGATCAACATCAATTACTTTTTTTTCCCCTTTCAAAAAATTATGAGTGTTTTGCTCTGATTCAGCAACGTAAACATTATCTTTAAATTTATTTTGATCTTCAGGAAATGTACCTTCTTTGGAAATTAATATCTTTTGATAAAACTGTACTAATTCTTCAACTACTTCTTGCTTCTTGTGTGGCTGTTCTTCCAATATTGTCTTCAACTTTATTTTATTATTATTATCACAAAACAATTGCGGGATATTCAAACCATCTGAAGTCCTAGTTTTTATTTCCGATTCTGGCGCACTATTATATTTAAACGTAGGTATTTTATTTGGATCATTTGACTTTTCATCGCAACAATTATTAATCACACAATTGTTTGCAGTTGAGGGGTTAATTATTAGCGGTTTTAATTCCCCTTGTAAATTAGAAATATTGGATGAGTATATCGGCTTACATAATTTACTAAAATTCCCAACAAAATGTTTTCTCTTGTTTATACTCAACATGTTATCAATATTTTCAGTCTCATTATTACTTAATACAGGGCAATGTTTTTGTTGGGTCGATTTATCTTTGTCGTCGGAATATTCGTAATTTGCTGTCTCTTTCTCAACTTTTGATATATTTTTTGAAGTTAAATTAACTTGATTAATGTTTAATTTTACTTCAGTCTCATCAATAAAACGTATTTCATTAGGGTTAAGAACTACATTGATTTTTTTACTTATTTCGCTTTTAGACATTGAAGTATGCATACGATTTACTATTTCGCTTTCTTTCTTTTTTAAATTATTATAAACCGAGAATTTAGATTCAATTTCTTGTTTTTGAACAATCTTCACATCAGTTCGATCATTTACAAGTGTTTTTGTTTTGTTTGTAATATCCGAAACCTCGTGATTATTGGAAATTATTTCATCTACACAATTGTGTTTAATTTGTAACTTTGTGCTAAGTTCCTCATATTTATTGTCGCCAACACCATGTAATATCTTTCTTTCTCCCTTTCTAGTAACATTATTTGCCATTTTAGCGCGAAAATGTGACCTGTCTTTGTCGTTTGTGGGTGCAACATAGACAGTTTTATATAGAGTACCTGCGTTTTCGTCTCCATTCGAAGTTTGGCTCGGGTTTCCAATATCCTCTATATCGGTGAGGATTTCGTTGTCCGAAAAGTCAAGATTCTCTTGCCATATTCCCTGTATTCTCTGCATTTTCACTAAACATTTGTAAATTTATTCATTTGTGCGACACTTAAAATTTTTCTTGTCAAATCGACAGATTTTTTTGTTTTAAATAAGACTGATCAAGTTAGTCGTAAAGTAAATAAGCAAATACATTAGGAGTAAAATAAATCATGCAAATTGTAAGATAATAGACATAGGGAATTTTTTTTATTAAGTGTACATATCCTGCAGCTTATGCTTTTTTACAGCATTTGTAGTATTTCAAATAATTTCAATTTAAAACTACTAATGAGTGTTTCTAATCCTTGATTAAGCCTGAAGTAAAATTTCGAATTTAGAAAAATCTGAAAATTTGGTTTGGTCGCTCCGCGAAGCAAGCGTTTGACTAAATAAAATGTTCAGCATTTATATCTAAATAATCATAATTCATTATTTGTATACGTTTTGAGTAATTAGTAAGAAAGAGCGTTTTTTCTTTTCTTTTCTGGATGGCAGTTTATGATGAGGGTGAGGTTATTAGACAGAATGAAGACGAGGACTGAGGCTAAACAACCCACTTAAGGAATTATGTGAGAGCGAGGGATGGTATTAAAGCGATATAAGTCAATTTTATAGAACGATCCGTAATCCATCTGACATCCCATTATCCGTCTTCCATGCCAAAAAGGGCCGATAATACCGGATGCGCGATGCTGCTACAGGATGGAATCGTTCTGTTCCCGCCGACCGCCTCCATTCACTATTATATTTCCTAATTCAGCCGAGGAAAATATTCAATACATTGATTTCATCATCTCCATTGATTTAATATTGATTAGGTATACTATGTACAATTATTATATGTGTCTATTATTTGGATGATAAGTTCTTTCAAAAATAATCAACCAATAGAACTGCTCTATTTTTGCCTCACAGAGTATTCTACAAAAACTTAGAACGTCAATTCCCCGAGGGCAGTTATCACTGCTGATAATCACCCTGCTTCCAATTGGCTCAAATTGAAAAGACCGCTGCTTTTCAATACTTCAGTTGGCTCACATGATTTTTCAATGTCTGCCAACTTATCGAACATCAAAATTGTCATTCCGTTTCGAAACGAAAATATTACAGAAAAAGATAAATAAATTGAAGAAACAACACTTACATACATAAAAGCAGGTATTTGAAAAATGTCTGATTACATTTACGGGGTAAAAAATTATGAATTAATTGTGCATTCAATAAATAATTTGTGTTCTAAGTTATATTAATATATACCAAAATTATACTCCCGTGTAATCAATGACATTTTATCTGTCACATTCTTTTGAAGTTTGTCTACATTATTTTGATGCATATACCTGAGATTATACGTGTCTATTCAAAAACTTATCTGACAAAATGTACCTCGTGCAATGATAATTACGTAAATTTGTTGATCCCTCAAATCTGTTGCTTCAATTAATTGGCCTCCTGGCACCGGGCAATTACCAAGCAACAGACTTTCGGGTTACACAAAATTATTGCGTAATTATCATTGCCCTTGGAACATTATAGCTGATAACTATATTTCTTTCAATAGACTATGTTCATAAGATATAATATAATTGTGTTCGATGTGCCATTGAAATCAAATTATTTAAGTGCGTTTTTGTAATTCTGAAGCATTTTTTATACATCCCACGTATTTTAATGCTTATACCTTGAATTTTCACATCCCTCGTAAACTTGACCGTAAAAACTTCACAACACCTTTGTACACCCTAAAAACTAATCCACGGAAGTTGACCCTTAGGCTGGCGAATCATTAACCATTTTCACCCTTTTTTTTGTTTCAGACACGCCCTCGTTCGCTATATCCAGAGAGCCCGGATTCGGATTTCCTGTAAGGGAAGGAATGCCGGTTTCACTGAAGTGCGACGTCGACGCCAACCCCAAGGCGATGCCCATATGGCAGAAGGACGATACTGATCCGCCGGTTGAACAGAGTCCTGAAGGATTTTTGAATTTCACAGATATTAGAAGAGAGCACAGCGGTTGGTACAAGTGCATAGCTAGGCATTCCCTTGGGAGGTTCTCGAGCATAGGATATTTTCTTAATGTCAGATGTAAGTAAGATTGATGATATACATATGATCCCCCTAACTGACTAATAACAAAAACTGAGAAATCTAGTTTTAAAGTTCAAATTACCTAAAAACCAATATACAAATAGCAGAGTGGTTATGTGAATTAACAACAAATATACTGAATAACTGTATCTGTCAATGAAAGCTCTATATCTCTTTGCTAATTAATAAAAGCTGTTGATATTGATATTATTGATAATATCAAGGTAACAATATTAAATTCGTTAATAAGTTTATTAGAAAAGCAAATTAGATAAAAGTAACCTTTATTTATCTATAATGTATAAAATTACGACACTATTCGTGTTATTTATTAATATTATAAATGTTGAATCAATGCACTCTTAATATCAAGAAAATTTAAACAGATTGTCTTGATATTAAGACAATTCAAACAGATTGTCTTAATATTAAGACAAATCGCCATTTCAGGAGATAGGCGTTGATATTAACAAATTTATGAACCCAGATAATGGCATTATAAAGTTTCAGCCCTTTCAGGAACGGCCCACAGTGTGTATCCGAAACAATACCATCACCTAAAATATATATATCTATATACATACAGAGTGAGAAAACGATGCAAGACAGTTTGTAAAATGTGAACAGTGGGGGTTTTAACTTAATTAACTCGTGTCTGCGTCTGAAGCCCCCAAGACTCTTTCACAAACTTGAGCCCAACTTATCTCGCTCACTATTTATACTATGTGTAAAAGTATAAAGCGGAGAATGGGGGGGGCCATTATTTATACTGCCTCTTTGCTCTCGTTGCCTTTGCTTCATTAAAATTCCGGAGGTTAACGCGAAATTTTCCGATCGGTGGGCCGTTCACTAGAACGTAAATTACTTTCGAATTATATTTTTACTCTTTGGGAGTTTCTCAAATTATTTCCTGCTTTATTTTACTCGTATTCAACTTCGAAGTTTTTAAACAGTTATTGTTAGCTTTTAAATATTTTAGACTGCTGTTAAAGTTTCCTAGTTACCATTGAACTCTAATTTGTGATTAGTATAAATCTACAAAATTTCAAATTTATATCTCAAATAATACGAAAACTAAAGGGGGTGATTCTGATATTTCTATGGTGTAGGCCATTTTGGGTGATCTTTTTGATGAAAAACTTCTCTTTGGTATATATCCAATTTTATAAACTTCAGACCTCGATAAAATCTTTAAATGACCTAATATCGCAAAAAGCAGTTAGATGTAGTTTTTCTTTCACACAAATTTTTCATTTTTGTTTTCAGATTTCAATTCAGAATTTTAGTCTCGCACTATGTAATTGTACATTTTCTACTAGTACGATTCTTAAATTATTTAAATATATTAAATACAATATTCAAAAATTAACAATACAGTTCTGACGTATGTAAGATATTGCAATATGTAATTTTACAAAGATTATACTAATATGTCAGCTTAAAGTTAAATTGCGAGTTCTGCCAGTAGAATAATTTGATAATTCCGGACAACCTGAGCATGCGACCAAAATGTTTAATCCCGATTGTGTGCGGTTTATTAAAATTCCCCCCCCCCCCGCGCCATTTTCAGTCCCATCTTCATTCCCATCGCCATCACACCTTCCCTCTTATTCTCGTAAACTTTGGATAATAACGGCAGTTGCTAAGTCCAATTTAAAGTTTCTTTGCGTGTTTCTTTTTGCGTTGTTATTTACAGACGACATGGAAGTAACCCAGGAGCCAGACTTTGACATAGGCGAACTAAGTTCCACCGGCAGACAATTAGAGGTGGCGCTCGGCGGAGCCGTCCAACTCGCCTGTCCCCCAGGTTAGTAACTAAATCCCTCCCCCGCAACCCCACACTAATTTAACTTGGCCAGGAAGTATTTAAATAAATCCAGATTCAGCGTCCCAGACACCGGAAATTGCAGATGGAAACTGCCGAATCGTTATTATTAAACCCCCGTGCTAATTGAATCGTTTAAAAATTCGCCCCATCGTTAAAACGGGTTGAGTTTAAATGCTTCCTGTAATTAATATATTATTTACTCGTAATATAAAATACATATATGCCCTTTTAGAAAAATTAAAAATCAACTATAGGGATCTTTTGTGTTAGCTAATTAATGATAAAAGATATATTTTTTAAAACTAAAATTCAAAAGTTAGATGGCGTCCCATTTTTGGGACATTGCCGGGATGTGATAACAACATTTAGACTTTGATTTAGTTTAAATAAAATACTTATTACTTTCAAACACTTTATTGTAGTCACGACAATTGTTTCACCACACTGTGGCTTCTTCAGGCGAAGAATAATAATAATTATCATTATTCTTCGCCTGAAGAAGCCACAGTGTGGCGAGTACAATAAAGTGTTTGAAAGTAATAAGTGTTTTATTTAAACTAAATAAAAGTCAAAATGAACTTTCAACAATTAACTGCCTCAACAATTAAGTTATTAAAAACATTTAGGCCAACACAGGTACTGACCGCAAATTAATGTAATATAAGATTATAAAATTCATTATTCCAATTACTTATTGAAGTTAATTTGTACAATAAAATGTCCGCTACTGGTAAAATGCTTTTTTCAACTTTGTCGCTTAAGAAAATAATACTTCCCGTCCGCATAAAAATATAAAAAATACCATACAACACCGTAGAAAAAGATAAGGATTTTTTTTGTAGCATAAAAAAAATATTTTTTTTTACCAAAAATTGAAAGGAGTAGGCCTTAAATCAAAATGTTACATTGAAACCTGCATGTCTATCTTCTCACATCCCTCGTAAACTCGTCTAGCCGCGCATTCACTCTAGACCCTTGCATATGTAGCTACGCCACTGGTTATATGATTGAATGGCATTAAACAAGTTAAAAAATATTTGTCAATGCTATTTTTTATTGTGTAGAATGTATAGAACAATTCACTAATAAAAACTAAATTGAATATCGAATAAAAATAAAATCTATAAAACAACAATAAATCCAATCTACTCATGTTACTCGTAGACACATTTTAAACTCACACAGATCCCAATCACCGTGATTTATGTCTAGATATCCGTCGGATTCGGGGGGTGTAATAAATAAATATATAAATAGAATTTTTAGTGGAATATTGTAGCAGGCAATAAATAATAGATTCAAATAGATGGCGACGTATCTGATCGAATAATAAATAGGGTGCGACGGGGAATGCAACAGTTTACAGTCCGTTTTTTTGATGACAGTTTTATGGTCAATTTAAAACAGGTTCAGGCGTCTTTAATGTCGCCGGACTCGATTTATACGAGCGGAAACTGTTCAATTTCTGCAATTGGCCAATAACGTCTTATTATGGTAATTGCTTTATCGATGAGTGGACTGTAAATATAGTCATTTGTTTGCTGGGGCTTAGAAAACGATGGTTAATATAAAAACGAATTAAAAGTAATATCGACTTTCTGCAAAAATTGAGACTTTTCCAAATATTCATTGGAAAAGTCTTGATGGAACTAAATTTTTGCAGAAAGGGATACTAATTTTAATTCCTTTCTTTATATTTTGTAAATACTCTGCAAACAATTGGTTAATTCAATTTTACTTTATGTTAAGGTATACATTTTGGTCTTCACGTTGGCTAGCCCTGCGCTAGAACATACAACATTCAGTCACGACTAGTTTGTTAAATATATATTTTATTGCTTTTAATGAAAATGTGGACAAACACAACTAACACCCATGGAATCTGAGACGAATATTTCTCGTAAGAAAAATTATTCGCCCCAGGCGAGAATCGAAGTCGCATCCCGCAGTGGACGACCATACGAAACCAACGTTTTAACCGCTCGGCCACCGCGGCCCCTCGAATAATATTCAATAAATATAAGTAATTAATTATAAATAACTACTAAATTTTTACTTCATTCCGATTTGTTTTACAGATTGTAATTAGCGATCCAATTATTAAGGTTTTATTTCACTTTATGTTCAGGTATAATTTTGACCTTTGAGTTGGCGCTACAATCAAAATGTATACTTGTTAAATACTTTACTTACTTAGCAATACATTTCCGATTTATATTCAATAAATAGAATTAATTATTTCTATATAACCACTAAATTATACTGCATTTCGATTTATTTTACAGTTTGTAATTAGTGTTCCAATCATTAGCGTTCCCGTTATACAAATACAAGTCCTTTTTAATTAGGAGAAGTTTAAATCAAAGTGACCCACCAATTAGCATAACATAATTTGAAACAAAGTCCCAAAACCCTCTAATCGCCTCATTTTCGAATCGAACTACCAAAGGCAAACGCAAATCAGAGCACACGCGCTGCGCAAAAACCGCTACTAATTTCAGATATAAGGCTGCAATCATGCACTTTCGCAGATTTAATTAACGCAGGCATTTTGACTTTAGTTATTTGTGCTCAGTGTTGTTTTTGTTGTGCTCATAAGAGTGTGTAATTGAACTTGAAGGTATAAAGAGGCAGAAAGATGCACGGGGTAATTAATTATTTATAAGGGCGGAAATTTAATTACCCAGCTGTGTGTGTGTAATTGCATTCTTCTTGCCGTGGCAGATGATTTCTGAGTAGTCTGGTATTTCGGAATGCAACACTTGAAGTGCAAACGGAAGATGCGGCGCCTGATTCAAAGGAATCGTGAAAGGGATATGCTAATTAGGTTATTTTAGTTTTAATAATTGCAGCGAAGATGAATAAAAAGTGTTAAGTGGAAATTATTAGCCCATTTAGCGCCATTTAATAATTGTTTGTTAATTAAATTACTCTAAATTAGTTAATTTGGTACAGTCTATTATTTGACCTGACTTAAAAACTGTGAAGAAAAATATGAATATTTTGTAGTTTAATTATTTTGGTTATTACTCATTTTAAAAAAGTATTTTTAAGTGTATTTCTAACTTCGTAATATTTCATTGTTTTATGGGCGTGGCGCAAGAAGTAAAATTTCGAGTTTAGAAAAGCCAGAAAATTTGGTTTGGCCGCTCTGCTTCGCGGAGCGACCAAACCAAATATTGAAATATTGTGGAATAAAAAATATACTGTTAAATCAATATTAAAAATGAACTACTAAAGCAGCATTAGAAATATGCTACCAAACAAGAATATTTTGCATTTCACAATATTTTAGTGATTTATTCGCGTGGCGCATGAAGACAAATTTCGAGTTTAGAAAAGCCTAAAAATTTTATTTGGTCGCTCCGCTTCGCTACGCGACCAAACCAAACTTTCAGGCTTTTCTAAACTCGAAATTTAAATTCATGCTTAATCAAGAATTAGAAACACTCGTTAGTAGCTTCAAATTGAACTTTTAAAAAAAAACAACTTGAAAGAAAAAATCCATCTTTACCGATTGTTTGTTTTGTCGTGTTTACCAGTGAAATCTTGTAAACTATTAGAAATACGAAAGCGGTCCGATTAGACAAAAGCTTCTAGCTTTAATACAAGATAAAACTGCTCTACCGAATTTCATTTAGCGTTACTAGTTTTCAAGTTATAGCGAAAAAAGTGAAAATCGACAAGAAAAATCTTTTTGCTTTAACTTTTTTAATTAGAAAGATAAAGAGCTGAAATTTTAAACACAACCCAAATAATATCCTCGAAACTAAACAAAATTGACTGATTATCTTTAAAGTGTTCTATTATTAATATAGGATATGAAGTTTTAGTTGTTGTTATAGCAGCTACATTGGATTTTCATATGATTGAATAGAGCTGAAGATTTGAGTTGGAAATCGCGTGTCATATGTCAAATTCAAATTGTAATTGTTTTATATTTTAGTAAGAACATCCTGCATATAATTTGAAAATTCAACGTATAACTCGAAAACAATTGAAGATAGACACATTTTGATTGGGCACATGAAATATGCTCTAAATGCTTAATATTTATGATACTTTACTTCAAGAAGCCAAAGATAATGCTGCACCCTGTACACTGTAAAATAATACTATGATTACTAGCACTAATAATTACAAGGCGATCAAGTGAATTTATAACTGGAGTAGGCTTTGATTATTTTTTATTGCAGTTGGCTGCATTCAAATGCTGTGACATAATTAACTCAAATTATTTGATTTGGCAAATTTGCGTCAAGATTCATAAAGTGCTACCCAGTGCTACTACCCTGAATTCAAACTTCATAGCTTGCTTGATAATAAATTCATTTGATCTCCAGGTATAATTAAAACTAATTCTAATCACATTATTAATGTAAATTTATGCCAACAAAAGTGAATTTATCTTAAAAACTGTTGGTATTTTATGTTTTTCACGTCAAAACGTAAAATTATCAGAAATCAGAAAATATTGCAATTTTATAAAAATGTTAAAAAATGAATTCTTTTTTTTAACATTTTTATAAAATTCGAGTTTAGAAAAGCTTAAAAATGTAGGTAGGTCGTAAAGCCATGATTTTTTTTAAGTATACGTATCCCGATCCATACTCTGTGAATGTTTACGCAATCATTGTTTTTTAAAAACGTTTAATTTGAAACTTCTATCTCTTTTCAGCAATATTTTCTGATTTCTGATTTTACATTTTGACGTGAAAAACACATCTCAGTAAAAGAACTGATTGCCACAAATCAAACTATTTGTTTTTTATGAAATTCATCAATTTGCGATAATTTTTATGGTGTGTTTGAAAACATCTGATTTGAAGTTTAAATTTAAATAAATTACAGCGTACACATCGAGGTTTGAAAAATTGCCTGTGTGTTCATTATAAATTCAATAGATGGTCATTAAACAAACATTTTATTTTAAAACAGAGCGTTAATTAATAGCTTAACAAGCAGTAATTACGACATAATTATTGAAAATATAATAGATCTTAACACAATGGGGAATTAGGGCATAAACACGCGTATTTCATTCCGGTTTCGTCCCGGATTTATTGCAATTGCGCGCGATAACCGCTCGACGCGCGTTCCCATTTTGTTTATTTGTATTCGGCTTTTTTTGTTCGTTTTGCCCTGTATTTTTCGTATTTTCGGATAATAAATTCGGGATTGAGTCAGGAACCGGCCGACCGTGCGCTTGCCAAAACCATCGTTCAATCAGTTGGACCCCCTCTTTTAAAATTTATCGCTTTACGTGACACCGTTTAATCCGCCCCCCGTTTTTATTATATATAAGCTGTGTATTGTTCTTTTCTTCGTTTGTTTTACATTCTGAACGCTAATTACAGGTTTTATCAACAAATCGATTACTTTTAAAATAAATCTAAACAAAACAGAAAACTAAGTGGGGGAAAAGCTTAAAAGACCAATTTTCTGAATTTCTCTTAAGATAAACAATAATCACTATTGATATAAGCTAGGGAAGGCAATGCTTATGGAAGAACTGGAAATCTAGTAGAAAAGGAGAGACTTTGGTCAGTATGAGGGGTAACAGTAAGACAGACGACTTATCCAGGTCTGTAAATATGAAACCGGCATTTTTTATAGAAAATACATATTTATTGTATGAAAATGGTACAAAATATTTTATTAAAAGTATTGCGCATCGCTAGCTACACATTTTTCTCATCTCTTTAGCAATTTGTGGATGCCACGCCAAAACAATTGCTGATCGTTTGAGGCAAACCAATCATCGAGCCATTTTCGTAAGAAGTGAAGGAGCAGTGCTTCACTTCTTACGAAAAGATACGTGTCCTATCGATGCAAATAAGTAGTAATCGGGTTAAGCCAAGTCTGGTGAGTAAGCCGCATGCGGAAGTATTTCATCGCCAGTAACACTACGATAAAGAAATGATTTTCTTTAGTCCCTTTCGCAGGTGGTTTTTCGATTTTCCTGCTGTCTTAAATGTTTAACCCATTTTCCTACCTTCCGGATCTTTCGAGATTTCTTCTCTTGTCACTTTTAACTGATCCGCAAGTTGTTGTTGTATTTAAGCGTCATTTTCATCCAAAAATGCTTGCAATGCGACGTCTTCAAACGTTCTAGGTGGCCTTCCACGTTCTTGCTTTTTTACGTCAATATTGACATTTTCTGATTTTTTTAAATCGCTCAAAGCACTGTGATTTACCAAGAACATGCTCACCGTAAGTTTCTACAAGCATTCGATGCGATTCTGCAGCAGTTTTCTTCAAATGGTAACAGAAAATCCATGCTTTCCGCAAATCATAGTTTTTAGGCTCAAACAAAGTCATGTTAAACGCTATTAAAACTTATGTAGTTGTATTAAACTTGTATTCTTGTGAGTTAAAAGGCGTTGCAATTTAAACACAAGAATAAGGGACCAATGACGCGGCTTGACAGTCACTACATAGACAACTAGAGCCATCTAGACCTGGTATACACCAATCACCTGCCTCGCTTCTGGATGGAGCATCCAAACGTAGTTATAATTTTATATAAAGACTGGCTAACTGGATGAACTGTGATATAACTAAACCATGTAAACATTAAATTTACAAATAAATAAAGATTAAATTGTTAAAATACACATTATGAACAGATACAGTTATGACTAGGTGTATTAAAATAAATTAATGACATAAAGGCAAACTTCAGCAATTCAAGTTCCGATTTTACAACATCACAACTTTCTTCTAGACACGTGTACAGTTTTCTAAGTTGCACAGAAAGTATCTCACAGAGAAAAAAGTAGGAAGCACTTTAACAGAAGCGCGTTTTAAATCTGGACGAGCTTAAAAGTGTGTGTGTTTCGAGGAGTTGTCGAGGAAGGCGCAGCCCTTTCCGATCGATTCATGTAACTGCACGTGTCTATTGACATACTCGCATAGATACAGATACTCGTTCACATCAATAATACCTGTGAAGTTATGATTTTAGGTAAAGTTGGAATATCAGATGTACTGATGCATATAATTTTAATGTGATATTATTTAAAGTGTAGTATTCTTTTATGATAATTATGTTTACAACTTGTCTTGTCAACTTGGTTACAAGCCGAGTTCAAAATAAGATTAAATACTAATGACTTAATCCATTTTTTGTTTGTGAAACTGGCCTAACTTAAATATTAGTATTGTATTAAGCGTTACTAAGTTGTAATCCATATTATTCAATAATTAGCTTCAAAACACTACAATGAATATTTGAGCGCCTTCAAGCTAAATCACAGTACCAGTACCTTCACAAATCATACATTGAAATGCAAACATTCTTTTCCAAAACTAAATTAAGTCAAAATATTACATCAGTGTAGAAATTGTACTTAAATTGAATTATTTAGAAGCCGTTTAAATGTTTAACAATCCCGTTACCCCCGTAATACACGAACAAACGGACGTCTTATATTTGGCACTATTTAATAATATTTAATCATAGAATCATTGTAAATTTGTTGTCACGCTTGGCATTGATACTGTCGAAATTCTAGTCGTAAAAGTGTAGAAATGATACCGAAATTGAATTATTTAGAAGCCGTTTAAATTTTTAAACAAGCCCGTAATCCCCGTGTTAAACTAATAAACCAACAAACGGATGTCTTATATTAGCCACTATTTAATAATATTGATTCATAGAATCATTGTACAGGGTGAGCGAAACTCGATGTCTCAGCTCTATTATGAGAAAAGGAAAAACGACAGAAGAAATCTGAAAAGAGGTTCATAAATAGGATTGAGTAAGGTCCATTTTAAGCCAAAATTGCATATTTTTCTAAATTTAAAATCTAAGGTAATGACGTCATCGAATATTTTATCCCAGAAACATACCTATATTTTTGGTTATTTAAAAAGAGCTATTTTTTCTGAATAAACTTTGTGGAGAAGAAAATTTGGTATCTTCTTCCGTTAAAAAATTACAAACAAACTTTAAAAAAAGTATTATTAAATATTCACAATTGTCACGACTTATACAAGTAGCCTTTGAAAGCAAATAACAAAGTCGCATTTGTCAATAATTAAACTAATGGTTGACAAATATTGTTTTGTTGTCATTAAAAATATTTGCAAGATTGAAATGCAATTTACGTGCAAACAACAAGGCATTTTCTGCTCGAAAGGGAAGACAAATTGCTAAAAGAATCAATTCTGACAATATTGTTGCCACTGTTTTGCAGTATTTTCAAGACAATCCAAGAAACTCGATTCGGCAAGCCTGTCGTGAGTTGAATTTAAAATATTGTTCGGTACGACAAATTTTGAAAGGGAATGGTTACCACGATTATAAACTTCACAACTTAGAACATTTTTCAGATCAACATCAACGAAGAATAAATTATTGAGTCCAAGTGATGGTAAACTTAAAGATCAATGACAATCGATTTTTCCAGCATGTGTTGTGGACGGATGAAAGCCGTTTTGTTAGTTACGGTAAGCCCAATAAAAAATGAACATTTTTGGGCTACTTAAAATCAACATTTTGTTAATCCGATTGAAAACCAAGGACACTTCGGTATTAACCTTTGGTGTGGTATTATTTATGGGCATTTGATTGGTCCATATTTTTACAAAGGAGTTTTACGCAGTGAGCAATATTAGTAATTTCTTCAAGAACAACTTCCTGTGCTTCTCGAAAATGTGCCATTACAGCTGCTAGCAAACATGTGTTTCAGCATGACGGAGCTCCACCGCATAAAGCACGAGTTGTCTAACACTATTTGAATGAAACTTATGGATAAAATTGGATGGGTATAAATGGACCGATACAGTGGGCGCCTAAATCACCGGACTTGACCCTACTAGACTTCTCCTTGTGGGAAACTTTAAAAAACAAAGTTTACAAAACACCATCTGCTAACTTGGAACATTTAAATAATAAAATCAAACATGCTTGCGATGAATTATCTAGAGAAATGTTACGTACGGCTTTAGTAATAGAAGTAAGGCGGAGATTAGATTTATTTAGTTTAAAATAGTGTTTTAAACATGTTAAAAACAGTAGCCGTGTTTTAAACGGTTTTGTTTTAAACACGTTTTAAATCTTAACTTTGTTTAAAACATGTTTTAAAAGTTAACTTTGTTTTAAACGTTTTTTTTTTATAATTTTAAATTTGCTAAATTATATATTTTTAAGGAGTTTTTGTTTACATTTTTAGATATTAACTAAATTGTTGAAGATATTTTAAACTACATTAATAAACTTAACATTTTATTACAATAAAATATTATAACTGTGTGTGCAGTAATGTGATTTTTAAATACGGGAAATTTTTCTTTCAGGTATACGTATGCATACACAGACTAAGCATGAAGTAAAATTTCGAGTTTAGAAAAGCCTGAAAATTTGAATTGGTGCGTAGCGAAGCGGAACGGCCAATCCAAATTAGGCTTTTCTAAACTCGAAATTTTACTTCATGCGTCACACCTATAAAACACTAAAATATCGTAAAGTTTAAAATATACGGCTTTAGAAATCTAATATGTAGATGTGAATAAAACTTAAGTCAAATTCTGTGCTGAACAAATGTTTAAAACAGTGATTATAGGCAACCCAATAACTCTAACGTATATTAGGTTGCCTATAATTGTTGTTGTATGTGTGTGATTTTTGAACTTTACTGTAAATCGGTGTTATTAAGCGTGGCGCATGAAGTAAAATTTCGAGTTTAGAAACGCCTAATTTGGATTGGCCAAATTCTTAGGCTTTTCTAAACTCGAAATTTTACATCATGCTTAGTCTGGGAGTGAAAAACACTCGTTAAAAGCCCCAAATTAACCGCTTTGAAACAACGAATTCCCGCAAATTTAAAAAACGCTGTAATTTTCTGGATATGTATACTCAAAAGAAAAATGCACTGTTGTCCTGTTTTAAACACGTTTTAAACGTGTTTTAAACATGTTTTAAACACGGTTTAAACATCTTTTTAATCGTTAATGTTTTAAACGCCGTTTCGATGAAAAAAACACGTTTCTTTTAAACTGTTTGTTTTAATTAAATGTTTGCATTTTAATTTTTTTTTGCATTTTAGTTTTTTTAACAACCTTGTTTAGAAGTAATAGGTGGGTACATTCAAATTTTGTTGCAGTGATTGCCTACATACTTTGTTTCTTTCTGTATTCATTTGTTTACTGTTTTTTGTTTAGTGTTAAGCGCAATATTTATTTATTGTAACTAATGCGTATTATCATTTTGTTTTTATATATACTAAGTTTGTTCGGAAAAATCTGTTCTTTTTTAAATATCCAAAAATATAGGTATGTTTCTGGGAAAAAAATATTCGATGACGTCATTACTTCAGTTTCCAAATTTATAAAAATATGTAATTTTGGCTTAAAATGGACCTTACTCAATCCCATTTATGAACCGCTTTTCCGATTTTTTCTATCATTTTTTCTTTTCTTATAATAGAGCTGAGACATCGAGCTTCGCTCACCCTGTACATTTGTTGTCACACTTGAAAATGGCATTGATACTGTCGAAATACGAGTCGTATAAGTTTAAAATAAAGTGGTATAAAAAAATTTACCTAAATTTGTTGTCACACTTAAAAATGGCATTGATACTGTCGAAATCGTAAAAGTATATAATAAAGTGGTATAAAAACTTAATAAATATTTGTAACAACATTTATTTTAATAATTCCCCCTTCGATGTTTAATTACTGTCATATTTCCGATATTAAACAAATACACAATAAAATTTTTATCTCCGCGAGCATAAGACAAATATTTTGACGGGCTTTTATGAAACCCCATCGACTTCGACACTTGTATCGGCATTAAAAATACAGACGGCATTTTCGGCGTTTTATTTTACTTTTTTCCTCTGTGTGCCTTCGCCCATTAGAGATCGATAAAAGCTATCTCGGCCATAAAATCCACCTGGTTTTTCTTAGCGGGCCGTTACATTACTGCCAAAACGCCCCCACATAAAAACTCGCTGATAAACAGGACATTCATCCCCCTCGGAGGCATCCATCACCCCAAATTTTTATCAGCTGCAGATGGAAAACATGAAAACGTGATGTAACTGCTTGTAATGGCCGTAATGGGGGGCGCTTTAGAGGGATTTCATTCGGAGTAAAAACATCTAATTGGATATACAATATACATATACATAGGCATATAGTACCTACATTTCATGTCAAGTCGAACTTTTTGTATGATTTATATTTTTAAATATACACTGGATTCTTCTTTTGAGTTTACATTTCCCAATTTTCGTTTTACGCTGTAAATTTTAAAACATTCGTTGACTTTTAAAAGCAATCGATATGAAGCTTCTAACGAGTGTTTCCAAGGCTTGGTTAAGCATGAAGTAAAATTCCGAAAAAACATTAAATTTGAAGTTTCGATCGAGTGTTTCCACTCCCAGATTGAACATGAAGTAAAATTTCGAGTTTAAAAAAGCCTGAGTTTGGATTTGGACGCTTTGCGTCCAAATCCAGACTCGAAATTTTACTTAATGCGCCACGCGTATATAACGCTGATTTCAAGTGAAGTTCAAAATATACTTCTAAGGCATGGTACTAAAGCAGTATATGTTGAACTTCGCAATATGTCAGTGTTTTATACGCGTGGCGCATGAAGTCAAATTTCGAGTTCAGAAAAGAATGAGCGCTTCAGCCTCAGCCTCAGGCTTTGTTCAAGATATACTGCTTTAGTACAATTCCTTAAAAGTATATTTTAAACTTCACTTGAAATCACAAAAACTCGAAATTTTACTTTATGCTTAGTCTGGGAGTGGAAACCACCGAGTAACGGTCAAAACCATCTTGTTGTTATATTTTGAAAACTTTTGAAAATATCACTTATATTTCAAGAACAATTTGCTTTTTTATAATTTTGTTTCTGGTTAGTTATCTTGTGGGTAAATTCCAATGGGCGCATTTATTCATAAATTTATCTTGATAAAGTTAACATTAAGCAACGCACAACGTTCGGTTTGCATATTTGACTTTCGGTTTTTCGGGCAATTTAATATTTATGCCCTCCATCGAGTTCGACACAGGCTTAATTGAAAGGTCCACAAAAGGAATAATTCAGACCTGCCTAAAATTCTACGCCGCCGGAGGGTTCTCAAATATTCCCTTCCCTTTTAATATACGTCGACAACAGCATCGAGTGAATGCTGAAATGTTTACGAACTCGGTTTACAAAATATATTGACGTATACACTTTTTTTTATAATAAATAACATATGGATTTTGTTCTATTTTATATGAACTCATATAAGTTATTGCAACAATTTAACCAGTTTTAAAATGCAAATAGAATACTATTAGATTAAAAAAAACTTTTACATTACTCCGGAAAAAAGAAAAATTATATTAGAATATACATTTGAAATAATCCATTAAGTTGATACATTGTATTATTTGACCCGACTTGAGAATTTGTGTAGAAAAATGTAAATATTTTGATATTTGAATAATTATGATGTTACTTGAGTCGCCTATTTGTAAAAACCCCTAAATCCATTGTTTTTAAATGGTTTAAGGGATTTTTGGAAATAGGTGACTCACTTATCTTAATAAGTATTTTTAAGTGTATTCCTAACTTCATAATATTTCAGTGTTTTATACGCGTGGAGCATGAAGTACAATTTCGAGTTTAGAACAGCCTGAGTTTGGACTTCAAATAGAAACGTTCAGGCTTTACTAAACTCAAAATTTTACTTCATGCTTAGTCTGGGAGTGGAAGCATTCGTTTGAAACTTCAAATTGAACGCTTTTATAAAATTGACAAATGTCTGAAAATTTACAGCGTATACATTATATATATTTAATAGAAACATTGCCAGTATGTTATATAATAAGTTATTCATAAAAATCATAAAAAAAGTGCAAAATTTTATCTTAAATCAACCTTGAGAGTTAACTCTTTAATTGCTCGGCTATTATTGCTTTTAACAAGACGGCTCTGTAATTCAAATTTAATAAAGCACACTAATAGATTTTACAGAAATTACAAACATTCTTTGAGAGTGGTAAAACTGCAACTTCGTTTATTTTCTGTTGTCACTTTTATAGAATAAAGAGCGGAATTTTAACGTTTAAGAAATGTAATAATTTACATTTCTTAACTGTTGAAATTCCGCTCTTCAATCTATAAAAGTGACAACAGAAAATAGACAAAGTTTCAGTTTTTTAATAACAGACATAAATGCAGAAAATATTAAATTTGTTAGTAAACCTTATAGTATTTTGATTAAATGAACAAAAATTACTAAGAAATGGAGAAAAAATGGTTTTAACAAAGAAATTATCCAAATAACGATGTTGCGTCGTTGCTTTTATAAAAGCGTTCAATTTTATGTTTCTATCAAATGTTCCTCCCCTTGATTAATCATAAAGTAACAGTTTTAATTTAGACAAGCCTGAAAATTATATTATAAATAGGTTGATTGATAGGGCGTTGAGGTGTTGAAAATCCATATTTACTTTGTATAAATAAAACACCAAAAAGTGTGTTTATTTTCACAACAATTGTATTGCAAATGTATTGCTTTTTCAGGTGAATGAAAGTATACAGTGACTGTAAACTTGCATTCACCTGAAGAAGTAATAAATTTGCTAAACAATTGTTGTGAAAATAAACACACTTTTTGAAAATCAAAAAGTCGTTAAGAATATTATTTAGACAAAGTGTATATTATAAATAATGTTTGGAAGTTAAAACGTTGATCAAATGATATTTTAATGTTTTTAATAAATTTTATCAACGTTTATTCAAATTATTTACAAAATTTCAAATCCCCAATCATTCGAATCCTAGCCAGCTCTGTTAGATTTTTTTTAAATAAAGTATTATTGTAGAAGAAACACCACTAATGAACTGTAGATAGTGATTAGTACTATTAGTTTTTTTTTTAATATGACCAATAAAATTTGACATTTCAAAAACTTTGTCGTGTGATGCAGGTTATGTGTTTTAGGTTAGGACACATGTTATGTTATAATTCGACTTTTAATTTGTAGGTTATGTGAAGGGAAATCTGACAGTAGTATGACAATTCAATTAACTCATAAAATAGATAATTCATTTAACTAAGACTACGATTACAAATAAACCTATCACCGCCTCAAATTATTTGTATCCACTGCCAAATTAATAAAGTGTCTCTGAGGATCAAGTAAATGCTCCTTCCTCAGGAATATCCGTCTTCTTCATTATCTGCCCATTTACATGTTCAAATTTTGAAAAAGTTCTAAATAGAAGGAATTTTTCTTTTAGGTATAATTGACAAATCTGCGGAAATGTCAAACGAAATGTTATTAACGTCGTCGATAATAACGACCCGTTTAGAGACGATATTGGCATTAGAGACATTGCTAATGAAGTGCATGTCAACAAAAGCACCGTCTTGTTGGCTAAGAAAAGAATTGTTGTTAATCTGTACAGTTGCGAGAGAGAAAAACTCCCTGCTGTACGGAGCTTTAGCTTCTAAAATGTCGTTTCTTTTTTCTTGTAAAACAAACTTGTCATGTACAGGTTAACTTTTTTTTTTCTTGGCCAACAAAACGATGCTTTCTTGACATTCAATGCGTCTAATGCTAATACCGTCTTTAAGCTGGTCGTTATTATCGCTTTTTGCGTTTCAGTCAGTTAAGGTCATGTCGACATTAATTAAATTTTGTTTGACATTTCCGCCGTTTTGTCAATTTGATTGACAATTTAAAAAATCAGAGCGAGTTAAGTTCACATAGCCAAATATTTTGCTGTATTAGTTTTTTTCTCTTGCACATGACAAGTTTGTTTTACAAGAAAAAAGATGATATTTTTGAAGTTGCTAAGCAGGGAGCTTTAGTACTAGTACTAGTTTTTTCTCTCGCAACTGTACATTATTAGACATTCGTGATCTTATTAAAAACTTTCAATTTGAAGACTAACGAGTGTTTCCAATCCGAGATTAAGCATGAGGTAAAATTTCTAGTTTAGAAAAGCCTGAAAATTTGGCTTGGTCGCGTAGCGAAGCGGAGCGACCAAGCCAAATTTTCAGGCTTTTCTAAACTTGAAATTTTACTTCATGCGCCACTCGTATAAAACACTGATTTAAAGTGAATTTCAAATATGTGACAGTATACTTGAAAGAAAAACACAGGGAGTTTTTCTTTCAAGTATACTGTCACATATTTGAAATTCACTTTAAATCAGTGTTTTATACGAGTGGCGCATGAAGTAAAATTTCAAGTTTAGAAAAGCCTGAAAATTTGGCTTGGTCGCTCCGCTTCGCTACGCGACCAAGCCAAATTTTCAGGCTTTTCTAAACTAGAAATTTTACCTCATGCTTAATCTCGGATTGGAAACACTCGTTAGTCTTCAAATTGAAAGTTTACAAATGTGTTGTAAAGTTGCAAGTTGTAGCGTTCTCTTTTTTTAGAAACTCACTGCATCGTGACAATTTATTTGACAAATTATGATTTACTTTTTGAAATAAAACAACACAGTTGGGAGGGTTTCACTTTAATTGTTGAACACTGCAACATGTTTCACCACACAGTGGCTTCATCAGGCAGATGAAATAAACATGTTGCAGTGTTCAACAATTAAAGTGAAACCCTCCCAACTGTGTTGTTTTATTTCAAATAGTATTATGGAGTTTCATCATGTATCCGCCTCATCAATTAAATATGATTTACTTGTCACATTGATAATCATTCACCAACATCTTAAAATTTGATGTTTAATATACCCTAATGGTCAAGCAGGACTGCAACTGTTCGCAGTAAATACACCCTAAGTTTATATTTAAAAAAAAAACAAACAGAGTTTGCATATTATTTTTTCTAAAATTGTACAAGAAGTTGATTAACGAACTTTATTTCAACACTCTATTAAATCAATTACAAGGTTTTAATTGTGGAAGAAGTTGATTTACGAACTTTATTTCAATTACAAGGTTTCCATAGTTCTTACAATTATATTTTTCATTGCAGTCTTGTATTCTAAACAGTTATTAATATTATCTTTTAGGAATAACCGGTTGTTGGACAAGAAAGGATGAACGCACGGGTCGTCTAGAGCCCCTAGGTGCTTCGCAAGAACTCCGACTGGAACAAATTCTCTACCAGGAGTCAGGTGAATACCGGTGTGTTACTCCCACAAAGGACTCAATGCGAAAACTAGACTCCCTTCGCAGCGCCCTCACCGTAGATATCATCGTTACCGGTAAGTAGGCATGTATTTCATTAATCTCGCGATAAAAATAATTAGCATAGGGACACATCCCAAATTTGAAATTTAACACAAATTCAGCACACGCTCATAAATTACGCAAAATCGAACATGCGCCTCCATTAATTAGCCATCCCTTTGATGTTTCCGCGTTGTTTATTTTTTCACAGCAAAAATAATAATTTTAATAACACACGTGAAGCCCATTAATAATACAAATTAACGCATAACTCGTAATGATAACGCACGTCCAGCAGTAAATCTCCATTCTATTTTGGGTTGATGGATGGTGGCTGCGTTCCACTACACACACACACACACACACACACACACACACATGCACGCGAACGGGGTTGCTAATTGAATTTGTTTAAAAATGAGCTGTGTGTTGGAAGATGGAGAGATTATTTCGGTAATTTGAGGGCATTTGTATGCGCCGAGGTGTAATTGTCGTGTAGATGAGAGTGTCTCTAGTTTTAAGTTGAGGACGGTGTGCGTACTAAGTCCCCTGGGATCTCGTTTTAATTCCAGATTAATATTCCACAATCATCCCGGGATAATAATTTTCAGATTAAATCCGTTGTTGATTTACTTAAGTCGCGCGAGATTATTTTCTGTGCAACGTGCGGAATTTACAATTGTTATATTTTAAAAAATCTGAAAATGAAAACGTTTTAACATTTGCTGAATCAGAACGCTGTGATTTTTGTAGAATATATAGTCTTAAAAAAATCCCTCTATATTTAGATCAACAAACCGTATTGCGTTTATCAAATTTGAAGAACGATAAAAATCCCCTTTATTCCGTTTTCTTGTGCTAATATATCCCTCTGCCAGAATTTGTAGATCATTGTCAATGCTGTAATTGGAGCTTTAATCCGCCTTTTCCTCGTCCACTATTGTTGACCGTCCTCTTTGTCTGGTCCTTACTGTCACCGAAGTACTTCTTTCACATCCTTCCGGTCAGGCGGCCAGCTACGAGTGCCTCTTTTAATTGTGCGCTATAAAAACCTCCGGAGTGGTTTGAGTGGATGTAATAAAATCTCACCGTTCTAGACATACTTTTTATGGTAATATCAAACGCCAAAAAGGTTTTTAACATATCTTACTTTCCACTATATGTAATATAAAAGGAAAGCATTGTTTTCGTGAAAAATTTCAGATCAAAAATTTTAGTGGATTTTGAGTTGATTAAAACCATTTTTGAAAAATGTCTGTCTGGCCGTCTGTCTGTCCGATTGCGCCATACAGACTCACCCAATTGAGATATTAAAATGACAACAATTAACTTAAGCTTTTTATTACAATTCAAGGAATTTAGAAGCTTTTGATTGAAATGTTAAATATTTAACAAATCGATTAGAGTGAAATAAATTCTAAAACAAATCCGAATATATTTGAAATTTTATTGCTTGCCTAATCAGAGAGTGTTGAAATAATATTGACCACTTAAATAAACAAATAATTTTAGAATAAAACACTTTTTACTTTAATTAAAACACTTTTAACCTTTCTTCACATTTTTTATTATATACCAGATGTACATTTCGGTCACAAGGTGATCATTATCAATGGATTGAAACTGAATTCAGTATCAATCCATTGATAATGGTCACCTTGTGACCGAAATGTACATCTGCTATATAATAAAAATTGTGAAGAAAGGTTAAAAGTGTTTTAATTAAAGTTATTATAATCTTCACGTAACTCACCAAAATTCAACTTTTTACTTTGTTTGTATAACACTTTTTGTATTTAATGTGACTGCAATTTCAACAAATTTAGCTTGTCATTATCAAACATTAAATAAAAAAGTTTTCTTCAAACAAATTAAAAAGTGTTTTATTTACAAATTAATATGTCTAAGAAAGCCTTCCCAACACAGAAACAAATAATCCTCAAAATTTGTTATGTTTAATTTTGTATAAATTTTTAATAAAAAATAGTTTTTAAGTTAAACTTTATTAGTGTTCGGGATTTATATCGTGTGTGCAGTAATCGCTTCTCTAGGGCAATAACTATGTTTCAAGTGGGAAACACTATCTGCAGAATGTATAGTTTCGCTAGGAGTCTAATGGCCCCCAGTTAAGCCCAGCGAGGATTCACCTCTGCAGATAGTTATTGATAGTAAGTGCGCACTTGAAAATATGACCCTGGCTCGCGAATATGTCCCACATTACGCCGAGTGCTCATTATCGACCCACCCACATAAATTCCAGAATAAGATAATCCGCAATTGAGAATTTACACGAGGTCACAATGAATTTTGTGAAAACTGACTAAATAAAAAGCAGCTGTTTAATTTATATACCATTTTACTCATTTTTAAGTTGTTGATCTTTTCAATTTTTATAATACCTTTCTCTTAAGGAAACCTACATATCTCGATGTATTCGCTAAAAGTTTCTAGCTAATTTTGGTTTTTATAAAAGCGTTAAATTTGAAGTACCTAGTGAATGTTTTCAATCCAGGATTAAGCATGAAGTAAAATTTTAAGTTTAGAAAAGCCTGAAAATTTGGTTTTGTCGCTCCGCGAAACGGAGTGACCAAACCAAATTTTCAGGCTTCAATAAACTCGAAATTTTACCTCATGCGCCACGCTAAAGCAGTATATTTTGAACTTTACGTCAAGTCAGTGTTTTATACGCTTGGTGCATGAAGTAAAATTTCGAGTTTAGAAAAGCCTGAAAATTTGGTTTGGTCGCGTAATGCGTAGCTAAGTTTTAGAGCTTTTGTAAACTCAAAATTTTACTTCATGCTTAACCTGGGAGTGGAAACCCTAGTTAGAAATTCAAATTGAACACTTTTTACTAGTAAACTTATTTTTCACTAGTTTCGCCTTGATGCCATTTTCAAGACTGAAATATAACTTTATTTCGCTGCTACGGATTTAGGTTAATCCATTTTGTAATAGCATTATATAAAATAGTTATTAAAGCTTATATAACATAAATTCTCACAAATGTATGAAACAATAATACGTTTGTAAGAATTTACATTTAATAAATTATAATAATATTTTTATTTCACCTTACTATTACAAAATGGATTAACTTAAATACGAGGTAGCGAAAAAATGTTAAACTTTCCAATCCAGGAATTATTTTCTTGTACATATGTATGAATAGAATCTAGAGATTAAAATTATAATACCTGTTTTGATGCTTTTGGGATTTATAGGTATAAAACATAATACCAATGGATTGTTAATTTAAATATTGTTTCACGAATAATACAGCGTTTATTGAAATTTTGCATATGCACATGAGCTTTTTTAGAATGGAAATTCAGGAATTAGTTTCTTGTACATCTGTTTAAGTAGATTCCAGAGATTATAATTATAATACCTTTTTTGATGCTGTCAGGATTCATAGATGTAAAAGATAATATCAATGGATTGTTAATCTAAATATTGTTTCACGAATAATACAGCGTTTATTGAAATTTTACGTATACACATAAGCTTTTTTCATTCATGTACCTAAATAAGGTTAGTGGAAAATCACGAATTAAAAATTATATCGTGAATTTTAAAATAAACTACTAAAGCAGTACGATTTATACGCGTGGCACATGAAGTAAAATTTCGAGTTTAGAAAAGCCCCGTGAAAATTTTTCTCGGGCCGCTGCGCGACCCTCGACAAATTTTCTACGCGGGGCTTTTCTAAACTCGAAATTTTACTTCATGCTTAGTCTGGGAGTGGAAGACACTCGTTAGTTTAAAATATGCCACAACTAGCAAAATGTGTGTCGCAAGTATCATATAAAATCATCATCTGGTTATATGGTTTAAATAATAGTTGTATCAAATTAACACATTGGTCTAAATATCGGCTAAAGCCGACTTATGTCAACTGTCATTATAGCCCTAATGTGAGCTGTTGCTGACTTATGTAAGTTGATACATTTGTGTAAATGTCGGCTGACTCCGACCCATGTAAAGTTGACGCAATAGACTGTCAAGGCTTTTCTAAACTTGAAATGTTACTTCATGCTTAACCTGGGAGTGGAAACCCTCGTTAGAAATTTAAATGGAAGACTTTTTTAAAACAACGAATGCCTTGCCGTTTATAGAATATGCATCGGGATATGTATGCCTAATAGATAAAGTCCATGTTTATTAGCTGTATATTATTATTAACTTACGAGTAGCCTAAGCAAGGGTAATTCCTTTTGTTATTCTAAGATCAATTTGGCTTCAGCATAATTAAAGAATATCCTGTGCAATTATTGCCATGTATTTATACAAACATTGCATATTTCCTCTTTCTATTCCATTGAACGGATATAAAAACTATCAGTCTTTACAATAAATCTTTGAAGAAGAAAAAAATATCCTCACAAGACCGCGACGACAAATGTGCGATTTAAGCGATCCCTTTATTCGCCAAAGGCTCTATATTCCCTATATATTCTCAATATTCTTTATATTCTTCATCCGTTATGCTAATAGATTTGCATGGCGCAGACGGGCCGCCGAGAAATGTATCGGAAATGATTTAAAACAAAATTCCTTCTTTGGGGGCTCACCATAAATATTGCATGAGCACAGTAGGAGAAGAATGCGAGTGAGCGGTCGGATCTGCCTTCGGCCCTCAGCTCTCAGATTTGTTCCATCTCCTGAAAAAATATTTATAAGGCATGCAAATCGTCGACGGGCGGAATGCACATATTTTCGCTCCTCGGATGTTTTCAGGTCTGTACGGGATACTTTCACAGATTTACGCATTGTAGTTTTTAGAAGATCTTTGAAATTCTTAAATTTATTACTTTTATGTGTTCATAAAAAATTAAATTATTGATAATATTTTATTTATTTATAATGTTTTTATTTATCTTCATCAACAGTGGCTATTTCATACAAAAACTACAGACATTTTTCAATCAAGTATAAAATGAAGTTAAATTTTGAGCTTAAAAAAGCACTAAAAAAGACTGTTATTCCTTACTTCACTTTTATTTGTATCGTTAGATGTACATTTCGAGACACAAAGTGCTCATTATCAATAACAAATATATTATTGATATTGAGCACTTTGTGTCTCGAAATGTACATCTAACGATACAAATAAAAAGTGAATTAAGGAACAACAGTCTTTTTTAGTGTAATAATCGCTTCACGTTAACTCAAAAACATACAGTTAATAAAAAAGCACACACAATCACTAATATTTTGCTTTAGCAGTACATTTTAAACTTCACAATATTTCCGTGTTTTATACGCGTGGCGTTAAAAGTAAAATTGTTAGCCCAAAAAAACCTGAAAATTTGAATTTGTAGGCAAGCTACGCTTCGCTTTTTGCGAAGAAAGAAAAGAAAACGGTTAACAAATGACTAAGGCGAGTATTCAACAACAAAAAAATGGAATAATCTGGATTTAGAAATAGATCAAATAGATGCTATTAGTGCATTTTTACAAGGAGATCTGAACGAAGAAATTTATATTAAACAACCTTAAGGTTTTTAAGAAGGAAATAAGGTTTTAAGTAATTTTAAGATTCAAGAAGGAAATAAGGTTCTAAGATTCAAGAAATCCATTTATGGTTTGAAGCGATCATCCAGAATGTGGAATGCAAAACTTAGTAAGACACTAACAAATTTTGGCGTGACACAATCAAAATGTAATTCGTGCGTTAAGTTCAATAACAGCACCACTGACATATTGATTGTTGCTCTGTACGTTGATGACCTACTGCTGTTATCAAATTTGACACATCGGCAGTATAGTTTGAATAGACATTTGTCAGAAATTGTCTACATGAAAGACGTTGGGCCTGCAAGTTTGCTTTCGGGACTACGAATTACTAGAAATAGAGAACAAGGAAACATTTGCATTGATTAAGAGCAGTATATCAAACAAATGCTAAAGCAATTTGAAATGAAAAAATGCAAGACTGTAAAGACTCCAATGAATGTAAGTTTGCAACTTTCCAACGAGTCTCTAAAAACAAAAGAGAAGGAGGAAGAAATGAGGAAAACACTTATAATAATAATATTTTTGACATTACGAAGCATCTTTTCTTTAAGATGCTCTTATCCATAATTTACAACAGTTTTACGCCTCAATAAATGTTTAAAGAAACTGATAAATAGTTGAAATAAACAGATATATTGTTTGAAAATTTCGCAAAATTAACAATAATTGATCAGTCAACATAGAATTCACTGAATTCACACAGAATTGAAAACAATTTATGATTGTTTAAAGGAAAGTTAAATATCTCAACTGTTTTTTTATATACATATGTTGAACTAAACTCGAAGAACTTTTGTTCGATAAAAATATAAAAATAATTAGTTAGTGTTCAATACCCCCAAGATCACAAACAAAACTCTTTTTAAATTTGTACTGTTTTTAACAACCAGTGTTGGTCCGCAACAAAATTTTTTTTTTTTTCGTATTTACACTTTGTATAATAAAACCTATAAGTTGATGAACCTTCTTTTTGACGAATAAAAGCACTAATAACCTTTCTTTACACGTTTATTTGAATTACCAAATGTACATACATTTTGGACACAACGTGATCATTATCAATAGATTAACACTAAATACAAAACAAAAATTACAAATTATAGTTGTATAGAGCAGCGGATTATAATACAAAGCGGTGGGCAGTGAAAATTAGGAAAACACGTAAATTAAGAGGTGAGCCAAAGAAATGAGGGTGGCGATACAAACCAGGTAAAGGAGATTACAGGAAAAACACGGATCAAGGTGGTGCAATTAAATCTAACAGTATGTTATAAAGTGGACTTAAATGTCCGAAATGTATGTACATTTGGTGCTTTTATTCGTCAAATTAATTTGATCTTTACGTAACTCAAACAATCTAACTAACTATAAAAATGACAATTCTAATTTTTATAAAATTAATGAATTTAATAGCTAGAGAGTAAAATATTTGCGCATTTCATGTGCTAAATTATATAATTTCTCAATATATTATAACATGAAAATATTAATCTTCTAAACACATAAATCGCCGAAGAGTGAAAATAGCATGAAAATCCAGTCACTTTTTAGTATCTAGTTAATTACAAATCAATTAAAGCAAATGTTTAGATTCCTGAACTTTTTAAAAATTTCCGAGAATGCCAATAAAGTCTATTATACGTATGAATAAAAGGTAAATTATGATAAAGAACTTGATTTCGTAAAAAATATAAAAATATAAACACGTCTATACCTGTATAGGAGTACAAGCATAGGCGTGTTTTATTTCTGAGGTGCAGCTCTTGAAACATTTTTGGTGTTTATTTTTGGCCCTTTTAGCATTTTGGGTTGGTCAGCCCTGGTCTTATCATATATATGAAAAATTCAAGCGCCTGGAACAGTTTGCTTTTGGATATCTTTACATCAAAGACAACTTTTCTTGTATGTAAAGAGAATAAATTATGTAAACTTAAACACCAACTTTGTATAACACACTATTTTTATTTTCATATCTGCAGTTTCCGCAACCCAACTTGCCTTTATCAAACAGTTAAAGTGTTTTATTTTATTGAAATTACATGTATAACGAAGTAGAAGCCTCCACAGTTCATAATAGAATAAATTAAATTAATAATAATAAAATAAGATAAAAATTTGTTTGTTTAATAAATAATATAGCAATAGCAGAGTAATTGTCCCAGTCTAAATATCCTATATTTGGAGCAACTTTTTCTTTATCTCCAGTCTAATTAGGGATTTAATACCAATTAATTCATAATGATATAAAATTGAGCAACAAGCAATTACCCAACAATAGTAAACTATCTCCACTTGATTGTTATAATGGGGTTTGTGTTAATTAGTGATTGTGAACTGCATAATGAGGAATTGTAATTTGTCTAATAAGATAGCATTATATTCGCGTTTCATTGGACGAATCAATCACTCCTGAAGTTTCAATAGAGTTGTTTGCCGAATTTGTGCTCGCCTCGCAAATTGTGCGTTTATTGGTTTTCGTCGATAAATTGCAACTGACGAGGGAAACTTTTAATACAGTTTATATCTACTGATAACCGACGTAAATTTCGTTACAGATTTACTTCTTCAGACATCCGTTGATTACGGAGCAAGAGTCTCGGGGGTCTAACAAGAAAAAAACATGTTCTCAACTTCGTTTATAAATTTGATTCAGGATATTAAATATAAATCATTTTTTATATTAATAATAAATTTTATATTATATACACGATTCCATTTGTTTCTGGATCTCGCCTAGCTATGGAAAAGTGACAGTTTAAGTATTGTAAATGGGGCTGGTTGTGTTTTAAATCAGGGTTTTTAAATGTCACTGTCAGATGTTCGATTTTAAGGTTATAATTTCTGACTATTGTGATCTTACACTGTTGCCTGTTTTACAAATCTTCAGATATAAAAGGATAATAATATGCAGTTTTAAGATTAACAAAATTTACTACTTGGTTTTTGTACATACAAACACAGCAATAATATTGTATATAACAAATATAATGAATTCGGCTCTGCAAACTTATTTCGTCATCCATTTGTATTTCTCGCTTGGGTCTTCCCGTTAACACATTTTGATCAACTCCATCCATCCACCTTAATTTTGGTCATTCTCTCTTCTGTTGGCCCTCAGTATTTTTTTGTAGAATTGCAAATTTATTCCCACCCTCTTGTGATACTGATAATTTTCATGCCAAACAATTTTTAAGCCCTCATTCCACTTTTATTATTTAGTCAAGAGAACCTGCATCTAAATCTTCTGATGTTTGTTCTGAGCCAGATTCCCCAAGCGAAATAATAAAAGGAGGAATGGTTTCAAAAGAAAGGTTCCCCATGTATTTTGTCCAGTCATCCGAAATAAGTTTTTCACAATGATCACAGAAATTTTGCCACATATCGGATGTACATTTTGAGAGAGACTCAAGCCATAAATTCTGAACACGATCCTTAGATGGTTGCTTAGAATTTATGTGCATATTGTAGTAAGTCTTACAAAACCCCCATGCCATTTCAATTGGATTGTATTGACAATGGTATGGCGGTAATCTAAGAACTTCGTGCCCGTTCTTTCTCAAAATGTCATCAACTACGTAAATTTTGTCATTTGATCGAAAAGGTATAAATAAAGCCCATAGTTCCTTTTTGGTTAATTTTGGATTGAATTTTACATTGTGTTTAACCAACCACTCCTGCATTTCGCATTTTTTACAAGAAAATGAAGGAGTTTTGTCTAATTGCACAGAATGGTATGCAGCATTATCCATAATAACTACACATTTCCCTGAAAGCTTAGCCAAAGCAGGAATAAGTTGATTAACCACCCAATTTTGAAAAGTATTACCATCCATTGTGGCATGGTAATCTCGGTCATTGTTTTTCGAATGTAATAAAAATCGCACCCATCCAAAAACCCACCCCTATACCCAGCATGTAGAATGGTGAAGCGTTTGCCTTCATTTTTGAATTTAGTTGGATTACTTTTTATATCCGTTTCATGTACCCAGCGTCGAACCACGGATCCATTCTGATATATCCATGTTTCATCCAGGTATACGAATTGGATATCTTCACTGGAATTTTGATACTGTAAAAATTTTCTAAGGAAAATAATTTTAGCTGCAACAACATGTTTTTGTTCACAGAGAATTTTGCGCCCATTAATTAATTTTAATTTATACCCCATACTTTTAACAACCCTATAAAGTGTTGTTCTACTCCCATGGAACTCATAATTTTCTTTCATATCATTCAAAAGATCTCTCAAAGTAAAATACTGATTTCTAGAGTTATATTGCCAAATTAGTTGTTGCAGATATTTTCTAGCTAGGTGATTCCAAAAATGGCTGTTTTTAGATCGTTTGCCAGAAGTAGTAGATTTCAATTCGTCAGGTCTTTGTCGTAAAATTAATTGTAATGAAGATCTCCCTACCTGAAACGTAATTATCTTTAATTAAATATATATGATAATTAAAATACTAGACATACCCCAAAAATATCTATTAAAATCGTAATAATATTGTGATGCTGTAGATTTGGATTACTTTGCCTAAAATGTTTGTAGGATTTCAGAATTTGTAACCTTTTTGATTCAGAGATAATCTTTGGCATGTTAATATTTAATATGTGCCTGAAATTATTTTTCACTTTAACATTGACACAGCATTGCAACACTAGATTAATTTGATTTAATAATAAAATGCTCGAAGAAGCGACCGCGTGGCGAAATAATTGTTGCAAGATTAACAATAAACCTCTTGAAAATTAAAAATAGGATTACTTATGATATCATAAATTATTGCAACGCTGTTAAAATAAGGAATCAGGAGTGGCAACTAATAAAAAATGTAAATGTTGATACTGCAACATAACAACACGAAAGCATGGCTAGGCGAGATCCAGAAACAAATGGAATATATTATAGATATACATTTTTTTTCTTTTAAGTAGTTATACCCTTAAGTTATATAGTGCAAATTTTTATATTTATAAAAGTTAAACAGCTTTTACCGAGTGTTTTCTACTCCCAGATTAAGCATGAAGTAAAATTTAAAGTTTAGAAAAACTTCATGCGCCATGCGTACAAATGCCTGATTTCGAGAAAGTTTTTCCGGCGCGAAGCCACTGAAGTAAATTAAAGGTAAAAAATACTTATGTATGATCTCAAGCTAATAAATTTGATAAATATTTTTTCTTGTCTAACCAAATCTTGCGCTTAAAATACATTTTAGAAATATTTATTTCATCAAACCAAATCTTGTACTTTACAGCGCATAATTTGATAAGGGGGAATAAACATTTATAAATTGGTTAACGTGAGATAAAACACAAGCAGTGTATTTTCAAATTTAAAATATTTTAGTGTTTCATACGCGTGGCGCATAAAATGGAATTTCGAGTTTAGAATA
The DNA here is from genome assembly GCA_932526585.2 of Philonthus cognatus. Classification (NCBI taxonomy): domain Eukaryota; kingdom Metazoa; phylum Arthropoda; class Insecta; order Coleoptera; family Staphylinidae; genus Philonthus; species Philonthus cognatus. Next base: position 39,315,415 of record OW052243.1, read on the forward strand.
GCCTAAAAATTTGGTTTGGTCGCGTTTGGTCGCGTAGCGCTACGCGACCAACCCAACTTTCGGGCTTTTCTAAACTCGAAATTTTACTTCATAACAATAATAATAATAATCCATTTATTGTCTAACAGGAAACATTTCCCAATTACAAGACAAAAATAAAACATAAGCCTTGCCATATAAAAATATAATAATAATTAAATTAGAATAAATTCTGTAACAATAAAATTACTTATTAAATGTTGAAGACGTGTCCCGTGAATATAAAAACAATTTTTTAGTAATTTGCTTAATCCGGACGAGTGTTTCCACTCTTGTTAGAAGTTTTAAATTAAACACTTTTCAAAAACAACAAATGCCTAAACATTTACAGTGTACACATCGGGATATGTATAATTTAAAGAAAAATTACTGGCGTCATACTTGCCAGTATTCAGATAGTTATTGTTTATTATGTGAATCATAATTGAAATTAGATAAGAATTTGTGCCGCGATTTAATAGCAAATTCCAAAAGTATACATCCCTATATCCCATCCCTTGAATTCACCCATATCTAGTTAGCAGGGGTTATATAAACTTCCAAGAGAGAGATTTACCGACTTCCAGATAGAAAATGTCAGTTTGTTTTCCCTCATACCACACAGCCAGCCCCATTCGTCGTTACGGTCCAACGGACCACCCCTATCGCGACCCCCGCCCCTTTCGGCTTGTTTATAATAGGATCTATATAGATTAGATCTGGGGATGCATTGTTAGCTCGTAAAATATGTTTGCCCGATAAAGTTTCCTTCATTACGAAAAATTTATTGCGCGGCCAAACTATTTATTCCTCTTTGTATGTTAATGCTACTCAGTGTATATGTTAATGTCCCTTAGGCTTTTCTATGCGAACACGAATGTGGAAGTTGATAAGATCGGGAGATCTGAAAGGCAGTTTGCATTTCTATATTTCTACATTTCTATTCTGTTCAACGTGCGTCGTTCCGCTTTTTGTCTAAGGCCCGCTCAGCGAGGGGTTGTAAATGGCGAAGGCGCCGGGATTTCTTCGCCAGACAATCAGGCTGTATCGCGTTTTCATGTGTAATTCCATTACATTCTCTTACTTTAGATTATTTTGCGAGATAACGCTAATTTTATTACTAATTAACAATACTAACTTTCTGCATCCACGCATGCATTGAATATAAACTCTAAATAAATTAGTCTGACAGCGAATTTGCTATTTGTAAGACAAACCGAACATTCGTATATGCCAGAACGGGTTATTTCTTATAAAACAAACTTTGGTTATGCCAAGCAATCTAAATTATTTACACACAATAAGGGCAAATTTACTTACGTGAGATCAAACAAAAAATCATGCTGAGACGGCTATGAATCATAAACTAATATACGAGCTGTAGATCATAGCTTCCCAAACTTTTTTGCTCTACCGCCTCCTTTTCGAAAAAAAAATTATTGACCACACTGGCTAAAACTCCATGTTTCAACTAGAACATCGTCATTAATCATTCCATATTTTGGGAAACTAAGTATCAGTGGTATTGTTTTCTGGCTAAATATCCTGATCATTTATCAGCGTAAAGTATGAATGGAAAATCGCAATACGATGCTTTAATAGCTTCTGCAGACAGAATTCAGACTAGAACGTCTCCTTGAGCAAGAAAAATGCACCTTCTGCGTCAAGAGTTCTCATCCCCATGAGATAACTAAATTGATCTTAAAACAAGTACATCTTTAAAAGTAATAAATTACCTTTGTCTTCTAGCTAGCATGACTCACAGCTCCTGATATACGAAACGATATCCCGTTCACAGAAATGTGACCAAGAAAGATCTGTTTAGAGAAGTTACAAAACAATTGCTGCAATATTAGTTCTATTATTTGTTATTAGTGCGAAATGGGTGCAACAGATACTTTCGCCATTTCAAATGCATGTTCGGACGGAGACATGTGAACAATTCTTGACGCTCTTAGGAGATGAACCAGATTTTCACTGAAGATACAATCTTGGTCCATCATTTTGATCCTGAGTTGAAATAGGAATCGATGCAGTAGCATAATAGGGGTTTTAGCAATCCCAAAAAGCTTAAAGTAACCCCACCTGCAGAAAAAAAATAATAACAACCATTTATTATTTTGGGAAAATCAAGAAATTTATGTATTTATTAAAGTAAAAAGCGAGAAAAACTGATGAAAAGTGTCCTGTGGCTCCAACATTACGCACCAGCTCACAAGACCAACATTTTAATAGCTGCCATTGCTGAATGTGGCTTTATAGAAACCGACCACTTTATATTCCAGATCTGGCCCCCTGTAACTATTTTTTTCCAAATCTCAAAAAACTCTAAACCGGACAACATTTAGAAACGATGAATAAATTATGGCTGCTGTTTAATCCCATTTTGCAGGCAAAGCAGACGAATATTTTTATAATGGATAAAAATTGTTATTGAAATGGTTTAATACTTATTTTTAAATATAAGTATTAAACCATTTCAATAACAACTATCTATCTATATCTATATTGAATATATTTTTATTTCTGATCTAGTCTCTTGTTTTTATGTCGACTCCGGGATAGTCTCTTGTTTTCATGTCAAGTCCGGGAATTTAAAACGACCCCTTGTACCAATTATCTAAACTTTTTGTTTAGTTTTTATAAGGTTTCTGTAAATTTTTTGAAAAGCGAAATGCCTGGGCGAGGTTACTACCATTTGATAGCTGAAACAGCTCCGGAGTCAAAACTAACTCAAAAATGTGATAACAGCAATGAAGGTAATTTAAACTGGCACCATTTACTTAACCTGTGTTGCTTGTCGTATCACAGCTAAGTGTACTAACAGGTCACTGTTTTATCCACGAACGAGCAGAACTCTATAAAACTAGAATACAAATAATAAAATCGTATTTGTGTTCAGTATTTCGGCAACGGATACCCACAGACGCAGTATTACACTTTATATAATTTTGTCATTGACGATACCACTATAAAGCAACGAACATTTATTCATAGTTATCATAACACAAAGTGTACAAACAGGTCATTGTTTCGTCCACGAACGAGCAGAACTCTGTGCAACATTGACGATGCCACTATAGTGCGTTAGATGGCACTGCTTCGGGACCACACTGACGAGGTCTTTGAAGTCTGAAACGCGTCTGTGGGTGTCCGGTGCCAGAATACTGATCGCAAATTCAATGTTAATACTAGTTTTCTGGTTATATGAACAGAGTACTCCTTGTGGAAGCAACAGTGGCCTGGCCTGTATATACACTCTGTGTAATCTTGCCACTGACGATGCCACTTCAGAGCGTTAGATATCATTGTGCTCAAGCATTATATGGCGTAACTATCGAAATAGTTTTATAATTTTCACGTATTGGTTTAATATAGTTCAAAATGTTCAGTATTTCTCGGCACTGGGTCGGAACCACACTGACGAGGACCTTGAACTCTAATACGCATCTGTGGGTATCCAGTATTCCGGATACCCACAGATTTTATTTTAACAAAATATATTTGAAACATGACTTTCCGTGCAAAAATATCAAGAAATAATTAAAATATTTACTCTAAAATAAATAAGGATAGTAAAAGTGCCTTAATACTGTTCGGGGGTAATACCACGAGTGGTTTAAATGTGGCCGGATACATTTTATTTACGCGTTATCGATACAAATTTTTATAATGAATTAGGATGAAAAAAACCACGAGCGCTTGGGGTTTTTGCCTAATCACAATTCGTTTAAGAAATTTGTGAAGCAATGACGAGTGCTTAAAATACTTAAATACTCATTTAACGAATAAAGTGAATTTTCGGCAAAATTGTTCTTCTATCATTTTCGCTATTGTGTTCCACTCCACATTGTCTTTACAACGTATTCCTGGATATCTTTTTATACTCCATGTGCTTACTTTCTGTTGAAAGCCCGATCATATTCATTTTGGCGTTTAAAAATCAGCATTCCAATTCAGTATTTCTCATCATTTTTGTGACGGACACGCTACAATGGCGGAAGGGGTCTTAAAAGAAGATTATTGGTACAGCGTTGACGATTTTAAGCATAAATGTCGGGCATGAGAACTCTAAATAACCGCAATCACGTGCCGAAAATGCTCATTTTTAGGTTAGTGTTGACACTGTGCGGTTTGAGCCTACCGTTACCATGGTGAAGGTAAATAACATTTTATCCACTTGCAAACCTTTGTTTACCTACCGAGCGATCATTTAAATTATAATTTAGATTAGACGGCATTTTTTGTGAATGCATTTATTTAACTCATAAATACACGATCGACGGAAAAAAATAATTTGTTCATATGAATAATAACACCTGTATAAAAAAATATTAATTTATTCAGCTGTATAAAACATAAACAGTAAAATTAGGTACCCAACAATTAATTTTGATATTACAACAGTATGTGTTTAATTTCCAACAAAATGGTCTATAAATCACCATTTATTTTCAGCCTACTAACAAATCGAGCCGGCCATCGGAGTCCACCGGGACACGGACGTTTTCAGAAAGTCCGACTTTTTAAAGAACAAGAAACGGACGCGCCCCTTTGTTCCCCCATTTATTATCTCAGCACGTGGACTTCCCCCATCCCAACCCTCGCATTACTCCTATTTCGAGCAAAAATCTTGTCCCGCTCGATGTTATCTATCTTCGCCCCTATTTTTTTTACACACGGCATTTATACCATTCGTCCGCTCCGTATATTACGAAACGTGCTGAAGTCGCCATCCATAATTCATTTTTTGATATCGCCCGAATTTAACGAAATCGTCGCGATTCAAAAAGGTGTGAACCAGATAAAAGCTTAATGTTAACGGAATAAACCTAATGTTTTTCGTGATAAAAATACTGTTTTATTGTGCGAATGTTGTCATTCAAGTAAAAGAAAAAACACAGATGCTGAAACTGAAAGATATTTTAGTATCATAATTAGAAATGTAAGTGGTAATTTTAAGCTGTAATATACACTCGGAATTTAGAGTACATTAAAATTGAGTTTTTATCTATGGTAAACGCGTCTGTTTTGTAAATTTTCAACCACTCGATGTTTTTGAATAGCGTTCAATTTGAAGTTTTAAACGAGTGTTTTTCACTCCCAGATTAAGCATGAAGTAAAATTTCGATTTTAGAAAAGCCTGAAAATTTGGTTGGTCCAAATTTTCAGGCTTTTCTAAACTCGAAATTTTACTTCATGCGCCACGCGTAGTCAACACTGATTTGATGTAAAGTTTTATTGTTCGACTGTTTTCATTCAAGTGAAAGAAAAAACACAGATGCTGAAAGATATTTTAATATCATAATTACGGATGTTAGTGGTAATTTGAAGCTATAATTAACACTTAGAATTTACGGTACATTAACATTGAATTTTTATCTACAGACGCGTTTTGTAAATTTTCAACTACTCGATGTTTTTGAATACGGTTCAATTTGAAGCTTCAAACGAGTGTTTTCCACTTTCAGATTAAGCATGAAGTAAAATTTCGAGCTTAGAAAAACCTTAAACCAAACCAAATTTTCAGGCTTTTTTAAACTCGACATTTTACTTCATGCGCCACGCATATAAAACACTGATTTGATGTAAAGTTCAGAATATACTGTTTTAGTTTTAGTTTCACTTGAAATCGCTCTTTTATACGCGTGGCGCATGAATTAAAATTTCGAGTTTAGAAAAGCCTGAAAATTTGGTTTGGTCGCATAGCGCTTTAAGGCTTTTCTAAACTCGAAATTTTACTTCATGCTTGATCTAGAGGTGGAAACACTCGTTAGAACATTGAAATTGAACAATTTGAACGAATGCCTAAAAATTTCAAATGTAATTATTGAGGTATGTATACTTCAAAAAAAAAAGAAAAGAAAAATAGCCTGTATGTTTAACTAAAGAGAAAACCAATTAAACAACAATAACATTATTAATTGTCTAACACCATAATACCTAATACTTTAACAAACTTATCTATCCTGGTAAATTTAAGCGAATTCCAAATTTTAAGGCTTTTCTAAACTCGAAATTTTACTTCATGCTTGATCTGGGAGTGGAAACACTCGTTAGAACATTGAAATTGAACAATTTGAACGAATACCTGAAAATTTCAAATGTAATTATTGAGGTATGTATACTTCAAAAAAAAAGAAAAGAAAAATAGCCTGTATGTTTAACTAAAGAGAAAACCAATTAAACAACAATAACATTATTAATTGTCCAACACCATAATACCTAATACTTTAACAAACTTATCTATCCTGGTAAATTTAAGCGAATTCCATTATTTCCTCTCACCTCTGGGAAATCAAAACTTGAATCATAATTAGCGGCGAGACGAAACTTGAGCTTCTATTGTTTCAATATGCACTCACTTGAAATTAACTTTTCGAGCGAGAATCGTGTCGTTTTTTATTGTAACATGTGTTGGGTATTAGTTTTGCGCTTTTTGAAACGTGTTTATTAAAATTACGACGCGTAACGTGATGCTGTTGTCGTGCCAGCTTTTTGTTCGGGGCGTGTGGAAATGTTTTATGCAGAAAATTATGTCCGTCGCCGCCGAAAAAAAAACGGTTATATAATATGGAATGTAATAGCTTTCTCCGCATATTTATGCATGCTGGTTATGTCGGTTTAAATTATAACATTTTAATTTTCTTCTTTTAAACATGTAAAATATGTTAGTAATATCAGCTGGTCATACCAACATTTTGAAAAATTATTAAATATAAAAAAGGTGTAATGGTTGACAATTTTCATGACATATGCATGATATATTTATTTGTGCCTTTCGAAACGGTGGACAAATTTCGTTTGTTTTGTTCATTTACTTGTACTGATATTTCTTCCATGAAATTTCTGTTGATAAATTAAAATCTTTATACAGAAATTTTTATATATTTATTTGTGCCTTTCAAAACGGTGGACAAATTTGTTTGTTTTAATTATTTTCTTGTGCTGATATTTCTTCCGTGAAATGTCGGTTGCTAGATTAAAATCTGTATACATGATTTTCTTCTCTTATGTATATTTTTACATATTTCATATACACATTTGTAAAATTAATGGGCATGTGGTCAAACCTAACCAGTATATTCTGAACTTCGCTACGTGCTATGCGACCATACCAAATGTTTAGGCTTTTCTAAACTCGAAATTTTACTTCATGCTTAATATTCATTAGAGGGTTAAAATTAAGTTTTGAATAAAACAACGAATGTCTGAAAATTTAGATCGAATAATCGTGATATGTCTACCTAAAAGAAATGTATTTTTAAAATAAAGGGTGATTACCAGAGCTCGGATTTCTAAACAAACAGCTTATGCTGAAAATTAAAAGCATCAACATGAATTATTAATTAATTAATTATTAATTAATTAATTATTAATTAATTAATTATTACAAATGTGTACGAATTATAGAATCATTTGACACTAAATTGTTTTGCTTTTTTGATTTTTTTTGATTATTTTCAATGTTGTGCTTATTTTGAATTTATATGTTTATTTCGTGCTTATTCTAAATTTTAGATCGTAGAAAATTATTATCTGTACGATGAAAACAGGAACTATTAATTCATTTATTTAGTTCAGCGGCTCTCAAACTTTTTGGCTATAGAACCCTTTTAAAGCAATAAATATTCTACGGAGTCCCAAAATAAAACCAATTTGTAGATTTATTACATTATATGTTCAATAAAAAAAAACCTCTAGAGTACCATGGAAAATATTGTAGGTTGGCAACTCCAAATTATATATTATAATTATTATGTCTGACGTTTTATACGTCAATTCCTAAAGCATGTAACCAACCTACATTTAAAAACAGATTAAATCATAGCACTCTTGAGATTTATTTTAATTGAACATACGGTACTATGTAACGCCTATTTATTTTTTAAATTGTTGTTTACTATTTCTCTAAAATTACTATGAAAGCAGGAAAATGCATAAATGTGGTTTTACATATTGCATCCCTATGTTCGCCCCTTACCTGACACACACAGTATATACAGGGTGTTTAGAATTAAGTGCGCATCATTGCTAACTCTCTTATAATTTAAGTATCAGAGTCGGTTATTAGCAAAGTTTAAGGCTCGATCGGCAATAATTCGTACAGGGTGTTTGATTTAAAAAAAAACGTTAATTTTCAAAAAATCTTAAAAATACGACGTTCAATTATTTTTCTAATTTGGTCATTGTGATTGCATTAAATTTCCTACTACTTTGCTCACTTACCTGACTGAAGCTTAAATAATAACAAAGTTAGCAATGCGCCCTTAATTCTGCGCACTTAATTCTGAACACCCTGTAAACAGGGTGTCCTACCAAAGCCTACCAAAGTATATGAACAAGATTATTTGACTTCCGGTTATACCAGAAGTCAACACCAACGTCCTTATTTTAAATGGAATGCTATATTTATTGTTTTGAATTTACATTCTAAATACAGTTCTGTGAAAAAATCATAATGTAACATAACTTGTAAATTTAACCGTTTTCGAGATATTTGACATTTTAAAGAAATTTAGTGCTTTTTTGTGATTCATTTTATAATTCGTATCTTTGAACAAAAGAAAATTAAAGGGATGGAAGGTCGGCTATACAAATCAAATACCTGAAGGTATCCAATGGTGATTAATTTTTCGAATAATAATATACATAGTGTTCAAAAGTTCATAATATATTTTTGTCAACTTTAACCCTCAAGTCTCGATTTTTTTTTAAATGGAACAAAAATTAAATTCTGCTTTGATTTATACTAGCATTCCCTATACCTATCTTCTTTGATATTTAAGACATAAAAATCAAGTTTTAATGTTTTAAAATTGACCAAATATGGTGTGAAATTTTAAACAGTCTGTATTATACGACAAATTAACCACCATTGGATACCTTCTATACCCAACATTCCATCTCTTCGATCTTCTTTTGTTCCGAGATACGAATTTCAAAATGAATCACGAAAAAGCACTAAATTTCTAATTGGGTAAAGTACTTCACATGTTATGTTCCATATTTTTATTTTCAGTTGCCTGACACGTGTTTCGATCCGTTACGATCGAAACACGTGTCAGGCAACTGAAAATAAAAATATGGAACATAACAAGTGTAGTACTTTACCCAATTTGAAAATTTGGTTCCATCAAGAAAGTAGCAGAACAAGTATCGAATATACTAAATTTCTTTAAAATGTCAAATATCTCGAAAAGAGTTAAATTTTTATGTTGTGACTTGACGATTTTTATCACAGAATTGTATGTAAAATCCAAATTTGAAATAAAAAATATACTATTATATTCAAAATACGGAAGTTGGTGTTGACTTCCGGTGTAACCGAAAGTCAAATAATCTTCAATTTATTTATTTTCATTGAAAAGAGCACACATGATTACATAACCACTAAAAATATCAATACAATACATTCATTAGAAGTCTATATACTTTTAATGTACGGTTAGTGGGACACCCTGTATACAGAGTTTTATGTAACACGGAACATTTTCATAACGTTGCACATTTTCCGATGCTCGGTTTATTAAAATAATCCAATTTGAAGCTTTAAGCGAGTGTTTCCACTACCAGGCTAAGCATGAAGTAAAATTTCGAGTTTAGAAAAGCCTGAAAATTTAGTTTGGTCGCGTAGCGCGAAGCGCGGAGCGGCCAAACCAAATTTTCAGGCTTTGCTAAACTCGAAATTTTACTTCATGCGCCACCGATACAAAACACTGATTCAATGTAAAGTTTAGCGGTGTGTTTTAAACTTCGTAATATGTCAGTGTTTTGTTCCCGTGGCGCATAAAGTAATATTTCGAGTTTAGAAAAGCCTGAAAATTTGGTTTGGCCGCTCCGCGCTTCGCGCTACACGTCCAAACCAAATTTTCAGGCATTACTAAACTCGAAATTTTACTTCATGCTTAGCCTGGGAGTGGATAACAATCGCTTAAAGCTTCAAATTAAATTCTTTTAATAAAACACGCATCGAAAAATATGCAACGTATGTATATGGATACTTCAAAGAAAAATTATCGTTATGAAAATGTTCGGTGTTACATAAAACTCTCTGTATATACTTAAAATAATCCTTTTTTGCTTAAAATATTGCTTTTTTGCATAAAATAATGCCGTTTTTACTTAAATTGGTGCTTTTAGAGCGCTTTTCTCAATTTTTTGTGCTTAGAAATCCGAGCTCTAGTGATTACGATTAAATTGTGGCGTGTTCAAAGGTCAATAGAACAAAAGCGAAGAGAAATTTTAGAAAAAAAAAGTTTATAACATGAAAAATTAATATATTTAACATAACTTACAGGAAAATAATGATTGCATTAATGTTTGGTAGCTAAATTTCCTTACTTATATATTTTTTTTGCACTGACCTACCAGAGATTAATTTTGTGCATCACACTATGTTTTTTTTTAATATTCTAAAGAAGTAGAAGGTTTACATGTTCTTCTAAGTTTACTTTTTGTATTGGCCCAATATTTTTCGATAGAACGTAGCATAGTCTGCTTTGACTAATATTTCAGATGAGTTAATGATGGGACAAAAACCCCGGTTTTCACCAACAATTTATCCAAGATTTTGGTACGCCTAGCCTAACAGCACGAGTATGTTGTTCATTCGTTATTTTGGGCGTTTTTCTTGTTACACATTATTATGCACACCTATTTTTATTTTGTTGGACGGCAGATTCGTGAGATAAACGAATAAACATACCTTTCTTGTCACATCTCTAGATGAAGTGCAAGAATTTCGTTTGTAAGCTTTGCATTTAGCGTTTTCAATTATTTTGTCAGGAATTCGTGTTGACTTGTCATTTCATTGTTTTCTATATATCAGGTTGTTTAATCCTTTAAATACATTTTTGCATAGTTCTTTGTAAAGTTTGGCAACTTTTTGCAAGAGTCAAAGTTAAAATTGAAGTATTTTCAGTCCACTTACGAACATTTCTTTACAAACTGCATGTCATGTGAAGATGTTTTGACATTTTACAACAATTGATCAACTATTGACAGTAGCATAAAAGTTTAGGCTTCTATGCTTTAAGCTCCATCACAATTGATTGGAAACTAGGTATTATGGTTTAATTTATCCCAGTACATGTAAGCGACAATTTAACCATAATCACTCTTTAAATACGTGATAAAATTGCGCATAAATCGTAGCATTTTTAAAACTCAATTACCACGACACGATTACACGATTTGATCATCGCCACGTCCCGATTATAAATAATCTGCAATTACGAGTCGCGTTCTTCCATTGGGATTAAAACAGGAACGATTCGACACGTTTCGGTGGTAAATTTTTAGTGGCACAATGAGGTTTCCGGAATTCGGCAAACCGATTGACAAACAGGCGAGCAAATTCACCGAATGCGCCAACATCTCCTGAAAAACACCATAAAACGCTACATAAAATCCCCCCATATCGATAACCCTCTCTCCGTTGTTTCTTATAATAACAATGCTTTAGGGGAGATAATTGAAGGTTATTCCCTTAGGGAAATAAGGGGTATCTCGGCGCATTCGCTAAATCTAATATCGAGAAAAAAATATTTGCGTACGTGCTATTACTGAATAACAGTGTGATATTTTCTATTGCAAGTTAAATGTACTTTTATAAACATCAAAATAGTTAAACTCCAATTCGATTTATTCACAATTAAAGACAAAGAAACATATTTATTTTTTTATTTAGAATTTAGAAAAGCCTAAAAAATTGGTTTGGCCGCGTAGCGCTACGCGTTACGTGACCAAACCAAAATTTCAAGCTTTTCTAAACTCGAAATTTGACAATATTTTAAAATTGCTCAATTTTGAGTTTTGGCATATTACTCGAAAATAATTGAAGATAAACAAATTTTGATTAGCCACAAGAAATAATCTCTAAAAATGAGCTGTGGAAGCATGTTTTAGTTTTTGTCTATCATTGATATTATTGATACTTTACTTAAAGAAACTATCGAAAGTGCTTCACCCTGTACATGAATTTAAAACTTTGAAATTGTAATTCTATTATGATTGTATATTAAAAACGGTGAAACCGTTAATAAATAAACAAATAAATTAAATTATCTGTATTTAAACAAAAAAATAAACAAATCATAAAACATAACATAATATACAGTAAAAGCAATTTCTTACACGTCTGTGATACAGTTTTAGAGATCTGTAAGAAATCGTTTATATTGTGTATTATGCTAATTTGACAGAAACAATCTCTATATTTAATTTCATTACCACAAAGATTAACACATTGTGTTACAACAGATAATTAAATAATTTGATGTAATATAGATAGATGCCTTTAGTATAATAAAGAGAAGAAAAAAAATAGACATGAAAATGATAAGACATTTTCAGGTATATTTTTTTTTCTTCTCTTTATTAAACTATAGTCATCTATAGATCTAGTATCTCTTTAATTAGATCGAAAAATTTACAAATTAATTGAACTAGAAAAACCTTCTTTTCACTTAGTAACTGCTTGCTTTGTTTATTACACGCAATGCTAATTTATATAATAATGAATGCCTGTTTCTTTATATTGGAATGTATTCTATTTACGAGTAGTATAAATTTAAAGTAAAATAAAAACAAGTATAAATCTTTCGAGATAAAAGTGCGCTGTCAGCTGAAGGAGCAGAGCCTAGTGAGGAGACCATTTTATAAAATTACTTTTCAATTCTCGCAATTGCTGGCTTTAAGATGCTGCTAGTTTCTTTTCCTTATAGATTTTTTGCAATTTTTTTTTTACTATCTGCTTGCGTCTGTTCTTTTGTTTGGCACTGCGCTGGAAATTTGAGGAAATTGGACGGATGGTGGAAAGTCGTCGTTGAAAATAAGCTTACACACGCCAGCGATTTGTAATGCTGCTCGCTTGCATTTTAACCGACATTTATACAAAATATCAATGAAATTATTTTAATTCGCCTCTTATTTCTTAGAAAAAGCGCTACGCCTATAAAGCACTGAAATATTGGGTAAACTAAAACACTTGTTTTGTTCTATATTTTGTTTCGATCCGTTACGATCATTTTCAAAGTTAAAACTGAAATATTGCGAAGTTTAAAATATACTGCAAAATAATTAATGATTGCTTGATTTTATGTTTGATCTAACGTTAATAAATTTTACAAATACAGGGTCTAGTAATAATTAATGTCGTTTTTGATGACTGTTTTTTCAAAGGTTGAATAGATTTTAATATACAGGGTGATTCACGACGTTTTCCCGCCACATAAGGGGTGTATTTTAAAGGTAATTTTAAGCAAAAAAGTTCGTATACATTTCCAATTTTCAAAAATAAATGAGTTGTGGGAAACTTAGGATTTTTGTATTTACGCACCTCGTACGGCTTTTTTTGATAATAGTTGCAGCATTTAATCAAGGTGGCGTCTGTCATTACATCACTTTTGACGTATCGACTACTTAAGTCTGTTTGTGTGTAGGATAAAGTGCCTTGTTTGATTTTTCTTTAATACCTTTTACACTTACTACGGAGAAGTATGCCGATATGATGTTTATTTTTGGATTTGCAAATGGAATATTAAAAAAAAGTTAAATCAAAAGTTTTCCCTAACTCGCTTATTTTTGAGAATAGGACCCGTGTTAATATGAACTTATTTGCAAAAATGACCTCCAGAATACACCCCTTAAGTGGCGTCGTGAATCACCCTGTATAATTTAATTGCTCCCATTTTGAACTACTTATGCCCAACGTTTTGGTAGTTTTAATTTCTCTATTATAAAACCCTTTAAGTTTGTTTTTAGCTTTTTTAAATATTATCAAAATTTAGCAAAATATAAAAAACAAAGTTTTACTTACTAATCTACAATTTTTGTGTAGAAACTAAATATAATATTTCATAAGAGTGAATCATTGCGTTTTTGAGTTATTGTTATATTGACATACAGACAAAGAGACAGATAGAAGGATGTAATTCCAAAATTTTGTTATTTGTTATCCGTGAGGTCCAAAAAGTAAAAATTCATCCAAATCGAGAAAAACATTAAGTGCCAGTTGCATTAAACACGTTGAACTAGTACAACTGTGAACTCGGGTTCAAAATGGAATTGAAACAATAGGAACTGTCTTGAACTTAAGCTCAGCTTAAAATCGAGTTCAACTTTTTTGGTGCAACTGGGAATAAATATTAAATACATTGAAGTTGGATTTCACACTTGAAACTAGTATGTTATTTAAATATATTTCGATATTTAGTTGACTCTGTTTAAATTTTCGAGGAAGATTTAAGGAGAACAAGCGCCCCATTCCCCCTGAGGCAGGACTGATGGAGATAAGAAGGCATGCAATTACATCTTATTTACATATCAAAAGCGATCCGCATATCGCACAAGCTTGTGTTGTGAACGAACATCTTTGCCCTTCCAACATCCCTTAGGGCGCCATGCAGTTCTTGTCTGGTGATTACATATTTACACCGCGGTCCCAGATTCGAGTTGACGGCGTGTGGAATTAGAGGAAATCCGGCATTACACGATTTCAGATCAATTCTGAAATGTAGACACACACACAACCCTCCCCCCGTTGGGGATGATCCAGTAATGCATGCGACACGCGGAAAAAATTAATAATTTTCTGTGTGTTTGTGTGGATGTGCCTCGGATACGTTATTAGATTATAAAAATAAAAATGAGGAAAATGAAAATATTCGTGCCGAGGCCAGGTTGGCTGGAATCGTATACTGCGAAATGGAAAACAGATAAATTAATGCCGCATGGCCTCGGATAATGGAAACTTTATTAAAATGGCGGTAATTGAAAATAAAAAAATACCATTAGTGGAAATTTATCTGTAACGAATATTTACCACTAATAAAAAAACAACATATACAAAAAATAGGGAATTTTTCTTTTAATCACACACCCCGATTAGTAATCTTTAGATATTCGGGTATTTCTTTGGAATTGGATTTGGAATTGGATTTGGATTTGGATTGGTCGCTCCGCTTCACTACGCGACCAATCCGAATTTTCAGGCTTTTCTAAACTCGAAATTTTACTTTATGCTTAATCTGGGATTAGAATACACTCGTTTAGTTCTTTTAAAGTGTCGATGAATTTTCAAGATTTTAGGTAGTTTCAGTTAATTTACGCTTTGCGTAAGTTTCCAAGATTTCCTTAAATTTTCAAAATTCTGACGGTTTTTCTGAGTTTTCTAAATTTTCGTTTAGCTTAAAAATGTTAATACTTTTCATACAAATTTTGAAAATTTACGGAAATCTTGGAGTTTCATAAAAAAACGTCAACGTTTTTCAAGGTAACGAATATTTAAGAAATTCTTGAAAATTACCCATAATTTGAAAATTGAAGAAAATTTTGAAAACTTTATGAACTATCGAAATTTTTAAAATTAACGAAAATTTAGGAAATTCGGGAAACCCGTCAGAATTTAAGAAAAATTAACATTTTTTAATTTAACGATTATTTGGGAACTTCGTGAAAATTGCTAATAGTTTGATAATTAAAGTAAATTTTAAAAACGTATGAAAAGTATCGAAACTTGAAAACAACGGACATTCAGGAAATACGTCAAAATTTCATTAATTTTCTTTTAAATTCTGACGTATTTTCAAAATTTCCGTTGTATACAAACGTTTCGATACGTTTCATACATTTAAAAATTTCCTTCAATTATCAAACTATTAGCAACCTTCACGAAGTTCCCAAATAATCGTTAAATTAAAAAATGTTGATTTTTCTTAAATTCTGACGCTTTTCCCGAATTTCCTGAATTTTCATTATTTCTAAAAATTTTGATAGGTAACATAAATTTTCAAAATTTCCTTCAATTTTCAAATTATTAGTAATTTTCATAAATTTCTTAAATATTCGTTAACTTGAAAAATGTTAAAGTTGTTTATCTTGTAAATTTACGAAAAGCGTTAAAAATTGAGTAAAGTTATGGAAATTCACTAAAAATCGTCAAAAATTTGATAATTAACTAAAATCTTGAAAATTCATCAACAATTTCAAAATATTAATCGAGTATCTTCCACTCCCAGACTAAGAATGAAGTAAAATTTCGAGTTGAGAAAAGCCCGAAGAATGCAAATTTGGGCTTTTCTCAACTCGAAATTTTACGCCACGCGTACAAATCACTGATTTAAAGTGAAATTATTTGCATTTCACCTTGAAAAATATCACTAATTCCAACTGTCTTAAAAGTTATGAAATTCTAAATAAAACCATAAAGCCACAATTTTACTATTGCTGTCAGTCTAAAACGAACAATTAACTATTATCGTCACTTTAAAAAGAACATTTTACTATTTTCGCCACATAGTAACATAAACTTGATTATTGTAATCTTTTTTCAGTCAAAATATGACTATTATAGTGATCTACAGTCCCAAAACTGCCAACATGTGACTATTATTGTCACTTTGATAAGAAAATTTACTTACTTGATGCGCCACGCGTATAAAACAATTATTTCAAATGTAGTTCACAATATACTGCTTAAATATATACGTTTGTAATTCATAGCCGACTTGGCTTGATTTTATTTTGATCTCACGTTAATTAATTTTACAAAAATATTACAAATGTTTATTTCGTGTAATCTAATTTTACGCCTGAACGTTATTATAACTTTTTATAAGTAGGTACAGCAAATTGCGGTTTAATGTATACATACTTATATGTATGATTAATTCCAGCATAAAGCAAATATATAAATACTAAGCCTCTTCATTTCCATATAAATTGCCTGTCATTCAAAAAAAAAGCAGATGCTAAAACTCCGAAAACATTTCACCCATCTCAAAATTGCAAATTCCACTCAAAGATTATACGCGATGATTCAAGCGAGGGCTTGTCAACGTTTTCTTTCTTCCTAACCCACGGGCGACAAGTATACAAATAACACACTTTGTATGCATTATAAACATGCGCTTCTCATCGAAAAAATTGGAGAGGGGGTTGGCGACGCTTAACAAAATGCTAATCCATATCTATATGATAATTTAAACGGGTTAAACTACAAAAAAAAGATGACCCAGGCGATAAATTGTCGTCTGTCTGGGCGATAGGGTTCAGTCATAAAAAGCAACAGAGTGCGAACGTGAGGCTTTAATATCGAATACCAGTCTATCAAAATGTCGAAAGCAATGAGCATTTAAATAAAAAAGGGGGCTGCCAGAAAACACGCTCCATTTCATTGTGCTAACGATTCCGGTTGTCAATCAGAACGACCGACGATGAATCGACAGGCATTACACTGCTCGGTACATATTTTGATGGGATTTAAATGGGTATTCAATCTGTACAGCGTTTTACCATTATGAGGAATGACAATTGTAGATTTTTGGAAATTAATATACTAATTGATACTCAGTATACAACTAGAGTCTAATTTAGTGGCGGCTTGTGAGAATGTTTATTGCTGGGGCTGCAGACATAAACATACAAGGATTTTTTTTTCAATTAAGAGGGTAGTGTGATAAGTCAGGGACTTTTTGAATAAAATAATTTTTGTCGGCAAAAAATCGTTTCATTTCTCTACATAATCTCCTTTTAGCTCAATACATTCAGTCCAGCGTGTTTCGAGTTTTTTTATCCCTTCCAAATAATAGGTTCCCGCAAGGGCTTCAATATAGGCATTGGTTTCAGTGATGACCTCTTCATTCGACCCAAATCTCTTATCGCCGAGCAATTTCTTCAGGTTTAGGAACAGGAAATAGTCGCAGGGGGCTAAATCGGGAGAATATGCTGGGTGGGGTAGTAGTTCGTAACCCAGGTTATGGATTTTTGCCATGGAGACTACACACGTGTGTACCCCTGCGTTGTCCTGGTGAAACAACACTTTTTTCTTTGCCAAATGCGGTCGTTTTTGCTTCAAATCAATGTCAAATCTGTCCAACAGTTCTGAATAGTATTTACCAGTGATCGTTTTACCCTTATTAAAGCAATCGATGTAAATAACACCGCGTATATCCCAGAAAACTATCTCCATGACCTTGTTGGCCAACAGACCCACCTTGGCCTTCTTTGGTGCACGTTCCCACGAGGTTGTCTGCTCTCAACAGCTACCAAACACAAACTAAATAACGAGCTTGCTCAAAATTTGAGGTAGTTGGGATGAGCAGTGTTGCATTTAATGCTACTAGGCGGGAAATTTAAAAAGTCACTGATTTATCAAACTACCCTCATATTTAATTCGTTACATTTTTAAAGAGTTTAAAATAATTGAATATTAAAATATCTCGTGATAGGAATAATTTTTAAGATAATTTTTCGCTGTAATTAGATATATCTTTATCTGTTAGAAAATTAAGTACTATTATTATTATTACTAGTTTATACAGTACGCGATGGGAATATCACTAGTTTATATAGTACTTTGTATGAAACAAATGTTAAAAATGAAATAGTGTTAATACTTAAGTTGGGAAATTTTAGGCCGCTGCATCGAGCAAACGTTACATTTTAAATGAAAATTAATTACCAAAATTATAATCACAAAGATACAAAGCTCTGGATCGATAATTCTAATTAACAAGCAAATAAAAAGGCGTAGAAGGAAGCGCGGGTATCTGCAAACAAACTCCCCGACGTTGAAATATAATGGAGAATCCTTAACACGTGAATGACAGATCGGAGTGAAACGTTAAATTTAATTAATCCCACACAGAAGAAAGGAATAAGGGAGGAAATCTCCTATCCTCATCAACGCCCTTTTCGGCCAGAGGGTGGGAGTACCGCGAGGATAATTCAGATTGATAGATCCATATATTAATTGAAATTCCTTTGGAGTATTGTACAGAGGGCACCTCAGCAGCTTCGCTTTCGAGTGGTTACGATTATAAATGAATGAGAATTAATCCATCTTTAGCAGATAATAGATGACAAATAGAGGAATTGCGTGTGCCCTCCACTTTCGGCTCGCTGAAACTGAAATGAATCATTTATAATAGCCGGGCGCGACCTGAAAGCTCCAAAGGATACAAGGATACACCTATGTAACTAACCTTCAATCTAAATATTCATTCCATTTGTTAATTACATTTTGTTTTTTCAGCAGTGATTGTGGGTTTCAAATCTCTTTAATTAATAATTTAATTTAAATTAAATTGTTTACTCGTGGATAATATGCTTTCTGCCACTCTAGTTGGATAATATACTATTTTAATGCATGCAGTTTTTATCAAATGTAAGACATTTTATCGAAACAAACTGGTTTTCAGTACAGCTTCTAAATCTGTACTATTCTTTTACTTTAAGCCTTAGTTTAAAAGATGTTTTGGCTAATAAAATTAAAGTATTATCTAACATAACATACAGGGAATTTTTCATTTACGTATTCATATCCCAATATACCAGGTATTCGAAAAAACGGCTAACGCGATAACACCATTATTTATGGGTTTTATTGAACCAAAAACCAAAGTCAATGACCGTTTAATTACTAAGAAATGACATATATTTTTTTTTCAATAATAACTTCATTGCCAAATAACTTAAAACTTGTAAACGACTGCCTGTAATTTTTTAGTTTTATTACATTAAACCTTATTTTTCTGAATCCAGTAATGCCCAATATGTTGTTTTTCAAAAATATTTAAATCGAAAATAAATTGAAATAAATCTTCTATTTAAAATTATATTTCCTTAAAATTAAACTAGTGTGCCTTGGAAAAAATATTCAAATGCATCAATTTGAAAAATTCGGACTTCACTTTGAACCAGTGTTTTATACCCGTGGCGCATGAAGTAAAATTTCAAGTTTAGAAAAGCCCCGTTCTACGCGGGGCTTTTCTAAACTCGAAATTTTACTTCATGCTTAGTCTGGGAGTGGAAAACACTCGTTTCATCATTAGACATAATATTTAGAGCTTATATCGTTAAAATATCCAGTGTTTAAATCAAATTCGGAGGTTACGTTTGTAAAATCCTGTTTGTTTACATCAATCTTTGAGGTTATGTTTGTTGAATCCTGTTTGTTTAGAACAAATTCGGAGTTTGAGATTGTTAAATCCTATTTTTTGCATCAAATTTGTAGGTTAGGTTAGTTAAATCTTGTTTGCTTACATCAAGTTTCTAGGTTAGGTTAATTAAATCTTGTTTGTTTACAAAGGTTAGGTTAGTTAATGCCTGTTTGTTTACATGAAATTTGTTGGTTAGGATTGCTAAATCCTGTTTCATCACACCAAATTTGGAGGTTAGATTAGTTGAATCTTGTTTATTTGTATACTTTATATATTGTTTTATACCCGTGGCGCATGAAGTAAAATTTCGAGTTTAGAAACGCCCCGTGATAATTTGTCTCGGGTCGCTCAAGGCTTTTCTAAACTCGAAATTTTTCTTCATGTTTAGTCTGGGAGTGGAAAACACTGGTTTCATCATTAGACATTCTTTTTAGAGCTTATATCGTTAAAATATCCAGTGTTTAAATCAAATTCGGAGGTTACGTTTGTAAAGTCCTGTTTGTTTACGTCAATCTTTGAGGTTATGTTTGTTGAATCCTGTTTGTTTAGAACAAATTCGGAGTTTAGGATTGTTAAATCTTATTTTTTTTGCATCAAATTTGTAGGTAAGGTTGGTTAAATCTTGTTTGCTTACATCAAGTTTGTAGGTTAGGTTAATTAAATCTTGTTTGTTTAAAAATTTAGGTTAGTTAAATCGTATTTGTTTGCATGAAATTTGGGGGTTAGGATTGCTTAATCCTGTTTCTTAACACCAAATTTGGAGGTTATATTAGTCGAATCTTGTTTATTTAGGTACTTTATATAGTATTTTATACCCGTGGCGCATGAAGTAAAATTTCAAGTTTAGAAAAGCCCCATGAAAATTTGTCTCGGGTCACTAGCGCGACCCTCGACAAATATTCTACGCGGGGCTTTTCTAAACTCGAAATTTTACTTCATGCTTAGTCTGAGAGTGGAAAACACTCGTTTTATCATTAGACATTATTTTTAGAGCTTATATCGTTAAAATATCCAGAGCTTAAATCAAATTTGGAGGTTACGTTTGTAAAATCCTGTTTGTTTACATCAATCTTTAAGGTTTTGTTTAGATCAAGTTCGGAGTTTAGGATTGTGGAAACACTGGTTTGAAAATTCAAGTTTAACAATTTTTAAAAGCAACGAATAAGTAGGTATACTTAAAAGAAACATTTCCTGTATAAATAATCAAATAATTAGATTATCACATTTCGAATTTCCCCATGAGTAATTTAAACTAATTGCTTAAAGTAAAATGGGACTTTTTTCTACGAACAAATGCAAACCATGCAAAAAATAACGTCAGTGTATTGAGAGTACTTTTTTACAAAGGTGAGTTATTTGAGAATTTTTTTAAATTGTTTCTATGAAATAAATACTTTCTACTAAGAAGCTACTTTGCATTACGTATTTTTTATAAGCCCAATGTTCCAGCGAATTTTCATTAACTACAATGCAATATCAAATATATTTATTTGTCCTTAACTGGAATTTAAGTCACGGGAATCACTTGATTCATGTTACATCACTCAAAGTGATATTAAATTCGGCGTAAACAAATCCCTTATTTTCTCCTTATCGATTTTATTAAAGAAGGTCGAAAGAAAACTTTTTTAATTTAATCCCGTTTTTTTTTTAAATAACTGACTGAAACACACGCCCCATTTGCTTTATAAATATTTCATTTAGGACGATACATTAAGCAAATCATGCGAGTTGTGGAGCGCACATATTGAAATGTGTTTGTCCTACAAAACCGTTCGGAGATATCGAAATTGTACAATGGTCCCCCCCGGTTATTATATTTATGGACCTATTGTGAATTGGACGGAAATGAGAAAGAGCGGGTGGAAAGAGGAGCACCCAGTTCGATGTTATCTATTCCAGAACAGCGATTGCCAGTTAATGAAATTTGTGTTTAATTAATGTCATGTTTTGTTTCTGCATTTTTAGTTCAGTGTGTTTGTTTGCAATTTAAAAGAGTTACGTTTTGTATGTATAACTGTACAGGGTGGCTGTTTTTTTAGTGTCCAGCTTATATCTGCTAAAATATCAAATATACAGAAAAAAACTGTCGGCATCTCGGTTGCTTTGAAAAACAAATTACATATCTTAGATTATGCCATACGAAATGCTGAATCTTGGACACGTTAAATACATTTAATTATATGTCATTGGGTAGTGTTACAGTGCTGAATTTAATTACAACGTATGTCTCTGAAGTCAGAACCTACTGGGATGCCAAGAGTTTATAGACACTCGTTATAATATGAAACTTATCGTATGCAACGTGATCTACAAGATGAAACACTTTTTCTATGGCGTACACATTTTCTGGAAAAATGTCAGTAATTGTTTTTTTATATGGAATGCCCTGTATATATATATATATATATGTTGAGAAACAGATTCTTAGATAAATTCTCTGTACAATGATTTATCACAAGTACTACTTCTAAATTATGCCTAATAACGAAATTATTGTAGTCATTTGATATTGTTTCATTTATTGTAATTGCTTGTCGAATTTTATCATATTAGCAAATACTTGTCACATTTGACAGTTATAAGCTTTTATTGGTGTATTTGTTCCTACTTCTTTAAAAAAAATAAACAATGTGTAAAACTTTGATGTACTGTGCTAACAACAGGTTTTCTTTTTTTGTTGACTTTTTCTGTAAAACAGGTTGGCCGTGGAAAAAAATATTTATTCCATCTTATAGATCACGTTGCATATGATAAGTTTTATACTAACCCTTTTTGTATCTTCAATATTTTAAGAAATATAAGCTATTAAATAATTCCTGAAAAACAAGTAAATGATTTTTGTTTTGCCGAAAATTTTAAAATTAAATGATTCTAAAGAGGTTAATTCTAACTATTAAATAACGCAAATCAGCTCTGTTTAGTCGCCATTGCACCACCTAGTATAAACAAAAACAATTATAAATAAATTGAGATTCATTATAATCCTCGTAATATAAAATGTCCACTATTAGCAAATGGTCATATATAGCATTCAATTCATGTTGATTTTTTTCTTTGCGGCCTAATGCACGTGGGCGTATGTGTTGTAATAATTTATAAAATGATTGCAGCTTGCCAAGTGATTGTATTGAATAAAATAATAATGACTTTTCGATAATGCCGGCGTTCGTGTGGCGTAATGAGCGGAGACCGACATTAAATATTAATGGAAAATCGCCGGTATAATTGGTTTTAATCAATTTTAGGCAAACACGAACTCGGAAATCAATTTGCTAATTATTATATTTCCTGCCAACACATTCCCCTTGCATTATTTCAAATTAGCATTATTCTTGCTTTATGTGCGTTAATTACTTACACAATAAAGATTAGTATTAATCAGCGATTAGATAACTTTGCTCGATATTAATTAACAAAGTTACGTTTTAGCAATACATATGTGTACATAACAGATTTAATTAATAATTCGCAATACGCGGTAACTATTTATTGAACAATATCAACACAGCGGTTGTTTTTGTTTATCTTTAGGACTAGGCTGTGGCTTATTGCGAATTCTTGAAGATTGTTGGGCGGTTTCCTTGGAAATCGACTCCTGGTGAAATTTAACGGACCGCCACACAAGCCGAGTATTTAGCGACCCCGTTGTACTGTTTGCCCTGAAGAGTGTGAGTCTATATTTGCCATCCTAAGCACATATTTGAAGATGACAAACAATGGGGATTATTAAACAGGATCCAATATGGCACTTTGTCTCTCAGTATTTGCAATGTTTGGACTTGGTTTAACCTCAAGATTTCAATATTGCTTTTAAAATTAACTACTGTAGCAATTTTTTTATGTTGCTTGCAGTGGCGGTTCGTAAACATTTTTAATTGTTGGGCTGTTGACATACTGTAAACAGGGAATTTTTCTTTCAAGTATACATATGCCGGTTTAACGTATGCATTTGTTGTTATTTTTATCAAGTTCAATTTTAAGCTACTAACGAGCGTGGCCAATTCTTAATTAAGCATAAGCTAAAATTTCGAGTTTAGAAAAGCCTGAAAATTTAGTTTGGTCGCGTAAATCCAAATTTTCAGTCTTTTCTAAACTCGAAATATATTTAAATTTAAAGTATTCTTGTATAGCAGTAGGTATATTTTTAATTGTGCTTTAGCAGTTTTTTTTTATTACTGATTTAGCAGTATATTTGTTTCACAATATGTCAGTGTCTTACAAGCGCTACGCGACCAAACCAAATTTTCAGGATTTTCTAAACTCGAAATTTTACTTCATGCTTAATCTGGGATTTTAAATACTCCTTAGAAACTCCAAATTCCTAAGAAAATAAATTAACTCAACGCATCTTCTTAAAATATTAAGCCAAAGTTGAAATTATGCAATAAAATTAACGATTCTAGAAGAATGTTTTTATTGAAACAATTGTAAAAAATCAAGAGATTATTAAATCAACGCAAAATTTATAAAATCTACATAGAAATTAATTAACTTTAATTGTCCATAACTAAAATATAATTATATTCGCTGGATATTTTAAAATATTAAATCAAAGTTCAAATTTCATTTGATATATATGTATATACAAGGTGGCCAGAAAAGGTGTGATAATCTTCAGGTAGTGTGATTCGTTGATTAATTTTGGATAAAAAATCTAAATAAAAAAATATTGTATTCTTCCTCGTAACATCTCACGAGGTCGTTAAAATATTAAACGTATCTCTGGAAATTAGTGTTATTTTCTATTATTTTGGAAAAAATCAATAGAACTTACAATCAATTACACATTTGTAAAATTTAAATGACATAGGTGATAAATAAATTGGAAACTTTAACAAATTAATAACTTCTTCAGGAGCATTTTTTTAATAAAAATAGACCTGGCAACTATGTATTTTCATATGTAACCTTATTAAATTTCACTTGACTTTGACATATACTTGTCATAATTTATTTGTGTAAGTTTGTATAAGTTCATCATACTTTTTGAAGATGTACACATTCAACGAGTATGCAGATATGTACATGATATTTGGATTCTGCAATGGTAATGCAACTAGTGCCAAAGATGAGTACCAAAGAAGATTTCCAAATCGCCAACAGCCCTGCGTAAATACGTTTAGAAAATTAGACCAAAGGCTACGTACTTTTGGGTCGTTCGTTTATATATAATAACATAGATGGAGGGAGACCTAGGGAACGTCGCACTGTTCACCTAGAAGAACAGATATTGAATGCAGTTCAAGAAGGTCCCAATATTAGTACGAGACAAATAGATCAACAGTTAAATGTCCCCAGTAAAACAACAGTCCATGCAGTATTGAAAGAAAATCGAATGCGTCCATTTTATGCAAGAAAAGTTCAACCACTGTATGAAAATGATAACGAGCGTAGACGTATGTTTTGTGACAGGATTTTAGATCAACTTCGGGAAGAACCAAATTTTTTATTTAAAATTCTTTGGATTGATGAATGTACATTCACTAGAGATGGGGTATTTAATTGTCATAATTATCACTTTTGGGCAGAAGAAAATCCTTGGGCGGTTAGAGAAATGGGATATCAAAGGAAATTTTCAGTTAACGTCTGGCTTGGTATTCTAAATTTACGTGTAATTGGGCCTTTTTTTATTCATCAAAGATTAAGTGCCTTAAATTATGTAAATATTTTAGAAGAAGTTTTGGAGAATGTTCCACTAAATTTAGTAAACAACATGCTGTACATGCATGATGGTTGGTGCACCACCTCATACAGCAAGAATTTCAAGAGAATGGTTGGACGAACATTTTCCAAATAGATGGATTGGGCGCAATGGACCCATACTATGGCCAGCAAGGTCGCCGGATATGAATCCACTTGATTTTTTCGTTTGGGGATTTTTAAAAGAAAAGGTATATGCAACACCTCCAGTGGACAATGTAGACGTCATGAATAGAATTCGTGTTGCAGTGGAATTAATTACTGAAGAGATGTTGCTCCGAGTAATTAATTCTATCCCACGACGGCTCCAGATCTGCTTAGAAACGGATGGTTATCAATTTGAACATTTACTTTAATCTTTCATTTTTGATGTATACTTCAAATATTAATTTTTGTAGATTTGCTAAATTTATGATTATTATTAAATTTAACACTTGTTTGATCCATTGTTGCCAAATTTATATTTCTTTAAATTGGCTCGTGAGGAGTTATAAGCCAGAATACAATATTTTTTTACTTAAATTTTCTGCTTGAAATTAATCAATGAACCACTCTACCTGAAGATTATCATACCATTTCTGGCCACCTTGTATATATATGTATCACTGTTTCTTCGGGTTTGGTCCCGCGTATTTTCTTGGCTCTGGTCCATTTTATTTTTAATTCGACGTTTCGATGACGTCGCAGTCATCATCGTCAGGAATAACTATTAAAATTCAATTGCTCTAGCAACCACTTGTTTGACTTTTACGTACTACTTGATGCGTGAATTTCTTGTTTGGCTTCGTGTTACTCTTCTGTTTTGTTGTTCTAATGATGTAGTAGTGACAATTTCAATATTATTTTCGGAAGGGGTTGGATTTTGAATTTCTTGGTTGTTGTTCGGAGATAATATATTTATAACAACAACCAAGAAATTCTACATCATTAGAACAACAAAACAGAAGAGTAACACGAAGCCAAACAAGAAATTCACGCATCAAGTAGTACGTAAAAGTCAAACAAGTGGTTGCTAGAGCAATGGAATTTTAATAGTTATTCCTGACTATGATGACTGCAACGTCATCGAAACGTCGAATTAAAAATAAAATGGACTAGAGCCAAGAAATTACGCGGGACCAAACCCGAAGAAACAGTGATACATGTTACGCCCGCGAAAATCTACGTTTTAACGTATATATAATATATAATATATATATATATATATATATATAATATATATATATATTATATATATACAAGGTGTTCTAAATTAAGTGCGCACCAGCAAACAATGGTGCGCACTTAATTTAGAGCACCTTATATATATATATTAAGCTGCATAGTCGGTTAAATAGGCAAATTAGTAGAAAATTTGATGGCGATTACAATGATCAAATCAGAAAAACAATTAAACGTTGTATTTTCAAGATATTAACAAAATAAACATTTTTTAAACGGAACACCCTATATATTTTATTACCACTTAATAGAGAAGAATATTCTTAGCAAAAAGATACATCATCACACAAAAATCAATAATAAGGAAGCTATTCACATATCACTATTCTGTTTTCAATACAATCAAGATACTGCGAAGAAATAAGATTTTGTAACAAATGTTCAAAAACGCTCCCCTACTTACTTAACCACGATGCACTTTATCAATCTTTGTTGAACACTGCGAGTTGCTTTTAATATAGTGCGTGCATCAATATTTCTAATGATCGCAGTGATGGAGTCCTGGAGGTCATCAATTGTTTTACATTGCACCTTATAATATTTTTTAGATACCCCTACAAAAAAAAACCTAATGGTGTCAGGTCCGGTGATTGCGGAGGCTATTAAATAGTCCCATTAGTACCCATGCAGCGATTTTCAAACAGAGCATTGAATAATTCATTCGTACCATGGTAATTATGAGCTGGGGCTCCATCATGTTGGAAATGGACATAAGGTCTCTCCAATAAATTTAAATTATCCAAAAAGTTTTCCAAGATGTTTGTCATAAATTCCACATAACGTTGCCCTGTTAATGATCCACGATAAAAAAATGGCCCAATAATTCGAGATCTCATCAAACCACACCAAACGTTTAAACTTAACCTATTTTGTGGATTATTAGGATGAGCAATAAATAGATTTTCATTACTCCAGTTATGTTGCGTCTTCTTATTGAACATTCCTCTATTGGAGAAGTTAGATCCATCACTCCATAAAATCAACTTAAATAAGTGGGGATTTTCGGCAGAACTATTAGGAAGTCAATGGCAGAAATGCAATGTTCTTTCATTATCACCAGGACAAAACACTGGTCGATATTTATAAGGTACATATTTATGTTTCTTTAAAATTGTATGAATTGTGGTTATAGAAAGCCCTGTATCTAAGATAATTTTCGGATAGAATTATTTGGATAGCCTTAAAAATATGCCAATACACTGATTTCAGTTTGTTCATTAAAAATCATAATTAAATTGCACATTCGTGTTTTGCTAAATAAATATAATTTTTAATGAACTAAAATTTCAAACAAAAAACTATGTAATTACTCAAATAAATACATACACGTTTAATTAAACACATTCATAATTAATAATGTTCATTTAATTATTTTATTCGTATACACAATCATTTCAGTATACTTATGCCGATGTATACATTGTAAATTTGCAGAAATTCTTTGTTTTTATAAAAGCGTTTAATTTCAAGTTTCTAGCGAGTGTTTTACTTCATTCAAAATATACTTCAAACAAGATAAATTCAAATTCAAAACTATTTGAATTCGAGAAAATAAGCTTACGCTTCTTATAGTTTGCACACTTTCAACATAATATATAAAATTACGAAAAAACTATTCGTGAAAATGCAAACAATGTCTTAATTAATAAGACAACTTAAGGCGATAAATATCCATTGAAACAACTACTTCCCGTGCAAATACACCTCCGGATATTGAATTATACAATGAAATTTTAAATATTTCATTGTATAATTCAATAACACAAAAAAAAAAATTAGAAGTGAAAGGACTTGGATTAAAACTAATGTCTTAGGCCATCTATAGACGCGTTTCGAGATTTATCTCTCTTCAGTATAGCTTTGCTTATGAAGTTTTTGAAAAAAATTGGGAATAAATTAAAATTAACTTACTTGGAAAAAGTGTTGTGTGTGGAATGAACAGGTACACAGAAATGGAATGAGTGTAAGTAAGTTAATTTTAATTTATTCCCAATTTTTTTCAAAAACGTCATAAGCAAAGCTATACTGAAGACAGATAAATCTCGAAACGCGTCTATAGATGGCCTAAGACATTAGTTTTAATCCAAGTCCTTTCACTTCTAATTTTTTTTTTTGTGTTATCTCTCCTTCCATTTTAAATTTGTATTTGTTAGTTGGTTTGAAGAGAATTTGACCTAAACGTTACATATACTTTAATAGAGCGTTGTAACAAATCAAATTATATAAGATTTTAAATATTTCATTGTATAATTCAATATCCGGAGGTGTATTTGCACGGGAAGTAGTTGTTTCAATGGATATTTATCGTCTTAAGTTGTCTTATTAATTAAGACATTGTTTGCATTTTCACGAATAGTTTTTTCGTAATTTTATATATTAAAACAAAATATACTGCCTAAATATTTACGTGTATGATTCATAACTCTAAATTTCACTTCATGCTTAAAGAAGGAGTGGAAACCCATGTTAAAAAAAAAACGAATAACTTACAGTTTTTAAAACCCTAACTAAGTTAAAAAAGTTCTTCGTTCTGCCTTAGTTTTCGATAGAGTTTCAAAAAATATCAGCGGTCCCGTGTCCTGCATTCAGGAAACTTCTCACTGTAATATTCCAGCGCCCGCTATGAATTTTTTCTACGTACTATGTATGCTTCTAACATATCACACTTTTCCAAATGGGTAAACTCCATTTTTTTATATGATATATCAATAAACACAGCGATCAATATAGGTTTAGTAGATAATTTACAAAATAATAATTGAACTGACAGTTACAGAAAACAGATTTTTTTTTCAGTATATGTTACAATCCTACTTCTTTGTGGTATCTTAATTTTATTGAAAACAGAATAGTAATATGTGAATAATTTTCTTATTTGTGATATTAATGTAAAGATGTACACTGCCCTGCAAAAGTTTGGACTCACTTAGAAAATTCGTTTTTTATTGTATTTATCGCTTTAATTATCGTACTCAGACTGTTTTATACAACGTATTTGTTCAGAACAATATTGTATTGATAACTTTTAAGCGATTTCTTTTAATTGTCGTTTATTTATTGCATCAAAGTATGTTTATTTTAAAATATTGAAAAATCGACAATATTAAAATATATAATTTTTAATTACTTCAACATTTTTTTTACCTCGAATCAATTTTTGCTCAATGCATTGATACTCCAAAATGCGCACCAATGACTTCGAACCCCATCTGCCGTCTATTGTCCCTACAATAACCTCATATTTTGTCACTTTGACACTTGAAAGACGGTTGCTCATTGCACAATATTTTCATCAATATTGCTCCTTCAAAATTGTGTCTATAATCTTGAAAATGGCAAGAGCAAAGCAAATACCGAAAGAAAAACGTGCTCAGATAGTAATTTTAAGTGAAACCGGCCATTCGCAGCGAAAAATTGCACAAATACTGGGAGTTTCACAGAAAGGAGTCCGTACAACATTGGAGAGATTTGCTGAAACCAAATCGTTTTCCGACAGGATACGCTTGTGCCGACCCAGAAAGACGACAAAAAGTGATGATAGAATTATACAAGTGTTAGGTAAGCGGTCCAGACTCAAAACAGTGCCAGATATCAGAGCCAAGATCAATCAAACGCTACCGAAGCCGATCTCAGATACAACGGTCATACGTCGGTTGCATGATGTCGGTTTGTATGGACGAGTCGCTGCCAAAAAACCATTGTTGCGATCGGTAAACGTCCGTAAACGACTCAAATGGGCAAAAGAACACAAAAATTGGTCTATCGAACAATGGAAAAGGTGTTATGGATGGATGAGTCCATATTTGAAATTTTCGGTAGCAAACGGTGAATGTACTGCCGCAGAAAATCTGATGAACGGCACGCACCTCAATGTGTTAAGTTTGGCGGTGGTAGTGTGATGGTATGGGGTTGTTTCTGCTACGCTGGTGTCGGCACCTTGGTAAAAATCGACGGAAACATGCGGAAAGAAGACTAGCACCGGATACTTCAGCGAAGCGCTATTCGATCTGGCATCGATTTGATAGGGGAGGGGTTTGTATTTCAGCAAGATAACGACACTAAACATACTTCAAAACTTTGTACGAACTATTTAAGATCGAAAGAAGCTGCATGCACTCTTAAATTCATGGAATGGCTACCACAATCGCCGGATGCAAATCCCATCGTACTGTTGTGGACAGAGAAGTGCGGAAACTGCATCCAACCAGCGAATCTCACTTGTGGCAATGTCTTCAGCAGGCTTGCCAACGATTGCGACCAGAAAGACTTCAGAAATTGGTGGAAAGATTGCCCAGAATTTGTAGGGCAATCATCAAATCGAAAGGCCAACATATTGATGAAAAACGGCTGGATTGAATTTTTCAATTTTTTCCAGAAAAAAACTCAAGAATATCACAAGTAAATGTTTATTACTTATTAATAAAATGTTATTCTAAACAAATACGTTGTATAAAACTGTATGAGAACGATAATTAAAGCGATAATTACAAAAAAAAATGATTTTTCTAAGTGAGTCCAAACTTTTACAGGGCAGTGTATTTCAACTTTTTTGCTAAGCATATTCTTCTCTATCAAGTGGGGATATAATATACAGGGTGTTCCATTTAAAAAAATGTTTATTTTGTTAATATCTTGAAAATACGACGTTCAATTGTTTTTCTGATTTGACCATTGTAACTGCCATCAAATTTCCTACTACTTTGCTTATTTAACCGACTATATAGCCTAAATACTAAAAAAGATAGCAATGGTGCGCACTTAATTTAGAACACCCTGTATATGTATTTTATCAGCGTTAAATTTAATTCTATTTAGAATAATTTCTCATCAAAATAATAATTACCTTTAGTTGCAGCATATTGTACCCTCTAGATCGGAAGTTGTATCCTCTACACATGAATTGGTAAAATATATCATTCGTGTTTTGCTGAATAAATATAATTTTTAATGAAGTAAAATTTTAAACAAATAACTATGTAGTTACTCAAATACATACACGTATAATTAAACACATTCATAATTAATAATGTATTTCATTAAATTAATTTATTAGTTTAAACCCTGGGTCTCCAAACTATCTTCTTCGCGGGCCACAAATACAATTCTACATAATAAAGTCGGCCAAGATCCGATTAATTTTATAAAATTATGAAAAATTTAAGGAACAATTGTTACAATATTTCAAAATATGACATTTACAAAAAAATTACAAACAATGGCGGGCCGGATTCATGCAAGTCGCGGGCCGTAGTTTGGAGATCACTGGTTTAAACAATCATTTCAGTATACTCATCGCAATATATACGTTGTCAGTTTTCAGGTATTCTTTGTTTTTGTAAAAGCGTTTAGTTTGAAGTTTCTGAATGATTATCTAACGAGAATTTCCACTCCCAGATTAAGAATGAAGTAAAATTTTGAGTTGAGAAAAGCCTGAAAATTTGGATTTGCTGGGGCGCGCGAGCGAAGCGAAATCAACCCTAATTTTTCCTAAATATACATAATGATTTTATTTGATTTATAAAAAGTACATGTAATTCTGCGAACAGTCATGTTTCTTTTAAAAATATATCTTTATAACTAACATACATAATAACGTAAGGAAAAGATGTAAGATCAATTTCGTTGTGGAATTAGAAGCTAGGTATTTAGATAAACAAATAGGAATGGCTGCGAAATCATCAGCGATAGCAAGGACTAAGACAACCGTAAATTTATGTGGGTATTAACCTAGCAGCACCTCAACCCTTGACGATAACTCCGGAGGGTGTTAGATCGGCACGCGATACCCCCATCCATCCACCGTTCCCCCAAAACCCACCCTTATCTCTCATCCTGGGCGGTAATTTCGCAAGCATTAGGACCGCCGCCACTTTTCTCATCGCCAGTCAGTCATTACAAAACGCCGTCCCCCGGGACCGCCGCCTCCACCGAGATTCCACAATCTGGATATTCAAGTCTGCTGCAATTTGTACTGAGCAATTTTTCCCGGTACGCCGCTCGAGATTATAATTCGAATGCGTTCCATTTCCAGCACATTATCGTCATCGAATTGCAGGGCTGGCTGCGCAATATTTTCTCGATTTAATCCAGATTTAATTAAAGCGAAACCAACTAGCGGCGGTGCACTCCATATGTAATTTATTCAGTGTAATCAGAGTCCGCCCTTGGTTGGAAGCGGAGGGTAGGGGGTATTAAAAATGTATTACGTGATTTTATTGGGAAGACTTTGACGTGCTGCTTTAATTGGCCCTTTCGGGTATTGTGCAGAGTTTTGTTTTTGTGCAGATTCGGTGTTCGCGAGTAAATATTCGCTGGAGATAGTTATATTTTTATACACATTCACGGCATTTTTCTTTTAAGAACAGTCAATATCGTTTATAACGACACCGGCTATAATCTAAAAAACGGATATAACAAACAAAATAGTCATTGATATTGCTTATCGGTTAGAACAAACAAATTTCTAGGAACAATGGCTTTAGAAATTATCAGTTACAGCGCACAATTCATTACATCTTCCGTTCTATAAAATAAAAACAAATGGTTTGTAATTTAGCGGTGAAATAACATCTTAAAAATCACCAGATTTTAAACAGAGATGTTTATTTTAAGTATACCCATATATCCCAAACCAAACTGTACATTTATAAATACAGAGAGACTGCGCGTGATTCTTTCAATATTCATCAAAAACTTTATTTACTTATAAAAATTAGCCTCACTTGTTTGCGGTTTGACGTCACAGATAATAATAACTTAAAAATCGGGGCAGCTTTCATTTATCTATGATTCTTTGTTGCAAATTGCACTGTTTTGTTTTTCCAACCAAACCTTTATTTAAGCCGGAAGTTGTATACTCTATACATGAGTTGTTAAAATTTATCATAATTAAATTGCACATTCGTGTTTTGCTGAATAAATATAAATTTTAATGAACTAAAATTTCAAACAAAAACTATATAATTACTCAAATAAATACATACAAGTAAAATTAAACACATTCATAATTAATAATGCATTTCATTTAATTATTTTATTCGTATACACAATAATTTCAGTATACTTATCCCGATGTATACATTGTAAATTTTTAGATATTCTTTGTTTTTATAAAAGCGTTTAATTTGAAGCTTCTAGCGAGTGTTTTACTTCATTCAAAATATACTGCTTAAATATTTACGTATATGATTCTTAACTCTAAATTTCACTTCATGCTTAAACAAGAAGTGCTAATCCATGTTAAAAAAATTAATAACTAACATTTTTTAAAACCCTAACTAAGTTAACCATTGGCAAATCAAAACTACAGTGCAGTGCAGAAAGTGCAGAAATGGAAACACTACTTAGAAGGAACGGGTACTTTTATAAAAACAGCGAATGCCTAAAAATTATATTTCCAAAAATTGTTTTAAATGCATTAAATCTTAAAAATATAATATCGATAAATAAATAGTCTTCTTTTTATCCTCTTTGTTGAATAATAATCCTACAGAATCGCTTGAATTTAAATTGAACCATGAGAAGGGAGATCCCATTTCCTTTTTTCTTTTTCTAGTTCAGCTTTTATTGTGCCAATATTCAAAAACAAGTGGACGTGTGTGTGAGAGTGGTATTAAAACTGAAAATTATTGATACGAGAAAAGGCGTTTTGGTCGGCGAGAGGAAAGTTGGCAGCATATAAATGGCTTCATTTTCCAACCGAGGCGTCAATATTTTCGTTTAATCCTTGGCGCCGCCTTATTTTTATTGAGAACGAGAGAGGTGCGAGGATAAATCGCACTTCCGTCGAGAATATTTAATTTTTCCGTCTTTACGGCGCGCAGATTCTCCCTTTCCCCGCGGCCCCTCTCCATGTCTCTATTTTACGACTGGAATTTTAAGTTAACTGTCCCTTTGAGGGCGGATTGTATTAATGGCGCCATAAAATATACATTGCCCTTCTTCAGACCGATCCTCGTAAACTCCACCGTTCATCCGAAGATGGAAATCTGCCGATTGCCGTGATGTATATGGGGCAATATTGGAAATTTTATTAAGTTATGGACGTGATTTTTCCACGATTGCTTATGAAGTAGGTGTTAAATTAAATTCGAATGATTTATTTATTCACTTTATTCAAATATGAGAATATTGCAGATTACGCATATTTTATATCGCGTATGAGCAATAACATTTTATTTATGTATCTTGTATTCAAAATAATAAATACAGTAAGCTACTAAAACTAGGAAATTGCCAATACATTTTTTTTATTTTGGGTTAAGGTGCATGCGCCGGATAAATATGTAATTTTTATTAAACCTCGTGTATTATTGTTTAACCCATTAATTTAAAAGTTGATTTTAGGTAAAATTGTGACCTTTTATGATTTTAATATATATGACATACTGGGATTTTTTCTTTTAAATATACATAATGTATACGCTGTGAATTTTCGCATGAAGTAAAATTTCGAGTTTAGAGAAGCCCCGCGTAGAAAATTAGTCGAGTGTCGCGCTAGCGACCCGAGACTAATTTTCACGGGGCTTTTTTTGACTTAAAATTTGACTTCATGCGCCACGCGTACAAAACACTGAATTCAAATGACGTTTAAAATGTATTTCATAGAAATGAATTTATCAAAAAGGATTATCTGTCGAGGAATATTTAAGGCAAATAAAGTCCTAACTGTGCACTCAATCTTCATATTTGAGTGCCTAATATTTGTTTTCAAAAATAAACATCTCTTCCAGGACGAAAAAAAGAGCGCAAATATATTACGCGAACATTAAGCATAATGTATCCAGTACACCGATTGACCTTGACAGAAAGATACGCGATGTACCGATGTATTAGGTTTTATAACACCCTGCCTAAGAGGATACAAGAAATAAATAACTTTAAACAATATAAAAATACTGTGTATAATTTATTGTTAAACGCGGAACTATATAGTATTAATGAGTTTTTTGCGATGGATATTATTAAGTAGAATCATTAGTTTAAGTTGTTTTTAATATTGTTGTTTATCACTTCTTTTGACACAATTTCACTTATGTTCTCAGAACTGTAATTCATTTTTGTTGACATTTCTTGAAATAAAGCTGGTTATTATTATTATTATTATTATCTTGAAAATGTTAGACTATTTGGACCCTGATAATTTTATGAATTATATGCTGAATATTTCCCAATTTTTGATAGTTTTGACAGTATTTTGCCACGTTCGACTGTTTTAACTTTAATCACTTTCTGATGACAGTAAATCACTAGATTTTCACTGAAAACTTCCAACAAACACCTGAATTTACCCACGTCTAAATCACAAACAATTTGTCTCAATCCGAAAGTGAAAAACACCAGATATGATGACAAAACCACTGATTTAACACCTCTGATCATATTAATTACAATTATTTAAAAACGGCAGAAATTCATTGTTTTTTTTTTATGAAAAATATAAATCAACCAATAGCTCCAACGAGTTTTTCCACTCTTTGATTAAGTCTTATGTCTTCGTGTTTGGCAGTATTTATTTAATTTTACTTTAGCACTTAATTTTTTTAATTTTTTAATATCGATTCAGCATTATATTTTTTTAATTTCACAATATTTCAGTGTTTCATACGCGTGACGCATGAATTAAAATTTCGAATTTAGAGAAGCCTGAAAATTTAGCCGTCTCGAAACGAAGCGCAACGCGCTGGTAAATCAAAATGTTTAGGCTTTTTAAAACCCGAAATTTTAATTCATGTGCCAGGCGGTAAAACACTGATTTAGTGTGAAGTTCTAACAACGCTGTATCTTTCTTAACAATACATGTAACACAAAACCAACCCAAAATAAATAATATATTTTCCGACTGATGCATCAATTTTAAATATTTTACAAGTTCTTTTAATAAAACACAAATTTTAATTAAATAGTAACCATTTATAACAAAACTCTCTGATACAATTTTCAAATAACATTTTATGTTAGCTTTGCTTTTGTATTCCCTTCTTTTATAAATTAATCTTAGACTCGACAATATTTAATTCAGTACGGTGGTAACATCTGCAAGGGATGAAAAAGAAAAGAGGGGTAGAAAGTCACATTCGCACCCGCACACAAAGATAAGTCTATACATATTTTACGAATCGATATAAATAACTGCAATTTAATGTCTGAACATCTGGCGGGGCTAACCGATGTAATCCGATAAGACGGCTCGGATCGTGGGGGATGATTCCACCCCAGAGACCGGTAGTTACTGCCGGCCCTTTGATCTTCCTTCGTACTTCATCCTTACACCTAAGTATCCAAAATTATGTGGCTAAGCGATGTCTTTTAAGTATACATATTCCTATTATATGCTGTAAATCTTAAGGGAGTTCAATTTGAAATTTTAAACGAGTGTTTTCCACTCCCAGTTTAAGCATGAAGTAAAATTTCGAGTTTAGAAAAGCCTGGTAATTTGGTTTGGTCGCGTAGCGCGTAACGCGTAGCGCGTAGCGCTACGCGACCAAACCAAATTTTCAGGCTTTTCTAAACTCGAAATTTTACTTCATGTGCCACGCGTATACAACACTGATTTCAAGTGAAGTTCACTTCGTCATAATTATCAAAATAATTTCAATTTCCTGTTGGTTCATTTAGTTTGGTGAGAGAATAATTTGACCTGATGTTGCATTTTGCATATAAATTATGCATAGAACAGTAAATCTGTCGTGTAACTCAAATATCCATTGTATAATTTAATATATTTTGGGGTATTAGCTCGAGAAGGAGTTGTTTTAATAAATATTCAGAGAAGTCTCAACGAAACTGAATTTTTGCAGAAAGTCGATATTAATTTTAGTTCGCGTTTATGTTTTATCAAAATAATGACCGTCACAAATAAGACAACTATTGCATTTTTGTGGCTGTTGATTGAAAACGTCTTCAGTTACTTGTACTTTTGCGTCAAACTCATAAAGCTATCTTTTTGTGCTATAAAACCCTAAATTTCTTTCATTGAAGAATTTCTTTTTAGACATTAGCAACATGAGGCCTAGAAATATCATGTTGAAAAATTACCCCACGCTTAAGTTCTCCCGCACGTTTCCGCCTTTCTATTTGCTGAATCTTGTTTATAAACTAATTGTACAGATTTGCATTGACATTTACTCCTAGTTCCTTTACTCTTTCGGTCCTGACGGTGGCATTTGCCACCACTAAAATTTGGTAAACAGACTGGGAATTTTTCTTTTAAATATACATACATGTGTGCATGAGCTGTAACTTTCCCATTAATCGTTTCTTTAAATAGTTTAATTTAAAGTCTTAAACGAGTGTTTTCCATTCCCAGGTTAAGCATGAAGTAAAATTTCTAGTTTAGAAAAGCCTGAAAATTTGTCAAACCAAATACGCCGCATGTACAATACACTGATTTTAGATGAAGTTCAAAATATTCTAATAAAGCAATATGTTAAAACTCAGAACATCACATCACATCAGTGTGTAGTACGCGTGGTGCATGAAGTAAAATTTCGAGTTTAGAAAAGCCTGAAAATTTGGTTTGGCCGCTCCGCGCTTCACGCTACGCGACCAAACCAAATTTTCAGGCTTTTCTAAACTCGAAATTTTACTTCATGCTTAATCTGGGAGTGGAAAACACTCGTTTGAAAGTTTAAATTGAAATATTTGTAAAAACAACGAGTATCTGTATACTTAAAAGAAAAACTATATCTGAGATAGTAATAAATAATATGCAGTAAACAAAACATTTTTTTGGGCACCAGAAAAATTCCAAGACTGAAAGGGTTAAACAAAAATTTGCTACTTAGGCTAATGGGCATTAGATGGCGTTTACGTTTTCGAACATATGTAAACATTTTAAATTTTAGGACCGCACGCTGGTAGACGGACTTTCAACAAAAGAAAACCTAATTCAAAATCGAGTATATCTGAAGACAGA
This sequence comes from Philonthus cognatus, assembly GCA_932526585.2. Classification (NCBI taxonomy): domain Eukaryota; kingdom Metazoa; phylum Arthropoda; class Insecta; order Coleoptera; family Staphylinidae; genus Philonthus; species Philonthus cognatus. The sequence goes on from OW052243.1 coordinate 39,354,220, forward strand.
ATCAAATCAACGCCAGAGAATGATTAATGTGTTCCTTACAAACACTACCAACATTATCCAACGTCATTTGAATTATTCCGTTTGTTTTTAAGGCATAATTAATCAAAGATGCGTTTCAATTGAACACGCCAAGTAACTTAACTTCAAACTCTAGGAATTGTTATCAAATCGTGGAAAATATCTAGTACGTGTATATATGCATAGACATAATTAATATTGCACATTGTAACGTAAGTAATTCGCTTTGCGGCTGGAGCTAATGCATATTCCTGTCCCCGTTGGCTCGGCTACCATTATTCCACTCTTCTGCATAAGGGCAGCGCCGGATTATTTCTCGTTTTATATTTCTTTTTTATTCCGAATCATTAATTCACCTAATGGACTCATTATTTTGCACGGTATCCAATTACCGCCTGCAGCCTGCAACGCCCGCCGTTTATGAAATTGTGTAAGCGAAATGCGAGTTAAATTTAATTATCCACTAGGAATGGCTTTGTTCGTGTGTAAATGTCGTACGATTTATTCCAACCTTGCCGATAAATAATATTGATACGGACTATTCATAATATGAATTTTTATAAAATGTTATTAATTTAAATACATACTCCCTATTTTTAATGACATGTAGATAGAAAAATTGTACCATATATTTTACATTTTTAAGAAATAATGGTAATTTGATGTTCTAAAGTGATTTTGAAAAATATGATTTGTGATGCAATTTGGCCTTTCTCTGGCTCTTTGGGGAGTACGCATTTCTGCACTGCACTTAGGCCTCATTAGGCCCATTGTGCTTCCTCCAGTCGATTATCCAGCCTCAGCTCAGCTAGCCTACCTGGTTTAGGTAGTCTAGCAAAGCCGAGATGGGTAGATCTTTTATGTAGGCCATTGTAGGCCATCATTCACCCAGTAAGGAGCGTCTAATTGACGAGAGTGCCGGGCAATCGCTGAGAATGTGTCCGGCAGTCTCGTCTTCCATGTTACACCCTCTGCAGGATGGAGAGTCAACTATTCTGTATAGGTGTGCGTTTAGCCCGCAGTAAACAGTCAGGGCGGCAGTTATGCGCCTAAGGTTCCCCCTGGTCAGCTGCAGGTACTGTTTCGCTGATCTCTCGTTGGAATACAATAGTCTTTCCTTAGCGAGCTTGCAGCCCTCGATGTCATCCCAACGCTTCCTGAATTTCTCCAGTGCGTTGGTCTGTACCATATTGCACAGGGACAGAGGCGCAAGGCGCACTAACGGCTCCGGTAAGAGAATGTCCATCCCAGCCGCTGCTCTTGCCAGTGCGTTAGCTCTCGTGTTACTTGTCTTCAAGTCGTACCCCTTCACCCAGCAGACTTCAATGTTGTTATACATTGCTGCTTGCCTGAGTTTTCTGTGGCACTCTAATGTTGTCTCTGAAGTTGTATGTGATTTCTTTAGAGACAGTAGCGTTTGCCTGCTGTCCGTTAGGATCAGTATCACTTCATTTGATACTTTGCGGTTTATGATGTTCTCAGCCGCAAGTGTTATACCCATCGTCTCTAATTGTGTGACGGTGGCATGCTTTCCCAACGGAACCTTTGTTTGGATTTTCAGGGTCCTGGAGAAGACTCCAATCCCTGATCTATCCATCCTTTTGGATCCATCTGTGTAGATTCTTATGGCCGACTCTCTCGTTTGTTTAGTGGGTTGAATGGTAACCGTGTAGGGTGCATTCCGAATGAGTGTCGGTCTACAGTAGTCAGTGCCAGCCTCTAAAAGAGGTATGTCTTTGCAGACACTCTTCCAGAGGTGTCCTCTGACTTTCCCGCAGCGGTTATTGTTCCAGATCCCACTGCCTTGAAGGCGAAATATGGTCGCCACGGCCTCCCTCTCCACGCGAATATCAAGTGGCGGAAGACATAGATGACCTCCATCGCCATCGTTGGAGTAGTGTGCATGGCGCCTGTACACCCACTAATTCTTTTCAATAAATCACTTAATACTGAAAAATATCCATACTTATGGACAGTAAGTTCAGTTATGACAGTGTTAAAAAATGGTGACAAAGGTGGCTCGGGAGAATTTTTATTGGTGGGGCTGCAGATATAAATATTCAGGATTTTTTTCTTTCTAGTATGCATATCCCAATTTGAAACTACTAACGAGTGTTTCCAGGGCTAAAAGAGTTAAGTTGAAAACTTAGTTTGAGGTATATAGTTTCTGAAAAAAAAAATGGTGTCCATAAATGTATAATTACTTACAGTAATCGCACACTTTGTGAAAAATTTAAACGATATTTATAAAACACATTTGCATTTGTTTCATACTTTTAGAAAAAAAAATCATATCAGATAATCAGAGTAGCGCAGTATAGCGCAGATTAAGTATAGCCGGATTTTCCCGAGGGGTTCATACGCTCTATTTTCCTACTGCACTTTTGTTTTAATTGAGCAACTGCCGCAATAAATTTAAAATTATACAGCAGCATAGTAAATGGAGAGTGAGTTTTATTGATGGGGCCGATACAAACGGGGGCGCTTTAATTACTCCCATCCAACTATCATCAACAAACGTGGATTAGCGGAATCGGTGCGAGTTAATCTTTTAAGAGCGGATTACGCGTCGAAGTTGGAGTGCCCCTAATCCCGCATAAAGTCGCGTTTAAACATTTTTTCCGCTAGTGTTGCTGTTGCACGTCCCAAATCCCCTCACTATCCTCTTTCCCCCCAAAACGCGAAGATTTGCATTCCATGCGGATGTTTTAGGTCCTCAGAATATACAGGGAACTTGTCTTTTAAGTATACATATGCATACGTTTTTTTTTTAAGAGTTCAATTTTATTCTTTAAATAAGTGTTTTCCACTACCAGCATAAGCATGAAGTAAATTTGCAGGCTTTTCTAAACTCTAAATTTTACATCATGCTTAATCAAGGAGTGTTTCCACACTCGTTAGATATATCAAATTGAACTTTTGCACAAACAACAATTACTTGAAAACGTTAATCTTAAAAATGTACTTCATGCCTAATCAAGGCGTGGAAACACTCGTCAGAAGCTTCGAATTTGATGATTTTAAAAAACAACGAATACCTTAACAAATACAGTGTGTATATCGGGACATGTATACCTACAAAATAAATTCCTTGTACATCATAATTAATTAGAATCACACGAAATAAGATATTTCGTTTGTTTACAAAGTTTTTGAATTATAAATACTTACATTTAGAACTTTTTTCGTATAAAAATTTGAAGCTATTCGTTTTTCAAAATCCTAAAACATGCATCTATGTGATCTTATGACGGGCTAGTTACTGTGGTGGGCACATCACATTGTTTTGTACAATAATACATTATTATATCACATTCGCTCAACGATACGTATTTAAATTACCAAATATTGGTGAAATATCAGACAATTGCCCGGTAACTTTTTACAGCACGTTACATACACTATATTTCTTAATAAATAATAAATGGTTTTAATATATCTATTACTCCATGCCAGTTTTCAATTATAAATGAGTATTCCGGAGGGGAAAATTGACATAGCAATTAATAACAAAACCCCTAGAACGCACTAATCAATTATCTCTGGATATAAGGGACTAATGATACAAAAACATTCATAAACACGTATACACATGGTTTTGTGGGGATGAATAAGTGTTTCTGGATTTGTGAGGGTCGATGAATACGTTTTAATTGCCAGTGATGGGGGGTAAAAAGGGGGTGTATGATTCCATTTTTTACACACAAACATTATGATGCATACAGTGTGTTTCACTTACTCTCGATATCGATATTCAAATTGGTTTACTAAAGGAAGTACAGGGTGGGGCGTGTGAGAACTTCCTTTTTTGAAAAGAGCGCCGTGAAGTTAGTAAAAGTAACAGAATAGTGTCAGAATAGTGAGGAAGAACTTCCTTTTTTGAAAAGAGCACAGTGAAGTTAGTAAAAGTAACAGAATAGTGGCGAAGGGCGTGGATGGGAATTTTGTGTCCCTATCCGTTTCAGTCGCGAAAATGCTAGCATATTTTTCACTGTAGACGTGAATTCGGATTGTTATTAAAAAATGATTCAGGAGTTTTTTTTGCCTGCTTTCAAAGAACTGGACAATTTTTGTGTGGTTTCATCAAAATGGGGCCACAACCTACACAGCTAGGACTTCAATGCATTTGTTGAACGAAGTCTTCCCTGTGCGGCTTATCTCCCTGAGAGGGGCGTACTTGCCTGATTTAACCCCCTGTGATTATTTCCTGTGGGGTAATCTCAAATCCCAACTTTATAACAATCCTCCGCATACCCTGGAAGACCTACAGAACTAAATTGTCAATATACCGATCGGGATGCTTGAACGGGTGGACCGAAATTTTTGATTTCGACTGAATCAGTGTATTAACAATTGAGGACGACATTTACAAGATGTTTTTTGTAAACGGTGTAAAAGCAAATTTTCCATGTTGTGTGACAAGAAAAACATTTCAATAAATAGTTTTAAATTTCATTCATTTTTTCATTTTCAAAAAAGAAAAGTTCCCACACTTCACCCTGTTTGAGATTTATCTTCTCATGATGGTTGGTTTTCGTTGTAAAAATATATTTTTTTTTTATTAATATAGAATATTAACAGTTGTTTAGAATATTCTCTTACAAAGCACATTTTAACAATCAGTTACAATGTATATATAAATTACATAAGCACTATAAATTGTATTTCCATTATCGTGCATACAAAGAGCATCCATTTTATCGAAATGTTCGCGAATGTATGCATACGTTTTCTCACTGGGACAAATGCAAATATTTTTATTTCAATATGAAAAGGCCCTTTTGTGCGATCATCCCGTTGTATTAACGCGCCGCGTAATCCGGAAAAGGGGTGCCCGGGAGTGAATGGGAGAAAAGGGCGTCCCGGCGCGTTAATGAAATTTTTCACGGGTGTCCCATTGTCGACATTCACACCCGGACGATCGCATTAAGGTAGAAATTGCAAAAAATACATTCCCGCATGAACGATTTATGCAGCGACCGTTACTTTTTTCTCTCGTTTTTTTGTAAAAAGGGCTTATCCCTATTTAATCCCGGCGCATTCACCATTAGTGTTACTGCACTTATTATATTGATTACAAAAATATATTTTATATATTTCTATTCATAATGTATTAGCAGATAAACTCTGTTCATATTTTATATCACCGCAATAGGCTTGTTTGTTTTCTCCTTATATTGGCTTGTTATATTTTTAAAAGTAGCGTACATGTATATACAGTTAAGTTTTTTTATCTGTATACATACAGGGAGTGCTTGTTTCAAGTATACATACCCTAATATAATGTAAATTTTTAGATATTCGTCGTATTTAAAAATAAAATTGAAATTATAAAGGAGTGATTTCTACTCCCAGATTAAGCTTAAGGGGGTATTACCACTAGGATAGTGTTTTTTGACGGTTATTCAGAATTTTTTTTGTTGGGTAAATTTAATACATGCGATCTTGCTGTTTCTTGCAACTTGTTTATAGATTCATGAACTATAAAAAAATGAATTTTAATTCTTTTCAATCGTCCTGCTTGACCTCTAAATCTGGCCTCAAATAAGTCCGTGTCCGCCGTGTTTTTCCTCATGGCCGGAAAGATTTTTTCGATTCTGTGATTTGAAACGTAAAATGAAGTAGTAGTCATTAATCTGTATTAAATTATCTGGAGTTTGAACCACCGACAATAAAAAATCTCGATAAATAACAAAATGGAGGCTATTCGAAAAAAGTGGTCGCTTTTTGCCCTCCTTTTTCTGACTTTAAGGCTCTATGAAAAATATCAAATAATAATATATTTGAATGACTGTGGTTCAAACTCCAGAGGATAATGTGGAAAACTGAAAACTAAAAGCTCAAGTCGATCCGTTTCATAGTTTGAAAAGAAAGTTTCCGGCCAGCGAAAAAAAAGTGGTTTCGAGAAAAACGCGTTTAAAGTTTTGAAACAATTTTTAACTATTTTTGGAGATTTTTGGCTTAAGTCAGCTATGCCAGCTCCGTACAGTAGGCCCTCCTCTTCCTCCAAAAACTGGGTTTAAATGATTTGCTCCTGCCAGCGTTGTTGGATGGCCTTCTAAACTGCTGGAGTCAGGCAAAATTCGTCCCACGTCTCGCGCTCCGCACCGGAATGCCTTGGCTTGCAGGCCGATATGGATTCCCAGTGTCTCCATCGTCTTAAAAACTGCCGAGTATCCGTCGTTGAAGATGCTGGTAGCTATGAAAGATGCGATAGCGACGGTTTTTGCACCACAGTTGAGGTGCTTCGAAGTCAGCTTCCAGACACAAGCATTTAAACTTTCGTTTGAGTTCTGCATATTTCCACCCAGCCACCTACTCAGCATTGTTTACTTCAACAAGCAAAAAACTAACTAATGAATTCGCGTATTGTAAAACGGTTTTGTGGCATGAAACTAGATACTATCAAGTATCATAATATGCAAAAAAAATAAAATCAATTTTTATAAACTTTCGAATGGTAATACCCCCTTAAAGTAAAATTTCTGTTTTTTTAAACTCGAAATTTTACTTCAAGCGCCTCGCGTATAAACTACTGATTTCAAATGAAGTTCAAAATATACAATTAAAGCAGCATGCTAAACATATCAGGGTGTCCGTATTTCGACAGAATGTATGGGGTTATTTGAGTTATTTGAATAGATAGAGAGTCGGTTAAATTGGGGCAAAGTTGCGTATTTTAGGGCCTAACAATAATCTGAAAACAATTTTAAAATTTCTTTTTTTGTTTTCGAGATATCAACAAAAAACTGTTTTTTTGAAAAATCGATTTTATTTTCTTATTCAAAAACTACTGAATCTGGACATTTAGAACTTTGACAATATAGGGGCACTTTTCTAAACTCGAATTTTTTTTTTTTTTTGAATACAAAAATAAAAGCAAAATTTAAAAAAATCCGTTTTTTGACAATATCTCAAAAACGAAAGAAGATATTTCAAATTTGTTTTTAGATTATTAATGAGCCCTAAAATATGCAACTTTGCCCCAAAACCGACTCTATCTCTTCAAATAACCGAGATTCCCATACATTTTGTTGAAATACGGGCACCCTGTATATCTTAAACTTTACAATATTTCAGTGGTGTAGATGCTTGGCGCATGAAGTTAAATGGATAATTTAAATTATATTAATATATAAAACACCTAATGATATTTAACACTACGAAACACACAAATGAATGCGATCGGTATTTATATTCAATAAATTCAATAATGAATGTTATTTCGTATGGTACGTTGATTCGATACCAATCATGATTGTACGGTGCGTGAATTATTGCGAATTATTTATTTCGGGGCACATGCATATATAAAATTCATAACAACAATTATACCGGATGGGTAATTCCCAATCAATAAATCAACGTAAAATAATAATTAATTTATTTATTATTAATTGTTCACATTTTTTTTACGTTGTTAAATAAACAAACCAAAAGGGTTATTTAATTTAAAAATTTGTGTTGACGTGCAATTTTAAACTAATAATATAATAATTGAAATGAATTTATTTATTAAAATAGTTTTATTTTATTCATAAAATATCGATTACGGTTTATAAAGATAAAATAAATAATTTCAGTAAACGATTATTTAATATTTATAAATATTTGTGAATTTAGCTACTTATAAATAATTTAAAACAAATCTGCTGTGACTAACACAAGTAGCAACCTTACAGAGATAGAGCAATAGATTTAAAAAAATATATAAAATTCTTAAATCTTTGATTTGATTGTCATTTATTATGAGGATGGGAAGCTAGAAGATAAATATAATGAAGAATAAAAGTATTATGAGGTACATCTTTATAACAATAATATTAAAAACACTTAACTACCACGCCATTTAAGTATTAGTTTTAAACTAACTAAAGTAAAAATAAGCTTACGCTTCTTATAGTTTGCACACTTTAAACATAATATATAAAATTACGAATAAACTATTCGTGAAAATCTCTCCTTTAATTTAAAATTTGTATTTGTTAGTTGTTTTGAAGAGAACTTGACCTAAACGTTACATATACTTTAATAGAACGTTGTAACAAATCAAATTAAATAAGATTTTAAATATTTCATTGTATAATTCAATATCCGGAGATATATTTGCACGGGAAGTAGTTGTTTCAATTGATATTTATCGTCTTAAGTTGTCTTATTAATTAAGACATTGTTTGCATTTTCACGAATAGTTTTTTTGTAATTTTATATATTATGTTTGAAGTGTGCAAACTATAAGAAGCGTAAGCTTATTTTCCCGACTTCAAATAGTTTTGAATTTGAATTTATTTTGTTTGAACTGTACCGTAAGGTAAATAATAATGTCTCACATTCTTCATACCTGCTAAAGACATTATCCCCTTTTTTACCTATAAATACCGACCATATTTTTCACCCATTCCATTTCTGTGTACCTGTTCATTCCACACACAACACTTTTCCAAGTAAGTTTATTTTATGTGGCAGACCTTTCTGTAAAATTAAAAAATACTTTGAGAAACAACAAATTTGACATCATTCTAACAAACCCCATTAATTTAAGTAAATTATTAGTGAATAATAAGTTCAAAAACGATAGAATAGAACTATCAGGTGTTTATGAATTAAGATGTAACGACTGTGATGCAGTATATATAGTACAGACCGGACGGATCATTCCAAATCCGTCTCGACGAACATAAAAAAGATGTTCTAAATAAAAAACAATCAACGGGTATGTCCAAACACTGCATCACAGCCGGTCATCTATACAACAGCAATAATTTTAAAATATTGTATACAGGCAATAAGGGTCGTATACTGAATTTCAGAGAAGGCTTGGAGATAAATAAAGCAATAAAATCGGGAAAACATGTGGTCAATGACAATGACGAGCTATGGATCTCCCCAATAATAAACGCCCTTATTACCTGATTTTGTATATAAATATCGTGTAAAAAAGTATTCTCTGTACATACCTTGATAATGGCTAGAAGCCGAAACTAGTCGGAATAATAAGTAAAACGTTAGTGAAACAAACCAAGTGTTTTTATTTTAAATTTTATTTTAATCATGTTTCACCAAGTAATTAATGAGAACATTGTGAAAGAAAGTCTATTTTATTTTACTCCTACATTTTTTTTAAAACGTCATAAGCAAAGCTATACTGAAGAGACATAAATCTCGAAACGCGTCTATAGATGGCCTAAGACATTAGTTTTAATCCAAGTCCTTTCACTTCTAATTCTTTGTTATCTCTCCTTTCATTTTAAATTTGTATTTGTTAGTTGGTTTGAGGAGAATTTGACCTAAACGTTACATATACTTTAATAGAGCGTTGTAACAAATCAAATTAAATAAGATTTTAAATATTTTATTGTATAATTCAATATCCGGAGGTGTATTTGCACGGGAAGTAGTTGTTTCAATGGATATTTATCGTCTTAAATTGTCTAATTAATTAAGACATTGTTTGCATTTTCACGAATAGTTTTTTTCGTAATTTTATATATTATGTATAACTAAAGTAATCTACTTAAATTTTTTATTAAAATATAAATCTTGATATCCTTAGAACCGTGTTATAAGCTGCATGCTAACATCTTGTAATAAGGCTGTATACAGGGATTTTTTCTTACATACTCAAAAACCAAATTATTCCAGACGTTTGAATTCATCAAAATAAATATTTGTAAAATAAATTAACATGTGATCAAAACTAAGCAGTATATTTTCAACTTTAAATCAGTGTTTTATACGCGTGGCGCATTCCCGTTAGGGATATTATGGGCAAGCTCAATAACAGTAAAAGCAAGGATATCGACGGGCTTCGTTGTGATGTTTTAAAATCAGTACTAAATGTAATTATATCTCCTTTAACAAAACTTTTAAATAGATGCATACAACCTAATATTTCCCGGGGAGCATTGAAACAGGCTCCAGTCATACCCATCAATAAAAAAGTAGAATATAATAACGCCGATAACTTCCGCCATATCTCATTACTTCCCATCTTCTCTAAAATCTTCGAGTAAATCCTTCAACTACAGCTACTTGAGTATGTTGAGAACCAGAATCTGCTACTTAAGTGGAAGTAGTTGTTTCAATGGGTATTTATTGTCTAAAATTGTCTTAATAATTAAGAAATATGGTTTACATTTTACAAGAATAGTCGTAATTTTGTATATTATATTTAAAGTGCGCAAACTATAAGAAGCGTAAGCTTATTTTCTCGAATTCAAATAGTTTTGAATTTGAATTATTCTTGCCTGCTACTTAATGACGAGTTCGGTTTAGGAAAGGCTGATACACTTCTGATGCAACTCATAGATTGCTGGAACTAACAACAGATTGTTTTGAAGAAGGATCGGTGTAAATAGCAAGCTTTCTTGACCTGTCGAAAGCTTTTGACTGTGTATCCCATCAAACACTTCTGCAAGAACTGTATTTCTACAACATACATCAAAGTAGTTGTAGATTAATATTGCTATATCTGTCAGGTCGGACTCAGTGTGTCATACATTATGAAAATGTATCAGAACCTCTGCCTTTAAAACATGGATCCCCAGGGATCTATTCTAGGAACTCTGTTATTTTTCATATACGTGAATGATCTACCCTACTCAATTACAAACGCGAACATCATTTTACATGCAGATGACACTACGCTGATAAATCAACATAGAAAACTGGATGAAGGTAAGTAAAATATCGAGTTTAGAAAAGCTTAAAAATTTGGATTGGCCGCCCCGCGAAGCGGGGCGACCAAACCAAATGTTGAGGCTTTTCTAAACTCGAAATTTTACTTCATACCTAATCTAAGAGTGGAAACACTCGTTAGTAGCTTCAAATTGAACTCACTAAAAAAATAACCAATGCCTCAAAATACATATGCTGAATCGGGATATGTATGCTTCAAAGGAAAATTCCTTGTGTGTTTATGTCTCCAGTTCTACCAATAAAAATTCTGACAAGCACTTTAACGATCCTTTGATTTCACGCACCCAAACGTAATTCAACAATAAAATCCACCATACCCCAATGCACTTCACCCAATAATAATGCGTACATCGTTTGAAATTGAAGTACCCTCGCATCCCCAGTAGATTTCTAGAATTTCCATTAGCCTCCGAGAAGTGATGAATTCGCATCTCTCGACCGTTCTTTTCTATATCGAAGGTCCTTTCTCGGTTATAATTCGATCAATCACGAGATAGAAAATAAAACGACGCGTTTGAAGTGCACGTGCATACAGGGCGCAAGGGTGCACTGTTCCTCAAACTCGCCTACAGAATATAAACTAGGTTACACATGTTCGATGCAACGATACAAAAATGATGGATAGATCCACTAGCAAACGGCTTTCTTTCCCTGGACTGGATAGCCGTTTCATAAACGTGTAATTGATGATCGCGTTTAGCTTTACTCAATATATAAATTGAAAATTAATTTTAATAAGCAAAATAAATAAACCAAAATTTTATTTTTAATTTCATTTTAACTATAAATGATTAGCTTAATTAAAACCTATAAATTGAAAATTATCCATGATGGTAGTATCAGGTGTTCAGCTGAAAACACGATCAAGTTGGCTGTGAAATTTTCAAAACATTGTGAAGTAGGTCGTACGTGATTTTGTCAGTCGAGTTTTATAAAAAAAAAAGTATCTTATTCGGTATTTTAACACGCACTCTCACAAAAGAAAATAAGCAGGTAAGTCGTTTTTTGTTTTGTTTTTGTTTACAGAAGGGATTAACACAGTCTGACGTTTATGTCAAATATGACCAAACGTAAATTAAGCTGCAGCTAAACTTTTTCGTTTCATTTCCTTCTCTGAAAAAGGCAACACCTTCTCAATTGATAAACTAGACATTTTATTTTCACTGTAATTGAAAAAATATTGAAAAATCAATATAAACTTTTTAAATGTTGAAACGACAGTGGCACGATAATAATGGTAATTAAAGAGGGCGGATGCGCCGGGATCAGAGAGGTAAATTCCTTCCTTTGACGAAACTAGAAAACTTTCCCAGGTAATAAATGCAGAAAATGTGATGTAAGAATTTACGGTAACGGTTTTCTAATTTATTCGTGATGAAAATTGCAGGTTTCTGAAAGTCAGAGATATTATCTTACATGTAACTACGACATTCATTAAATTAATTGAGTGAAATTATAATCAATTATTATACTTAGAAAGATATTATGAAAATATACAGAAAATTACACGTATGTAATTATATCACTTAAATTTTTTTTAACTGTGCCTGTTAACAAGACTATACAGTAATAAATAAAAACAGATTTGTGTCATCGTTTTCCCGACCGCAATATAAATAAAAGCTGTACAGTTTTTTTTTTTAGGTATATACATCACGATTTTTCACTGAAAATGTTGTAACATTTGTTGTAAAATTTCGAGTTTCGACAATCCTGAAAAGTTGGTTTCTTCGTTCCGCTTCGCGGACCAAATTTTCAGGCTTTTCTGAAGTCGAAATTTTACTTAATGCTTTATCTGAGAGTGGAAAACACTCGTTTGAAAGTTTAATTTTTTTCGTTTTTGAGATATTGTCAAAAAACGGATTTTTTGAAATTTCGTTTTTATTGTTTTATTCAAAAACCATTGAATCCAGACATTTACAACTTTGACATTATACAGGCACTTTTTAATAAGAAATCTAGTAACATATTTTATTTTAATATAACTATACTATTTACCTAGGGACGTTAGTTAACTTTTGTTATTCTTATGGGCGACTTTTTGGATTTTCATATTTTTTTGGAAGAATATGTTTTTCTGAATTCAATGATGTACACACTTATAGTTTATTGTACATTTTATATGTAAAATTTTAATCTTTTGTTTTTTGTAAAGAGTGCCTTCGAAACAGTTGAGTACCTCACTCATTGGCAACTCCTAGGACCCATAATTGTTGTTAAAATGCATCACTAATTGTGGTGTATTTTAAACTAACGAATGTCTTCCACTCCCAGACTAAGCATGAAGTAAAATTTTGAGTTTAGAAAAGCCCCTCGTAGAAAATTTGTCTCGGGTCGCGCAGCGACTCGAGACAAATTTTCACAGGGCTTTTCTAAACTCGAAATTTTACTTCAGGCGCCACGCGTATATATAACGCTTAAATATTTATTGAGATGTAATGAAAATGGAAGAATTACTTTTTTTGTGACTAGTTTTCAAATAATAATAATAAAAGTAGAATGAATTTAGTTTGTGCAACTTTTTCATACGGAGAAAAATGGTGATGGGTCCATCACGACACATCACCATTTTTTTTAATTTATATTTTGTGCGTTAATCGATACTTATTATTATTATTACAAAAGATTAAATAATTTTGACTGCTAACAATGATTGACTGCAGTCAAGATTTGATTGATTAATCGATATGACGTCATTGTTTCCAAGGTACTCTTTGCAAAAAAGAAAATATTTTAATTTTAAATATCAAATCTAAAACAAATTATGAGTGTGATGCATCACTGAGTTCAGAAAAAAATATTCTTTAAAAAAATATGAACATCCAAAATGGCGCCCATAAGAAAAACAATAGTTGGCTATGGTCCCCGGGTAAATGTTTTAGTTATCTTAGAAAAAATATGCCTATATATTATCAAAGTTCTCAATTTCCAGATTGAATAAAAAATAAAAACCATTTTTCAAAAAATAAGTTTTTTGTTGATATATCAAAAACAAAAAAAAGTTATTCAAAAATTGTTTTCAGATTATTGCTAGGCCCTAAAATACGCAACTTTGTCCCAATTTAACCGACTCTCTATCTGTTCTAATAACTGAGATCCCTATATATTCTGTCGAAATACGGACACCTTGTATTGAGATATATATACTTAAAAGAAAAACTCTCTGTATATCTAAGATAGTAATAAATAATATGCAGTGTACTTAACAAGTTTATTTAGGTAAAGAAGTTATTGTGACGTTAACTTCAAAAATTAACAAAATTCATAAATATGCGATATTTTTAACATCAAATGATTCTTTGATATTTTTTATTTTACATTTCTGGCGTTTAACTAAATATGACAATTATTTACTTTTTGACGTGAAAATCCTGACTACGCCCATGCCAAATGGCATTATAAATAAATAATATTTAATAGGAGCAGTATTAACAAAAATGCCCATGGGGGTAGCTATATTAAAGTTAAAATAGCGTAAGCAAATACATTGAAATAAACATTATAATGGATATATTGTTTATCACAAAAATACACAGTGTATTTGCAGGAGAAGAGTACACAATATTTTTTTTTTTTTATAAACGGTTTTCTGGTTTTGCAAATACCATCAATACATACATATTTTGTAAACTTTATAGAAATGCATATCTTTAATTTTCACGTCATGCTACCTGCTGCATAAATATTATATCAAAGCCCTGTAACCAACGGTATATTGATAGGAATATGTTAAATAGAAAATGGAAGTACAGGGAACTTTTCACGATATATGTTACTACCTGCATTAAAATGTTATATGTATCACAATAATTTTATTTTCATTGTCGTTGTTAAATTCTGCCTGTGTGTGTGTAGCATTTTTATTATACACACACCGGCAGAATTTAACGACAGTGAAAATAAAATTATGTGATGCTTTGGTGCTTCTCACACTTTAATTACGGAGATGTGATTTACGGCAATTGTCTTGACAGCTTTGATAAGATGCTAATAGAAAAGGTTCAAAACTCATGCCTTAGATTCATCCACGGAATCCAGCGGGGAAAACCAATTTTATAAAAAAACAAACAAAACAACCTAAATATCTGTACAAGAAAATAAGCTATGGAGGTGATTTACACAGCATAGATATTAAAAATAAGAACATCAATACTCCAAAATGTGTAACTGAGAGATCCTTTAAATACAGGGTGTTCCATTTTAATCCGCCAGTAGCGATAATTCTGAAACATTGCATTGAATCAAAAGTGTTTCAAATGAAAAGTTAATGGTTCTGAGGGGGACATCTGATGCCGTAGACTTTGCCCCCCAGCCCCCCAAGGGGGGCGGGAACAGGGGGCAACTTTAAAATCTTAAATGGAAACCCCTATTTTTTATTGCAGATTCTGATAGTGGTTTAAAAAGTATGTAAGTTTTATTCGAAAATTTTTTTTATTGGTCGAGAGATGGTGCTGCAAATGTAAAAGTTCGGTTTTTTGTCAATTAAATTTCGAAAATCGTCACATAATTAACTGTTATTATTACTTAAGACTTACTCACAACCTTACAAGGTTGTTTTTTTCTCAGCCTGCCCAAATACTATCCCCCCCCCCCCCCTACAAAGACGTAAAGTACTCAAAAATAGCGATTGAGTACTTCTTTTTCAAATTAAATAATGGCAAAATAATTCAAAAAAGAATGTCATTTTTTTTTCAAAGTGTTTGACCGGGCCCCCCACATTGTGTCCCTGATGGTCTCGACACAATCGTATTCGTTTGGCGAAATTCTCCACGCACGCCCGCAACGTATTTGGAGATATTTCATGACAGGCATTAGTTATCCGCACCATCATGTTCTCGCACGTGGTTGGAGGATCGCGGAAGATCGCGGTAACCCCAAAGGAAGAAATCAGCCGAGAAGTCCACACCACACGTTGTCGAACCCAGTGAGGGTTTTCAGCACTCCAATAATGGGCATTGTGGATGTTGACGAATCCGGTATTCTGGAAAGTGCACTCGTCGGAGAATAGGACTCGGTGGAAGAATAAACGGTCGCGGTCGATCTGCTGCAAAGCCCAGTTGCAGAAACCCACACGATTGGCGAAATCATTTCCATGAAGTTCTTGAACGCGCATGATGTGATACGGATGGAACTTTGCCGCGCGGAGTAACCGTTGAGCCGTCGATTTCGGTATGCCGATTTCTGCCTGGATTTCTCGGAGACTGATATGCGGATTGATGAGGTGTACAGCTCCAAGTATGGCGATGGTGCGGGGGTCGTCATCCACAAGATTCGCTCGAGGTCGGTGTCGTTGTAGGTGACCTTGGCGCAAACGTTCTTCCAGCCCTCGCATTGTACTGCGAGACGGACACCGACGATCCGGGAATCTTTGGCGATACAGTTCTACTGCATTGGTGTAATTGTTCAGCGACTCTCCAATGACTTTTAGGATGTCCACAATTTCGGTCGGTGAGTAGTCCATGATTACTCAACGACTTGGCTTTGCGTACTGAACTCATTTTTAAAAACTAAATTTAAAAAAGGAACGAAAATAAAAAAAATCCAAGAAATCTTTTTTGAATGTAAACAAAACAATCTGAGAAAAAACAACCTTGTAAGGCTGTGAGTAAGTCTTAAGTAATAATAACAGTTAATTACGTGACGATTTTCGCAATTTAATTGACAAAAAACCTAACTTTTACATTTGCAGCGCCATCTCTCGACCAATAAAAAGTTGTCTACGGCATCAGATGTCCCCCTCAGAACCATTAACTTTTCATTTGGAACACTTTTTGATTCAATGCAATGTTTCAGAATTATCGCTACTGGCGGATTAAAATGGGACACCCTGTATAACATTTCGCGACTAAAAGAACTTTTTTAATAAGTTTATTAACATGCAGATGAGACATTTTTTGTCTTAACTTTATTTCTACTAAATTGCAATTACAAAATTTACATTTACATACATTATTAAGATAGAAGAAAAAGAAAAAGGCGGCGTTCAGCACATACATCGCTCAACCTTTATGGAAAAAAAAATGAAAATTATACAAAATTACCAACGATACATAAAATCTTAAACCATGTGTGCATACAGTGTGTATAAGCCAAATGGAATAAATTCGATAATAAATGAATGGGGGCGTGTTAAAAAAAAACGCTCGGACACGTCGATTAGTATTTTTAGTTGCCAACATTTTTCAACAAAACCGTGCATATAGGGTGTGACATGTAACAGTGGCCAATATCAACTTTATTATTTTAAATGAAACACCCTGTATATTATTTAATTTTTGTATTCCTTAGAAATTTCTAGACATATTTCATGTACAATGTCCTATACCTATCTTCAACTGTTTCTGAAATATTAAGTGTTTTCAGATTTATTGCAAAAAACAAAAGAAAATTATTTGATTGCAGAAATTCGTTACAACACACTCAAAAACTAATAAGTAAGAAAAAAAAAAGACCTTTATTGGCATATCTTCAGACTTTACATTACATTTACCTTTACATTAGCTTATCTCATTACCCTCCCGTATCCCTCTTACCCTCCCTTCTCTTTTCCTTCTCCCTCCCCAGCTTTTCCAACGTCCTTACCCCGCTCCCATCCTCCCTCATCCACTCCACTACCCTTCTATTCCCTTTCGCTCCCAGCCACTCCTCTTTCACCCCCTCACATTCCTCCGCCAAGTGTCCCCACGTATCCCTCCCCTGTCCACACAACACACACCTTCCATATTCTTCCCCCATCCATACTTTCCTTCCTCTCTCCTCCGATCCACACCTCGCCCTTGCCACAGTCACCCTATCCTCTCTACCCCATCCCTTCCTTATCAAATAATTCGGCACCCTCCCATACATCTGCCACCTCCCATACATATCATTATACTGACTTCTGTCTATACACCCTTGCCTTTCCTGCCCTTCCACCTCCTTCCCTTTCCCCCTCACCCACTCATCCATCTTCACCCCATTTCCTAGCCATTCCATTACCTTCGCCTCCGACAGCCCTACCCTCTCATACATTTTCCTCCTCTCCCCCCTCCATCTACCCTCACCCCCACCCACACTCGTCACCCATACATCCTTCACCAATCTCTCCTCATCCAGTTCCCACAATCTCATCTCGTACCTGACCACCCTCACCATTGCCTCCCACTCTAGCCTCTCTCTGTTGGTCTCCTGAAGCACTATGTAGCTCGGCGTGGACCTTTCCACCCCCAACATGTGCTTCAGGAACCACATCTGCTCCCTCTCTATCACCTCGTACCCTCTCGTCCCCCACACTTCTACTCCATACATTAGCACCGTTCTTACACACGCATCGCATATCTTACACGCCACCGTCACATTGTTCCCCATCCACTTTCCCCACTTGCCCCACGCCATTCCCCACGCCTTCCTCGCCTTCCCCTGCACCCACCTCACATGCTCCTCATACCCTCCCGTTCCTTTAAACCAAAACCCCAAATACTTGAAGCTCTTCACCCTCTCAATAACTACCCCCTTCCACTCCAATTCTTTCACCTTCCCCTCCCTCCCTTTATTTCTAAACTTCACCCACTTCGTTTTCCCTACATTCACATTCATTCCCCTTTTATCCATAAACCTCTCCACTCTCTTCAACATCTCTTTGATCCCTTCATACTCTCTTGCAACCAACACCACATCATCCGCATACGCCAGCATCCATACCTTCCTTTTACCCATCACCACTCCCCCCGCCTGCCCTTTCCTCATCACCTCTTCCAATTCACTCACATATACATTAAAGAGCATCGGGCTCAGCGGGCACCCCTGCCTCAAACCCTCCCACGTTCTAAAACACCCCGACACCTCCTTCCCCACTTTCGCCACCACCCATGTCTCCTCATACACTCTCCTCACCCACTCCACCATCCCACTCACTCCTCTCCTTCTCAAGCACTCTATCAAACTCCCCCTCGGCACCGAGTCGTATGCTGCCTTCAGATCCATAAATACCGCATACACACATCCTTTCTTTTCCATCACTCTCTCCACCATTCGCGCCAGGGTAAAAACCTGCTCCCTCGTCCCCCTCCCCCTTCTAACCCCCCCCCCCCCGCTTTTAGCCCGCACTCCAGAACCTCACTTTCCTGCTCCGTTTCACTCCCGTGTCCCTCCTCTATCCACATCTCCACCCTTAACGGTAGGTGATCCGATCCCAACACCTCCTCTACCTCCATACTCCTTATCTCCCCTCTTGCTATTCCCTTCACCACTACATAGTCAATCACTGATGCCCCTCTTGCCCCTATGTACGTTTTCTTTCCCTTCCAGTCCCCCTCCGTGCACCCGTTTAACAGTTCCCACCCTTCCTCCATCACCCACTCCTTCATTCTCCTTCCCTCCCCGTTTATACATTTATCCTGCGAGCTCCG
This sequence comes from Philonthus cognatus, assembly GCA_932526585.2. NCBI lineage: Eukaryota > Metazoa > Arthropoda > Insecta > Coleoptera > Staphylinidae > Philonthus > Philonthus cognatus. The sequence continues at coordinate 39,373,323 of OW052243.1, forward strand.
TTTCCTCATTGAACCGTCCTCCTTAAGTCCTCCCCCCGCTTCTCCTATTGTCGCGTTGAAATCCCGCCATATTCCAAAACCCTATCGTTATCCCTTCTTTAGTTTGGTGTTTTATAATTTTGCCGTCAGTTTTCATCCATGTTCCTTTAATCGTGTCCCTTCTATTTCGAAAATCGCGTTCCACATCTGAGTTTTGTGTAGGGTCTCTTAGTTTTTTGTTTTGAATTTCCTTATTTGATTTGTTTCTTCATTCCTTCTCCACTCCTCGCCGTTAACTATGACCTTATTGTAGCCCCTTTTTACCTCATTTCCTTTCAGCCTTTCCTGTTGTGCGAAATATCGTATTTCTTTTTGCTTTTCTCTTTCCATTTTTGTCATATCCTCATTTATGAAAATTTGTTCTCCTCCTATATTCCTTAATCTTGCTTTCTTTGCCAGGATTTCTTCCGTATCCGCTATATTTTGTAATTCTACGATACACATTTTCTGTCCTATCTTGGTTACTGTTTTGGGATTAATATTTATTTGTAATCGGTGGTTGAGAAATTTTTTCACCCCCTCGACTAGAGTTGCTGGCTCCTCTATATCTAATTTTAAACCGTTCATTACTATATTATTTTTTCGTCTCTCTTTTTCTATTATCTCTATAGTCTTTCTCACTTCAAGTACTTCAGCTTTTATTTCTGTATTCTCTCTTTTTAGACCTTCGTTTTCTTTTCTTAATTCTTTATTTTTAGCTTTTAATTTCATAAGTTCCTCATTAAAGAGGAGTTGTTGGTCCTTCATTCCTTTGATTTCATTTTTAATCTCTTTTTGTTCCAGTTTCATATCCTTTTGGTCCGCGGACATTTCTTTCATCATTTCTAATTTTGTCTAATTTCTCTTCTTCTCTTCTATGCTTAGTAGGTGTTCTGGTAGTTTTCTTGCTGACCCCAAATAAATCCTCTGATTTTCTTTTCCTTGAGTCTTCCGTAGAGTAGTCATCACTATCCCTGTCCATATTATTTATGATTGTACAATGTCTTTCTTAACTTATTATATCACTATCTACTATTTATAATCTTACTTAATATCCAGCTAGTATTACAATCTAATAGCTAAAACAAGGATTAATTATTTACACAATTTTTAAATGAAAAGTTCGGGTGTTTAATCACAGGTGAGGGGCTAGTTCTGCGATTCTAACACAGATGTCATTATCAGTCCATTCATAAATAATCTCTTACAATGTTCTTCTAACAGTTGGCAGAACCGGTATGGTTCACGTATTTAATCACTGATGTCGACACTTAGTTCTGGGATACTAACACAGATTTCACTGTCTTACACTCTATTAATTGTATATACCTTATCTACTTTAAATTATCAATGATTTAATTTTACGTATGTAATCACTAGCTGCTACCTGTCTATTGTCCACTGTTTAGTTTATTAGTCACAATTCCAAGATTCTCGCTTTTACACTACACACTCGTAATTATTTTCACTCGATATCGTCCAATATTCGGGTAGGATTTCGGAGCCACTTCACTCGCACTCGCGCCTTGACCTTGTCAAAACTAATAAGTATTTTTTTTTATTTCTTAATAATGCAAAAAAACAAAATTAAAACATTAATATCAATGTAGATGTTCAAAATGCTCTGAAAAAATTTTTTTAAAACACTTAATATTTCCGAATCATTTGAAGATAGGTACAAGATATTTTACATGAAATATGTCTAGAATTTTTTGAAGAATCCAAAAATTGAATAATTTAAAGGGTGTAGCATTTAAAATAAGAAAGTTGGCATAGGCCACTTATTCTGTATTACGGGAGATTTAAATGATAGTCCAGAGTGGTTAACTTAACTGTGTTTATTCTTAAACATTCAAACGAATACTGCCCTCTCCAATACAATAACTTTAACAAAAAACATCCGTTCCTCGAGAACAATATAAAAAACTACCATCGAGTATTAAAATAAATATATTGATGAATCCCATTGAATTAACATAATTTATAGAATAACAATAATATATGACAATCCCCCCTTAAAATTTTATACATCCATGTACAAAATACACTATTTACATAATTAATCATTGACAACACCGAGTCTGTCTGGTTTATTCAATTGACTACGTCTTCTAAGAACACGGGCAGAATCAGTGTTTTCAAGTAAAACATCCTTATCTATGTTAGTATTATGTGTTTCATGATTAACATTATTTTCGTTATTTACATTATCATTTTGTACATTTTGAATCATAGGAGGTAAAGTTGATTGTTTTGCAACTTTTAAAATTTGATTAACATGCCTTTTCCATGTTTCACCGTCTAAGGTTTTAACCTTATAATGTTTACTTCCTATAATCTCAATAATGTTAGCTTCCGTCCACTTCGAATAATATTTTCTGAAATCCCTCACTTTCACTGTTCCCCAATTAAACATTTTGTTAGTGGCTTTCCTTTAAAATTTCCAATATTTTTAATTTGTTTATTTTGAACAACTTCTCTGGTAGATTGTTTTAATAAATCTAATCTAGAACGCAATTGTCTTCCTAATAAAATGTTTGAAGGTGATTCATTAGTCGTAGTGTGTGGCGTGTTACGGTATGTGAATAAAAATCTATTTAAAACATTGTCGATATCATTATCAGTTTTAAATTTTGCTTTTCCTAAACATTTTTTTATTAATTTAACACATATTTCCGCTGCGCCGTTACTAGATGGATGATAAGGTGCTGGTGTTATATGACTTATGCCATTTATTTTACAAAATGTTTGAAAAACTTCGAATGTGAATTGCACACCATTATCTGAAACAATGCGTTCCGGCAATCCGAATCTACAAAACACTTCACGCAACTTATCAATCGTTTTTTCCGACGTGATAGATTTCATACGAAAACACTCTATCCATTTTGATGTAGAGTCAACAATTACAAAGAAAAAATTATTAAATATTGGACCAAGAAAATCAACATGAAGTCGAGACCAAACTACTTAAGTTCTACGGCCATGGACTTAATACTGATTTATTCGGCATATCCTGATAATTTGAACAAATATCACAAGTTTTGCATACGTTCTCGATGTCATTATCGACGCCTCCATACATAAGATCTGGCGAGACTTTTGGTTTTTACTATCCCCATGTGATGCTCATGTAATTCATTCAGAACATAATCTTGAAATTTCTTTGGCACTATAAAGCGATAACCCCACAATAAGCACCCCTGCTCGACATTTAAATCTGAAAATAAGCAAAATAAGCACTGAAAATAAGCAGTTAACTTAAGATCTGTATTATGGTTTTGCCAACCATGCAAAACGTATTGTAAAATTTTACTGATTATTTCATCCCTGGCAGATTCCCGCTTAACCTGATTTGCATTAATTGGAAAATTTGTCTGCTCTTCAACCATATTCAAATATGTAACTTTATTAGATTCCTCTTCAATTAAATTTAAATAGTATGATTTAACTAATTGAAAATCTGTATCTGATTTGTCAGAACTTAGCATTCGGGATAACCAATCGGCAACATTTTTCTTTGTATTTATATATTCTATGTCAAAACTAAAAAATATGCCCAACGTTGCAATCGGCTAGTCGACATGATAGGTAAACCCTTATTTGGCCCGAAAATACTGACTAACGGTTTATGATCGGTTACCAAAGTGAAATGTTTCCCAAATAAATACTGATAAAATTTTTTGATGCCAAAAATTATCGCTAGTGCTTCTTTATCCAGCTGGGAATAATTTAATTCCGCCTTTTGTAAAAGCCTTGACGCGTAAGCAATTGGCTTTTCGTCTTTGTTTTCGTACACATGCGCTAAAACTGGACCTATACCTGAATTTGAAGCATCTACCGTTAATTTAATCGGAAAATCAGAATTGTAGTGCACCAAAACATCTGATGACATTAAAACATTTTTAATTCTTTTAAAAGCTTGTTCACATTCTGGTGACCAAACATACGAGTTATCTTTACGGAGCAATTTATATAAAGGTTGTAAGATTAATGCACAATTTTTATCAAATTTACAGTAATAATTAGCCATGCCTAAAAACGATTTTAGTTCACTAGTATTTTTAGGTTGTGGACAATTATTAATTGCGTTCGTTTTTTCAGTGGTAGTATGCAATCCCTCATGATCAATTCTATGACCAAGATACGTAATTGAATTTTGCATAAAACTACATTTATTTACTTTTAAGCTTAAACCGGATTCCGAAAGTCTTTTGAATACTACTTCCAGTCGCTCTAAATGTTCAGAATCATTTCTACCCGTAATAAGAACATCATCCAGAAAACATACTACACCTGGAATATCAATTAATAATTGATCCATAATTCGTTGGAATTTAGACGGAGCACATTTAATTCCATACGCAAGTCTGGAATATCGAAAAAGTCCCTTATGCGTCACAATCGTTACATATTCTCGAGATTCTTCCGTCAAAAGAATTTGTTGATACGCCTCTAATAAATCAATCTTAGAAAATCTCTTCCCCCCCTCTAATTTTGAGAAAATATATTCTACCCGAGGATAATCAGAATTTTCAAAAACCGGATTTATTGTTATTTTATAGTCTCCGCAAATTCTAACATCCCCATTTGCTTTTAAAATCGGTACAATTGGTGTACTCCAGTTAGAATATACTACTGGTTCGAGTACTCCATTTTTAATTTTGGCCTTCGCTTATGAAATTTTGGCTGAGCATCGGCTTTTATTTTTAAAGAAATTTTACCTTTATTAAAAGTTCCAAGCGTTGAATTAAATAAATTATGATATTTATTACATAATGTATTAAACTCATTTTTGTTTTCTTGAATATTTTTTATGTTAATTTATTAAATGTCAGAAAATGTTATTTTAAATAATTTTAATGCATTTCGACCAATCAACGGACAACCTCCGTTTTTTATTACGTAAATGTCGAGCATGGACGGCTTATTATTGTAAAATACTTTTAATTTTCATTTTCCTACAGGCTTAAATATGAAACCCACATAATCTTTAAATAACAAATCATTTTCTTGAAGTTTCATTTGACTAAAATATTTATTATATAATTTTTCCGAGATTACAGAATGGACTGCACCAGTATCAATTTGGAAATTCAAGTGTAAATTATTTATTTTTAATTTTATGTAGTATGGTTTTTCATTTTTACTTGAGTCTGCAAATTGCATCGAAAAAATATGCGTTTCTTGTGAGGTTTGTTCAGGTAAATTTAAATCCGATAAGAACCTCGAGCGTGTAAATTTATTTTTGTCCTTGCACATCGGTGATAAATGTCCTTTTCGGCCGCAAGTGTTACAATTATAGTTTTTGTACTTACAGTTACGCGATTCATGATTATTTCGACCGCACACAAAACATTTAGCACCACTCACTTATTGTAGATTTTTATCACTATTAGAAAAATTGCCTTTCTTGCACTCACTTTTCCGTTGTTGAAAATGTTGGAGTTCGGATTTGACGCACCTGATGCCCTGCAGCGTTGAAGTTCCTTCTGCTGCTGCTTCCCGATTTTGCGCTAGTTTAACCATGTCCTCGAAAGAAGCCTTAGAATCCGCTGCAGTCGGATCTACTTCCAGAAGTCGCTTTAACATCAGCCCTGGTCCCATTCCGATGACGAAAACATCCCTGATTACGCTGTCAAATTCTGTCAAAAAACCGCAGGTTGCTGCTAAGCTGCGTACTCTAGCTGCCCAACTTGCTACAAGTTCATGTCCATTTCGTTTCGCATTATAAAATTTCAATCGTGATGCAAAATATGTTGGCACCGGACTGCAATGTGTTTCCAATTTGTCCAGTAAATCACTATATTTCATCTCAGCTACCTTTCGTGGAACGCATAAATTGCGTAATAAAATATATGTTTTTTCGTGGAGAAGATTTAATAAAATTGCACGTTTTTTTACTTCATCTTTTTCAAAGCTGTTAGCGATTATAAATTGCTCCAGTTTCACTTTAAAAACTGAAAAATCGTTACCCTCATGATTGAATTCATTGAGGGAGCCAATAATTCCACTTTTATCACTAATTTTTATAGAAATTGTACGATTTTACGCACTTGAAAAATTCTCACCACGTGGCTTTTTTTTTTTCTTATCGTCAATATGGACGACCGCGCGTCTAAAAATCCGCGCACTGCACTTAACTTTCGCGAAATAGGTACTTGGCACTTTAACCAAGTTTGCAAACGCACACAACCCTTCGCCCTTGTCGCTAAATCCTCGTCGCCAACTATTCTGTATTACGGGAGATTTAAATGATAGTCCAGAGTGGTTAACTTAACTGTGTTTATTCTTAAACATTCAAACGAATACTGCCCTCTCCAATACAATAATTTTAACAAAAAACATCCGTTCCTCGAGAACAATATAAAAAACTACCATCGAGTATTAAAATAAATATAATGATGAATCCCATTAAATTAACATAATTTATAGAATAACAAGAATATATTACACCACTGTTACATGACACACCCTATATAAACAGTTTTTGTTGAAAAAAATGCGCAACTAAAAATACCAATTAACGTGTCCGAACGTTTTTCGAACACGCGCCCATTTATTTATTATCGAATTTATTCCGTTTGGCTGATACCCACTGTATATATATATATATATATATATATATATATATATATATATATATATATATATATATATATATATATATATATATATATATATATATATATACATTTTAGAGCAAGCTATCTTCAAATATTCAAAAATAAGGGTTCGAATCGTGTGATTCGGACCATATTTAACCGGATTTTTGCGAAGATTCGGATTCATGATTCGAATCTTTTTTTTGAGGAGTCTACCCGATTCTGTAAACCACCTTGTGTATTTACATAATTATTTCACATGTGTATAATTGTAAAAGAACAAATAAAATAAAAAACGTTTGCGATGGATACGTTTACCTTTCCAAAAATGTAAAAAATAAATGTGGAAATATTAAATTCGAATCAGTGAACTGTAAATACGTTACGTGAGTCGGTAGTGTGCGCGCTGGGATTCCACAGCAAGCGCTGTTGTATTGTTTTTAATTCCACAGTTTGGAAAGTCTGGAGAGTCGCCGAAATTCTACACCCATGGGACGACTGCAAACAAATATACAAAAATCAAGTTATTCTCCGGGAAGCAATAAAAGTTTGCGACAGTTTAATTAATTCCCTTGTTTGTCGGTCGGGATTATCGGAATCCGGGGACAATTCACGTGTTGATTGTTGCATTAACATATGATAAAGTTTTATCGAGGTGCAGACGGAGATGGTAGTTTCCTGGATCCGGCGATAGTGTTTCGGAGGTGGGGAACAATGCGGAATGTTTGCGGGTTCCCTTATAAAAGGGAATAAGAGGGAAAATAGGAAAACAGTGGAACGATAGCCGCTAGTCGAGTGGGAGTTATAAAACATAACCACAGCAGTAAGCAGTCAGCAGTCGGGAGAGTCAGGAGTAGTAGTTGTTTCCTACTAATTCCCTCCCATGGGAGTTAACCGTGGAGAGACCGTCCACATTATCCAAACTGACTCCACGATAACTTCACTCTTAATAGAATGCTTTGCATGTTAAACACGGCCCATGGGGTTTAGTTTTATGCACCAGACCCGATTCTTAACCGCTAACCCCCTTTGATAAGATTATGTTTATGACCAGTCCTCACACTCGACGTATTAAACGGCTCAAAAATACCGCTCTCCCAACTTACGTCCAATTACTTTGTTGCGGAACTTTTACACATTCAAATAATCGCACTCCGGACGTGATCTCTGCGGCGACGTTAAACTAATACGAATTGCCCAACTTTTGGCATTAAAACAATCCCCGCTTTTAATTTTTAAATCGTTCCCTTAAATTCATCCTCCGTCTACTCTTTTTCCACACCCCCACCACACCATTTCTTAGGCCTTTTAAATATTAAAATCAATTTGAACCTTCAGTGAATATTAAGCGGCCCGCGCGCCCCTTTGGAATTTATCATCTTTTTCTGCAAACTATTTTGCGATACTGTGCTATTGTAAAAACTCTAAGAAAAATGAACATAATCATTAAATAACTATATCTAATTATATCTTATACATAGTGATGTAAAATTACCGGTAATTTAAAATTCGGTAATATTTTCGGCATTACCGGAAACATGGTAACAATTGCTAATTTAAAGTCATACATAAAACTTACTGTACAGCAATTGGTTATTTAAAGTCATACATAAAACTTACTGTAGAGCAAAAAAACATAAAATACAAACAATTCTAAACATTTTAAATAAAAAATTGTAATCATAGCACTTTCCCCGTTAAAGATATGATGATTTAAATATCAACAATATGGAAAAGCTGCTCAAACTAAATTTATTCTACTTTTATTATTATTCCAACACTATTTACAGAAAAAGTAGTTCTTGCTTATTTTCGCTACATCTCGGTAAATATTGATCACCATCACATCTGAGGGTTCTATATTTTTAACTTTACTGTAAATCAGTGTTTTATACGCGTGGCGCATGAAGTAAAATTTCGAGTTTAGAAAAGCCCCGTGAAAATTTTCTACGCGTGGCTTTTCTAAACTCGAAATTTTACTTCATGCTTAGTCTGGAAGTGGCAGACACTCGTTAATTTAAAATATGTCCCAACTGTTAAAATGTGTATCCTAACTGTCACAAAGAAAAACAATAACATGGCCATCTCATTATAGTTCAATTCAAACTCGTGTCAAGTTGGCACAGTTGGTTAAATGTCGACTTGCGCCACCTTATGTCAACTGTCATTATAGTTTAAATGTCGGCTACCGCCGACTCATGTCAACTATTATTATAGTCAAAATATCGGCTGGAGCCGACTTATGTCAACTGCCATTAGAGTCCAAATATCGGCTGACGCCGACTTATGTCAAGTTAACACAATAGAGTAAATGTCGGCTAGCATTATATCAAGCTGAAACGATAGAGTTATGTCGGTCAACCTAGTGATTTACAGTCACGAATTCACATTTTGACTATTGTGACATTATGACTGTAAGTCTCTATGGACTGTATTTCGACTATTCTGGTATAATGACTTAACTTGGTTGGCTGTCACTTGGTTGGCTGTCTTTTAACTTATTAGGATTGTGTTATTAAATCACTATATTGACTGTATTTTATATAGTGATTTAAGTGACTTACAATCATAATATCACAATAGTCGAAATATAGTCCATAGAGAGACACAATCATACAAAATCCTAGCATAGTCAAAAGACAGTTAATCAAGTGACTTACAGTTACAATAGTCCAAACACGGTCAATTAAGATATAAAATGACAAAAACCTATGATAGTCCAAAGACAGTGAAGCAATTTATTGAGATAAAAAATGTCACGAATATCAGTATACAGTCGATCGAGTTATTTAATGACAAAATCCTATCATACTTAGAGACTTATAGTCAATGTTGCAATAGTTAATAAACAGTCTCTAGAAAGCACAGATATTCTCCTAGCAAACTGTTTTTTTTTGGTGCATATAAAAAAAATTTGAAATTATTAAAAAAACTGTTCACGTTAAACCAAAGTTTAGCAGCACACCTGGCGCATAAGGTAAATATTTTGAGTTTGAAAAAGCCTGAAAATTTGGATTTGCAAACCCAAATTTTCTAAACTAGAAGAATTTCCTTAAGCAAGGAGTTGATAGGACCCCAATTTATCAATCTGTAATCTATCTTATCAAGAGTGTCATTGTTTCCTAAGCTAATATATTTGACTGACATCATCGACATTCGTAAATAAATAACAGTGCCAAGAAAAAAATCCAATTATAATTTTTTTTATGTAAATCGATAAAGTAAACAATATATTTATAACTTTTTCGATTTTTGTAACTGTCTATACAAATCGATAAAATGCAATTGAATCTAAACATAATGTCAATAGTAATAGTAAAGAAATATCGAAATCAATAAAATTATAAAGAAACAAATAGTTCAAAATTATTATGAATTACAATATTATATTTTTGTATTTCAAATAATTATAAACTTTATTATTTTTATTTTATATGAAATCGTCTAAACCAATAAACATCATTAAAATTAACACAACATCTTTAAAATCTCGTCAAAATTCGCACAAATTGACAAAATCGTACAAATTTACCACATCAACAAATAATTTAAATTGATAATTTTTTTTAAATAATTCTTCGTTGTAATACCTTGTGTGAGTTTGGAACCATACATTTTTTTATTTATTTTAGATTTGTATTTATTTATTTATTTTAAATTTATTCACTTTATATCTGTTTATTTTTTAGTTTATTTATTTTTTTGTAGATTGATTGGTTGATTGTAACTTAAAGGTGGGTACATTCCCATATTGTCGCGTTTTTTAAACTATTTCTGATTGAAATCTAATATATTGGGAAATATTTCCGTATTGTTATAAGTTTAAATTTTGTTATGTATTTTTTATCAATTCATTGTATTATAAATTGTAAATATATTATTGTATTATTACACTGAAGATTCTGTTAGTAAATTTAAAAAAGCATATTTAATATGAAAGCCAAAACTTGACAATTTTAACCAGAAAAATTAGTATACAGGTAACAAACAATACAAATTTATAATATTTGAAAAAAATCCCCAACAGATATACAAATTACACAATTCGTAAAAATTAATAAATTAAACTAAAATTGACAAATATACGTAAAATATCAAGAAAAATTGACAAGAAAAATTGCATTTGCCAATAGTTTGCAGACTATTGTATAATTTAATATCTATTGGGGTATTAGCTCGAGAAGTAAACCAAATTTTTGCAAAAATTCGATAATAATTTTAATTCGTTTTTATATTTTATACGTATAAATATACAATACAAATCATCAAAATTTCTTAAGAATATCATAAAAGGTGAAATTGGTCGTCAGAATCGTCAGCATTTTGAAAATCGTTAAAAATATGTCGGTAAAAGTCATTGTGTATATGCACAATTAATATTGTTTAATGTTTAACCTTTAACGAGTGTTTTCTATTCCTTGAATAAATATGAAGTAAAATTTCGAGTTTAGAAAAGCCTGAACGCTTGGATTAGCGTAGCTTCCAAATACAAATTCAGGCTTTTCTAAACTCGAAACTTTTACTTCATGCGCCACGCGCACAAGACACTATTTCAGGGTGGTGTCAGAAAACATTCACGAGCAAGCCCGGAGCTTGATCGTTGATGATCGGGTATGGTCCGTGTATGGTCGTGTGTGGTCATGTATGGTCGTGTATGGTTAAACACTTTATATTATTACACTGTTTTTATTTATGTTTGTGAAAATGTTAATTTTTTTTTTAAATTCACTTCTAACGAGTGTCTTCCACTCCCAGACTAAGCATAAAGTAAAATTTCGAGTTTAAAAAAGCTTGAAAATCTGATTTGGTCGCGTAGCGCGAAGTGCGGAGTGACCAAACCAAATTTTCAGGCTTTTCTAAACTCGAAATTTTACTTCATGCGCCACGCGTATAAAACACTGATTTCTTGTGAAATTCAATATACTGTTATTCTTTATTTTTAAATAAAGAAATTCAATAGGTGAATTTTATGTAGCCGTAAATAATAATAAAATTTCATTTTCTCTGAAAAAGTATTTTAGATTTTCTTATTCCTCGCGCATGCACACGAAAAAATGTTACCGTTGATTGAAGTATTTATATACATAATACCTTAATCAATGATGTTACTAATGTTACCGTAATATCAGGGTAATCTAACAGCGTTAATTACCGAGGTAAATTACCGCTAACATCACTACTCATACATGTTATTTATAGATTAGTTTTAATAGTGTTATTTTATACCTATAACTATTATAAATTGTTTTAGATTATAATAACAATGTACAAAAAAACTAAATTCCTGATTCAGTTTTGAAGACATTAAAACATGTTTTCATGAATAATTCAATGCGTGCGGAAATATAACGGGCAGGACGATTTTGATAGCGGCAATTAATTTAATAGTAACGATTATTCGCACACAACGTTTCTCGGATTCATTAAGTAAGGGAGCAATTGAGCGAGTGAGACGAGTCAATTACATTAAAAGCAACTTAAACCCAAATGCCTTAATTGAGTCAATTACCTAAGCACCACCCCATGGACCACACAATTAGCTCAATGGTGCTCCTTCCGTTTAATTATTACCATAATTGACGTCTCGCGATATTATTGTTCTGCCCTATTAATATTATACCTTGAGTATTATTAGTCTATTGCTTAATCAACTAAATCTACACATACAAGAAATATTTATTTTAAGTTTACCATCCTGATGTATACGCTGTAATTTATTAGACATTAGTTGTTTTTAAAAAGCGTTCAATTTGATACTTTTGACGACTTTTTTTTAAATTTTCTTTTCTAAACTAGAAATCAGCTTAGTATATTAAAATATATAAATTTATTTTACCATTACATTATTTTACCTTACATATAATTTATGAAATTGATAACGGGGCCCCTAAGACAAAATTCTGGGGGGGGGAATTACAAGTGCCCCCCTTGCTTATATGTGCGAGCGCCTATGATGACGATGAAGAATTAATAAAATATGTTGAAAAAATATGCATTTAGAGTATGCCAAGAAGGATGGAAGCTGTAAATGACGCCAAGGGAAGTTCTACTAAATATTAAGAAATTTTTCTAAACATGTTGTATTGTGCGTTTTCTCAAATTTACATTTTTAAAAACAAAACAATTTATTTTTCATTGTAATAGAAATACATAATTGACCTATAGAGAAAAAAAGTATTAATTCCCACTATTTAAAATCGTTATTTCTCTTCAAACTGATCATTACATAATTTGTTTACGTGTAGCTAATAATGAAGCTACCCATTGTACTTTATAAATACAAACCATATTTATAATAATTATTTTCTGCTACTACTATTTATTAAACACATAAAACCACCTAGAGTCAGAATTGAGTAATAAATAAATACACAAAAAAAAGAAACCTAGGGAGTCGGAATCATATTTATCGGGGGTGCACTCCATTTCCAATAAAACGTAGCCGGTACGCGCGATGCCGTTAAGCGCCATTTGGTTTTAGGGATGAACGCTTTTTATTACTACCCGGTTTTCTAGTCGCCAAATATACACCCCCTTTCGCACCACGGTCAGCCCCGAAACCCCCGGCTCCGGGCAGGAAGTGATCCTTTCTGATTTATTGGCTTCAGTTAACCTTTTCATAATTCTTCTCGCAAAATAACTTCATCATAAGATAAATAAATACAACTTTCGCACGAACGAGGGTTTCATTCCTTTCAAAACTTGTTGATTGAGAAATTGTTCGTTTGCTTGGCTTCTGATCATGTAGTTACTTACGCCACTGTAGAGCGCTAAAATAAAACGTTTTTTGCGATTTTATTCTAAGTAAAAGCAAAAATAACAGAATAATAATATCACGATAAAACACTTTTTACTTTGTTTGTATAACACTTTTTATTAAATGTGACTGTGAAGACTTTATGTTTAATATTGACAAGCTAAATTTGTCAAAACTGCAGTCACATTCAATAAAAAAGTGTTATACACACAAATTAATAAGTGTTTTATTGTGAAATTAATATGTATAACGAAGTAGAAGCCTCCACAATACAGAATAATAATATTGTCACGCCCCTTTTCACTTGGGTCGTGGAGGGCTAGCAAAGACAATACTCAATAATCCTTAAATGAATTTATTTATCAATAATTTATAGAATATCTTCTTTCTTAAACTAATTTACTCAATAATGAATATCTATTTACTTATACTATAAATTTCACTTTTTCTTCAACCTTTCAAGAACTTAGTTTAAACTCTCTTTTCAAACTCTTATTTCACACTCCTAAAAACTCGTATTTCCTACTCTTCTTTCATACTGCTGTACTTACTAATCTTAATCTACATCGACGGTCAAATTTTACCATACATTTTCAATATACCAATAAGCGAGTCACACATATATCACGCTACTTAGTAACATGCTCAGTAGCAAATATTAAAGACTAAGCAAAGGTGAATCGAACCACCCGCGCCCATCGCGCGTGCAAACTCGTAGCGTTATCGTCTGGTATATTTCCGCCGATTTATTAAATAATCCTCATATGAATTATACCAAACGTAACAATATTGAAGGATGCTGTTAACCATGTTTTTAAGTGTTCACAAAAAATGTTTTATTGCATATAGTTATAAAATGGGGACGCTGGAGCCAGGTTTAATTTGAGGCAGTCAGCGCCACGCAGTATAAGTGTCGCAAAATCTAATTTGGAACAAAATTTTTAATAAAATCCTAATCTACATGAGTATAACTAGAGAAATTCGTACGGGATTTCGAATATATGAATATTTGTAAAAATGGCGAGCGTTTGAAGTTGAAATTTCAATTTTTGACCTAAAAAAGGGCATTAATTTGTATATATAAAATCTAAAATTTAACTTATCAAAAATTCTATTCGTATTTCGGCGCTGAATGTTGTTTTAAAGATATGGGACGGTATGATTTCCCCTTCCTTAAGGAATACACAGAGAGTTAATGATCTAGAGGCGCACAAAAGGACCACGAAGACAGCAGTACAGGGACGCTAAGCGACACCACCTCATGTGACAAAAAAAGATGTTTTCGTTAACTAAATAATTGATTAGAGTGAGTGAAAACATATTAAAATTGACATATATGACAGAGACAAATAAACTTACTGACTCTCTTTAACTTTGACGAATAGGAAAGCATACGTTTGCTGTTTTGAAAATACCTATTTCGATAAAAACACATTTAAAGTTTTGAGTAGTCGTTTTCAAGGATTCGAAGCGCTTGGGAAACAGGTCGAAATTTCAATGAAAACGATTTCTTGCAGTTATAAAACTTTCTTCACTTTATTCTAGAGGGTTCAGAGTATCTTTCAAGGCAATAAAAAAATCAACTTTGTAAAAATCTTACAGTGATGTAACCCCTTAAACGATTTGATGTTGTTTCTTCTATTATTTAGTGTTAAATATATTAGGCGTCTTGTAACACTAAATGATTCAAATATGTAAATATTTAAATAGTTTAGGTAATTAACTGATGACGACAGCTGAAAAGGTGCAAGAATTCGAAAAGAAGAGAAATATATTTATATGGAATAAATGAATAATTTTATGTTAGCAAATGTGATTTTTAAATATTCGGATACTCGAATTATTCACCTTAATTGAAGCTAAAACTGTAAATCCGTAAGCTATGGCAAAAAGTAGCGGGATTCTGTGTAAGCATATAAATAGTATTATAAATCGAGTTTATAAAAACGCTCTTGCAAATACAGAGAGATTAAATGAATAATTTGTTTTTGATATTGTAGAGAGATTAACGTACATATTACGAATTAACTCAATCAGCGGCAAAAGCGCAGGGGATTTAGTTAGAAGGAAAATTAAAAAATATAATCACCTAACCGAACACAAAAGTCATTTCTATAGGGGTACATACAAGGAGCTTTTCTTTTAAGTATTCATAGCTTAATAATTAAATATCTTCAGATATTTTTGTAAAGAGCTCAAATTGAAGCACTAAACGAGTGGGTTCAACTCCTAGATTAAGCATGAAGTAAAATTTCGAGTTTATAAATGTATAGAGAATTGTTCTTAAAAATATACGTATGCATACGCTGTAAATTTTACGACATTCGTTGTTTTTTTAAAAGGGCTCAATTTAAATCTTTAAACTAGTGTTTTCTACTGTCAGAATAAGTATGAAGTAATAATTCGAGTTTAGAAAAGCCAGAAAAAAAGTATTTTTTGAACTTCGGTTAAAATCAGTGTTTTATACGCTTGGCGCATGAGGTAACATTTCCAAACCAAACCAAATTTTTAGGCTTTTATAAACTCCAAATTTTACTTTATGCTTAGTCTGGAAGTGGAAAACACTCGTTTATAGGTACAAATTCAGGCCTTTTAAATAAAAACAACGAATGTCGTAAAATCTACAGCGTATGCATATGTATACTTGAAAAAAAAAATCTCTGTATATTATATTAATACATGTTTAAACATTCTGATTTATAATCGCATTCAATTTTAACAAGTGTTTGCACTCTCAGATTAAGCATGAATTAAAATTTAAATATGCATACGATGTACATTTCGCGATATTCGTTGTTTTTTTAACAGGGTCCACTCATTTTGATTTTATGTATGATTTTACATTAATACATTTTACAAATGTTTATTTTGTCCAATATATTTTTGCACATTCTAAATTCGAGCACATGCTCAAATTGTCCCAAGAATATTTTGGTACTCTTAAATTCAACCAAATTGCTGATTTTTGTAAGAAACTAGTAATGTTGCACTGCTAAAATGTAATTATATTATAATTTCAATATAATTAATCTGGATGAGAAAGTCGTAAATTCCCCGCCGTATTTACGCAAGCACATGTAAACTAAAACTAATTACAATCCTGTGTTCTTAGAACGGGTTTAATTACAGCGACGCCGAGCATATTTCAATACGCGTACACCTATATATCGAGTAAATATTAGTCGTAATTTCCAAATTAAACAAACAGCCGACAGTGTACGGTTTGCCTAACACACAGCGCTCCTGTGTTTAATAACATATTTTAAATCTCCACGACATTAATAAATTACCGGATGAATCCTTGCCAAAATCCGGTTTTCGTTCTTCGCCCTTCTCTTTACCCTTTTTACCAAGGTTTATCGCGTTTTTACGGCACACAGGCGGCCAACTTTTGTCATATGCACTGAAGAGATTTATCATTAAGCGTTTTTAATTTTATTGGAACATACGCATCGTTTACCCGGCGCATCCACCAAAATTCGCGCGGTGTTTAATTCACTTTCCTACGGAATGAAATCAAGTAAAAGGGTGGTTGGGTGATGTAGGCACAATTAGACTCTCCCCCATCGGTCCTAAATAAATCCCACTGCTTGAGGGCTCGGCGTTAATAAATTTAACTAACAATAAACCACCGCGTCCACATAAATAACCGCCCCGGCAACAGCTGTATATTTCGCAGGCGGCTATGATTAAGGAAAATAGAGACAATAAGATTTTATTAATACTCCGAACAAGGGTCGTCCGGCTCCAAATTGGATGCTAAGTCGGCGCTTACTCCCCTTAATAACCCCGACTAACTTTCTGTAAAACCAGATGAAATATTTTAATATATTCTGAAGTAATTTAATTTTAATATAATTTATTACTTTTTTTATAAAAACAAATTATAAATTCTGGATTAATTTAACAAAGTTAGAACATTTCCTCCTTGAAGATAACCAATGGTCAAAACTAGTAGGAGAAAATATAAATCAGTGAAACAAACCAAGTGCTTTATTTAAAAATCCAGAATTAGATTAAAAAATGTTTTACTACGGGTTAAGTGAGAAATTGAATAAACACAAAAACAATTATATTCTCACTGTTGTATTAAATATATATATATATATATATATATATATATATATATATATATATATATATATATATATATATATATATATATATATAAATATATATATATATATATATATATATATATTGAAGGGTCAATGATATTCATTATTGATACAATATTCTACAGAAATTTAATATCTTTTATTGAATTGTCACCTATATTCATTATTGACACAATATTGTACAGAAATTGAATATCTAATATTGAATTATCATTGTTGATACAACAAAATTATATTTATACTGGATTTATGCAATATTTTATTTTTAATCAATATTAATACAGTATAAATAACAACAAACAAAATTGTGCCGATTTTGTGTGCACATTGATTAGCAATTTTAAGATACTAATATACAGGTGGTCATTTAAAATCCCGATCGAGAAGGCGTTGCTTTTTTAATAGAAGGAAATAGAACGAAAACTTGAAGTCGCAGCTTAATTTATGTTTTTTTATATCTGTCATTAATGTCAGATTGTGTTAATCAGTAGCTCATTAATTTGCCTTGTTCTTATAGTTGTTGTGTTGTTTCGTCTTCTTTTATGTGAGTGGGCGTTAAAATACCAAATAAAATAAAAAAAGCTTTACAAAACTGGTTTAGATTAACATTGACAGGAGCGACTGACAAATTTACGTACGACCTACTTCACAATGTTTTGAAAGTTTCATAGCCAACTCGATCGTGTTTTTAACTGGACACCTATATTTTAACATTTACCTTGTTATTATAGTTGTTGTGTCGTTTCTTCTTCCTTCGTATGAGTAAGCATTGAAATACCGAATAAAATAAAAAAACTTTTACTAAACTGGCTTATATTAACATTGACAGGAGCGACTGACAAATTCATGTACGACCTACTTCACAATGTTTTGAAAATGTTACAGCCAACTCGATCGGGTTTTTAAGTGAACGCCTGATAGATACAATATTGCTACAATGTTAATACAAGATTGATTTCTACTAGGAATTGCATAAAATCAAACTTTTCATAACCACCATAACTACATAACTGAATAAATTATCAATATTTATCTATTTATAATTCATAATTATTATATTATCAGTAAACTGATAAACTGACGAGTGGCTTGGTCTCTTTTCTGTTGGAAAAGATGTGACTCTCGCGGGAGCCACACACTTCTCCGGAGTCGTCGCTCCGGGAATTATCCCGGTTTACGTGTGTTTCACTTTATTACTTATGTACAACACAACACTGTAACTTTGCCCATATCGCATCCACCCCACGGAATTACCCGGATTTCCACCGCGTGGAATTTTTAACGAACATAATTAGTAACCAAATACCGTTGAATTTACTTTTTTCGCTTCGCGCGGTATATTTTTTTTCAGCTCAAGATCGGATGACCAATTAAAATGCCTTCACTTAATTGCTCGAGTTTTGTTACATAGCGAGAGTAAAATATTAAATTCAATCAGTACTGAAATAATGACGCATAATTAAATATGCATATTTTTTTTGTTCATTAAGAAGTATTGTATAATAATTTCATTGCATTCATTAAATTATTATCAGCCTTATTAATAGAATTACCACACGCCAAGTGTATAAAAAACCACTGTAATATTGTGAAGTTAATAATATAATGCTATAAAAGGTAAATAAACCCCAAAAAAACATATTTCGATATGAGCATTGTATATAAAGATACATTCACTTATACATATACACAATTTTTTTTAGTATACATATGCATATGCTGTGAATGTTCCTCACACATGTTTTTTTTTTTAAGTTCAATTAGAAGCTTTAAACGCGTGTTCTCCACTCCCAGGTTAAGCATGAAGTAAAATTTCGAGTTTAGAAAAGCCTGAAAATTTGGTTTGATCGCTCCGCGAAGTGGGTAACTTCGAAATCTTAAATACGAACTCCTATTTTTTATTACAGATTTGGATAGAGCGTGGAAAAGTAAGTAAGTTTGATCTAAAAACATTTTTTGTTACTTTGATAGATCACGCTGCAATCAACAAAATTGAACAATTGATAATTGACATACTAAATTTTTTTACTATAACCAATTAGTTAAATATTTCACTTGAAGTAGGTGATTTATACGCGTGGCGCATGAAGTAAAATTTCGAGTTTAGAAAAGCCTGAAAATTTGGATTTGCTGAGGCGCGACTCGCTTCGCTCGCGCGCCCCAGCAAATCCAAATTTTCAGGCTTTTCTAAACTCGAAATTTTACTTCATGCTTAATCTGGGAGTGGAAACCCTCGTTAGGTGATTAATCAGGAACTTAGTTTAGAATTTGCCTTATTGTCAAATTTATGACGTAAAATAAATAGTGTTGATGTTATTTCTTACTTCAAGTTTAGAACAAAAACAAATTCCTGTGCATTATTTGTGTGTTACTAAACTTTGAGGAACAAATTGGATAAACCTTAATTATGTAAAATATAGCCTAATAAATAACTACAAAAGTTTAAATCAAAATTTTACTTATATTTGATGTTTTGAAATATCCCGTGACGATATTTAAATTTTAATTACAGCCTATCAAATTTTATTAATTTCTGTGTAGATTCTATATATTTTATTTATTTTTACAAAAAGCACGCTCGCACACCGCTTTTATTGGTTTCGAGAAATTTACATAATAAAAACAATTATGTTGATTGCAGCACCATCTATCAAACTAACAAAAAATGTTTTTAGATGAAACCTACTTACTTTGCCATGCTCTATCCAAATCTGTAATGGAAAAATAGGTGTTCCCATTTAAGATTTCTAAGCTACCCCCTTCTCAGCCTCCCCTGGGGGGTGGGGGTTGAATTTTCTTACAGAATTGGATGCCCCCTCTAAATCATTAAATTTTTATTTGAAATATTTTTTCATTCGGTGCGTGGTGCTGAAGATATTCCAGGTGGTACTTTAAAATGGGACACCCTGTAGATATGAAATGATTTTGGTATCCATAAAACAAACGAGATAAAAACGAAAGGCCTCTTAAAAACCTGATGAGATAGTAGAAAATGAGGAGGGAAACGCAATCAACTCTCTCTCCAACATCGGCAGCACTGTGTGGAGACGCGTAATTAATTTTGCGCAAATAAAGAAACGGAAGGAAGCCGTTTTTGATGGAAATTTTAATTTTGTCCGAAGAAAAATGTAATCACGGCCTGAATAGAAGGGCGAAAGCAAACAGATTTTTATTAACTCTTCACTGTGTATTACAATTTCCATGGGCCTTTTATTTTCTTCTTCCAAAAGAATAAAAACGTAATCCTGCGTTTGCTGAGCGTAAATATTATTCGCCTGTAATTAACAAACATTTACCCTCTACATTAAAAATTAGATTGGATTTTAATTTGCATAGGATACAACGAAAAATTATTTATAGAAGATTGAGAAGTTACCAATAGAAAACAAAGATATCAAAATGTTTGGATTGATTGAATTACTTGAATTATAATAACTTTAATTAAAACACTTAGAACCTTTTTTCTTAAAGTATTGAAGAAAGGTTCCTAGTGTTTGAATGAAAGTTATATCAAAATAATTAGTTTAAACGGAATACTCAAAAATTACAAAAAAGGATTTCATATCACTAATAAAAAAAAATATTCGTCTAAAGCTGACTAATTGTATTCAGTAACAAACGGTTTGCAGCGCCAGCAAATTCAAATTTGCAAGCTTTTTTAAATTCATGCTTAACAGAGGTGTGAGTGTGTTTGTTTACTTAAAAGTTAGAGCTCCTTTTGAATAATTTATTTCGCGTCACGCTGTGCGGGGGTGTATCATGAGCTATAAAAAACGTTTTAAAGTAAAAATATCATTCTCTTTTACACTTGAACGGTAACATCAATAGAAAAATCCTTATTGTTAACCCAAAACTAAAATTATTTATATATTATATAGAATTAATTTTACATGTAATGGATCTAATGAAACTTTGGCAAGACGATCCGGTTATTTGTATTTAATTTGATAAAATATTTACATAGTTATTGAGGTGGGAACAAGACGCCACAATTTTTGTGTAAAATTGGATTATTAATTTCATCCCAAAAATATGTTTATTGAGAAATCAACAAAACTAATACGCGCAACTTCTACCAAATATTAATATATAACTGTTTTGTGTTGTAGGCGTTTACTTTGTGGTACATCTTAAATAAACTTGTAAATAAAACACTTTCAACATTGTTTAACCACTGTATTTACACTTAATTTAGTGACTATAGTTTCGACTAGCTAGTAGTCATTCTCAAACAAAAAATAACAAAAAAAAAATTTTGTTTGAGAATGACTACTAGCTAGTCGAAACTATAGTCACAAAATTAAGTGTAAATACAGTGGTTAAACAAAGTTAAAAGTGTTTTATTTACAAATTAATATATAAGTAATCGTGTGAAAACAGAAATAAGATATTTTGGATGGTTTTTCTTTGATTTGAGTAACTCGTTTACATTGATTTTCCATACGCGTTTTTACACTCACAGTCGTCTTAGTAAGGAAAGACCCTCATTAAGAGGGGGGCTAGGTCCTCGGTTGTCATTTTGGCTTAAACATCGCTTGAGCTTCATAGTCACTTTTTAACGTCATATAAGATGGCAGAACGTTTAAATTAAGAAGAGGCAAGTCACTTGAAGTTCTTATGTCACTTCTTAACGTCATATAAGATGGCGGAACATTTAAATTGGTTATATGGAAGCAAAACTACTTCGAATCCAGAGAGATTATCGCTTCGATGTATTGCTCATGTCTTTTACACGTCAAGAGTAACCATTATATAATAAAATCGTGAAAATAGAATCTTTATATTAACTTTTATTTCCATATAAATAATAAATTACTTTATGCCGAAATAGACCTCTAAACAAACAATATTTCTGCGTTCAATAAAACATTTAAAAAATATATATTTCCGCGATTTTGTTACACGAAAGGTTCCGTGCATATCTTTGTAAAAGAACATTTGTAAAATATTATCTTATAACAACGCTGGAACCGAAGTCCCAACATAAAAATCTTAAAAGTAAATTACCAAATGCTCCTAACTTTTAATTCAAAAACGTGATGATATTAAAACAAATATATTTTTAATTAAATTCCCCTGACATGTCTGGAAAATTTTTTCGAATAAAAAATCTTCACGCAAATTACATCAGTATCGTAATTAACAAATAAACCAAATTTAATTTTAACATGAAGCCAACAAACAAACTTTATAACATCCCAATCATTCAAGACACGTAATTAGGGAATCCAGCCTGAAGGGCATTAATGCCCTAATCCGAATTAACGAATTTTCATTCCCTTTTGACGTCCAATTAAACCCCGATTTTCCGTCCGCGTCGTGGGAACGTCGTCTGCGAATACCCGAGAAAAAAAATCCGTACACTTTCCGGCTTCATTTGCCGGCGCTTCAAATTTAAATTAAACTTCCGCCTAATTGCTTATTAAAGCCGAAACGGATTTTTTCCGGCCTTTTCGGGGGAAACGAACCGGAATGTGATACATTCGTCGTCTTGGAGATCCTTGGAAATTCGTGAATTAGTCTCCAAATAGAATCAATCAATAAGGGATTAATTGTTGTTGGATTTCTATAAAGACTGATATAATTACATACAGGGAATTTGTCTTTTGAGTATACATATCCCGATATGTACTCTGTAAATGTTCAGGCATTCGTTATGTTTGAAGAGCGTCTAGTTTGAAACTTCTAACGAGTGTTTCTACTACCGGATTAAGCATGAAGTAAAATTTAGAGTTTAGAAAAGCCTGAAAAGCCAAACCAAATTTTAAGGCTTCTCTAAACTCTAAATTTTACTTCATGCGCCACGCGTATAAACCAAATCAAATCAAAGTTTGATCTAAAATGTAAAAATATTTATTTTGTTTAAACAAATCCTACGCTTTCAAAACTTGAGCAATTTTCTGTAGTTTATGTAAATACATATATAACAATTTTTGAAGCCTTGGTTGTATTAAATTATGATTTGCAATATTTTTTAGCGTGAGATCGAACTTAAGCAGTATAACCAGTGCTGCCAGACTTCTCGATTTAGCGGTAAATCTACCACTTTTATTGACAAAATACCGCCCTACCGCTACGAGCAGTTATACACCGCATTTTAATTTTCCCTTATTATATTTTAGTTCTTTGAAATAATCATTGATTGCTGATATTTTTATAAAATTACTATAATTTAATCGTATTATTTTAAAATGAAGTAAGAAGTCTAGATTTAAAAAATATATATATATAATTATCCCTACGCAAAATGTTAAATTTAACAAAACTGTTAACGGTGCAAGCTTCTTCTTCGTTATACATCATAATTCACAAATGAAACACGATTTTAAGTTTGTTTGTAAAAATAAAAAGAATTGAGCATTAAATAAAAATATTTGAAAGTTTTAAAAATCTACGAGATAATTTTCAAATGATGAAAATCTGAAGATAATGTTCATAAATCGACGAAAATCTCGAAATATTGAAATACTCATGACTAACTCAAAATATTAAAAATCTCATGAAAATTGTATAACTGAAAAATCGACTAAAAATTTTAATTTTAAATGAACAGTGTATTTTAAACATTACAGTAAATCAGTGTTTTTATGCGCGTGGCGCATGAAGTAAAATTTCGAGTTGATAAAAGCCCGAATTTAAAAAATCCAAATTCTCGGGGCTTTTCTCAACTCGAAATTTTACTTCATGCTTAGTCTGGGAGTGGAAGACACTCGTTCGTCATAAATCGACGAAAATCTCGAAATGTTGAAAACTTCATAAACATTTTTTAAATTCATGAAAGTCTCGAAATATTAAAATACTCACGAATATCTCAAAATATTAAAAATCTCATGAAATTTGTATAACTGAAAAATCGACTAAAAATTTACATTTCAAAAGAACACTATATTTTGAACCTTACACTAAATCAGTGATTTTGTGCGCGTGGCGCATGAAGTAAAATTTCGAGTTGAGAAAAGCCCGAATTTGGATTTGGACGCTAGCGCGTCCAAATCCAAATTCTTGGGGCTTTTCTCAACTCGAAATTTTACTTCATGCTTAGTCTGGGAGTGGAAGACACTCGTTCGTCATAAATCGACGAAAATCTCGAAATGTTGAAAACTTCATAAACATTTTTTAAATTCATGAAAGTCTCGAAATATTAAAATACTCACGAATATCTCAAAATATTAAAAATCTCATGAAATTTGTATAACTGAAAAATCGACTAAAAATTTACATTTTAAAAGAACACTATATTTTGAACCTTACACTAAATCAGTGATTTTGTGCGCGTGGCGCATGAAGTAAAATTTCGAGTTGAGAAAAGCCCGAATTTAAATTTGGACGCTGGCGCGTCCAAATCCAAATTTTTGGGGCTTTTCTCAACTCGAAATTTTACTTCATGCTTAGTCTGGGAGTGGAAGACACTCGTTCGTCATAAATCGACGAAAATCTCGAAATGTTGAAAACTTCATAAACATTCTTTAAATTCATGAAAGTCTCAAAATATTGAAATACTCACGAATATCTCAAAATATTAAAATCTCATGAAATTTGTATAACTGAAAAATCGACTAAAAGTTTACATTTTAAAAGAACACTATATTTTGAACCTTACACTAAATCAGTGATTTTGTGCGCGTGGCGCATGAAGTAAAATTTCGAGTTGAGAAAAGCCCGAATTTGGATTTGGACGCTAGCGCGTCCAAATCCAAATTCTTGGGACTTTTCTCAACTCGAAATTTTACTTCATGCTTAGTCTGGGAGTGGAAGACACTCGTTCGTCATAAGTCGACGAAAATCTGGAAATGTTGAAAACTTCGTAAACATTTTTTAAATTCATCAAAGTCTCGAAATATTGAAATACTCACGAATATCTCAAAATATTAAAAATCTCATGAAAATCGTATAACTGAAAAATCGACTAAAAATATAAATTTTAAATGAACAGTATATTTTGAAAATTACACTAAATCAGTGTTGGCTGGCGCGTCCAAATACAAATTCTTGGGGCTTTTCTCAACTCGAAATTTTACTTCATGCTTAGTCTGGGAGTGGAAAACACTCGTTCGAAAATTGTCAATAGCTCATTCACAGATTTAAAAAAAAAATTGACGAAAATCTTAGAAACCGAAAAGATTTTATAAATGAATGAAAATCTTTGAAAAAGCTATTGACAATTCCCGAATGTGTGTCTTCCACTCCCAGACTAAGCATGAAGTAAAATTTCGAGTTGAGAAAAGCCCCAAGAATTGGGATTTGGACGCGCCAGCGTCCAAATCCAAATTCAGGCTTTTCTCAGCTCGAAATGTTACTTCATGCACATGAAAACACTGATTTAGTGTAATGCTCAAAATATACGTTCATTTAAAATTTAAATTTTAAGTCTATTTTTCAATTATACAATTTTGAAACACGATTTTAACTTTGTTTGTATAACTGAGACTTTATTAAGTTAATAAAGTCTCAGGTACACAAACAAAGTTAAAATCGTGTTTCATTTGTTTCAAGGTAACGTCAAATGTCGATATGTTGTTTTTTTTATTAATATTTGAAATCGAAAATAAGTTTCAAAAAATAAATAAAAAAGAATGTTGTAATACGTATTAAAACCGTTTTTAGGCCCTGTTGAGACCCCTTAATGTTTGATATATATCGATATTTAGGAATAATAAAAAAAAATGTTTCTAGTTAAAACTTGAAGAAAAGTAAAAGTAAAAAAATTGAGCATTAAATAAAAATATTTGAAAATTTCAAAAATCTGCGAGATAATTTTCAAATGATGAAAATTTGAAGAAAATGTTCATAAATCTCGAAATGTTGGAAACCTTATTAACATTTTTTAAATTGATGAAAATCTTGAAATATTGAAATGCTCCAAATATTCAAAATCTCATAATAATTGCATAATTGAAAAATCGACTAAAAATTTAAATTTTAAATGAGCAGTATATTTTGAGCAGTACACTAGATCAGTGTTTTTATGCGCGTGGCGCATGAAGTAAAATTTCGAGTTGAGAAAAGCCTGAATTTGGATTTGGACGCTGACGCGTCCAAATCCAAATTCTTGGGGCTGGCGCGTCCAAATCCAAAATCCAAATTCTTGGGGCTTTTCTCAACTCGAAATTTTACTTCATGCTTAGTCTGGGAGTAGTAGACATACGTTCGGGAATTGTCAATCTTTTTAAAAGATTTTCATTCATTTATAAAATCTCGTCGGTTTTTAAGATTTCCGTCAATTTATTTTTAATCTTTAAAAAAGCTATTGACAATTTCCGAACGAGTGTCTGCCTCTCCCAGACTAAGCATGAAGTAAAATTTTGAGTTGAGAAAAGCCCCGAGAATTTGGATTTGGACGCGCCAGCGGCAATTTTTGAATCCTGGCAGTTTTCGTGAAATTCCTACATTTTTAATTAAATTTAAAAATCTTAGTACTTTTCATGAATTTTCAAGGTTATTGTCAATTTTTAAAATATTGACGCTTCGCGTGAAATTACAAGATTTCCTTTAATTTTTGAAATTGTTTTTATGAATTTCGTAAATTTTTAAAATATTGACAATTATTCGTGAATTTCCGAATTTTCAATCGATTTTCAAAGATGTGGCGGTTTTCGAGAACTTTCTACATTTCCATCAATTTTCGAAATTCTGACGGTTTTCCTAAATTTCCTAGAGTTCCTTTGATTTTCAAAATATTGACTGTTATCCTAAATTTCCTAAATGTTCGTTACTTTTTTAAATATTTACGCTTTTCAGTTAATTTTTAAAATGTTTTGACTCAAATCCCACCCTTATTAATTCAAAGAAAGTGAAGACGCCTAGCATGTATTTTCCCCCCAATTGAAAGAAAAAGAAACGAAATCAAATAAATAAACGTTCGTAGGGGTAAATAAAGCGAATTTATTCCCTCCCCCTATTTTCAGGTCTAAATTTGCATTACACGATAGCGATCTGGAGAAAAGGAAAAACAAAAGCGACTCGGGAGTTTTCGCGATTGTTGTTCCATTAGATATACCAGTAAAGATAGTGCAAAGGAAGAATATTTGGAATCTGGCCATGTCAATTTGCGTTGCTTGCGGGGGCAAAGGAATAAAAACGGGGGTTGGGGGGCAAAACGGGAGCGGGCGATCCAATTTGCTGGTGCGCGTCCCCCGTAAAAGAAACAAGGGAGTTATCCTGACATTTATGCCGCTTTATGCTTTTTATATTCTTGTAAATAAAGATGTTTTGATGCCGGGAGATATTGGGCCGGACCCGGAGCGGGATAAGCGGGATAACATCGGAACATAAAACGTCTCCTCTCCCTCTCCACCCTAATTGCTTTCATTTTATTAAACCCCACCCCTTCCACATACTACTTCCATGTGTTTGTTGTTCAGAAAGAAAAGTTTAACCCTGTTATTTATAACCCGCAAAAGGAGAAAAAACTGGGGCTTCCCTTTCCCGCGCCCATCTTGCTTAGCATAAAGGAGGTAATAAAAGTATCCGCGTTAAAATTCTGCCGGGGTTCCTTTATAATAGACCCTTAATTTCTTTAAGGTCGTAACCGAGACCGGGATGCATTCCCTCCTTACTAATTCTGGTTCTGGGAGGTGCTTACTTTTTATGGCCCCTTTTTCTCCTGCAAACAAGTTTTATTAAACTATGCCCCAACTCATTTGTCACCTGAATCTTACTACCGTCCTTATTAAAACATATACTTATACTAATTCTAAATTACTTTCTAATGAATTATATTATTCAACATCTTTAACACTTTATCATATTGTTGATTGTTAAGGTCATTAATAAAATTGAAATTTGAAGACGAATTCAATTTTCTTCAATTTAAATGTTTTGTTGTCAATATTCTATTACATAGATAAATAATTTCATAGGTGTTTTATTTCAAGTCATAAAATAATAATTTAATTTAATAATGGATACCTTAATTTAATAATACATTTATATTTTATAATGCAATGTAAAGGCAGAGGCCAAGGTATGCGAGTTGGAGCCTACAATCTGCAACAGATTTATGTAACTGATCTCATTTATACGGATGATTTGGTGATATTTTCCAACACAAAGAAAAACTTACAAAATAGTATTAACCCATGAAACACATGAAGGATTTCTTAATTGGAGAAAACCTATCACATTTGTATTATTAATTTTAAGACATGTGTCAATTATTCCAACCCTTTATACACTGTACACTAGACAACTTAAAATCAGTCTAACTGTATAATTGAACAGAAAACAAGTCATTATTATTAACGCATCCCTTTTGTGCGGTGTGTAGGTCTACGCAAAATCTAAATCAATTTATCCTAATTTATCTCACCTAAATTTATAATATCAAATTAAACCCGAAAATTATACGTTCAGACAACAATGAATACGCCAAAACTCCACGAAACTAATAATTCTTCGCGTGGTACTTAATTGCGTTTCGAATCCAGTTTCGATTTATCAATGCGAAAATTTCGACCCCCTCCGGAAAACTTCCAGTTTCCCCTCCTCGATTTAATTAAACAAATGGGGCGTGCGCTAGCGTTGGGATTAAACTAGTGAACTTCGCTCGCGGCCCCCGGTTCTAGCCAACCAATAAACATTTTAATAACTTTTGATGAAGTGGATACAAACCATTGGATATACATTTGCTCATATTAAATATATTTACAGTTTTTTTTTATTTATTATATTAAGTAATGAATCTCATTTAAAAATAGGGAAAGCACAATGATGCAGCTTTAATACGTTTTTTATAAAAATTTCGAGATTGAAAAATAATTTAATTAAGTCTTTGATTTGGTTGGCGTTCACTTTGTGGTACATCTTCATAACAATTTAATTAAAACACAACTTTGTTTTACCACTTTTATCTAACTTTTCAGTGACTATAGTTTGATTACAAGCTAGTCATTATCAAACTAAGTCACTTAGTTTGGTAATAACTAGCTTGTAGTCAAAACTATAGTCACTGAAAAGTTAAATAAAAGTGGTAAAACAAAGTTAAGTGTTATAATTAAATTTAATGGAGGTCATAAAATTACACTTATGTTTTAGGGTTTATTTCATTTTATTATAATTGGGGGGCTCAGTGGAAGAGTAGTACAAGTGACATGATATTGATTTGTGTAAATTGGAGATAAAGCTTAACTTTTATTGAGAAATCTGTGAACGTTTAATAAATAACATTGTACGGAGTAAGGTTACAAAGCCTGCAATGAAACCTGTGCATTTTGTAATTTTACTTTTTGATCACCCCTCGTATATTATATTGCGAGATACACATATTCAATTGTACCATTTTTTGTATCACTTAATATTAATCCTGTTTGTATATATCTGTACTTATAGCTCTTTTTAACAAAATCGCACTTTTCTACTAATCCCCTCGATTGCTATGTAAATCCTGTATACACTACTGAATCATGCATATGGTACTTTCGTTGTGTTGAATGTTTTTAATTAAAACATTATATCATTTTTGCGTACGACAAGCTAATTTCGAGATAAAAATGTAGCGCGGAAATAGTGCTGAATAATGCAAAGACGCCGTTGAAGTTCCGAAATTGAGAAATTCAAACGAGAGACGATAAAAGTCAATTTATCGCAAAGCGAATGTGTCACCTTCCTATAAACAAATTTACGGTGAAACGAGAGGGCGCGCGTCTCTCTCCTGTTTTCTTAAAGAATAAACACCTGTAATTCGCCTCGCTCGCTTTGATCGTGTCAGCTCTTTTAAAAGCGCTCAATCTCCGTTTATGCCACACTTTCATGTTATCCATCTACGTTCCTCGCCGGCGTTTGTTATTTTTTCTTTATCATTTATTTTGATCTTTAGGATGCATACTTAATGTTTTTCATGAAACTTTGAAACAGAAAACAACAACAATATTTTTCATAAAATAAACTGGTTCACTTTGCAACATAAAACAACAAGTTCAATATGGTTTCACTCATAATAAGTCTAAGACAGTGGCGACTCGTGAGAATTTTTATTGGTAGGGCTGCAGACTTAAACATACATTAAATTGTTCTATTTAGTATACATATGCCGATGCGTTTATATTTTGAGACATTCGTTTACTAACAAATGTTTCCACTCCCAGATTACGCATGAAGTAAAATTTCGAGTTTAGAAAAGGCTGAAATTTTGGTTTGGTCGCGTAGCGCTACGCGACCAAACCAAATTTTCAGTCTTTTCTAAACTCGAAATTTTACTTCATGCGCAACGCGTATTAAATACTGACATTCTGTGAAATTCAAAATATACTTGTTTAGCAGTATATTTTTATTCCTGCTTAAGCAGCATATATTGTATACAGATTTAGCAGTATATTTTAAATTTCACAATATTTCAATGTTTTATACGCGTGGTGATTGAAGTAAAATTTCGAGTTTAGAAAAGCCTGAATATTTGGGTTTTAAATGATCATCAGATTAGTCCTGTTTTTATGTTTTATTATATTACTAAAAGGAAATAAACTTGAATACGTCTAAAATATTCTTCTTTCAACTTATTCTTTCTTATATTTTGATGACAAAGGGGAAAATGAGTTCAAAAAGTACCGAAAATCGTTTTTGACGCCATTGCGTAGCTTAGACCAAGTATTTTTACGTAGACAAATTTAACGGGAAACAAACAAATAGGTCACCAGTTATTTACGAAGAAAGAAATATTACAACCTGTCAAACATATTCATTTTGCTTCCCTGTAAAATTTCAAATAACGAAATTATATTTGAAGGGTTAAGGGAAAAAACCAAATGAGCCCATTTGGTTTTTCCCTTTAACCCTTCAAATATAATTTTGTTTAAAGAAAGATTTCGCCACTGATTGACGGAAACTATCCCAACACAAACCGTGCTCAAAAGTTGTCACAAGTTTTCACAAATACAAAACATTTGTAAAAGCTACAGTTTTTGTAAATAATTAAGCTTTCGTATTATATGCACATCCATGAAAAGTGAAAATTTGTACACACGAGTATTAAGTGCGAACAGTTGAAACCACACGAAGCAGCACATCAAAGTGTTCGGTGTGCATGACGTTTGAGTATTGTAGCGTGGGAGTGGGCCATTAGGGCACAAGTATACAAGAGTATAAGTGTAGACGAGTACAGAAGTATACAGAACGACCATTACACATGTCGGCGAGCACTTTATTTTATTTGCGCTCTTCCGCTTTGTTTTCATACCGTCGCCGATATGTGCGTCTGGCAAACAGGAAGAACGGATGGCAAAAAGTGATATTCCCGCGGGCCCACCGAAGACCTAATGGAAAATGGATTTCCCCAGTTTACTTCCCGACCGCGCCATCTCACTCCGCGGCGCGCTAGATCGCATTCCGATCACATCTCTTGTCAGCCGGTCAAATCAAATGCGAATCTCGAAGACGCACCAGATGGAATATCAAGATGTCTATAACTACAGGATGGTATTAGAAACTCAGTTTTGAGTGTTCGACACAAAATCAGTTTTGAATTTCACTTTAAATATTGCTCTACAAATAGCAAAAGGAAGTAATTGAAGAAGAACATACTATACACACTACCTTTATGTATTTACAAATTATAATAGCATGATTAATTAGGTTTACATTAAACATGGAAAATAACAAAAAATCGCAAAATGATAAACATCGTCAAAAGTATATAGGTAGCAGAGCTGGGACGAATCCTAAAAAGAACAGGATGCGAATCACAATTCCGAATCACCTAATATGATTCGAATCACGAATCCTTGAGTAAAGGATTCGTATGAGAAAATTATGATTCGAATCTTGTTTTTTCCAATTACGAATACAAACCCTTTAAATATAAATTTGATTTATTGTTTTTTTGAAACCATTAACAACGAGAAATTTCCAGAGTGTCGCGTGATGTATTTTAATATTGCTACCAGTTTTTATTTACAAAAATGTTCAAATCCTAATTGTGTATTATTAATACTGAACAACGTTGATAAAACACAAAATATCTGATTCTAATTGAAGATGTGTTTGTATGATTTTGAACTTGAAATTATTGTTTTATACTCGTGGAGTATGAAGTAAAATTTCGAGATTAGAAAAGCCTCATTGAAAAAAATTCAGGCTTTTCTAAACTCGAAATTTTACTTCATGCTTTACCTGGGAGTGGAAAACATTTGTAAGTAATACTAAGGAAAATAATCTGTCTTGTATGGTGGATGCGCCGGGTTTTTGCTACAAATATTGCCAAATTGACATGATATACATAATAGTTTTCTATAAAAAAATATGTGATATTGTTATAATACTCCATGAATAGTTTTCGGATTATTTTTACCTAAGAAACATAAGGAAAGTACAAACTTTGCGGTTGTCTCAATAAAATATTGCTTACCGTTATTTCATAAATAATATCAAACATCGGGAAACAAACGTAATCATGGAATAAATTGGATTTCTGCAATTTCTATAAGAACACATCATCCTAATCAAAGAAAGACAAATGTTAGCCATGAATTTACATGAATTCATATTTTATCTCTGAATAAGTAAACGAATGCATTAAACTCGTACTAGTTTTTTTTATCACTTGACATTTCTGATACAATCAAACAGGAAAATAAAATAGTGTTTTTCTATTTCCACGCCACCTCGCGTAATTAATTTATGCGAGAAAAAAGCGGTAACGCCACCACCTGTGGAACATATTTATTTTTATAAGTGAACCAGGTTTATTTAGAAAAGGGGCTGTAATCGATTAACCCCATTCCGACTTTAAATTCATTACAACGTCGCCAGTCCCGGGGCCATTCGAACTAAACTAAACCAATTTCCCCGCTTACGGAATTCCGCCAGCGTCTGCTGATAATTTGCATACATATGTCTCATCAGGGCCGTTTTTGGGCGCACTAATTGAAGAAAGCCTGCCGATTAATCCGTTCCTCGGGATGGTCGACGTATCCCCGATATGTTGATAGTCTGTAGTAGGTTGTTAACTTGCATCTCAGGTGGCCGTTATTGGGGTAGTTTCAATGCAATACGCCGCCTGCTTAATTATGCCAAAGACGTACTGATGTGGAATTGAAGCTTTGAGAGGTAGTGGCGTAGCTACTGTGGAGCAGTTGGAGCAAACTGCTGCAGTCGAATATACTTCCAAGGCGATAAATTTTCCAAGGCGAAAAATGTTTATTATTCTCTTTTAGAATGTATTAATGTGATATAAACATAAAATTAAGCTGAATCGGTTGTAATTTACAAACGTACATACAGGGAATTTTCTTTTAATTATACATATCCTGATGATTACAGCAGATTTTCAGGAATTAGCTTTTGTTATAAAAGAGTTCAATTTGAAGCATTAAACGACTGTTTTCCACTCCCAGATTAAGTATGAAGTAAAATTTCGAGTTTAGAAAAGCCTGAAAATTTGGTTTGGTCGCGTAGCGCGTAGCGCCACGCGACCTAACCAAATTTTCAGGATTTTCTAAACTCGAAATTTTACTTCATGCGCCACGCGTATAAAACACTCATTTCAAGTGATGTTAAAAATATACTACTAAAAAATTGTGCGAAAGCCGTATATTTAAACTTTATAATATTTCACTGTTTTATATACATCACTTGAAATTCATGTTCCATACGCGTGGTGCATGAAGTAGGGTATTGAAGGTGATCTTGGAAAATGACTTCTCTGACTATTTCGAGGATTGGAAAAACGTTGGCGTAAGTGCATTGTGTCTGAAGAAGATGAAATTAATTTGGAAGATTGAATAAAGATATCATTTTGTAAACAAATTTACTTTATTTCTTACAGTAGTATATATTTTTGAAATTTATCATAAGTCAAAATTATATAAATTTTAAAAAGTATACCGAGTGTTGACTTGGCGGACGCAACATAGGAAATCCCATGTAAATTTTGAAATGTTCAAATTTTGGCTCCCTTATTTATTTTAGAAAAAATCTGAATTCATTCGTGTTAACGTTTATCACTTTGCGTTTCTCTAAGATAAAATAATTAAGAGAAAGTAATGTGATTTTATAAAAATAATGAGATGCCATGGAATTGAAACAACAATTGTGGATGTCAAAATGGCAAAAGATATCGCAGTCACTTAATTAAAGTAAATGTTTTCGAAATGATTTACACTATACAAGAAAAAATCCTCCTAATAAAGTGGTATTATGCAGACCACAGTTATCACGATGTTTGCGTTATGTTTTTTGTCGTTAATTAAGTAACAGCAATATCTTGTGCTATTTTGACATCCGCAATTGTTGTATTTAGCTGCACATTTTCTGACATTCGTTGATTTTTCAAAGAGTTTAATTTGAAGCTTTAAACGAGTGTTTTCCACTCCCAGACTAAGCATGAAGTAAAATTTCGAGTTTAGAAAAGCCCCGTGAAAATTTTTCGAGGGTCGCGCAGCGACCCTAGACAAATTTTCTGGGCTTTTCTAAACTCGAAATTTTACTTCATGCGCCACGCGTATAAAACACAGATTTTAAGTAAAGTTCGAATATACATAAATTTGACAATATTATAGTGTTTTATACGCGTGGCGCATGAAGTAAAATTTCGAGTTTAGAAAAGCCCAGAAAATTTGTCTCGGGTCGCTGCGCGACCCTCGACAAATTTTTACGGGGCTTTTCTTAACTCGAAATTTTACTTCATGCTTAGACTGGGAGTGGAAAACACTTGTTTAAAGCTTTAAATTGAACTTAAAAAAAACAGGGAATATCCCCAATTGTTGTATCGATTCCATGGTATGTCATTATTTTTATAAAATAACATTACTTTTTCTTAATTATTTTAATTTAGAGAAACTTAAAGTGTTAAGTGTGAACATTCATAAATTTAGAATTTTTCCCTCTACAGAAAAGTGAAATACATTTTACCTCTAAAACAAGTAGGGAAGCCAATATTTGAACACTTTCAAATTAACATGCAATTTCCTATGTTGCGTCCGCCAAGTCAACACCCGGTATAGGTATTTGAATATCTGAATTCTAAATACTATTTAAAATGTTGACGGGACGGGCAGAATATAACCTGCTGTTCTATTCTTTCCATTTTATTAAAATAAAATAATAACGTTTCTTTCTTCTTTCTTTTTTTTTCGTTCCTTCATTCTTGCGAGGAGCGGGTTGTAAATTACGTTTTAATTTCATAATTTCCACGGTCGCCGGTTCATTTGACGAATCGTAATTCCACTTTGACGCCTCTTTCCTTTTGTCTAATGGACGGAATGCAAATTTCGCGGGCGACAAAGGCAAAGGAATTTCCCGTGGAAGTTTTTAATTTTCCAACGCAAATTGTTTTTGTCGCTCTCCTGTTCCCCGTTTCCAACTGACGAGGACTGTGTTGTAAATAACGACAGGACTAACAGCCGCCATTATCTCATGGATGCGTTTTTCCTTCCCCGATAATTAATTTGGATTATATAAAAACACTCGACACAATCGAATTAGATGCTCGGATTGTTTTCTACAAATAATTTAAATAGTACTTAACTTTTTTATTCGGAACTTTTGAGCGTCGCGACTGTCGGAAGCACTGATTTACGTCGGCTCTGACCCATCTGGGGGCCCCATTCGGCCTGTGTAACGCAAGTCGAGCGTATTTAATTTGGAGTTTCAGATGTTTTGTCAGATGTACGTATTCCAAGTCGCAATCCGCGGCGCATGCGCGCATAGAGTTTTTTTTATTTTTTATGTCGTTGCTATAGAAACCATTACAGTTCTAGAGTAACAATACACCTATTGTAACTCTAGAACTACACTAGTTTCTATGGCAAGGACCACATACAAAAAATTGCATATACTGTATTATACAGTGTGTATCAGCCAAATAGAATAAATTCGATAATAAATAAATGGGGGAGTGTTTGAAAAAACGCTCGGACACATCGATTGGTATATTTAGTTGTGCATTTTTTTCAACAAAAAGTGTTCATACAGGGTGTGACATGTAACAGTGGTCAATACCAACTTTCTTATTTTAAATTAAACACGCTGTATATTTTTAAATTTTTCGATGCTTCAGAAAATTCTAGACATATTTTATGTACAATGTCCTAGACCTATCTTCAACTATTTCGGAAATATTAAATGTTTTCAGACTTATTGCAAAAATTAACATGAAAAAAAGGAAATTATTTGATTACAGAAATTCGCCACAACACACTCAAAAATAGTAAGTAATACTGTTTATTTCTTGATAATATAAAAAAACAAAAAAAACATTAATGTCAGTGTAGGAGATGTTTAAAATGCTCTGTAAAAAAATCTGAAAACACTAAATATTTCCGAAACACTAAATATAGGTTAAGATATTGTACATGAAATATTTCTAGAATTTTCTGAGGAACGCAAAAATTGAATAATATACAGGGTGTTGCATTAAAAATAAGAAAGTTGGTATTGGCTACTGTTACATGACACACCCTGTATAAAAAGTTGTTGTCCCAGCGTTTTTTTTAACACGCCCTCATTTATTTATTATTGAATTTATTCCATTTGGCTGATACACACTGTATGTACTATCAGTGATGGACTCATAAGTAAGATATTTCAGAATAGGAGTAGAAAAATTAAGTATTTATGCTTATTAACATTTTTTATGTTTACTTTATAATAGTGATTTGCATATTAAAACACGAGAAAATAAAACAAAAGAGAAACTAGTTGAGGATCTTTGTTTGAACACACAACAAATGTAAAATTAGCATTAACCGAACGAAATAACCGGGCCCCGGAATTAATTCCGGGAGTCGAGGACGCCGGCAGTTCCGCTGAATATCAAAAGTTTCGTCGGGATATCCGATTAGTGCGAATGCGGATGCGGGGGCGGATTATCGTCCAGCGAGGGGATTTTTCAATGAGGGAGGGCGAAACAGGTGGGCGGAAATGTTGAATGTTGGTCGGCGGCGGCGAACTTATTCAGGTGGAAATGTCGCCGGCATGACGAACAACTTGTTGGATTATAAAAGGCCGTTTGTTCGCAAGGCCAAAGGCCGAAAAGGCGATTGAACGGGATTAATTGTGCAACGTATTTTCGATTGGTATTTCATGATTTGGCTTTTAATACTAAGCCGAATCATAAAGTACTTACTTATACTATTTACAAATAAAGCAAATTTGAAAACTGAATATAAAACTTTAAAATGTTAAAGGCGATTATTATTTGTTATATTCGTTTTATACTTGTATAAAAATTACTAAAATATGTCTCTAGTCAGGGGTTACTGTGGTGTACTTAAGGTAAAATGCTTATTAATAAATCTGAAACATTTTCTAAACTTCCTATATTATTCCTACAATCCAGGCCGCATCCATAAAAAGAGCCGCGTTTCCATACAATAATTTAACATAT
This sequence comes from Philonthus cognatus, assembly GCA_932526585.2. NCBI lineage: Eukaryota > Metazoa > Arthropoda > Insecta > Coleoptera > Staphylinidae > Philonthus > Philonthus cognatus. The sequence continues at coordinate 39,411,138 of OW052243.1, forward strand.
TGAAAATTTAGGGGAAGGGGGGGGGGGACTGTTTGAACCCACATGTCACCAGATTTTATATAGGGATTTTAATTTTAAGAACACCTACATATCCCAAACCAAATTGATCAAATTGGGTAAGCGTAAAATTTGGTTACACGCAATAAACGTTTGTAAAATTAATTATTGTGAGATTAAACATAAAATCAAGTTAAGTATATTTTAAACTTCACTTGAAATCAGTGTTTTATACGCGTGGCGCATGAAGCAAAGTTTCGAGTTTAGTAAAGCCTGAAAAAATCGCTTCGCTCGCGCGCCCCGGAAAATCCAAATTTTTAGGCTTTTCTAAACTCGAAAGTTTACTTTATGCTTAATCTGGGAGTGAAAACCCTCGTTAGAGAATTAATGAGAAACTTATTTGATCAGAAATTATTCAAAATGAATGGAATTTAATTTAATAAAAAAATGCACTGATCAAATAAATACAGGGTCCGGCAGCGTTACCTGACGGTTTTTAAAATAGTACAGCTCAGTTCATTTTGAAATTATTTTATTAAAAAAAAATTGTAAACAGGAAGGTTTGAAGCTTATAACGTATACAAAAACCTCAAGTAGCGAAAATAACATCAGGTAAATGACGACCTCCGTTTTCGATGCACAGCTTAAGTCGGGTGAACTTTTATTTGTGGGGTTACTTAAAGGAAAAAGTGTACCTTGACAAGCCCCAAAATTTGGCTCAACTGCGTGATAATATTCAGCGAAAAAATCGTGCGATTTCTCGTGCAACTTTGCAAGGAGTGATGACTAACTTTACCACCTGACTTCAGCTGTGCATCGAAAACGGAGGTCGTCATTTACCTGATGTTATTTTCGCTACTTGAGGTTTTTTTAATAAAATATCTTAATTTGAGTTGTGCTATTTTAAAAACCGTCAGGTAACGCTGCCGGACCCTGTATATATCATATCAAATTTTAACTTTGATTTGACATGTTGGAACATCCAGCGGAGATAATTAAATTTCAATTATGGCCAATCAAAGTTCATTCATTACTGTGTAGATTCTATGAGTTTTATGTTGATTTGATAATCTGTTGATTTTTTACAATTGTTTCAAAGAAAACGTTCTCATAAAATCGTTGATTTTATTGCATAATTTCAACTTTGGTTTAATATTTTATGAAGTTGCGTTGAGATAATTTGTTTATTTAGGAATTTTAAGGTTTTAACGAGTGTTTCCAATCCCGCTAAACCGGTTTGGAAATTTGGATTTGCCGGGGCGCGCGAGCGAAGCGAGTCGCGTATAAAACAGTGATTTCAAGTGAAGTTCAAATTATACTCCTTATAAATTATTTGAAACTTTGTTTATAAAACAAAGTGATGTTTTTTAGTACTTATTTTTTATTCAATGACACAACGCATTTTGTTGAAATGTGCGAAATGACAGACGAATGCGATTTTATTCGATTAATGTCTAAATTGGACAATTCGTATTTTGTCTAGACAAAACGCGTCCGTATTTCGTGTTTTGTTCGTAACATATACTTTATTAAATGTATACATAGTAATAATATTGTATCATAAAGATATTATAATATATTTTTTAATGATTTTTCTTGTTATCACAATAAGGTTTTTTATTCAAAGTTCTATTATAAAAATGTAATATTTCCACAATATTGTATTTATATAAATGCAAATATATAAAAATGTGATGTGTACTTTTCTTGTCAGTCATATATTGTTGTAAATATTGAGAAAAATGCTTTAAATAAAGTTGTAAATTTTGTCAAAATACTTCAAATTCCTATATTTTACTTTTCTGTATTTTGAATAGTTTTCGAAATATTTCGTTTTTAAAGGCGGGCACCCTGGTGCAAAAATGGAATAACTAAAAAACTATTCAAGTCACAGACAAGTATAATATGTTGTAGTATAACATATGAAAGTGTTTCGAAGAGATCTACAACTATTAATTTGAAACACTTCAAAAAATGATATTCTAAAAACTTACCGGGATGTAGAGGAAATTATGATATTCTGGGAGTATTATGTATGGTAATTGACGAAACTAGTCACAAAGTAAAAATATATACAGGGTGTCCCAACTAAAAGTTGCACCTCATAAAATCTCTGAGTCGGTCCAAGTTTGGCTAAATTGATTTGTTTTTTCATAACCAGTTTTGTTTCCTCTAACAGTAACTTAGGTAGTTTTTTGAATAAAAATGGCTCAAAATTGAAAATCATGGTTGCATAGACAACGAAAGCAGCTTCAAAATAAGGTTCACTCGACTGGACGCTAGAGGGATAAAAAAATAATTTTAAAACTAAGATAAAATTTGATCCCCCTTTAAAGCATTTATTTAAGCATTTTTTCCAAACTTGCACCGAATCGGAGATTTTATGGGGTGCAACTTTTAGCTGGGACACCCTATATATGTTTACTTTGTGTCTAATTTCGACAATTTTTCACTAAGCGAAAATAATAGTGATACAAAACTAAGTTATGTTTTTTTGTGTTTTTTTTTGTAGTTTAATTAAGATTAGCATATTCGTGTCTCGGGAGAGGTACCCGTGGGAAAATCTTGGCTAAGCCTATGCGCCAGTATCTCTAGTGAATACACTAGTTTACTATTGTCTTTTAATAAAAAGACAATAATAAATTATTTATAAGAAGTGAACAAGCGTTACATAATTAATTTCCCAGCACTTATTTGCTTTATAATCCGTTTAACATGTGCGAGTGATTTATGGAAATAAACGCTAGTCAACTCAACTCGAGTCGCTTTATCAGCACCACCGATATTTATATTTGTTATTGTTTTCTGTTTTCCGGAATCCCGCGAAGCAGATTGCGGCCCGGAATTTACAATTATAATTTCCCTCTGTGCCCGCTGTCCGTGCGCTTTTGCATTTGCGGTCGAGCCAGTCCCGAAACTCGTAAATAAACAGCAGCCGACTGAGAATGTCGGGCTATACGTCTACGTAATTTAATATTCTTTTCATTTAAATGGATTTCGATGCAAATGCCACGCGGGGGAGGCCGGAAGTGGCCTGAATTATTAAAAGTCGATGATGTCTAAGCAGGAGTCGGGTTTTATTGCATTCCGAAGCGGGCTCATCTGCATCGACCCAACCCCCGTTCGCTTTTCACCCCCTTAAGCCCCAAATGCTTAATCTTAAACAGTTAATTGGATTTTTCCTATCTGTTCTTTTCAGGACGGCCGATGGTTTTCCCGAGCAACAAAACAATAACCGCGGTTTATGGACAGCCTTTAACGCTAACGATGGAGTTCTGCGCCAACCCCGTTCACAATAAAGTTTACTGGATAGCCAAGGACAGGGTTTATAAACCGGGAGAGGCCGACACCGACATCCTCGCCTATTCCATAACGGTAAGTACCTACCAACAGATGCCAAATTTTATCATTATGATTAGATATGAAACAGCTGCTAAACTGCTGGGAATAAAGTCGGGCTTTTGATCTATGGTGTTATAAGCTTAAAAAAGTTTTACTGCGAAATTCATATTTACACATCAAGTTTCGGTATTCATTTACAGTCACGGATCGAGCTTCGAAACGTGACTTTAACATTGGGGAAGTGTTATCAAGCTTCCTATTAAACTAGCTCACTCCGAGAACTAAACTTTCCAGCTTTAAAACTACAAACTGTGGACGTCTTATTTTTCTTCGTTTGCTTTAACAAACGCAGATTTTTAAGATATATACTTCATTATTTATGGTTGGCTTTGTTCTTCTGTGATTTTAAGAGAACGAGCAAGGAAAACCTTTCAGATTTCAAGATGCCTTTTAGAGATCAAAATTTTAGAAATATTTTTTTTTCTTGAAAACTATAAGAGATAAATGTATATATGTTTGAATAAAATATGTTACAATTTAAACGAGGAACCCAAAAAATTACTAATGTATAGGGTGTTCTATTTAAAATAACAAATTTAGTGCTACTTCCGGTGGTACCGGAAGTAATATAAAGTTGGAAATATTTCACATGAGGAGAACTGATTCAACCATATGACAAATTTTTTTAAAATTTTTAGTGCAACGGCAACCCTATAAACTTTTAACGAACGGTTTAGCGTAGATACCCTGTATATGATAATTTACAGTATATACGGCTGTCATAATTAGCAATCTAAACTAAAAATTTTACATTTAACGCAAATTGACAGCGTAGCCCAAGATTACCGATATTTCAAACGTATCATCTGAGTAAAATCAATGTTTCGCAACAAAATCAATTTTGGATTCGATAATAAGCAAAGTAAATATTAAATTATTATTTTCCGTGCGTTTTCTTAAGAAGATAGGCCTCGAGTGATCACCCGGTGTTTACACAATATATAACCGCGAAAAATTATTTTTCGAAGCATTTTCGATGGGTGGCTTAAATTAAAATAAACCAATCCATCAGCGTCGAATGAAAAATGAAGTGGAGGCGATAAATTACCCAGGAATTTATGTGAGCACAAAGCGCGCCATTCGGAATTGGCAGTGTAAAAAATTGCGCGCGGGACGCCCATCATTACACAGAATTTTTAAAATGGCACGTCATATAATTTATCAAATTGTGCATAGGGATGTTCATCATTTATTCGCGCATCGGTTCATATCGCGCGATCACCCCGACGAATTAATCTGCACTCTTTTTCCATTTTTGATTTTGCGCCCGGACACTGGACGTAACATATTGAATACTGTCGTGTCAATATTTTATTAGTAACAGTTTTATCTAATGTTGATTTAATCACAAAAAACGTTATACGTGATATAGGGCAATTGCTAAATAATTACTTTATAAAAACCGATACTTTAAAAACTAATTTGAAATAAATAATTCCCTTTGCAGGATTCGTGGCTGTAATAAAATATACTAAATTAACAGTTATTATTTTTATACCACTAATTATACTTAAAGTCTCGGTTCTGAACTGCATTTTGTGTGTAATTGTTCGTATTGTATGCGCATTCCATACGCGCACAAACACACAATGTTGCATACGTTATAATAGGATTTGAAAGTTTTAATTTTTGTTAGCGAAGAACAGGTATTAAGATTTACTAAGCATCGGATACGATTCATTTTTTCTATTTTTATATATGACAAATATATGGCCATATTTTCAGGCTTTTCTAAACTCGAAATTTTACTCATGCGCCACGTGTATTAAACACTGATGTCAGGTGAATTTCAAAATATATACTGGTTATGCTTGATGTCACTTTAATGCATTTTACAAATGTCCAAATCCATATTTTGCTCTCTCGAAATGCTACACTTGAAAGAAAAATTCCGTGTATGTTATTTAAAAATAAAACATGATGCGTGTCACGTGTTTCTTTATGTACATAAGTTAAAACGGATGTCCTAGTAGCGGCACCTCTTACTTAAAAGTAAAAGCGTCCTAGATTCCAAATACTGTGTCGCCATCTAATCCTAAATTCCATTTTTGTCTTCCAATTAATTTTATTGGATTGAATGTCTGTATAATTGTCTGTGCTTAAATGCATATGTCGTGGTGAAGGCGCCGCGCCGCACAGTAGATCAGAATCCCGAAAAGCTGGCCAAAAGTAAAAAAAATTACTATCTGTGGATTTTGACGTTACTATTTCGATAGATTAGTATTAGCTCTATTAAATTCTCTATGCAGTTACCGCTTATATCTTATACCTAAGCGTAGTGCCAATTTCAAAAGTAATCCTGGAGCGATGCACATCTGGCGAGCACAATTGCGGGATTTTTACGATTTTTGTATTCATGGACTGATAAGCGTGTAGTTAACGGAATTTAGATCTGTAAAATGGATTCATCTCCTTAAACTAAGTAGAATTATGGACTGCATGATAAAAATTGTTAATAATTTATTATTTTAATAACTGACAATCTTTGCCAATGAAAATCTACATAAAAAATAATAAAAATATTATTTTAAACAAGTAAAAAGTTATTTGCTCTACCGTGTTCGGTCGAAAGTTTAGGGCCACCTTTTATGTAATGCTATTGTGAAAATAAACAGCAAAAAACTAGTTGCTATTGGGTGCTATTTCGTTTGCAGTGCAGCTTTTGTTATTAAGGGTCCTATCTGGTTAGTTGCTTAAATAAATAAGCATTTATTGTCAATTTATTGTAGAATAAATAAACGGCGGAGAATCCATCACATTTATAATTGTTTGGAGAGTAAATACAAAAAATTACAGCCGATTCGGACGGTAAATACCGTCAGTATACGGCAAAGACGGAACCTCTTCTGGGAAAACATTGCCTCCAGGCAGGATCCTACAGATCGCTAGAATTTTCAGAAACAGTTCAGCACACAATTTTTGTTGTCAAGAATAAGTGTGATTCTGAAATAGACTAACAGAAATTAAATTCAAATAAAATTAACAAAATGACGGCACTTAATAAGAAAAAAAACGTCAATTTTAACTAAACATTACTGCTGGTTTTTTGTTGCTAAAAAAAACTATCATACATACATATCATATCATATAGAGAAAGGATTTCTAAACACGAAAAGCAAATGTTCGAATGTAATTCGGTAAAAATTGTTAGTTATTACTTCCGCCAGAAAAAGAAACGTTTTCTTGTAAATATGTTTATAGATTTTATATTAAATTATGTATTAAGAATAAGTTTCTCTTTAAATAATTACTTTATTATATTGGATCCGTCATTTTGTTTTATGTATTTTTGAGTTTAGATTTTCACTCAGTGATCTCAAAAAACCCTATACCCGAAATTTCATTAAATAATTACAATAATTATAATTTACGTCAGCCATTTTGTTTACAACTTTAAATATCAGATTCTTAATCAACGACCACGAAAAACCCTATATCCAAAATATCATAAAAGTATGACAATTTTTATCATTTTTGTCCGCTATTTTGGATCCGACATTTTGTTATTCAAATTTCTAATTACATATTCTTAATAAGCGACCTCGAAATGCCTTGTAACCGAATTTTCATATAAATATGACAACTTTTATAATTTTTATACGCCACATTGAATTCGCCATTTTGTTTTTCAAGATTCTTAATCAGCGTTCTTAAAAAATCCGATGTACTAATTTTCATTCAATTCGGATAACTCCTTCATATCTTGCTTCATGCGCCACCGGTACAAAACACTGATTCAATGTGGGGTTTAGCCGTGTGTTTTTGTAATATGTCAGTGTTTTGTACCGGTGGCGCATGAAGTTAAATTTCAAGTTTAGAAAAACCTGAAAATTTGGTTTGGTCGCACGGCGCTTCGCGCTACGTGACCAAACCAAATTTTCAGGTTTTTCTAAACTCTAAATTTTACTTCATGCTTAGTCTGGGAGTGGAAAACACTTGTTTTAAGTTTCGGATTGAACTCATAAAAAAAACAAAGATTATCTAAAGATTAACGCTGGAATTAGGACGTATACTTGAAATGTCTCTGTATCTATTTTAATCGAATTACATTATACTACATAACTGATATCATTTCCCCAAATTTTCAGCGAATTAGAATATTCAAACTCGTTGAGTCGGAGGGCCAATTTTTATTTATTAAATAAGACACGTTTTCAATAGATGTATAAATTTAAGAGATAATGTGCCTACAATGCAGATTATTACAAAATCCCGTAGTTGTACCTATTAGTAGCTAATTGGATAATTATCGGCGGTAATTACTATAATTGAATCGAACCATGGAATAAGTGTAAATAAATATCTTGGCTCTCATTAGTGGAGATTATGAGCCCTATTGACCGATTCGGTCGATGTCTACGTCTCGCAGTTAATTGGCAGTCACGTGATTTTATTCTCGACTTGAAGTTTCAATTGCATTATAAATTATAGTATCACTCACCGTTGGCTGTTTTTTTTAAATTTAAAACTCCTAAGGAGTATTTCCACTACTTGATTCCTTGGCCAAGCATAAAGTAAAATTTTAGGCTTTTTTAAACACTAAATTTTTGTTCATGAGCCAGGCGTATAAAACACTAAAATCTTCTAAAATACAAAATATTCTTCTTTGACAATATATTGATCATCCTGCTTTGGCAGTTTATTTTAAATAATGCTTTAGGAGATATTTTTAATTTCACAATATTTCAGTGTTTTATATGCGTGGCGCATGAAGTAAAATTTCGAGTTTAGAAAAGCCTTAAAATTTGGTTTGGTCGCGTAGCGCGCAGCGCATGCTCAATCAGGGAATGGAATCACTCGTTACAAATTAAAAACCAAACGTTTATCAAACACAACGAACACCTGAAAATTCGCAGAATCTATATTGGGATATGTATCCTTAACATATAAATTATTTTTATAAATATAAATCATTAACAACAACTTTATTTAATATTTTCTAGAATACGACAAAACCCTACTGCTACCAAGCGGTACTATACATACGAAAAGTGAGCGGTGGAGACATGGGCGAGTACAACTTCTTGGTGCGCTCCGTGAACGGCATCTCCGAAGGTACATTCTACGTGAACATGACGTACGCCAGCGGATACAACGTGAACCTTCTGTCCAATTCTACACCCACCATGCAGCGTATATCGTTAACAACCCTATATGTAATTATTTTAATACTACTAATGAGTTGTTATTGATCGACTTTAGCGAAATCGATCGTATAAGCATATATTTTGTATTCAACGTAATGTAAAACTTACTAATGGTACGATAATTACTGTTCACAATATGTAATGGTTATACAAAGAAAGGTTTTTAGTTGACAGTTGACAATTTCCAGGACCGGTCTTTACTTTCCCTAAACATAATAGTTTCGTTAATCATCGTTTGCAAGACAGAGTGTATAAAATTTGTTAATAGGCTGCGCTTAAGTGTAAAAAATAAATGTAAGGAAATTAATATATGATAATAAATTATACGTCCAAGTGTTACATTTATCAAGTGCCATTCAAATATCAAATCCTCTCCTATTTTTTTTTTTATCTATTAAACATTAAACCAAAAATGTTGAACTCGAGTTCAAGGAACTTGAGTTCAAGATGACAGTTCCTACTGTTTTAATATCACTTTGAACTTGAGTTCAGAATTGAACCAGTTCAACGTATCTGGTACAACTGACCGTAAGGGAACTTTGCTAAGATTGATTAAATTATGTAAATTTTCTGTATGTACAATTCATTACATTTTTGATTTAGTTGTGAAATGTGTGGTGTACCTAGATTACAGTATAGCTATTCCAGATATTAATAAAACAACAATACATTTTTATGAAGACCCAGTTTTTACCAAAAACGTTGAAAATGACAGTTCATATTGTTTTAATGTAACTTTGAAGTCGAGTTCAGAGTTGAACCAGTTTACCGTAAGACAGCGTTGGTTTTGGCTTTATTTATTAATATTGTGTTGTTATTTTGTGACTACTAAGATTCCATTAAGAAAAATTTGAACATTTTTATTGCCTTTAAAAAAACTAAATATTGTTATATTTAAATACCATATTTTTCTTATTTGTGATAATTTTCATTTTCTTAAATAAACTAAAAATCGATACTTTTAAATATCATAGATATTTTTTCTATTTGTGGCTTGTTGGGGTGACTATTTTAAGGAAAAAAATATTGAAAATAATCTTATAAGAAAATAAAAAACATTAGCTTAAAGCCTAATTAATTCTAAATAAGATTTAATTTAAGTTGTTTTACTTTTTTTTTTAGTTTTAAAGTTATATCCGGTATGAAATTTTGTTTTGAATCATGATCATCAAGAAATTTTAATCTTTTAGCTGAAGTTTTTTTACTGGGAAAAATAACTGGGATATTAATTTTGTTTTAAGTATCGATGGAAAGTCGAGAATTAAAAAAAATGTTATTTTTGGTAGAAAACTCGCGGTTTTTAAGTACAAATAGTTATTTTTTAAATCACAAACATTCTTACAAATGCAATTATCAAAACGAGCAACCATTTTCAGCGAAAAAAAAATCATTGTAGTGTTTTCTACTGCTTGATTAAGCTTGAAGTAGAATTTCGAGTTTGGAAAACCCTGAAAATTTGGATTTGCAGGGGCGCGCGAACGAAGCGAGTCGCACCCCGGCAAATCCAAATTTTCAATCTTTTCTAAACTCGAAATTTTACCTCATGCGCTAGGCGTATTAAATACTGATTTGATGTTACATTTAAAAGGTACGAATAGTGAAAACTTAAATAAATTTTGATAAACACATTCATATTTCATTTTAGAATCACACAGGTATAAAATAATTACACACCTAATTTTTGCTAAAATCTGAAATAATTTATGAATAATAATGTACATTTCTTTGATTAAAGAGAATTATATTTCTATATCAAATTGTTATGTATATCTTTAAATTGTAATCACCCTCAAAATTAAAAAAATAATTACAATAAAAAACTTGTCATTCTTTACCTAACTTTTATTTTTATTCGTTAGATGTACATTTCGAGCCCTAGGCACTCGAAATGTACATCAAACAAGGAATAAACAATTTTTCTGCCTGATTAAATACTCCACATAACTTAATTAAAGAATTAGTGAATAAAACATGCTTCTCTGAACGCGCCTTAATATTTTGTATCCCTTAAGTTGGCATCGCCGATAATTCATTCCACCCCACTTTACTTCGCTCGTTGAACTTTGACATATGTCATTAAATTCGATGATAGGTTAGCAGAACCGTTCGTGTGTCCGTGTAATCGAAAACACGACCTAGAAACCATGGCTGGTGTTATAACCGGCGTGAAAGACCTGTTCCGCCTGGGCCCCAGAGAATTATTCAAACAACGTGTCAAATTACCCTTCATCCAACTCGTAGACAACACCCTCGATGTATTCAAGACTAAAGCCAAGTCCGGCATGCACAGTACCAAAGACGTACTTATCAAGGGAAGTATCGTTGCGTTTGTCACCTCCTCCTTGCTATGGCTCTCTATTTTAATGTACCTGGCTTTCTATTACACCTACGTTCCTTCTATTTCGCACGAGAGACAAGTGCATCTAACATTCCAGTAAGTTTTATACAAAGTTCTCGTTCAGTGAATCGACAATTGCGGAAAATACAATTTTATAGAACCGAGGGAGCTGGATTGCATACTAATTTAATTGCGCACGTGGAATTGACGAAACGACAGCAGTTGCTTATGATGGGACAAGCTTACAAAGTTCAATTAGAATTAGAAGTTCCCGAATCACCAACTAACAAAAAACTAGGTATGTTTTGTTTTTAAATAAAAGACAAGGCTGATCAGGGTGAGAATACTCGTTGTTGATAACAGTTGAACGCGTAATTCTATTATTTAAGGCATGTTTATGACGTGTGCCGATTTTCATTCGAAAGATGGAACGATAATAGCGGAATCGTGTAGATCGTCAATGTTGCACTATCGAAGTCCGTTGTTCGATGTCATATACACTATGATCTTCAGTCCATTTTATCTAACTGGGGTAACTGAAGAAAAACAAAATTTACGGATTGAACTGTTTACTAATTATGAGGAAAATATGGTGAGTACATGGTTATTAAATAATGTGAATAAATTGGTTGTTTTTATCCAGTGCGAGTCGATAGAGTATTTCATTTACATGATATATTCTATCTAATGTGATATATACTGCCTTTCAAAAAATCAGAACACAAAGTATTTATTGGACGATTTTAATGAAATTTACAGAATTTTATTATGTAAATGAACTGCATCGATGATCAAAAAATCAATTGTTTTGGTTACTATTTAATGGTATTTTTCCTTGATTTCACCATTATGAAGAGCTGCTGATTTTTTAATGTAATTGCTTCTAATATCCAAGTAGCCTCTGAGTAGTTTGACGTTTCAGTTTGTAAAACATAAAAAGATGCCCCGTGTTCGTCGGCGTGCACAATATCATCATCTAAGTGAATTTGAAAGGGGTCGCATTATTGGAATGCGAGAAGCGGGTTTTTCGGTTCGTGCTATTGCTGAAAGGGTAGGCCGTAGTGTATCGGTGATCGTACGCTGCTGGTCTAGATGGTCCGAAGCTGGGGAGAATCGACGTAGACTTGGATCAGGACGTCCAAGAAGCACCACTGAGCGTGAAGATAGAGCTCTTCGTCTTACAACTTTAAGGGACAGATTTACAACGTCGCGGGCATTGGGAAATGACTGGTTGGCTCTAAATGGCCAAAGAGTATCCATGGCTACTGTTTACAGAAGAATCCGCAGTTTTGGTATAAGATCCTACCGTCCACAATTGTGTCTACCTCTTACTCCGCAGCATCGCAGAGCAAGACTTGATTGGTGCAGGGAAAGACAACATTGGACCCATGAATGGAATAACATTATCTTTAGCGATAAGTCTCGGTTCTGTTTATGGGCTCATGATGGTCGCAGAAGAGTGAGACGTCGACGCGGTGAACGCAGAATTTTACAATTTGCTGTTGAAAGACATGCGGCTCTTACACAAGGAGTTATGGTTTGGGGGGCGATAGCATATGGTAGTCGGTCTTCTCTAGTTTTTTTTAGAAGCAAGTCTTAACGCGATTCGGTATATTGACAACATTTTACAGCCAGTGTTAGTGCCCTATGTAAATGGCTTGCAGAACCCCATTTTTCAGCAAGATAATGCTCGACCTCACACAGCGGCCATTACAAGACAGTTTTTTGATAGTGCCGAAATCAATTTGTTACCTTGGCCATCTCGTTCTCCAGATCTATCGCCAATAGAACATGTTTGGGATATGATAGGTGTTAGAATAAGTAACTTACAGCGCCCCGCTAACACTGTAATGGAACTTAGAGGTCAAATTATCGAAGTTTGGAATGAAATACCCCAAGTCGATATTGACAGCCTGATTTCTAGCATGCCTCGACGTGTTAATGAGTGTTTGGGAAATCGTGGAGGCCCAACACATTATTAATTTTTATTCATTTGTTTTTTTGTTTTTCAAGTTGATTTTTTGATCATCGATACAGTTCGTTTACATGATCAAATTGTGTAAATTTTATTAAAATCGTGTAATAAATACTTGGTGTTCTGATTTTTTTGAAAGGCAGTATAAATGGACTCTGTTGACTGAATAAATAAATAAGTATGCCATTGTATGTAGCGTTATGAAATTTTAATTCAATGTAATTGTATTTTAAATGTTCCATAGTCCATTAAGATAAGAAATATTATTTTATTCAAATTTAAAAGGTATATCTTATCAATAATTTGATTAACCACATAATCAAATTATAAATAGCAAATCACCACATATATGATTCACATGTTGTAATTTGCACAATCACAATTACAATTTTAATTTTATAATGAAAAAATCAGAAGTCTACAAGTACAGGAAGTTTTTCTTTTAAGCATACATATCCCAATTACAACGTATATGCTGTAAATGTTCAGATATTCATTGTTTTTTTTTTTACTGAAGCTTTAAAGGAGTGTTTTCCCTTCCCTGCTTAAGCATGAAGTAAAATTTCGAGTTTAGAAAAGCCTGAAAATTTGGTTGGTCGCGTAGCAAAGTGGAGCGACCAAACCAAATTTTCAGGCTTTTCTAAACTCGAAATTTTACTTTATGCGCCACACGTTTAGAACATTGCGAAGTTCGCAATATGCTACTAAAGCAGTATGCTAGTTAGTATATTTTGCACTTCGCTTAAAACCAACCATGATACATGAAGTAAAATTTCAAGTTTAGAAATGCCTAAAATTTTGGTTTGGTCGCTTCGCTATGCAACCAAACCAAATTTTCAAGCTTTTCCAAACTCGAAATTTTACTTTATGGTTAATCTGGGAGTGGCAAACACTCGGTTAAAGCTTTAATTTGAACTCTTTAAAAAAAAACAATATCAAAAGATTTACAGCAAATGTTCAGGCTTTTCTTAACTTGAACTTTAGTACCAATTGTTTTTATTTTTTTACTTTGTTTAGAGTCCAGCAGCAACTGATGTCTACATAGAAATTCAATCAAAATTGATCGAAATATATTCAGCAAAATTGTCAATAGTGGCCGAATTGACAGGGCTTAGATATTTTATGTTTAATTGGCCAATTGTATCTGCTGCTATAGGTAAGTCTTAAGTCATTCCTATGCACAACTTTTGCAAGATCCGTGCACTAATCTTGAATTCGTTATGTGCTGCTTAGCAGGACTAGGTAGGAAATGTTCACCTTAACGAAATTGTTCATATTACCTTGTATTTATTCGCATTATTTTTTTAGGGGTATCCTCAAATCTGTTTTTAATCGCTGTGGTATGTTTGATAACGTGGTATCAGTTGTTAAATTCTGAGGAGTATAAGAAATATCTTGCGAGGAAGGAAAAGTTGATGGCGCAATTTAAAGACTCTTTTGAACAAGGTAGGTTTTATTCATTCATTATTACTTTATTTATAAGTTAGAATAATTTATATCAGAAAAGAATTGTAAATTGAAACTGTTTAGGCTATACAACAAGATAATACTCGGTTTATGAGACGTTTAAGGTTTCGCTCCTAAGCGGAGTAAAACGTACGCGCATTTACAAACGTGTTCATACAATGTTAAATATTAAAGTATTTGAATATGTTTTCAATGAATATTCGAATACTACAATTTTAAAAATTCCAAGCCTTAATTTATATGTACGAATTTTAAATATATTGAAATTGCATATGCAAGTTTTATCATAGCCAACATCCTGAAATGAATTGTTACAGATTCTTATTCATCGTCATCAATTGAAGACATTTCAATGATGGAAAAATACAAGGAGAAGTCCAGCGACAGCGATACTGTAGAAGACATCAAAGAAGGGAAGCTGGATTAAAACTGAAAGACTGTTTGCGGAAGGTGCAATAGATGGCTGTTACTATTCCTTAATTTTACCAAGATGACAAATGATTCCTTATTGTTTTTTATGCATAGCAATATATTTATGAAATTGTTTTTTTTTAAATTTTACATCGTTTTAAGAATAAACTCTTGATGTGATAAATATTTCTATTGTTCTTTCCATTCATAAGAAAGCAAAAGTCTTTAAATATTATATTTTCCATATGTTCATGAGAACCAGACATCTTCTAGATTGTTTTTTTTTTTTTAAGCAGAATCAATCCCATTTTCACATCCAAAATCCAAACCACAAAAAACAACACTTTTTATATTTATTTGTATCTACATTTAAGCTATTTTTAATTTACATTTACACAGGTTATAAATACACAATTAAAAATTATGATTAAAAAATTGTACAGACGATACCTAAAATTACACATTCTAAATTTTATTGAATTATTAAAAAACAGCACAAAACGAACAGTGTACAATACAGCAAATAAGGTACTGAAAATAGGATTCATATTATTGATTGTGTCCTTACTCATTTGGTTATCAGTGTTTATGTATTTTTCTGTTTACGTTAATTATATTCCTACTATAAAATATGTGCATCCAGTTTATTTTAAATTCAGGTAAGACAATAAAACACTTTTGATTATTTTTTTATACTGACAGAATTGTAATAATTAAAATATCACTTGATTTATGTGACTTTGTAACGTTTCTTCTAGTGAAGATTTTGAGTATAATAAAGGGCAGTATAGTTACCTTCGATCTCATGTACAATTAACAAACCGCCAACAATTATTAATGCTAGGACAAGGCTATGAAATATTTCTGCACATGGAATTGCCAGAATCACCGGTAAATAAACAGTTGGGTAAGTTAGCACACCTTGGTTCGTAAAATGTCATTTATAATACATTCTTGTATTAAATGTTTATAGGCATGTTTATGGTTTGCGCTGAATTCCGGTCCAAAATAGGTCAACTAATATCACATCCATGTAGGTCAGCTTTATTGCACTACAAAAGCTTTATAACTGAAGCTTTAGGGGCTATTTTTTATAGCCCATTGTATTTGTTAGGAAGTGCCGAAGAGAAACAGGAACTAAAAGTGGAACTATGTTCTTACTACGAAGAATATGAGGTGAACAGTGTATGATTAAAATGTGATATAAAAGAATATAGAGCAATGTTACTTTATAGGCACCTGGTGTTACGGATATATACATAGAAATCCGATCAAGAAATATTGAAATTTATTCAGCTAAATTGTATATAAATGCTAATTTAGTAGGGGTTAAGTATATCATGTTTAATTGGCCAATATATTCAGCAGTCATAGGTATTTATTAGTATTGTAAAATACTATTTTTATTTAAATTTATTAATTTTTTAGGTATTCTCTTTAATGTACTAATAATTGTTATAGTCTGCTTATTAACATGGTATCAATTATTACTACACGAAAAAAATAGAGAAGATAATGAAAATTCAGGTTGGTGAACAGATTACAATTATTGTAAATAAAAATTAATCACTGGCAGCACTGAAAGTGACCAAAAAGACATTACCATTAGAATATACAGAATTTGTATATTATTTATATACTTTATTGTACGTACATAACATTTTTTCTTTATGTTTTAGTGCATTCCCGAGGTTCGTCATCAATTCAAGATCATTCCGGATGTAAATAATACACAATGTCAAAGATTGGTTAATTTGGAAAAAGTATACTGTAAATTTTAACTACTGATTTTATTATAATATTATTTATTTGTTTGTTGATATTAAAGATTTATAATAAGGATTTTTTTCAAGTTGTGCTCTTTTCTGACCCTCACCAACTCAATAAAACAGACCTTTTTACCCAAGTACATAACCTTTTCCTTTTTCAAAAATAGTCTCTATTGAAATTAGAAAAAATATATATTTCTGGCAACACTGATACTAACTCTATAGCAAAGACCTCATTCGGAACGTTCCTAAAGTCAATGCATTGTGTAAGTTGGCTTTATTTTTATATTAGAGCTACTTATATTTACAAGTAGTTCATACACACAAAACCATTTTATAGGTTATGTTTTTGATATTCAACAGCAATGGATGATGAATTCGACGTTGAATGCTCAGATGAGGAATTGAAAGACATGAAGGGGCCGTGGGAGCCGGCCCCAGAAGAAATTTTAAGGTTATATAATATATTGGACAAAGATGAACTGCCGGAGTTACATTGGAAGTGTCCTGGTTATCGGTCTCCTTCGCCAGAAATTCTAGAAGAGCCAGAGGAATGCAAAGAAAGTAACCCGTACGTTTTTTTTTTAATTGTAAAACCTTTAAGAATGATTGTAATATACTGTCATAGGTTATAATTAAATAATTAGGGATTGCATTGTTCAAGTTTGCCGTCTTTTAAAATTATAGAGTAATATTACTCTAATTTTACAGAAATGTGTCCGCTAATACACAGAATTTAAATGCCGACTCACAGCTCATGGTTTTCAAAATAAATTACATATCAACTTAATTAGAGTGCTTTATTTAAAATTAAATTAATGTGAAACTACTTTGTATTAAAAATTCTTTTGAATCACCAATATTTAATTTGAATCATTAACATTTTGTTTGTTTACAGTATCGAGGATGACAAATCAGACTTTGATTTTATGGACGAAGTCAGCTCGCCAAAATTAAAAATCCGTAAAGATGGTGAAGATGCCTTGAAAGGCAGTGCAAAAAAGAAGACTACATCTTTAGATGGAGTAATAAGTAATATGAGGCGGCACAATCTTCTGCCTCCATCTAAATCGAAAAATTCCAATACTAACTCTAGTGATAATAATAAATAGCCAGTTATTTTTGTGTTGTTTTTTTATTATTAAATAAATTATAAAACATTTCAACGTTTATAAACATAAATGGAATACTATGCACAATACATTCATATATTGACTTTGGTCAGTATAATTTTAACAGCCAGATTAAATCATTTAATTGTACAACCATTTCTTTTCAGTATTATGGTGTAGTAATAATAGAAATATTTGTTTTTAAGTATTAGAGCTGTTTTACACACATAACAATTATCAGTGTATACAGGGTGATTCAGAGTAGGAATAAAAAAAATTACATCTTGTTTAAGGGAGCATATAAAGACAACAGATTAAACAATGAAAGGTCCGATTTTATTATGTTTATGCAATCTATTTTCTTCAAATGAGCTACTGAAAAAGGGTCAGTCCTAAACACAGTAGTGCGGTCAATAAAATATTGAAAATGTTGAAAATACATTTTATCATGTATTGTAAAACTTACTCTATGTGTAATTACAATAACTAATATTTATTGTAAAAATATTTGCGAGAATTATTTTGTGTGTAATGCAGCTGGATGATAATTATTGAATTTATATTGTAACAAAATAAAACATTGAACAAAATCAAATAGTTTGCTAATAAATGTTGTAAATGTACGCAATTGAGCTGTCGATATTTAAAAAAAAATACATTTCAAAATAATTCATCCATTTAATTAGTAGTATCATAATCAAATCATCATCGGAACTAAAACCCTTAGTTGAAATAATCCATCACCTATCTTTGTGGCGCTGGTTTCGGCTTTGGCATCTTTGATAGCAATTCCCGTATTTCTTTCTTTTCATCATACTGTTTCCACAACTCGAATAAGTTGATGATATATCTGGCAATCTCCTGTATTTTTTCAATATCAACATTTAGTTCAGCAAACCAGGATTTGTGGTCTTTTTGCAAAATCACACAAGCTATTTGTAAACACCCGATTGCTATTTGATACGGAGGATAGAGTAAACAAACGTCAGTCCTTAAGGAATCATTTACAATCCTCCAGGCTAAAGTTAGAAGCTGTTCTTCGTGCCCCATGTCCTGGACCAACTGTAATAACGGTCTGTAGGGTTGATATACAATTAAGCAGCAATCGAGGTTTTCTAATAAATAAAATTCACATTCAAGTATGTGGTTTGTTCTATAGGGAAACTCTTGGCTATAAGCGTTCGAAAATTTGTTTTTAACTGAAATAAATAAATAATTTGTTAGTTGTAAAGAAACATTGTTTTTATGATAAAACTTACTGACAGTCTGGCAGGTGGTGATCAGTCTTGAGTTTGATATGACACCAAATTCTTCTACTTTTGATGCTAGGAAAATGCAAGTTGGTGCTAGTAATAGAGGATCGATGCACTTCAAAGAGTTGCGAGCGTAAAATCGTTTGAAATACACCGTTGCTGTTGCTATAACCTGTTGACGTAACTTCAGTTGCTCACCAAGTGTTTGTATTACTACAAAAATTAAGTGTCTTTAATTATTTAATTTCAAAAATACATAGAGTAAAATTTAGTAACTATATTTAGGTTCCCTCTTAATTTTAGTAATTTTTTTATAAAATTAAAACTATATTTTCGTCATTATAATTATTATTTTGAAAAAGTAATGTGTTAGGGGGCCCTAGTAAAAAGCGGGAGAATTTTATTTCGCACACACTAAAGTGCTGAAATTACACTTATTTGGTAAGTTTCCTTCTTGTTCAATCATGTTCTTCTAACCTCTGTTATGTATGTTAGAAATTGTATAAATACTAACCACTAGAAAAGAAAATGAATATTTTCTGATATTCCTCTTCAGATAAAATAGAAAGATCGAGTTGCCTTTCCCTTACTAAATCTTGTTTATCCAACAACCACTGTTGACTGCAATAAATAATATTTACCTTTAACTATTTTAACTTTAATATTATCTGAGTAGTTTACTTACTGATGTGAACTCTGCCAAAAATTCCCTGCCATTGTGTTATTAAATAATACTTGTTAACAAGCGGTATTAGAATTTGAAAATAGATTGCCGTATAAACAATCCGCCATTTAATTAACCTCTTTGTGCATTTGAACTACAGTTGACTGACCTTATAACCATGAACGGTAAATTCTTAATACACCGAAAATACTATTTCACTATATAGATAATTAACCATTAGCTCTAACTTGTACTAAACTACATCATTAGTATCACTTTGGATTAGGTCCGGTATTCCCGAAATTGATCGCACGAGCTGATCGGATGACGTATGGCCGTTTCATACGCTCCGGTTTTCCCGGCATAAAAACATACGACGAAAGGTGCGTTCGCATCGCATGATTTTAACGTTTCAATCGCACGATCTCAGGGATACCGGCCCAGATGCTAAATGATTTCGTATTAATTAAAAATGTAATTTCTCAAAGACTTTTCTATGGAAGCCACGTTTACACTGCCAAAATTTAAATATTTTACTGTTATAAAAACTTACTTTAAAAAAACAAAAATATATTTTTTTACATATTTATTTAAAATAATATTATAAAGTTTCATTCTCAATAATCTCCATTGAATCGGTAATTTCCTTTAATTCTCTTAAGTAATTCCAGCCGGTTTCAAAATAATCATTAAATGATTTAACTATACTCTGATTCGAAGTAATAACTAAATCTTCATAGTTTTCTATAAAAGATGCCATCGTCCAATTTATTGAACCGCATAAACAATACCCATCTGTACCATCGAAATCTTTCAATGCAAATTTGTAATGCATTATTGTCTCCGTATTGTAATGATCATAATGCAATATTGTTGCTCCTAAAATAAACAGTATAATTAATTAATAAAATTGCTTATATATCTAAAATAGGACATTTACCTAATTTCTCAAAGTTCTGTATATTGCTATCGCTCTTTATGAAATGATAATCAAGAATTAACCTGACTTTAACACCTCTGGATAAAGCTGCTTTAATTGAATGAATTATTTGTTCCACGTTAATATTCATAACAGCAATATCTAATCGTGCCTGAGCCGTTTCGATGAAAAATGTAATTGGTTCATAGTACTTTTTAAAGGTATGAATTGTTAATCGGACCCTGTCCCGACAAGGTGGCCATCCACTCATTCCTTCTCCTTTCGAATACATAACAACACAGTTGTGTTTATTGTGAAAATTGCATTTCTTGTTGTACTCGTCTACATTATCTTTAAGCTGTTTAATTGAGTGGTATATTATATAAATGGGAATTGTATATAATATAGCTGTTTTCACAACATCTGAATTAACACGTAATATAGATAACACACTCATGTTTAAAAAAGAATATTTTAAAATAATCTATAATTTAAAATATTTATTTCAGAATTCACGATTGTTTTTGAGGTTAATAAATACCAAAGAGTTTGAATAGTCTACAGTCCGCCTGGAAATAGGAGAGAGCTATGGAATTCGACGAGTGTGAATAGTATGCGCTTGAAAAATGGTGAGCGTAGCGATGAAATAGAAAATAATATATTTTTTTTACATGTTATTTTCAATGTTCCGCTCAGTGTCGAGGGTATATGTTGTGGACCAAGATATTTTTTGTAAACGTTCGTTCATATCTCTCTGAACACATGGCCCGGCCGCTGTACCACTCAACCGAATGTTATCGTTCCTTCGCTCCATAAGCGTAGAAGACGTTTGAAACGGGAATTATAATAGAAAATGATGTTTATTAAAATTAAACAAATAGGGATTGAAATGAAAGGTTTATTTATATGAAATAATAACTATAATATATTATACACATATGCATTATTATTTACAATACATAAACTGAAACAAAACTGATTATTTAACAAATATTATAATAATTGAAAATAAACACATATTATATTTAATGGGTATTTATAGAAAAAAAACAGTTTACTATAACTATAGTTTACACGTACAATTGTGACAACAAAGAAGATTAATACATGTCTTCTTCGTCACTGAAATCATCCAATGACGAATCATTTAATTCATCGACCGTAATTAACAATGGTTCCACAACTACCTCAATGTTATTGTCAAATTCCCACATTCGTTTCTCTTCTTTTATTACATGCGCAATGGCATTTTGCCATTTAGTAGCAGTTATGTTTTGAATTGCATCCGCCAATAGTTGCTTCACGTCTGCTAATTTAAAAGTGCTGTTTTTTTCTGGCTACTTCACCTTTGACCTGCGCCCATATTAATTCTATAGGATTTAATTCGCAATGATATGGCGGCAATCGTAACACTGTAACTCCTCGCGCTGCCGCCATTTCATCAATTACATATTTGATGTAAGTTGGTTTATGTATTTTTACTAAATGTAAAAGTTCTTTCTTCAGCATGTTAATATCACCATCAATATTTTTTGATAACAGCCACTTCAATATAGCAGCTTTCTTCCAAGCGGTTGTAGGAAGACGTTCTATGCGGCGGCTATGATAACTTGCGTTGTCCATCACAATCACTGATCCACATGGCATTTCAAGTAATATTTTTCTAAACCAATCTTCAAAAACATCAGCATTCATATCTTGATGGTAATCCCCACTATTTTTAGATTCGAATGCTAGAAGTGCATCTTTTATAAATCCATCTTAGCTTCCTATGTGTGTTATGATTAGTCTACGTCCTTTTCCTGAAGGAGATTTTAGGCCAGTTGATAATCCCTCAATAAAAGTTTGTCTGGCACTATTAATATTTAAATCCTGTCATATTTTATTCACTGTATGACCTTCGTTTACCCACGTTTCATCGAGATAATAAATTTTCTTTTTGTCTTCTCTTGCGGTTTTTATTTGTCTTAAATATTTTCTTCGCCATACAATTATTTCATCTTTTTCAATTAACACACTTTTCCGACTTCTTTTTTGATATCGAAAATTTAAACTTTTCAATATTTCTCCCAGCCTCCATTTGGTAATATTTGCCGATTCTTCATTTTCTCGAACAACTGACAAAACTTTATCTAGTGTTGGCGGTTCGTTTTTCAAGAAAAACGAATGAACAGTACGACGCACATAGTTTTTCACATCGTTTTCCACTACTGCTGGTTTTCGGCCAGATTTCTTGATTGGATCTGATATATCTCCGTTATCCTTTTGTTCTTTTAAAATCCGGAATATTGTTGATTTTCCTACTCCCGTCATGTTTGCACACATGTCAACAATTTGGCGAACACTGTAGTCACATACTGAGTATTGGTGTCGTAATGCGTTATATACATTTAAAATTATAATTTTTTCATTCAGTGACAACGCGGAACATTTCAATCGCTTTTTTGGCGGCGAACATGAAGAACAATTCGGAACTGTATCCATTATTTACGTCACAGAGAAAAATGTAACTGGATTATGAAATGAACAAACTGGGGTTATATAGAAAAATACTAAGAGTTTATAATCTGTTTAATTAGGAGGTACCGATTTCAAAAATAAAATATGCGGGCCATAAAACCTAATAGGCTTCTTAAATACCACCCGCAAATACCCCCCGGGAATACCCATGTTGTGCATTTACCTGTAAATACCTGTATTTTCACGTGTTCATTGTAGTCATTAATCTTTTTATATTGTTTTGTGCCGATAATTTCATAGTACTTTTCAAGTTTGTCTTTTATTTTAATTGTTTTCAAATAATTTAAACGATAAACATATTTAAATATGTTTTAACTTAATTTATATATCGTCATGTTTAAAAAAAATACTTAAATATATTTTTTTATAATTAAAACCATAATATTACTGAATTTATGATGCGCCACTGCTAACAGCTACCGGCGCGTTCCATAGCTTTCTGCTATTCCCAAACGAGGTATAGAGGAAGCATGCCCGTCTTTGTTGCGATTCCGCCATGCTGAGGAAGTGGGGTGCGGGCGCCATTGTTTTGTAACGTCACAGCTGTTTTTTGTCAACATTTATGTTTACTGTTTACTTGTTTATTTCTCGAAATTTAGGACTCTTTTATTACTTTAAATTGATTTAGTTATATTCAGTGTAGTGTAGGAACCTCGTTTTATTCTTTAGAGACGCTATTAAGTTAGGTTATATGAACGTTTTCCCTCAATCTCTTTGTATTGTGTACAAAACTATGTAATTCTTTATTGTTTAGTTATATATAAATCATTCGATCTACATTTACAAGTTTAAATTCACTTACCAATTTGATATTCATAACAACCATGGTAAACACAACTTGCCATTTTATTCTATATAAAGTAAGTACGAGCCACTGTTCTGATTTAATTATGTCAGGCACGGGATTGTACATTAAAGGGTTAGAAAATATCGTTTATTGCTAGAAGGAAGAGCATTTCCATTTGTCTTAAACAAAAAAAGCGTTGCTTCAATGTTAATAATATCTTCTATTTAAGTATTTTGTTTATCTTTTGAAACACTCTTTAGCATAAGTTAGTATCAAAATAATTTTATTTTTCACTGACCAAAAGTCTCACAAAATCATCAGTCGAAGTGATTTATATAATTTCATTTTTGAAGTGAAGCTTGAACCACTGTTTACACGATCAGCTGTGACGGGATCATTGTTTACAAACATCTAAACGCAGACGTAAATTTGTGAGGTTATTGCGGAATCATATCCCATCCCCACCACGGTATTACTTGTCTATTCTATTCTTAGTCTGAGTTAAATACACTTCTAAGTAGACTGAAGTTGTTTCGCAATTTATAATTACCAAGTAACATTATCGGTTGGCTACAATGACTATTTCTTTTACGTACTCATATCCCGATTTTCGGGCATTCGTTGATTAAGTATGAAGTAAAATTGTGAGTTGGGAAAAGCCTGATAATTTGTATTGGTCGCGAATCTGTCAAAAGTGATAACGAAAAATAGACGGCATGTTAATGATGTCAATTTGATCAGCCATTTCGAATCGTACTGTATATTAAATAAAAACGAAATTCAGACAATCATGTATATTTTAATGCATAAAATATATTTATATCATAAAACTTATTTATATTATTTGTTTAATATACTTTTTAACAATAAATAAAGATAAAATTAATACATTTTAGATATGGGTTTATCAACAAGGAATGATTTACATACACGCACGCAAATTTTGATCGATAATTTTTGTTATATTGCACATTCAAAAAATAAATGCTTGTTTCAGTAAATGCATTTTAGTCCTAAAATTTGTTCAATGATTGATAATAGTTAGCTAAAACATTCCATGCTTTAGGTGCCATAAAACCGTCCGGTGGATTCTCCCCGGACCTTGCTAATGACCGCATCCTAGTACCAGAAATAAAATCAAAATCTTGTTTGCGGTTAGGATCGAAGAAGGCCATTTTTTTATTTTTTGTATCATAGGCTGCAACACGGAATGGAATTATTTCCAGTGAATTCAAACCAGGGGCCATTTTTAAAACACGGCTTCCGTGCATGACGTCATACAGATTTCCATCCGGACTGGCCTCTTTGCCTAATGGATGCGGCACACCGGCAGGATCCCGTCCAACGATATAGAAGTTGGTACCCGCATTCATTCGAGCTTTTGCATGCCACTGTACTTCTGTTGGACCTGCATACATCATCGGGCTGGGAAATATAGCTAAAACAGTGGACCCAACATCCAACAACCCATCATCTAATACTGCTTGATGTTGCAATATTCTTGTTTGTAAAGGAACATCGTCATCCTTAACCCATCCGCCTAATGGATGGAGGAGTAATACTGGCCGTTTAAATCCCCTATCCTGCAGTTGACGTCTAGTGTCCGACATTAATAAAGCATGACCGTTGTGGATAGGGTTCCTCAATTGGAAAGCAAAGACAGCGTCTGCTTTCATTGCCTTAAATTTAGCTCTCAATTCGTTTGGAGTTAACCTATATTCATCCAAACCATCGTCCCAGCGTATTCTATTCAAAACCTCTAACTCCCCCCCAACTAACCAATCACCTGACTCGTACACCATTTTAATGTATGGGTGGTCTTTGTTGCAGGTACCAAATTGCCGGCTCACTCTCTCTTCCTTACGGTGAAAATAAAATTCAGGTTTCCTTAAAATAGCAACCAGTACGCCGGAATACGTCAACGTAATAGCGGAACATTCTTCTAAACGATGTTTATCCTCGGTTGAAACGGGCAACACTATGGGTATACTTTGACTAATTACATCGTTGGACGTCATAAGGCAGTTGAAATGTTGACTTTGGAGAAATTGATCTTCACGCATAAAGCCTTTCAGTGGGTATGCCCAGCCCTCGCTCAAAACCTGTAAATACGTTTAATACAAATTAAGGATGGATTTCCAATATGAATAATTCAAGTATTAGAATATTCACTCAAAAACGTATTTAAATTCAAAAATGCAAATATTTAAATATAGAATATTCGACTTTTGAAGAATATTGAAATTTAAAAAATTCTCAGACTTATAAACAAACTTGAGATGTAAACTTCAAAGTCCACAGCTAAAAATGTATTGTCTCAATAAAGAAAACTTATTTACTATTTTATTTTTACTTACCTGAACCCATTGAAGATCAATAATGTTTATATTTAACTTGGGAAGAGAAGCTGCCTCTTCTTTAGCAGCAGCAAGCCGATCCTCTGGCACAAACAACTCTTCGACATGATCTTGATTCTCTGCAGTCCTTGGAATAATTCCGTTTTCCTGTAACATTTCCACAACTTGCATCATCGATTCTTCAATGGTTAAATCCACTGTTTTAACAACCAACTCGGGATGCTCGGGTTTTTCATACGGCTGATCGATTCCAGTAAATCCTTTAATTGTTCCCTGCCTCGCCTTTAGATATAAACCTTTAGTATCACGCTCTTCGCAAATCTCTAACGGCGTATCAACAAACACCTCGAAAAATGGCAAATCGGAATCCCTGTGTATGCGTCTGGCGACATCCCTGTCTTCGGAAAACGGAGAAACGAAACTGCATAAACATATTTGCCCTGCGTCGGCGAATAACTTTGCCACTTCTGCCACACGCCTTATATTCTCCTCTCTGCACTGCTTGGAAAATCCTAGATCCTTGTTCAACCCCGTCCTCATGTTATCGCCGTCCAAGCCATAGGCAGGAATACCGTGGGACACTAAATATTCCTCCAGGTGAAAGGCGATCGAGGTTTTTCCAGCACCGGATAGTCCAGTGAACCACACTGTGCACCCACGGAAGCCTCTGAGGTGTCCCAAGATTTGTCCACGTTTCGCTCGTGAAACATGATGTTTTTGTTCGGTTACGTTTGTGGCTACCTGCATGCAAGTCTTCTGTTTTTTGTAGATATCTTGGGTGTTGGACATTATCATTTATTTCACTTCACACAAATGTAAGGATATAATTGGTGATGATCTCACTAATCTAAATTCTGTGGTTTTGTGGCGTAAGGGTGAGGAGTTCAGGGGGGGCACAGCACCGAGATTACGTCGATGGTTTGAATTACACTAGATTATTTGTTTGTAATTGGAGAAATTGTATTTACTTAATTGGCACGTGCCTTACATATGCAATCTAATTTGCATTATAAGAGGCGCACAAAAGTGTTGCCAATTATTAAAAACTATAATTTATTTTACTACTCTACTCTATAAAAACGCGCGCAGCGCTCTCCTGTGGTAAAGCTTGTAACCAAACTTTTCGGTTTACAACCAATCTAATAAGTTTGTAACCCTAATGCTAGGTGTGTAACCAGACTAAACGTTCTTTGTTTGTTTTTTGGTAGGTAAATATTTGAAACTCAAATAATCACTAAATTTTTGACATATTTGAATATTTTGAACGAATATTACATATTCGAACATTTCAAATATCTAAATATGCCTTTGAATGAATAATTGAATACTTCAATTTGAAAAATTACCCTCCATAATAGCCTATTCAAAACTTTGCTTGAAATCGGTGTGCCTGGCCATGAAGTAAAATTTCGAGTTTAGAAAAACCTGAAAATTTGGTTTGGTCGCTTCGCTACGCGGAGCGACCAAACCAAATTTTCAGATTTTTCTAAACTCGAAATTTTACTTTATGCTTAATCAAGGACTGAAAAACATTTGTTAGACAACTATTAGAACCTTTATTGACAACACTGATTTCTTACAGAAACTTTAAAAGAAAAACAAACTGTATGATTTTTCATAATCTTTATGATTTTTGTTAATTATCTTGTTGTTCATTTATTTTAAGAATCTGGTGTCAATAAAGGTTTTTATAGTTTCTTAATAAGGATTTTCCCTTGGTTAAGCACAAGGTAAATATTTCGAATTTAGAAAAGCCTGAACATTTGGATTGGTGGTTGGCGTATCGACCAATCCAAATTTGTAGGCTTTTTTAAATTCGAAATATTAGCTTCATGCGCCAGGAATATAAAACAGTAATTTAGTGAGAAGTTCAAACTTAACGGTAGACTTTTAGATCTAGTTTTCAGTAATTTTGATGGTTGCTTGGATATAAGCCACTCTACAAATCCTCTTGTGATAGAAGATCAGTATCATCCTGCTCTATCGGGTACAGCACAAATTGTCACTAAATGCAAGCAGCCAGTTTTTCCAATTTTCGAAAGGCCAATTATCTTACTTTGTACAATGATTTAGCTAATGTAGATTGGTCTATTTTGGAATCTTGCACTGATGTTAATGAAGCTGTCGGACAATTTTATAAAATTTTGTACAATATTTTTAATAAATCAGTGCCCGTTTATAATATTAATCCAAATTCTAATAAGTTTCCTGATGGTTTTCTAATGAAATTATTAAAAATGTTCGCGCAAAACACTACTATCATAAAAAGTGGAAATCTACGCAATCCTTGTTTTACCGCAGAGAATTTGAAAGACTTCGTAGTATAACTAAATCACAAATAAATATAGCATATAACTCCTCCATAAAAAACATTGAAAATAATCTTATAAGCAGACCTAGAGACCTAGGGAAATTTGTACACCAAAAAAATGGCATATCAAGAATACCAACTGAATTAAAAAATGATTATATCACCTTTGATACTCCTCAAAATATCGTAAATGCATTTGCTGATACCTTTTCTGAAGTATTTCTTGACAATGATGCCTCGACAATTAACTCGGTGCATACTAATTGCGAAAATTTCTCTATTCCTCTAATTACTGAACCACGTTATTCGTAGTATAAATAAGTTGAAAACGTCAATAATTCGTGGGTAGAAGAACTTAAGTATGCAAATAACTTAATGAGAAAATTCACCTCTTAGAAGAAGAAAACATGAAGCTTCGATTGAGAAACAACATTAATTCATCATTGAAGAACGGAGTAAACGCCGTCCCTCATTTCAATAATACACGTGAAGTTGCAGCTACTAAACGTAAAATCGAAACAGTAACCGTGGCAACATTGCCAGACCCAGTCGACTCCATATGATTCTGTAAATTCACATATATAGTTGACCGACCCACTCGATGGGAGGGCGCATATGTCAGAATTTCAAATTTCCCGCAATTTCTAACGTGGGCTCGTTTTCAATCAACAGCTGTCAGATCCGTCGGATCTGAAGGCACAAAAATGCCGATAAGGCGAAATCGTCTCGAGATGAGCGTTAATAAATATAAATAATTACAACCGTAGGTACATGTAATATTTTTAAACTTTAACCTATTGTGTATTATTTTAAATAAGTCTACAGTCAAACTAATTTAAAACCAGGGTGTTACTACATTATTTCTCTTTATTTCTTCCTAGTACATGTGGATGATCTTCAAGTATACTAAATATCCATGGTCGTGGATATTTTCATCATATCCTCGTTATTGTTGGATTAAGCAATTCTGAATCTTTAGGGATGGGCGTTAACATTAATAATTAAAACCGTAAGTTTATGTAATATTTTAATTTTTAAGCCATTGTTTATTCTTTTAATTAAATCTGTAGTCAAACACATTTAGTATGTCTACATTATTTCTCTTTATTTCTTCCTAGCATTCGTGAATGATCTTCAAGTACCATGCATGAAACAACCACGGACGTGGAGATTTTCTTCACACCGGGCTAGGAGCATACTTCCATGGAGAATGTTCCTATTGCTGTTGGATCAAGCAATTCTGAAATTCCATCTAGTCACAAAGTACGATCCCAGAACATAAAATAATGCCTTAAATTCAATTACACGGTTTTTCTATTGCATTTTACTATTTTTCAAATAAGATTCACTATATCCCAAATATCTTTCACCTTGTCAAATATAAGTCAAAAGATTTCCCGATTTACAAAATGAGTTTCACTATATACCAAATACTTTTCCCTTTAATAATTTTGCTGACCATTTTTGCAGTAACAATAACTTTCTTCTGGAAATATTTTATTTGTATTTATACATAAAGGGAGTTTTCTTTTAAGTATACGTATTCCAAATTCAACCTATTTTCTGTAAATCTTTAGATATTCCTTGTTTTTTTTAAAGTTCAATTTAAAGCTTTAAATGAGTGTTTTCCACTCCCAGACTAAGCATGAAGTAAAATTTCGAGTTTAGAAAAGCCCCGTGAAAATTTGTCGAGGGTCGCGCAGCGACCCGAGACAAATTTTCTGGGCTTTTCTAAACTCGAAATTTTACTTCATGCGCCACGCGTATAAAACACAGATTTCAAGTGAAATTCGAATATACATAAATTTCACAATATTTTAGTGTTTTATACGCGTGGCGCATGAAGTAAAATTTCGAGTTTAGAAAAGCCCAGAAAATTTTCACGGGGCTTTTCTAAACACGAAATTTTACTTCATGCTTAGTCTGGGAGTGGAAAACACTCGTTTAAAGCTTTGTATTGAACTCTTTTGAAAAACAACGAATGCCGAAAAATTTACAGCTTGTTCATATGTTTTTTTTTTTTTTTTTTTTTTTTTTTTTTTTTTTCCAAAGTGAGTGGGTCGCTATACGGCCCTCCACTGCGACCGCGAGGGTCTATTGTGGCTCACAATTTAAGGCCAGTCGCGTGTCCTTATAGTTCACCCTCCAAGCCCAGCCTCTTGATGAAGTCTACGAGCTTGTCGGGTGGAATCTTGTCAAGGTCCTTCAGTGTTAGTATGGATTGTCCGAGCACTGTGAGCCTGAGCTGATTTCCAGCGGGGCAGGCACAAATAACGTGCTCTGCTGTTTCATCATCTTCTAGGCACAGGCGACACTCCGTGTTATCACTCAGTCCCATTTTGTGCAGATGGTGCCGTAGGCGGCAGTGTCCAGTGAAGAGAGCAGTCAGGGTGTGTATACCCGACCTGCTCTGCTTCAGCCATGACTCTGTTCTGGAGGTGGATGCTTCACTTATCACTGCTCTGGAATGTCTCATCCCAGGGCACTGTTGCCAGTAGTTTAGCATCTGATCATTCAGCCATCTCCTGTTAGTGTTCTTGGCTACTACTCTAGGTATTCCAAGAGCAGGTTCTGGTCCGATGAATGCGGTATCCGCTCCCTTCCTGGCCAGGGAATCGGCTAGTTCGTTTCCCTGTATGCCAGAGTGCCCGGGCACCCACATCAGACTGACCCTGTTGTTCTCTGCCAGTTGGCAAAGTATCTGCTTGCAGTTCCACACCAGCAGGGATGAGGTTCGGGTTGTTTCCAAAGCCTTCAAAGCCGCCTGGCTGTCGGAACAGATATTAATTGATCTGCGCACCCAACCCCTTTGTAGGAGCTCCCGAGCGCACATCTCAATGGCAAATATTTCTGCCTGTTGTATCGTGGCATGTTTACCGAGGCTGTAGGAAAGTTCAGTCCTTGGTTTACATCCGACTACTGCGGCTCCTGTACCAGATGGCAGTTTTGAGCCGTCGGTATACCAGTAGGAATCAACCTGTCCTGGGGCGGTTTTGTATCGCTCCCAGTCGTCTCTATCCGGAAATAGGACTTTGTACGGTTGATGCTCACTGTACTCTGTGACTGTAAAGTCTGTCTTCATATTCAGACTGTCTTCTGACTCGATGGCCTTAGACAGTCCGTTCGGTATGAAGACTATTCTTTGCGGGTCTATTAGAGCCGCATGATGGAATCGATATGTTGCCAATCTGGCCTCCCCCTGTATTAAGATATGTAGAGGGGTCAGGTTCAGTAGCATTTCCATAGCTGCTGACGGTGTAGTTCGGATAGCTCCCGTTACCGCCACCATTGCCATTCTCTGCAGTGCAGTGAGCCTATTTATGGCCGTTTTGCGAGTTGTAATCGGCCACCAGGCAACACAGCCGTAGGTGATAATCGGTTTAATAACCGCACCATACAGCCAGTACATTTGTTTGGGGTTAAGACCCCAAGACCTGCCACATATACGACGGCATGTCCAAAGCGAGTGTCTCGCTTTGTGTATGGTCTTGTCTAAATGGGAGTTCCAGGTTTACCTTAGAGATAAATTCACTGTATGGAACACTACTTACGCCAACATCCTTATCCGGATAAGGAGACCTCTTATTTCATTTCTAAGATGCATTTTTTGACGAACTGCAGACATTTTGTTGAGAAGTGAAATGTAATTAGGTTTTGACATATAGTGAAATATATTTGTAATAACTTTTAAAATATACATTTAACAAGTTCATTAGGTCTTTGTTATTTTTCGCATCGCACGGTAATTTAATACCGTGCGATGTTCCCCGCACCGCACCCTCCATTCAATGTTATGACCCCGTGTACCGCACACCCCGCTTAGCATGAAGCTCCCCGTCATTTGCGATTGCAGCGCTGTCCCATCGAGTGGGTCGGTTAACTAAAATCATGATACGTGTAGCCCCCTACGAGTTATCAATCTAATTTAATCTATGAACATTGCAACCACCGGCACGACCAACACCTGTCGAAAACTTCAAAGGTCATCAGCCGAGCGTAATAAACAAAACAACTACGGGATCTGGGATATTGAAAAACGAGTCATCAAACCAGGAAAATAACAACGTTGGTCGTGATGGATTTTAAACAGTAATGTATAAAAAGAAGCCTAAGCGTGTCAAAAAGGACTTAGTGGTTGGCACTGGAGGTGCCATAAAATCCAAATTTACCGCAGAGCCTAAAAGGTCGTGGTTATTTGTAAAGCGCTTACATAAAGATACCACTGTGAAAGAGCTTAATGAACATATTAAACTAATTATAAATTGTAACAACTTAACGTGTGAAAAACATATCTCAAACTCAAATCAAACTACTTTTATAATAAGTGCTGATTATAAACATTACGAAAAATTAATAGACACTGCGAATTGGCCCGATGGGGTTGTACTTAACAGGTATATTTTTAGACGAGACCGCCGACAACAGCACGTTAACTAGTCAAACTAAATATTTTTCAACCAGTGTAAGCGACACATTAGATGTATTGTTCATAAACATTCAATGCCTTAGAAATAAGGTTAATCAATTCGAAGTATTCAAAACTGAGCTAAACTTTAAATATAAATATCTTTGTTTCAGCGAACACTGGCTGAAAGAACAAGAAATACCTCTTTTTACCTTCAACCATTATAAAATATCATCATTTTTAGCGTGCAAAGAACATATACACGGGGGAGTGCTTCAGCTGGCTCAAACGAATATTTCAATTACACCTCTGGATCATCTAAACAGTTTCTCTAAAGAAATTGATTGTGAGGTAGCTGCAGCATTACTTCCGATCAACAACTTAATAATTGTAACAATTTACCGCTCGCCCTTGGGCGATTTCAATGAATTTCTATCCACTTTGGGTGGTTTACTTGATGGTACAGATCTAAACAAACACATTATTCTCCCCATTGAAGGGGAGACTTCAATGTGAAATTTAATGTGAACGACCCAAGAGCTGCTCAGTTGTGCGACTTACTTAACACGTATGGTCTCAGTAGTAGGGTTAACTTCAACACAAGACAGAATAAATGTTTAGATAATGTCTTTTCAAACATGAACGAGGCTTGCTTAAATGTTAGACCAGTCGATGAGGGAATTTCGGATCACGTTGGCATACATGTTACCATTCAAACAACCAAAAACTGAAACCCAACAAAACGGAAATACAGGCCTATGACTGAAGTAGGCTTTTGTAATTTATATACAAATCTTAGTAACTCAGACTGGTGTTTTATATATAATAAAAATCTTGATCTGGACACTAAATTTGGGCTATTTTTAAATATACTCGAAAATTACATACACATATCTTTTCCAGAAACTACCTTTGTTCCTAAAAGTGGAAATTGTGTTCCATGGTTCAATGGCAGTCTTCGCGAAATGCGCGAAACTCTAAAATTATTGAAAGATCAGTCTGTGTTATAAAGATTTTAAATATGTGTTTAAACAGTATAAAGCAAAATACAACAAAGCCCTTAAAGATGCTAAACTCTTGGCTAACAAGAAGTTTCTTAAACACTCTAGCAATCGACCAAAAGCCCTGTGGTCCTTAATAAGATCTAGTCAAAATAAAGTCTGTGATATAAACTGTGATATCGCACCAAATACTTTTAATGTTTATTTTAACAATGTAGCAAAAATAGTGGATCATTTTCCAAAAACGAATAGTTCACCAGGTTCTCTACTGTCTAAGGTAAATATCAATTTGCATAATTCAATGTTGCTGTTTCAAGAAGTTAGTGAGGTTTTTGTAAGGGACATCATACTTAGTCTACGACCATCCAACAGTTGTGATATTTATGGAATGAGCACAAAGCTATTTAAAAGAGTAGCAAATTCAATTATAACTCCATTAACCAAACTTTTAAATTTATGCATTACTTCTTGTACCTTTCCAGCCTGTCTTCAACGTGCACTTCCAATACACAGGAAGGACACAACCGATGTCAACAATTACCGGCCAATCTCACTACTGCCCATAATCTAAAAAGTTCTTGAGAAAGTACTGTACGAGCAAATTGTAACATTCTTAGATGACAACAACATCATTGCTAACAATCAGTTTTGGTTCCGCAGAGGTAGATCTACGAGAGATGCAATCATCGCCTTCACTGAGGAAATATACGCAGGATTTGAAACTAGAGGATACTCAGTAGCAGAGCTGGGCAGGATTCGAATCATTCAGGATTCGATTCCCGGATTCGAATCCTTTTAAAGGATTCAAAAGAGGTATTCGAATACTTTAGTGAAAACGGATTCGTGATCCGGATTCGGTACATGTTTTTTAAAGGATTCGTATTTGAATCCAGAGGTAGGCGATTCGAATCCTTATAAAAGGATTCGAATCCTCATAAAGGGTTCAAATCCTCCCAAATAATTCGAATCATCGCTGTTAAGGCTGGGATTCGAATCCGATTAATTCAAATAGTCGAATATTCTAATATGAATAGTTGAATCACAAAATTATTCATATATTTGTTATTCGTTTAAAAACATATTTAAAATGT
Source organism: Philonthus cognatus (assembly GCA_932526585.2). Lineage (NCBI taxonomy): Eukaryota > Metazoa > Arthropoda > Insecta > Coleoptera > Staphylinidae > Philonthus > Philonthus cognatus. The sequence goes on from OW052243.1 coordinate 39,446,064, forward strand.
TCGAATAATTCAATATTTGTGAATGCATATTTGGTCCTTAAACTTGAAAATTTGAATCTATTATTTGCAACAATCAACATTTTTAATATCGTCGTCAGTTTTTATTAACAAAAATGTTCTAAACCTAATTAATTACAGACTAAATGTCTGATTAATTAATTATTTTAGTAAATGATGATATATGAGTTATTGAACTTCAGGATAAATCAGTATTTTATACGCGTGGCGCATGAAGTAAAATTTCGAGTTTAGAAAAGCCCCGCGTAGAAAATTTGTCGAGGGTCGCGCAGCGACCCGAGACAAATTTTCACGGGGCTTTTCTAAACTCGAAATTTTACTTCATGCTTAATCAAGGAGTAGAAACACTCTTCAGAAGTTTTAAATATTTTATTAACACCCTGTATGTGATAAACTTCTGAAAAATGGTTACATTCTGTTGTAAAAACATCTAGATGATTTTATATAGAATATTTTTTCGTAAAGTTAAAAATAAAAAAGTATTCCACCTATCCTGGGACAATCTGTATGTGCACTCTTGTCACGTGTAAAATATTTATATGAAAACATTATTAAATTAAGAAAATTGATCTTTTTGGGTATACTTTTAAGTAGCGATTCTTTTTAAGTAATTTCAGTTGTAGAATGAATTTATATTTTTAATTATTTTCAATTTGTAAAGAGATTATTTCCTTAAATAAATAACCAACAGATTTTAAATTTTTCTACAAGTCTGGTTTTTGTAAAAGGTAAATATTGCTAATTTCGTAACCGTCATTAAACTAGTCTTGGCAATATTATTAATCATAGGTGAAGGCCTTAAAAAAATAATTTATAGCAATAAATAATTGTAAATATTACATCTAAAATATATGGTAAATTACCGATATTTTTCAATATATACATCACTATGATATGATGTATTTTAAAGTAACGAGTGTCTTCCACTCCCAGAGTAGCATAAAGTAAATTCCGAGTTTAGAAAAGCCCCACGTAGAAAATCTTTTTCACGGGGCTTTTCTAAACTCAAAATTTCAATTCATGCGCCACGCATATAAAACACTGATTTATCCTGAAGTTCAATAACTCAAATTTTATCATTTAGTAAAATAATTAATTAATCAGATATTTAGTCTGTAAATAATTAGGTTTTGAACATTTTTGTTAATAAAACTGACGGTGATATTAAAAATGTTAATGGTTGCAAATAATAGATTCAAATTTATTTTTAAAGGATTTGTATCCGTGATTCAAAAAAGAGGATTCGAATCTTTAATTCGAACCACATTTTTCTCTTAAGAATCCTTTATTCGAGTATTCGTGATTTGAATCATATTAGATGATTCGGATTTGTGATTCGAATCCTGTTTTTGAGGATTCATCCCAGCTCTGCTCAGTAGCAACCTTCCTGGATCTCAGTAATGCATTTGATTGTGTCTCTTACGAGATACTTTTGCAGAAATTATATTTTTATAATTTCAGCCCCACGAGCTGCAAACTGATAAACTCATACCTGGGAAAGAGAACCCAGCGAGTCACTTTAAGAGCACCACATCAGACGAGGTGCAAATGTTACACGATGGTCCGCACAAATAAATGGCTCATCGATTGTCTTGTTTACCGATGACACAACCATCAAAAGCTTCTGCACTCAAGAACAAATTTCAACTCAGCATAATATTGCTGCAGTAAACACTGCAACAGAGTAGTGTAGCACAAATCATCTGCTGGTTAACCCAACGAAATCTTGTGTTATAAATTTTTCACTAAACCCTCATTCTAAAGACAGCGTGAAATTTCTTGGATCTACCTTGATTCAAAACTTACCTGGCAGAAACTGCTAAAAAAATATGCAGTACCATAAAAAACTCACACCCACAAGCTACATTAAGGACAACATACTTTGCACTTTGCCAGAGTCATCTTATGTATGGTCTACTAATATGGGGTCACTCTAGCATTCTTACAAGACTTTGCTTTACAGCGACGTGCAGTAAGAGTTATAGCATCTTTGGGGTATAGAGATGATTGCCGCAATGCCTTCATAGAATTGGGTTTACTTACATTGCCATGCATGTATATTCTAGAATGTTTACTATATGTCCATGCTAATAAAACGCACTATACAAAACATAACAAAACCCATGGCCATACCACAAGATCTGTGGATCTAATACGACCTGTCTATTTACGCTTAACTAAGTCGCAGAATGGGGTCAGCTATTATGGGCCAAAATTCTACAACTCTTTACCGAAAAGCATTAAATCTTTCAAAAGAGTCGAATTTAAAAGATGTGTTAAACAAAATTTAATTAAAAGTTGCTTTTATAATATCGATGACTGTGCTTTAGACCAGTGTAACAGTAATAGTTAACATCGCAATTACGGTCAAAAATTCTATATATGTATATAATAGTTTTACATTATTATTTTATTATTGTTATTTTAATATGTATAATGTGTTTATTTCAATTTTATCTATACAATATTTTACATATATTTTATTATTGTTGTAGTCTCTTCATTTTATTTATACAGTAATTTATGACTTTATTTCATTTAATTTATTATGATTATCCAAAACTTAAAATACCATTTTATATATAACGTCTTGCATCTCTGTAGTCAAATGTACCATGACCTTAAATCTTTTTTCTCTCTTATTGACTTGTGTAAACTGTTAAGTATTGGCACTAACAAATTTTATTCTATTCTATTTTTACTCTATTCTATTATAAAAGATTGTAAGTATATATTTGTAAAATCGTTATTAATAATTTTTAACTTATCTATAAAATCTGCATGTTTTCCTAATACTTGGAAGAGAGCTGTTATCACTCCGGTTTTTAAGAAAGGAGATCACTCTCTTCTTCAAAATTATAGACCTATTGCAATCTTAACAACCTTTAAAAGATATTTGAACAAATTATATATTATTTTCTGTACAACCATACTAATAAATATATTTCACCACTTCAACACGTATTTATGGCTGGAAGGTCGACGATAACTAATCTGCCTACAATAACCCAACACCTTAGTAAGAGTCTTGATAACAGAGGTCAGACCGATGTTATCTGTACAGATCTGTCCCGTGCCTTTGATACTATTGACCACAACATTTTACTCAACAAGCTCAGTCAATTTGGTCTAACAGAACACACTCTAATATTTATGTCATCTTACCTTAAAAACCGAAATAACTATGTACATTTTAATGAATTTAAGTCATTTGAGTTCCACTCGACGTCAGGTATCCCTCAACGTTCCAACTTAGGCCCTCTACTGTTTATAGCTTTCATTAACGACTTAATTACGTCTTTATCATCTCCGACATTAGCATACGCTGAAGATATTAAAATTTATGCTTCGATAAGGTCTCCAGAGAATTGTCTGCTACTACAACATGATCTAAATAAAATCTCACAATGGTGCTGTATAAATAAGCTTTGTCTAAATGTTGATAAATGCTGTGTTGTTTCTTATTCTCGCAAGAATCAAATTACTTATTTCAATTATAACATTGATGATAATATGGCCCCAAGAAGTTCATGTGTGAAGGATCTTGGAATAACTTTTGATTATCGCTTACATTTTACAGAACATATTGATAATACCACTAAATCTGCAATAAAAATGTTAGGGTTTTTAATGCGCACCGCTAATGGTTTCAGTAATACATCAGTTTTGAAAACATTGTATTTCTCCTTAGTGCGCAGTAAGCTGGAATATGGTTCAAATGTTTGGTATCCATGCTACGTGATCAACGAACTTAAAGTTGAGCGTGTCCAAAGGCGTTTTTTAAAGTATCTATCCTACAAAATCGATCAGGTATACCCGAAAAGAAACGCTGACTACCAACATCTCTTGCGAAGGCATAATGTTTGCTCCTTATTGGCTCGTTGCTAAGAATGTAGTGCAGTATTCATGTTCAAACTAGTCCACAACATTATTGATTGTCCTAACATGTTAAGTGATGTAAACTTTTATGTTCCACAAATACCTGTTGGACATGTAAACACTTTTAAAACACCAGCTGTGAAAACAAATGTTTTAGGTAAGTCACCAATAAGTCATATGTGCCGAAATGCCAATAAGTATTTTCACGACATATTTATTGGTGACCGTACTGGGTAAAACTTGTATCTGCTACACGAGTTTTTTTTGTACAATGTTATATTTTGTCACTTATTTTTAAGTTTCATTTATTATTATTATTATTTTTTGTAATCTAATTTTTATTTACATGCGAATGTTTAATCTTTCCCTGTATTGGTTAAAGTATTAGTAAAGTATTATTATTAAAAAAGATATACTATACTTATGTTTTTATGTTTCATAGGCAACTCTGCTTGATTTAATGTTTGATATGGTAAATGGTGAACATTTGAAAACTTGCAAGGCACATTTTTGTCATTTGAAAACCACTTTGTAAAATTATATCAACAAAAAATACTGCACATATCTGCAACAATTTTTAAATTAATGATTTCTTGATGTTCAGGTGTGACTCCCTCTTTCTACAACACATACAAGAGTAGTGATGTTGAAACTGATGTTGATCTGGGCTTACAAATGGAAAGATTGGTGTTGTGTTTCACCAAGACGAGCGAATGCTTATGGGAGAACTGGAAATCGAGTAGAAAAGGAAAGACTATGTTCAGGATAGGGGGTAAGAGTAAGACAGACGACTATCACCGATTTTGTTTCTGGATGCAGCATCCAAATGTGGTTATCAAATTTCATATAGAGACTGGCTAACTGGATATATATGAACTGTGGTTTCACTTAAAAAACTAGGATAAAATTGTAAAATTAAAAGGAAATACGTTTTAACTAAATAAATTCGGCATTTCTGAAAAAAAAAAATGCCTAGAAAAAGAACGTTTTTGTTTTGCAGTATTATTAAAGAAATTAGGGGATTGCAAAATAAACATAATAATAAAAATTCATAATGAGGCGTATATATTTTACAATCACAAAGTTTTTATAAATATTGCTATTCTTCAAGACTTAAAAATTTTTATACACAATAATATAACAGTATTCTCTAATAGTATAGAAAACTTCGCAAGAATAATTTTATATGTACACTTGAGCTACATAACTATTCACCTATTTTACATAAACCAAGCCGCTCAGCAACAACGGTTTATTTAAAATGGAATCGAAGGGTTTTTTTCGTCACTTAAAATTATAATTGACTAATTGTCGCGTAACAAAAAAATCCATAGTACAAAAATATTGGAAAGTAAATGCACCAAGTCTGGAATTATTTATAAGTAAGTATATACAGCTATAAAATATTATGTACACAGTAAAAAATAATACAAAATGATAATAATAAAACACGCTAAAACTAATGAGCAATATTAAAGCAAACTGTTTCTTTCGTCATTATTGCAATTTGCGTTCGAGAAATGATAGGGCTTTATAAAAATTTATACAAAAAATCTTTGGTATTTTAAGTGTTTAAATTAGATGAATTGGAAGCTCTTATTGATTCGAACATAATGGATCTTGGTTGATAAATAAAGCGAGTGTTATGTTTCTCTCTTTTTTCGATTTTTTTTCTGAAGGTTTAATTTATATAAAATAAATCATTTACAATTTGTTTTGTAAGAATTTCTTAAAAAGGAATTGACATCTCAAATTCACCAGTGTTAAAAAGAAACGCTGGCTTTGATATGTACAACTATGCTACATTAGCTGGCAGGATTAAAATTGAAGATTTTACAATCAGTTTTAATCCTGGCAGGAGTCTTCTTGATAGGCCTGTACTGATTTATTAGGACCACTTTAATTAATTTATGGTTTCTGGGGTTAGAAATAATCGATTGTTTTTCAGTCTTATTCGTATAAATTCAATTCAATTCAATTCACTTGGAGTCTAATTTGTTCGGGTTTAAACGTAATATTATACATGCGTCGCCATTGTGCCCCGTTTTAGTGTGTTCACTGTTGTCGCAGGGACTATGTACTGACTCGTCGGGGAGTTGGGTAGTCTCGTTACTTGTGGCACTGAGCCGTTGGCACCGTTTGCCACCACTGTGTTCACTATGTTAGCACTAGCAGTCACCATCCCACTGGAGTTCACTAGATTTCGGGAGGAGTCTCTGGAGTATGGAGGCGGCGCTGGGGTCGCGGCGGGGTTTGCCGTGTTCGGCGTCGGCAGGCCTATGCTGGGGTTCCGTAGGTAGGGGTTGCCGTAGGTTGCGCTGAACCTAGGGTCGATGTGGCCTAGGCCGGGTATGACGCCGTTTCCCATGCCCATGCCCTGCGAAGTGGCAATGTGGAGATCTGTCAGATCGCTCATCGGCAAACTGGGCCCGGAGACTGGGATTTGGTGGTTTTGTAGCGAGTTGAGCTGCAGCCTTGTTGATTGAAGGCTTTGATCTAGTGATGATGATATTGGTGGCTGCATTAGCGGGGGGTTGTAATCGCGAGAATAATCCACGTAGGGTACGTATCCATTGTTGTTTTGACCATCCTGAAAAATATTAATTTTTTTATTTGATTTTGACCATGTATCAAATGAAATTGGCATTTTATCATATGAAAATCCCACATGTCACTTTTATTTCAAAATATTTCACTATTTGTCAAATGACTTTACCCTTTTATCAAATGATCTATTCCCCAGTGTATTTCTCCCACATAACAGACCATGCATAAGCGCAATAGAAGAATTATTCACTCTATTGAAAAAAATGTAGCAAAAGATCAAGTCCTTATAATAAAGATATAATAGTTTTATATATAATAGTTTTATATTTTGATGCTTTCAAAATTTCAGAACACTATAATAGAAATCACGACGTGTTTGTTGTAAGAATTATTAATGCTTTTTTTGTATACATTATCTACGGACCAGCTATTTTGTTCGTTATATCCAATTTTACATTATGCCCGGTGTTGTTATAAACGATTTTTACTGTAATCTTAGAATTATAAATTTTATCTCATAATTCTGATCTATAGTATATCATTTAATACATTTAAAATTATGCATATGGTTTCATAAATTTAGGATACGGATAATGTGAAGATAGTTGTTATTTTTTTTATTATACATATAGATATCGTGATCTCTTACCTTCGGTGGGAATGTGGGTTCTGTATAATCAGCAGAGTATCTGTAGATCTCTTGCCCGGGAACATTAACAGGTCCGGCCAACGGGACACCGATACGCGTAATCACCGACTCACTTCCGGTTTCCGATTCCGCCCCTGGAATGTAATCCATATCACAATGCATGTTGCTATTAGACGATCCGGTTCTCAGATCGATCTTCAGATCCGATATGTTTGAGCTTCTGTCCGATTCCTTGCATTGCTTCTCAATGACATTCGAATCATTTCCTGGAACAATTAATGAAATGGATTAACAATGCTGTACATGTGTATGCGTAGTATAATAATGGAATTATGAGTGTAATACCTTCAGGAGGTTTTTTCTTGTTGCCCTGCCTTTGGCACAGATAAATGGTGATGCCGATGATGCTGATGAATATCGCGATTCCGATAACGCCGATGATGATGAATGTCATGGGAATGGTTTCTGTAATTAAGGATTCTTTATTAATTGGTTGCAAACTTTTTTGATTCGGACGTGTGAGACTTACTCTGTGGCATCAGGTTGATTTCAACGACGTCGATCCCGTAGGGATTGGACACGCTGCAGTTGTACATGCCGAAGTGTTTCTCTTGCGATTCCCGGATGATCAGCGTGGACTTGATGCCCTCCGGCAGGGGATCCTCCAGGATAGAGTAGTCCTGGTCGTGCAAGTCGACTTCACGTCCGTTGAACGTCCAAATAACACGTTCCGGCGCCGGAATTGAAAAAGCGGTGCACTCGACCCTGACGTTATCGCCCTCGATTCCGAATTGCGTCCGATGACTGACTATCGAGGGAGGACCTGACGGAGAATAGGGACGTTAATTAAAATTTCACTCGTCGAGGGGGAAAAGTTTTTGGTTTACCTTTTAAGTAGATGGCTGCTTCCGCTCCGATGTGCTGGAAGCCGGGGACGTGCGCTTTGCAGAAATAGCGACCAGCGCTTTCTGTGTCCACACGGAGGGTTAGGTTCGTGTGCGTGCTAATTACTTTTGTGCTATCTTCGTGATACCAAGTGATGTCTGGAAAGGGGTTTCCGTCTACGTCACATGTTAGTGTCACGCTCGCACCTAAGTCTGCTTGGATGGAGCGTGGCTTGGATTTAAACTGTGGCCCATCTATAAAAAAAATAATTGTTTATGTAAATAAGTAAAAAGTAAACGCTATTTATAAAGAAAAGTTAGAAGCATTGTCATTGATTATGTAAATACGTCGGTCGATTAAATATAAACAAGCCTTTGTTTTCTGAGTATTGGGAATGGTATTTGTTTGGGATTGGGCTGTTAAGGTTTTTAGGTTTATTTACCTAGAGCTAGAGAACCACACCAGCCGGCTTGACTTGTTATTCATTTACTCGTAGTAACCCTAACAATAAATTTGAAGAGTGGACGTGTCTCTTTTGCGCAACACGTGTTCCTCAGCCATGCAAACGTGAATTCAGTCGAAATTTACCGCAGACTGCAGATCCAGATTGGCAAAGATACCCTTTATTGGAAAACGTTTGAGAAGAAGGTTTGCTGCGTCGAAATCAAACGAGAAGCAAAGGGCAAGGGAAACCTGTGAAAGCCAATATTCGATTGTCTCGATTGGCCGCGGTTTTTTGGGACTGCAGAAGGGTACACCTATTAGATTTCTTACACAGACGTCGAACCAACAAAGCAATTTACTACTGCTGCATCCTAGATTAAGTTATGCTTCAGGATCGACAGAAAAGACGAGATTATCCCATCGCTTCTCCATGACAATGCTAGGCCCTACAGAAGAGCTGCAATGCTGCAGAAAACAGTTGAACATCGACCTTACAGTCCAGATATTTTATGCGATTTTCACTTGTTTAGACCTTGAAAAGAAGCAATTGGAGGCACGCGATTTGACAGCAACAAGAAAGTGGAAACGTTTGTGCTCAATTGGATACGTACCCGCCCAGCTCCATTCTGCGATAACGTAGGTAAAAAAACTTCAAAAATTTTGGATTTTTTTTTTAAATTAAGAATACTGTATAGAAAGATAATTTATAGAAAAGTACATGTTTTCTAATATGTACGTTCTGTGTAAAATAGAGGCTCGTTTATATTTGATCGACTCACGTATAAGTTACAGAACTTACAACTTATATCGAGGGTTTCACTCTCTTCGCTCTTGCCGACGGCGTTGTGAACTTCACATTTTACAATGGCGTCGTGATGTTTTCTAGACACATTGTGCAACACCAATTCCGTGGTGTAGTCGCCTATTAACAACTCATCGTTTAGGAACCATCTGTACGTGACCTCTGCTGGATTAGCGTCCGCTTTGCATCCCAGATGCACTTCAGCACCTTCCGGAATTCTCCCATTGGATGCGGCTCCGGAAATTATAGACACCGTAACCTTGGGAGCATATTTTACCTGAAAGCAATAATAAGCATTACGCTAGAATATCGATTTATTTGAATAATTACCTCTAATTTCAATTTAGCAGATCGGTGCGTTCTTTCTGCTGTATTCTGCGCCTGACACGTGAAGGTGGTATTGTGGTGCTGCTTTCTAGGTGTTAATTTGAGAATACTCTTCGCTGTGAATCGCCTACCGTCGGATAGTTCATCAACTATGTACTCGATTCCTTCGGTTAGCACGTTTCCCATTCCATCGATCCAGGTGATTTCAGCCGCTGGTTTTCCACCCTGGCTCACGCACTCCAGTTCGATCTCCCGGTCCTCGGTTGTAACTAGGTAATCACCTTGGACAATTTTGGGAGGATCCGGTGGGACCAACACGGTCACCGTTGCGAAATGGCTTCTTATTCCCGGCTCACCCTCCGTTCCTGGCGATACTTGGCACTGATATCTTGCGTCATCATCCAGCATAACTGGATAGATATCTAAACTGAAGTCTCCTACAAAAAAATGTAAACAATTAATTAACTAGCAAAAGTTTGTGCGCAGTACCGCAGCGTTAAATTTATATAATAATTAATATCTTCGTGTCTATACAGGGAATATTTCTTTTAATTACATTTTTCGACATTCGTTGTTTTCAGTTTGGAGTATCAAACGAATGTTTTCCACTCCCAGATTAAGCATGAAGTAAAATTTCGAGTTTAGGAAAGCCTGAAAAGCCAAACCAAATTTTCAGGCATTTCTAAACTCGAAATTTTACTTCATGCTTAATCTGGGAGTGAAAAACACTCGTTTATAGCTTCAATTGAATTATTTTTAAAAGAATATGAACCTTTGAAGATTTACAGTATATACGCTGTAGTTAGGATATGTATATTCGAAAGAAAAACTCCCTGTATCATTAAATTACTTGTAATTTAACGGTAAATCACAATATCATTGTTTTAGAGGTAACATGCATTATGTACATAGAAAGGTGGAGTTGCTTAAAGACTGTAAGCATTAATGTAAATGTTTTATGCGCTTGGTGCATGAAGTACATTTCGAGTTTAAAAAAGCGTGAACATTTGGGTTTGCCAAAATGTAGACGGGGTCTTAATAATGAATTGTGCCTTAAGCCTCTCAAGTGCTAAATTCGATACTAGCTAGAAATTCGCACCTGTATTTATGATCGGTTTTTTTATTTGTACACTTTTAAATAATGTTGTCATTTAATAAACAATAATTTTGTTGGATCAAATTACATTTTAACGGTAAATGCATTGATATCTATTTTTTGAGATCATGGAATAGGATTTCGTAAACGAATAGTTAATATCTTGTCTTTTCAGCAATTTGCAAGGAATTGTTAGACCGTACCCTTAAAACGTAGGTATGCATTAACCTTTAGGAGCATCCCTGGGGGAAGGGAACGTTGGAACGTTTTCACAGGACCGTAATAAAGCTGTTTCTTTTATGAACGTGCGTTAGGTGCGCCAATCACTCGACGGGCTAGTCCGAAAACTCGCTTGCATAATCACCCTAGTTTGAAATAACAATCCATTTCCCTTGACCAAAACCCAAACATATTGTCCCTATCGATTTTAACATTAGCTGACTCCCCCGTAAAGTTAAGCGAAAATTACAAACACTCGAGGTTGATATTTATCGACCCTTCCGCAGCTACAACTTTGTAACTTAAGAATAAACATGGCGATTGGTAGTGGTGTACCGCTTTCCGCTGATTCACATTAACTGTTCCATATTTAAACGGCATCAAGAAAAGGCGATTAAATTCCGACTATCTACCTGAGGGAAAAGTTTTCAGATTAACGTAAGGCTTTATTTAAACTCCCCTTTACAAAGTACAAACTTTCCTCCCGTAATCACTCAAAGCAGAGCGCGCACGGGACGTCGTCAAAAATACATCTTCGCCGTGGAATTTATCGAAACATAAATCCTTCCAGTGCGCACCGATTGAAAGTGGCGGGAGGGTAAGGAAGGGCTTTTAGGGCTTAAATTGCCCCGCGCGCGCCCGCCACCCTTTTCAAAAACGTCCGATTCTCGTGATAATAAACACACGACAATGCCTGTTTGCTCGTGTATTCGCGGTTTTATCGACGTAATCCCGCGAGGAGGATAACTTTAAAATACATCGAGTGCATTGTTTGTTCGCGCTAAACGGAAATGTCACATTTACGTTCCCTTGATGTTGAGGGTTTGTGTTTAATCTAGACTGGGGTTTAATTATTATCAGGTCGTGGGATGCAAACAATTCTAAAATTAAACCAAGAAAATGTAGAGAGGATGTGCTCAAGTTACAAACCGCGAACATTATGAAACTGTCGAGATCATGGTTTTGAAATGTATTATGATATATGATATTTAATGCTATTATTATTTAATAAAAAAAAAATAAACATTTTAGAATCATAATTATGAATTGTAAATTTACAAGGCTTGTATTTTCACTCCCAGACTAAGCATAAAGTAAAATTTCGAGTTTAGAAAAGCCTGAGCGTCCAAATCCAAACTCGGGCTTTTCTAAACTCGAAATTTTACTTCATGCGCCACGCTTATAAATCACTGATTTAAAGTAAAGTTCAAAATATACTGCTTTAGCACACTGATTTAAGTGTATTTTAAACTTCACAATATTTCAGTGTTTTATACGCGGGGCGCATTAAGTAAAATTTCGAGTTTAGAAAAGCCTGAGTTTGAATTCAAATCCAAATCCAAACGCTCAGGATTTTCTAAACTCGAAATTTTACTTAATGCTTAGTCTGGGAGTGGAAATACTCGTTTTAAGTTTATTTGGCCACTCCGTTGCCTAAATGATCTTGTTCTGCTGCATGTACAAGAACATTTAGGAAGAATACATTAAAGGTGTCAATTCCAATGAGAATATTTTTATTAAATAATCATCAATTTTTGATTATGCAATAAAAAATTACTCAGTTAGATTTTAATATTTGATTGACAGGTGTTTCATACTCTCGGGTTAAGCATGAAGTAAAATTTCGAGTTTAGAAAAGTCTGAACCTTAGACAAGCCTGAACGTTTGGATTTGGTCCAAATCCAAATTCAGGCTTTTCTAAACTCGAAATTTTACTTCATGCGCCACACGTACAAAACAATGACTCAATGTGAAGTTAACAAACACACATTTTTAATTTAATTAAAATCACACAATATTAATAAGTATAAAAAATGTATTGTTTTTTTATCTGTTAATAATCAATAATTAAATTTTGATTTGTTTTGAGACTATAGATTATAAATATGTTGCTAAAGATCAAAACTTATAATTCCACAATATCTACACGATGAAAAATATAGATGACAAAGTGGCTGCTTTGAATAACATGATTTATGAATTATTTAATAAACATGCTCTCTATAAAACATCTTGTTTTACAAATCCAATAACACCCTGGATAACTGATAATATAAAATTGATGACACAGTGAAGAAATAATGGCCACAGTAAGTACAAAGAAACAAAAAAAAAACATTAAAACAATTAAATATTTCTAATAAGCCAAAAATATCAGTTCCCTAATCACTTCGAGATCCAGAATTTTTTTAACAATTATTTCATTTCTTCTGTACCCAACACTTAGATAATTAAACAAGATGTAATACAATTTTATAACAATAACAGAACATGTAATTTCAATAAATTGTTTGAGTTTAAGTTAGTAGATAATTTTGAGGTGCATAGAATGTAAATGATATCAAAACTAATGCCACTTGCAGTGATAACATTAATGCATGTACGAAGTGAGTAAATAAAGTAATGAGACAGATTTTTTTACATGTTAGTATTCGAACAGAATTACAATTCAATATTGTCTCCCTCAGAAAACTTCCTTGGAAAGCCACACAGCGCTGGAGACGGTTCTTCCAATCCTCATAGCAGTGCTGAAACTCGGATACTGGAGTGGCTTTCCTGGTCGGTTACAACCGTTTGAATGCTTTGGAGCGTCCCAAAATGAGTTTTCTTGAGGTGATTTTTCGATCTCGGGAAGAGGAAAAAGTCACAAGGACTCAAATCAGACGAATAAGGAGGCTGAGTAGCCACAAGAATATTTTTACTGGCCAAAAACTCATTTATTGAAATTACTATTTTTTCCAGATTTTTTCTTATACCCAGTTCATTGGTCAAAATCTTATAACCGGTGGTATAAGTCAAATTGAACTTTTTCCCGACCATTTTGACTGTCAACCGATGATCTGAACGCACAAGGTCATGGATTCTGTAGACATTTGAATCGATTCTTGAAGATAAAAGCCTTCCGTTGCGTGATTCATCTTCAATCAGGGAGTCGATTGAAAATGAGTTATGCAATCCTAAAAATGCCATAAACCACCAAATACCTGGACAATACATTGTTTCCTGTGCCCAATTCTGAAGCAAAACCTGATAGCACACCGTTTCTTGAAATTGATGTCTCTTACTTCTGGAACGCACTAGAACAAACTGTTTCACGAACGAACAAACAAAAATGCCACAGACAACCAAATGACTCTAGCGAGTTCTAACTTATACTGAAGGCTTACCACAGGTTCACCTATCGCACTTCCAAGTCCTACGCCCCAAATGTTGCTAGATCAAACGCTACGTGGCCAGTCTCTTTACTTAATTTACACACCTCGTATGCTAAAACTTTGCTTTCCATATATTATGCCTGTGTTAACACATACCATTAACTCGTCTGCTTTGAAATTATTTTCCTACGCATTGGAAACTTGTATTATTTAGACCACTTGCTAAAATGCCTCCTTCTACATCCGATTTTAGACTAATTAGTATACTACCTACTGTTTCTAAAATTCTTGAAAAAATAGTAGACAGTTTTCCTTTTGGTTCAAACCTACAAAAATATATTACTAAAAGGAAATTAATTACTAGAATACACAAGTATCTTATTTTTTTTAAATATTAAACTATGTCGGCAAATATAAATACTTGCAATCGATAAATTCTTAGCAATACTGCAGTGGAATGCGGAAAGTGCATAGAAGGGAGCAAGAGTAGTAGTGCCTAGGTCCCCCTCGGAGAACGGGGGGACACATGTGGAGGCAGAGAGCACATGTCATATGGGAGTCATAGAGGGTGGAAGGGCGGAAGGGCCCTTGATATACGAGAAGTGGATTCGGCTCTCTCTCCCTCGAAAACCACTTCACGTGGACTCGTATATCTTTTGTCTGGCGCTGTCTGTCTTGTTAGTGGATTATTGAGGCTGGTGCCGCACCATCAACATTTTCACTTGCCTCAATAATTCTACGGCGGAATATAAAATATGTACACACGTTTCTGCTTTATTATATCAGCCACTGTTTACGACAGCGTGTTTTTACACGTGGAATACACAATATTTTCACTGTTAAATAATTCTGTAACTTGTAGTATACTAATAATAGTTGTATTTTAACTTAAGTTTTCATGTCCAATAGAAATTCTGGCTGTATAGGCACTATTTGATCGACAAACTTTTATTATTTAAGGAACACGTCCGTTACAAGGCGTCGTCTTTTTCGTATTGTCCCGAAAGAAGTATACTTTTACTTTTTGGTGTATCTAGTGGATGTGTCTCCGCGATCCCATATCTTTGAACTGTCAAGGGAGATATTAAGAGGAATGCCTGCATCATACATACACAAGGAACAACCGTCTTGGGCCGCCCTCTGACATAACAAGCCGTCGCGACGTCTCCCGAGATGCTGCACGTTCAAGATAGCGCGACGCGCCGCCAATTATGTCGTAAAAAATAATAACGCCCCGGACTTAAGGGCCAAATTTATACCTATTTATCATTCCAATTTATGTCGACACTCATCGATTATCCCCAATCGTAAAAATTCCGCATTCTTGGGTTTTCCCTCAGTGGCGTAGTTACATATGCAGTATGCAAAAAAGAATTCAGCTAGTGCAAAACTCATGTTTTAGATTAATCTACAGCATATGTAAATATGATAGAATATTATAAATATTTTAATTTATGAACTGAATTAACATAAATGGAGGGAGATACTTACATATAGCATGTTTGTTTAATAAAATAATCCATTTGAAATGCCTAAGAAGAAAATATAATTTCTGACTGATACACATAACAGAAAAAAAAGAAACAAAGGCCTCTTAACACCACTAATTCACCGAACAACCTATTTTGAGCGCATAACACAGACAATTGTGCGGTCCAATGTAATGATTTGGGAATCAAGAAGTAAATGGCGACACAGTATTTCGAATCTAGGAGACTTTTACTTTTAAATAAGAGATGTCACTATTAGAACATCCGTTTTAACGTATGCACACAAAGAAACACGTCAAATACATCATGTTTTATTTTCAAAACACATGCACGGAATTTTTCTTTCAATTATATCATTTTGAAAGCGTAAGATAAAAGTTTGGACATTTGAAAATGGATTAAAGTGATATCAATCATAAGCAGTATATATTTTGAAATTCACTTGAAATCAGTGTTTAATACGCGAAAGCCTGAAAATTTGGCGCGTAGCGCTACGCGACCAAACCAAATTTTAAGGCTTTTCTAAACTCGAAATTTTACTTCATGCTTAACTTGGGAGTGGAAACACTTGTTAAAAGTTTCGAACTGAACACTATTCAAATACAACGAATGCCTGAAAAATTACAGAGTGCACATTGGGAAATATTTTATACTTGAAATAATACGTTCCCTGTATGCAATCTGCATTTATATCTTGTGGAAACACTTGTTAGAAGTTTAAAATTAAGCTACAAAAAATGCGACAATATTTACAGGTATCAAGATATGTGTACTTGAAAGAAAAGTATTTTGTACAATATAAACTTGGTTGGTGCAATTTTAAAGCTATAAAAGAATACAAATCAGTTCAGATACCGCAAATTGTAGGTAATAAAGACAGATCCATATTTTGCGAACCGAGTTCAGACTTAGCCGACCTGAGACATTTATTAAAACAAAAAAATCAACGTACAATAAGCATCCAATAAAAATCAGTATTAAAAATAAACTGCTAAAGCAGGTTCAAAAATAATACTGCTAAACAAGAATATTTTGAATTTCACAATATTTCAGTGTTTAATACGCGTGGCGCATGAAGTCAAATTTCGAGTTTAGAAAAGCCTGAACATTTGGTTTGGTCGCGCGACCAAACCAAATCTTCAGGCTTTTTTAAACTAGAAATTCTACTTCATGCTTAATCTGGGATTGGAAACACTTGTTAGAAGTTAACTTTGTTTGTATAACTGTATACAAACAAAGTTAATTGTCTTATTTGTGTAAATAATGATGTATAACGAAGTAGAAGCCTCCACAGTGAACAACTTGTTAGAAGTTTCGGACTGAACACTATTCAAATACAACAAATGCCTGAAAAATTACAGTGTGCACATCAGGAAATGTTGTGTACTTGAAATAAACATTCCCTGTATACAGACTTTAAAGGAATAAATGCATACATAAATACATAGAATATCATATTTTTCCTAATAAATGGCAGGGATCATTAGATATGAAATATATATCTGTATAAAGGAATGTTAATGTAATGAAACATAGAATTTCCCGTAGAGAAAAAAATATGTCGCTATATCAAAAGGAACGAAACGAGTCATATGTTGGATAAATAATTATAACCAATATATTATTATGCGTTCTGTAAAATAATGAAATATTTTACGTTTAGATGCTTGTTAATTGAAGGAAATTGTATATTTTTTGTAACTCAATTCAAGCCATTAACTTATAAAAAATATGCGATTTCCTTTAATTCCCTTGAAGTTGCTTTTCAAGCCATTAACTTATAAAAAATATGCAATTTCCTTTAATTCCCTTGAAGTTGTTTTGTTTGAATAATATCATTAAAAATAACATAATGAAATATTCTGTGAATGTTTATAAAAACACGAAACACAATAAATAATCCTCGAATCAACATTCACCGTCAAGAAATGACCTTTTCCAAACAATAATTTGTGTTTCTATTATGCAGCCACATAATGCCCGAATCGATGTAATCACTGTCCGACATGAACGCATTTTTTATTTTGTTATTATTTTCGAGTCGGGCAGACCTCCTCATAAATCATATCTGAAATCACGCACGAACACTTAAGAATATTATTTTCTTTTTGTCGAAAAATGCGGTAGCATATCGGCCGACAAAAGTGTATAATGCCCCGGGATAATACCATTTTCTCTTTGTTGTGCACACATTCACCGTGAAAATATTTTTAATGCATTTCGTAGCGTTTAAGTAACGAGTTTCGTGTTATCAGCTTGAATTTATCGGGAATGCTGAAGCTGAAGAAAAAATGTTTATCAGGGGTGGAGATTAAAATTATTGCTACTCTGGCTTTTAACTTGAATTTCTTTCAAAGTAATAGCGTATAAATGATATTATTTCATGTTATATTTAAAAGAAAAACAATCCCTAATCCCATTTATTTCAAATATTAACTTATGCCTCGATCATACGAGTATAAATGCTAAAATTCACTTAAATAATGGAGGCATGAGTTAACCCATTAACAGCCGAGCAATTATAGAGTTCATTCTAAAAGTTGATTTTAGGTAAAATTCCGCACTTATTTTTATGATTTCAATGAATGACTTATTATATTACTTTGAGTTTGAAAATGACAAGTAAAAGTTGTCGAAACTATAGTCACTTAATAAAGTCTCAGTTATACAAAGTAAAATCGTGTTTTATTTATGTATTATATTACTTACTGGAACATTTTCTTTGAAATATACATGATGTATACTTTCTTAATTTTCATCAATTTGAAGTTTCAACCGAGTGTTTCCACTCCCAGACTAAGCATGAAGTAAAATTTCGAGTTTAGAAGAGCCTGAAAATTTGGTTTGGTCGCGTAGCGCGAAGCGCGGAGCGGCCAAACCAAATTTTCAGGCTTTTCTAAACTCGAAATTTTACTTCATGCGCCACCTGTATAAAACACTGTAATAATGTAAAGTTAAAAATACATAGAAAAATACTTCTTCTGCTATCCCTTGTTACCGCTTAGGGCTTCGGGTGAATATTTTTTTTTAATAAGTAATAATCGAAATGTTTAAATATCAAAATATTTACACTTTGCTTCACATATTCGCAAGTAAGGTCAAATGGTCAAATTATACAATGTATCAAATTAACTTATTTAGTTGGTAATTTTAGAAAAAAATAATAACGCTGCGTTATTACATTATTGGCGCTTACTGGGTTAACACTTGTAATAAATGAGGTTAGGGATTATCATACCGGAAAATTGTAAAAAATGCTATATAAAATGTACCGGTAATTTTTGTTTTTAGCGATGTTTGATAAATTTGTAAACCTATTTGATCGGTATACATAGAACTCTTTTATCTTCATGCATATCCACTATGTATACTCGAATAAAACGCGTGGCAAATGAACCAATCGATCAAAACAATGTTTATAGGCAACCCAATACCACTAGTGTATATTGGGTTGCCTATAATTGTTGTTGTGTGTGTTTTTGCTTCACTTTAACCCTTTCAGTCTTGGAATTCTTCTGGTATCCAAAAAAATGTTTTGTATATTATTAACAGATATACAGAGAGTGTTTCTTTTAAAGATACCGATCTCAATATTTTGTATACGCTGTAAATCTTCAGATGTTTGTTGTTTCTTACAAATATTTTCAATTGAACTTTCAAACGAGTGCTTTTAACTCTCAAATTAAGCATGAAGTAAAATTTTGAATTTATAAAAGCCTGACAATTTGGTCATCTTTGCCACCACTACAACTTGCTAAACATATTGGAAATTTTTCTTTTAAATATACATACATCTATGCATGATCTGTAACTTTTCTGATAATCGTTTGTTTTTTGAAATAGTTTAATTTGAAGTCTTAAGCGAGTGTTTTCCACTCCCTGATTAAGCATGAAGTAAAATTTCGAGTTTAGAAAAGCCTGAAAATTTGGTTTGGTCGTGTAGCGCTCAGCGCTACGCGACCAAACCAAATTTTCAGGCTTTTCTAAACTCGAAATTTTACTTTATGCGCCACGCGTACTAAACACTGATGTGATGTAATGTTCAGAATACACGTTTTTAGCATACTGATTTAGTAGAATATTTTGAACTTCACCTAAAATCAGTGTTTTATACGCGTGGCGCATGAAGTAAAATTTCGAGTTTAGAAAAGCTTTACCATAGGCCAAACCAAATTTTCAGGCTTTTATAAACTCTAAATTTTACTTCATGCTTAATCTGGGAGTGGAAAACACTCGCTTAAGACTTCAAATTAAACTATTTTAAAAAACAAACGATTATCGGAAAAGTTACAGCTCATGCATAGATGTATGTATATTTAAAAGAAAAATTCCCAGTGTGTTTAGCAAGTTTTAGTGGTGGCAAATGCCACCGTCAGGGCCGAAAGGGTTAAAACAGTGTTTCATACGCCTAAAAAGAAAGCCTGAAAATGTTACTTCATGCTTATTCAAGCGCTGTAAACCCTTAGTAAAGGTGTCATTGAAGGCTATTCATATTGTGATTTACCAGTAAATTTAATGTGCAACACACGAAATTAGATCAGAATTCGTTCGAAAAATTGCTTAGTCAAGTTCGCTTACTTTACTATTATTACTCTTACCTTCTTCATCACTTCCAATCATCGAGTATCTATCGAATCCACTAAGATTCCTATGGGTTCCAAGACCGAAATCATCTTTGGTCCATTGCAGAATCCCACTTTTCCCAATGACCCTGCAGGGAAGCGTAACTCTGGATCCAACAACAGCTGTCTGATCTTGGGGTTCCATTGCAAACTTCTGTTCTTTGTAGGCGTCCACAGCCAGTGTCGCAATGCTTATCCGCAGAAGCAGAATCAGGAATTTGTGTGCGTTTCTCATATTGATTGTCTCGGGTAAACTGTAACAAAAATTTAGTTTTTGTTTAAATTATACACTACCAGACAAAAACAAACATTGCATGTGGAGCCTCACACCATTAGTAGTAGAAATCCACTTTTTTTACCTCATCTGAATTTGTCTCAAGTTAGTCA
Source organism: Philonthus cognatus (assembly GCA_932526585.2). NCBI lineage: Eukaryota > Metazoa > Arthropoda > Insecta > Coleoptera > Staphylinidae > Philonthus > Philonthus cognatus. Next base: position 39,466,584 of record OW052243.1, read on the forward strand.
CCCTGAAGGACATCTGGGTATAAAGGCACACTTTCCTGATCTTGTATATCCTTTCTTTTTAGTTTTAGGTTTAGTTTTAATGCAAGTTAATACATTGAAACTAAACCTAAAAAAGGAAAGTGTCCCTCCACCCCCTAGATGTCCTTCAGGGTGACTAACTTAAGACAAATTCAGCCAACGGTTCAAATGAGTGACCACATAGGGAATATATATACACTTCTTAAACATGAGTAAAGTTAATCGAACTTTGATTCAACATTCACAATCTGCTTTAGTAGTAGCATCGGATAAATAAATACTCTTAAATCAACAGCGGCTCGGAACACCTGGACCTAAGTAAATTGCGCTCCGGGCTAACTTTGGAAAAATAATACAGGCTGAATAAACGGTTCGCAATGATACCGCGGGCGCTAATGTCTGTAATGTCGGTTTATTAAAGCGGATGCCAGGGACGGACAGTTTTTGCTTTATGAAAAAAAAGTTGAAATATGACAAGGGCAGACTTTAATTCGAACCCGCGTCATCGTCGCGAGTCACAATTTTATTATTAACAAGCGGATACGCAAAATAAAAACTGGAATTTTCAGGATGAAAAATTGTATGCTGTTAACGGTTGTGCTTTAATTACATTTTTATTTAAAATAGTATACTTGAAATTGAATAGAATCAATAGAATTGGTATGAAAATGGATTTGCATTTATTTTTGTTATGATTTATACACTACTCAAAAGTAAAAAGTAGTCACTTTTTCAAAGTGGCATAAATTTTATGTGAGTTTAGGAATCTCGTTGAAACTTAGTATATATAATACATTGTGTATTTGAATATTGTTGCAACTTTTTGAAAAAAAATAATGAAATGTATAATCTTTGTATTAATTAGAGCTTAGTAGTAACAAAAACTAAAGTAATCTATGAAATTTTCGATATCAAAACGTATCTTAAGTTGCTTTTACTTAATTATTGTGAAAAGCTCTTGCAAACGAAGAAAACGATCTTCGCCTACAGTAGTTTTCATTTGTGAAAACATTCATTTGTGGTGCATCTTAAATGTGTTGACCCAAAATGTTGAGAAGCAATTTTATCAAGTAGTTTATCAAGGGGAGGAGGTTGGGATGTAGGTCACCTTCAGACACTTCAGATTTTTATTTTTCTGAAAGGTCTACACATTCGGTATTTTGAGGGCTAATAACAATGACAATTTAATTGTGGACTGTAAAGTTTTGTGCTTAAATGACAAGATTTAGTGAAGCTTTTACAAAAACATGATAAAGTGCTGCAAAAAGTAAGTTTACATCATTGATCTAACTTAATTTTACATAAGCACACTTGATGATATGTTGTAATACATATTGTGGAAACTAATAAAGATAAAGGACAAGTGTTCACATATACCAAGTTTCAACAAAATTCTTAAACTCGCATTATATTTACGCCACTTTTAAAAGTTGAATACTTTTTTCCTTTGAGTAGTGTAAATATACATACCTTATGAGTATATTTTTAACTTCACTTGAAATCAATGTTTTAAATACGTGGCGCATGAAGTAAAATTTCCAGTTTGAAAAAGAGTAGCTCGCCTACAATCTCTTATTTGAGTTTAAATAGCATTCATTTTTTAATTAAATCAAACGGATTTAGTTAATTGTAATCAAAATGTATTCGATGGTTGAGTTACCACCCCAATTTATCGAAACAACTTCCACATCATTTGCGATAACTAAACGATTCCAGCTAACTGATGGAAGGCACGAATTCAATTAGCATGATTGATCCTGGCGGTCTTACATTAGGAAAAATGTTTCTATTAATCCATCCCCTCCCCAATCAATAAACACGCCACGGAAGCCACAAGAAAAAGAAAAGAAAGCCATAATGACTTCACTTTAAAAACCTGCGTGAGGAGGCTCTATTACTCCCGCAGGCTCTATTTGGGCACATGTCTGGCGCTCCCGCAAAGGGATCCCCGAGATATACTGTTTTAAAGCCCCCCGTCCCCCCGAAAAGGGCCCTTCCACGCCCGGCCAGAACTTATATAAGATCAGCATTTCCCAACTTGTATAAAGTCGCCATAACTCTTTCGTAAGGGACACCCGGAATACCGCCGCAATATTACAATTCCCCCCAATTCCAATTGATTTAGTGGACCCGAGCGTTCGGAAAAGGGGGGCCCTCCGTCCCCGCTTTATAGATTATCGGAAGCTGTTTGAGATATAAATTTTTCACAAGATGAGACTGTCGCGCTGAAAGCTGAAAGAAAGGATACATTTGTATTGAATGGCTGCAATTATTTAAATTGATTCAGAAAACATTTTTCAAATTGGAATATATTTATTTTAATGCTCATATATCATATTAAATATATTAGTAGACGTACCTAGTGTGTCTAGGGCAATTATTTACTACGATCTTTTAATAGAAAGACATGTACCTATATCTATCTGGCAGGTGCAGTGGATGCACTGGGCAGGCATAATTTCCTGTCTTAAGCTTGTATTAGACGACACTATTTTCTTGTACAAGAAAATAGTATACTATTTTCTATCATGGTGTAATACACAAAATATGACCAAACCAAATAGAACATGTCCTATTTCCAATATACAAAATTGTACAAGATTTGCCTTTGGTCATATTTTGTGTATTACACCATGATAGAAAATAGTGTCGTCTAATCTTTATAAACAGAAAATGCAGTAAATATTGAACGCTTTTCTAAAAACTGCCTAAAACATGAATAATCATTAACATTTTTAAATTAATTCCTCATATATATTACAGCGCTATTAACATTACAGAACAAACATATACCTACTCCCAAACTAAATAGCAGAATATCGACCAAACAGCGGATTAATATTGATACTCAATCAATTACAATATTTGCATTAGATATTTGGCGTGCGCAAACTAAGAAACGATTCGTGGAATGAAGTCGTAATTTGTCTGGAGCATTGTTTGGGACTCGGAAATAATAATTTCCATCGCGGATCGTAAATTAAAATAATTCGCAAAGTTTATGTTAATTATTCATTATTTTACGTTTGCACAAAGTCGCGTTTCGTTCCGTGACCCGGACCCATTAGAATAACTCAAAATTGAATATTTTCGCTTAGTCTATAAATGCACGCTTAGTTTCTTAGCTGATGATTTATTTACTCTTGGCTTGGAGTTTTTATTTTATCGCTATAAATTATAATGTTAACATTCACATAAAGTCATAAGTAACATTCTTACCAATGCGGATTTTATGCGCAATAAATAAGTAAACTAAGAGAAAAATAATTATCATGTTTATACTCCAGATTTGTATTTTTTTATAATACAGTTAATATTTATTCAACAAACAAAATTTAGGCAATTCACGAACACTGCCAAGATTTTAAAAATTACCGAAATTCTCGAAAAATGTCAAGTTTTTATAAATTAAGGAAAAATATGACTCGGTGTGTCATAACAACAACAATAACATATTTATTGGCAATTCAATATAGTAAACTAACAGTATGACAATAATTGAACTTCTGTCAAGTCTAAATTTTAATATACCATCTAAAACAAGAGCTACAGTAATCTTTCGCTTTAATTCGTCCTGTGAAATGTACAGGACGAATTAAAGTAGAAATAATTCATTGTGTCGCATGGTCAGATTTTACAACATTTAAGGTGTTTAAAAGAAATGTAAAGTTCATTCACTTAGCGGATGATATCGTAAACGTTTGATTTAGTTGATGACTTACATTTTTAATTGTCTATTTTTACTTGCAGAATTTTGTTTATTTATGTGTTTGTGTTATTTTGAGTTTATACTTAATTAATTTTTAACATAAGAAATATTATTTTGTTAATTTATGTAAAAGGTGATTACCGTAAAATAAATTATTATTATTATTATTAATTGTAATATAATTTGAATTGACAACAGGCTAACGGCCAGTGGTCTTTCTGCCCATATTTATGTAGTTTATTGATTCTGGTTTTAAGAAATGTTTTGTAAAATAATAATTAAGTGTTTAATTGTGTATAGATTGGTGGTGATATTTGGATTTCGAACTTTACAAAATAATTGCAGAATTTAGAAATTCGATCGCGACTTGCAAAATTTTTCAATCAGGAATGGATAGCGGTCTTCTATAGGAGTTAGTTCTGTAAGTTCATACAGGAGGGTGTTGCTAGGATAATAAATTAAATTATCGGGATGTTTAATTTTTGTCAAGATGCCTCCGCATGTACGTTCCGCAACACGTATATTGTTAAAGGATTTAGGATAAGAGTAAGAAAGTAGAAGAAAACCATAATCTAGTAATGGTCGACATATAAATTTGTAAATTTTTATAGCTCCTTCTCTGAAAATACCTTGATTTCTAAATGTAAGAGATTTGAAGTGTTTGAAGTGTTCTGGCTACGATTTTTTTTTTAATTTTAAGTATGTCTCAAAAAAGAAAGCTTAGAGTCAATGTTAATACATAAATATTTACATGAAGGTGTGTCATATTTTTCCTTAATTTATAAAAACTTGACAGTTTTCGAGAACTTCGTTAATTTTTAAAGTCTTGGCAGTGTCGGTACATTTTATTTGTTGAATAAATATTAACTGTGTTATAAAAAAATACAATTCCGAAACTGTTGAGATTGTCAATAATGTTAAATTTGTTGAAAATGTCAAAAAATCTTAAAATAAAAAAAACCAATGAGAATTATAAAAAACTCTCAATATTGTCGAAAAAGTCAAAATTGTTGGAAATGTCGAAACGTGATAAAATGTAAAAAAAATTGAAAAATACAAAAACTCTGAAAAAGTATTAAGAATTTATACAATTGTGATTATTTTTTATTAAATGGGCAGTATATTTTAACTATACTGAAAATCAGTGTTTTTATGCGCGTGGCGCATGAAGTAAAATTTCGAGCTAAGAAAAGCCCGAATTTGGATTTGGACGCTGCGCGTCCAAATCCAAATTCTTGGGACTTTTCTAACATTCATTAAATTTTTTGAAATTGTTGATACATTTTCAAGATTTTAGTTAATTATCCAAAGTATTCACAATTTCCAAGATTACCTTTAATTTTCAAAATTCGGACGGTTTTCCAGAATTTCCTAAATATTTGTTAAATTGAAAAATTTCGATATTTTTCACAAGTTTTCCTTCAATTTTTAAATTCTGGACAATTTTCATGAATTTACTAGATATTCTTTAACTTAAAAAATGTTGAAGGTTAGATTTTGAAAAATCTAACGGCTTTCCTGAATTTTTTACATTTTCGGTAATTTTTAAATATTTCACATTTTTCATTAATTTTTAAATCTTGGCAGTTTTTGTAAATTTCCATAATTTTTGTTAAATTTAAACGTTTTGATACTTTTCATGAATTTGAATTCGTATTTTACGTTTTTGGTATAATCTGTTTATTTAATATTGCTTGTTTTTGAATTTTAGAATTTTGCGATGAAGAAGTCAACAAATATTCTCGAAATATGGGCACATATATTTTATTTAAAACAGATTAAACAAAAAAATTACATACAAATTTTTAGAATAAAGTCTCCGTCTCCATTTAATTTTTTTAATTAATTCCACCGCTAAAACCAAAAACCCAATTAATATTTTTCAATTTTATACAAAATAAAAAAAAAATCAATATCGAGCTAAGTCGTAAAATGATGAATATTAAGAAAATAAATGAAATTTTTTAAAAATGAAAAATAAAAACTAAAACTGATTTTTTCCATTAAAAATTGAAATCTTTAACTTTTATAAAAAAATCGTTAAAAATCTTTAAATTCATAAATAGCATCACGAATTTAAAATCGAAGAAAATTCGCGGAACATAAGAATAAACGTAAATCGTCAGGATTTTTAAAATTAACAAAAACTCGAGACTTTCATGAAAATTGTCATGAATTTGAAAGTTAACGAAATCATCGATATTTTGAAAACTAACAGAAATTTACGAAAAAACCGTCGTGATTTTTAAATTAAAATTAACTACAAACTTATATATTCACAAAAGGACTCGACATTTTTTAAATTAACGCGGGAATATTGTAAATTCATGGAAAGCGCCTAGATTTTTCACAATTAATAAAAATCTTGAAAAAACGCACTATTTTTTTTAAAAATTAACTTAAATCTTTAAATTTCATGAACATCGGCGATCGTTTTTTAAATTATCGAAAATTCAGAATCAATGACTACTGTAACATTTTCACATTATTGATATAAATTGAAAATATTGATGTCATTGTATCAAATTGATATTATTGACTTAAATTGAGAATATCGATATAAATTCCCATTTCCGACTTAGTGTTATTTTTGACTTAAAAGATTATTTTTGACGTTAAATGTCATGTTTAAGATTATACGTATTTTTTTAGTTATTTAATGTTTGACGGAAAATATAATTATTGATGTTTTGACGTAAAATAACATTTCTAACGTAAAATGACAATATTCAGTAAAAATATCATTTTTCAAATAAAATATCATTTCCCATTTGTAATGTAATTTTTAACATAAAATAAGAAAATTATGAACTGTGGAGGCTTCTACTTCGTTATACATGTTAATTCAATGAAATAAAACACTTTAACTTTGTTTGTATAACACACTATAATAAATAGTGTGTTATACAAACAAAGTTAGTGTTTTATTTCATTAAAATAAGAAAGTTTATAAAAAATGTCATTATTGACGTAAAATAATAAAATTAATCTTATTTTTAAGTAAAATGTAATTTCTGACGTAAAATGTGATTTATGACATAAAATATTATCATCATTATTATCATGGACCTATTTCATCTCATTTTTGAAGTAAATCGTAATTTTCCGCTTGTAATATCATTTTTGACGTAAATTGACATTTTTCTCATGATTTGTCGAAAACGGCAACTTGACAAATTGAAACAAAAAACTAAAACTAAACGAGTGTCGTCCACTCCCAGGCTGAGCATGAAGTAAAATTTCGAGTTTAGAAAAGCCCCAGCGTAGAAAATTTGTCGAGGGTCGCACAGTGACCCTCGACAAATTTTCACGGGTGCTTTTCTAAACTCGAAATTTTACTTTATGCGCCACGCGTATAAAAACTCTGTTTTATTCTAAAGTTTAAAATATTGTTCTAATTTCATGAAAATAATATAAAATGCGCATCAGTTAAAATTGATATTATTTAAATTTTGAAACAATTTTTTAAAACAATTTTCGCATTTTTTAGTTATGATTTCATTACTTTTCGAAATTTTAGACAAAAGGCTGTTAACAAAAAAAAATCGTTAAAGATTAAGTTAGGGTAGCACAATATTTAGGTTAAGTTAAAAAAAAAATAGAAACATGTAGTGTACAGCAGAGTTCTAGATCCTGATGATCTCAAGCACAAGGTGAGAAAAACTGGGCCGCACTAAAAGGATAATAAAGCAAATGAGAGGCAACGTTAAACTTTGAAATAATGACCATCCTTTTCCCGCTGCCGGTGTTTTTTGTAGGTGGGGGGCTGAAAGGGAGAGTGTTCTCTCACACACTCCCCCACCCTTGGCAGCAGGGCTTAAAAAATTGCTCTCGCCTCCTGAAAACGTGGAGCCGATGCCCCAAGGGTTTCTCGTAATTAACTACGAAAAAAATATATATCTCCCAAATTAACTTAACCCCCTGAAAAAATATTTCATTGTACTCGCTGAATTTATAATTTATATAGAGGGGAGAGAAAGTGAAAGCCCTGTTATCGTTCGCGTAAAGGGCGCAGAAAAAATAAATATGGGTTTGTTATTAAAGTTAATTGAAATTTGTATGTTTTTTATTATTTTTAATACATGTTTTTAGTTTTTCACTGCATCCTTTACTTTTGCAAAAAATGTAGAAGTAAAAAATGGTAATACTGAAATGAAATAAAATGAAGCAATATATAATTATTCGTGGTTTCTTACACCCCAAATATTATAAGACATATTTTATCTGTTTATACTTAATGAACGTATGATTCTAAATGTTTCATTTCCTTTTGTTGTGCCCGCTGTATACATCATGCGCACCCCTCAGTATTATTTTTTTTTCGTGGTGGGGTGCGCGCGGAAAATAGGCCGCATATGAAAAATATATTCACGGCCAGAAGGGAGGAGGGAATATAAATGGCGTTATTAAGATACGCACCGGGGCCGTTTACTCCCCCCGAACAAAAAAAAAATCGTTTGAAACACGGCGGCGCACCTAAATCAATTAATATTTGGAAGCATTTTATCAGTAGCGTAACTAAAATTTTCGGACCAATTGTTTACAAGAATAATTAAGGGCAACAGAATAGCGTTAATGCACATTGCGTTGCCTACAATAATTTGAATCCATTGTTAAAAACAGTGATTATAAGCGACTTAATACCGTTAATGTATATTGGGTTGTCTACACAAAGTGTTAAGACTCTACAAAGAAATATAACTATTTACTAAGAATTTTAAGACTAAATCCGGACTTAAAACTCCCATAAAAACTCAATGAATTAGTTTTAAGGCTAAATATTATTCCATATAATTAAAATCATTGAAAAATTGCATATTCTTTAGTTTATATTAAAAAATATAAGCCAAAATCAGATTTTGGAAATTGTTAAAAAAAAAGAATGAGCTATGTTGCAATGTTGGGAAAAAACAAAATCCAATAGCTGCTAATCAAATTACACAATCAAATTTGAATAAAAACTAGTACAGAAATTAAATTTTTTGGAAGAAACAGCATGCAGTTTCAATTTTCAAATGTTTGTTTTTTTTTAAATTTTTAAAATAATTGTTGGCCCTATATTTAATATATACCGGGTGTTGACTTGGCGGACGCAACATAGGAAATAATTAAGAAAAAGTAATGTGATTTTATAAAAATAATGACATGCCATGGAATTAAAACAACAATTGCGGCTGTCAAAGTGGCAAAAGATACCGCAGTCACTTGATTAAAATAAATGTTTTCGAAATGATTTACACTATACAAGAAAAAATCCTCTTAATAAAGTGGTATTATGCAGACCACAGTTATCACGATGCGTTATGTTTTTTGTCGTTAATTAAGTAACAGCAATATCTTGTGTTATTTTGACATTTTTATTATTATTATTATTCTTTATTTTCCCAACAGATATACATGTATCCAATTACAGGGAACTTAATCTAATATAATGCTAAGTAACATAATTTTAAATCATACATACAGTGCGCAGAGAAAGAAGAGAAAAGAAAAAAAACAAACTTAAAGCCTAAAGATTTATAACAATATCACTGGTACCGATAAGTCTGACATTAATTCGATGAGGGATTTTCTGGTATCTACGAAAATATCTACTCTATTATTTAAACTATTAAACCTTCAAATCATTTTTAAAACGGGTGAATTAAAATGAGCTAGCGTATTGGAATGTGGTTGAAAAAATAGGTTATTACTGCGAGATGTTAGTCTAGGAACCTGAAACTTCAGCTAACCTAGGATGTTAGGGTCATCAATATCGTAATTTACTACCCCATATAAAAATAGAATTGAAGATTTCGTACGCCTGTCACTTAATCTTTCGACATTAAATGTTTGTAAGAGGTTATCATATGTAATGGATACAGATGGATATTCCTTAAACTTTTTAAAAAACAACATTTTCAAAAACTTTTTTTGAATTGCTTCGATTTTACTTACAGTATTTTCGTAGTAAGGTGACCAAATAACAGAGGCAAATTCGAGGTTAGAACGAACGTATGAAAAATACAATTTTTTTAAAACGTCAATGTTATGAAAGTCCTTACAAGTGCGATGGAAAAAGCCCAACAGTTTGATACTTTTGTCACAAATCTTATTTATATGATCATTAAATGTTAACTTATGATCAAAAGTTACTCCTAAATCTTTAATCGAGTTTATACGTTCAAATAATACATTGTTAATACCATAATCATATATAACAATATCTTTTTTTCGATAAAATGACATGCATTTACACTTTGATAAGTTCAACGATAATCCATTTACCTCACACCATTTATGAATGTTATTAATATCTTCCTGCAACCGAATGCAATCATCCCTGGACTCAATGATATTAAATAATTTCATATCATCTGCATATACGTTACACCGAATTACCTCAACAATATCATTAATGAAAATGATGAATAACAGTGGTCCCAGGTTTGTACCTCGGGGAACCCCAGATGTTGCAGTATACTCACTGGAACGATACCCCATATACTGGACAAATTGTCGTCTGTTACGTAGGTATGATTGCATCAGTGAAACGGTTCCCTCCATAAAACCAAAGATGAAAGTTTGTTAATGATTACGCAGTGATCAATTGTATCAAATGCTTTTTGGAAATCAGTATAAACTGAATCGACCTGTTTCCGTTTATCTAAATGATTCGAAATATAATCGGTAAAATTTAATAAATTCGATACAATTAATCTCTTTTTAACAAAACCATGTTGGCGCGTGGTAATAAATGGACTAACGTGATTGTACATATATCGATAAAGTATCATTTCAAATAATTTAGTAATTTTTATGGTCAGATTTAATAAGATTATGAATTTCTTGCCTGAGTCTACTGATTCTTAGTCTTAAATAAGTAAATTTGTATTGTTAGAACAATTTTAATGCATCACATGTTAAATTGCCACTTGAAATTACAAGATCTAGTATTTTATTAGAAGAGTTCACTACATCATTAATCTGACTAAGTATATTGAATTGAATAAAATTATTGTAAATTTGAAGTGGTTCATTAAGTCCATCCCCAGTTTTCCAATGCGCGTACAGATTGGGTAAATTGAAATCTCCAAATATTAGTGTATGTTGTTCCATATCTATTTTATTCTCTATGGTTTCAAAAACGCGATCATAATCAGTTGCCGGCGAAGATGGCGGGATATATACACAAGTCAAATATATAACTTTCCTACCCAACAATATTTTAACGATTATTAATTCATAATTTTCTAAATTTGAACTATAGACTAGTTGTGATTGATATCGAATGCTTACAGAAATTAATGCGCCTATTATTACGATTACATCTATATGTACAATAGTGAGAAGGAAATAATTCTGTGTCTAGAATACCTGAATGCAACCAGGTCTCTGTTAAACAAAATATATCAATACTACTTGCACAGACACGGTCATAGAAAATATTTGTTTTTGAGCCCAAACCCCTAACATTCTGATAATAGATGGAAATATTAGGTGTTATCTGTTGAGAACTGCTTAGTTTTTCTGGACCTGGACAGCTTTCTGGACCTGAGGAACTTCCTGGATCTGGACAACATCTTGGACAATCTTCGGTATACCATGAAAGTACTTGATCCTGATATTAACTTCTCCATTGTCTCGTCGGCTTTTCAGCTCGCCCCGAACTAATTTTTCGTGTTCCAATTGCCGTGGAGTTTTGTCGCTCTTCATGTAAATATCTTTCATCGCTTCGGTATTACGTAGTTTTTTAGAATGTCTTAGTAAATTCCTAACATCATTTGCATTTTTATAAGTTACTCTAACAGGCCTCGTGCGATTATGAACTTCAGAGCCTAGTCTTCTTATATTAAGAGGTGGCGGACAGTTTCCTATTACCACTTGTAGAATTTCTTTAACCTTAACCACATCATTATCGCAATTTGATTCCGGAATATTAAATAAAATTAAGGAGTTTGCCCTTTCCTGCCTCTGAATAATTTCGCTGCATAATTCACTGTGCAAATCTAAGCTAATCTTATTATTCTGTAAATTATTTGTGTTTATGATTTTATCCATATGCTCAATTTTAGTGGACAATTCATCAATAGTTTTTTTCATTTCATTATGTTTAAGTTTAAGGTTATTCATTTCCAGTAATAATTTCTTTAGTTCCGAATTTTCTTCACAAATCTCGTCACATTTTGCTAAAACTTGTTTAAGGTCTTTAATTATTATCAAAAGATCTCTCAAGCTAACATCGCACTCGTGATTAGTTAAACAAGCCGGGTGACAGAATTTGTTGCAAATTGAGCATGTGGTTTTACTGGCAACTTTGCTTCCACATTTACCAGTGCAAGAAATATCAATTACACTTGTTTTATTTCTATCTGATCTGACTGACATACTGAATAATTTATGTTAATAATAATTAATAGGGAATTGTATGCGCGAGGAATACAACAGGAAACACACTCTTCACACCAGTGAGGGTCTTTACGGTGACTTAATAGACAAACAAACAGACCCGATGGAATTGAAAAACACAAGAGAAACAAAGGAGTTAAACGATGGGGCGAAATATAAATTCGTTCAAAAACAAAACACTAAAATTTGTAATTCTAACTTTAAAAAAAATAAACGTTAATTGGATTTGAACTCGCGCTAGTCAGTGATATTAAACTATGAGTTCGGCGCGCTAAGCCGCAAGGCTATCAAGACACTAGATAAACAATATAATGTAGGATAAATTGGTAAAACTACAAATTTAAATAAAAAAGTATTTGATATTTGGCACATGTGTAAAATTTAAGGTTAGGATATGCCACAAATTGTTTTAACCGAAAAACACACACGTAACCAGTAGAAAAGCTATGAAGATTATTTTTAAAAGTAGTAAAGGCTTCTTCTTTTCGTATTAATTGGTTTATAAAAAAAACAAAACACTATCCATTAATTAACCAACAGACTCAACTCAACCAAGCACTGCACGTATACATAACGATATCAAAAATCATTCGCAATTGTTGTATCAATTCCATGGTATGTCATTATTTTTATAAAATCACATTACTTTTTCTTAATTATTTTAACTGTAAATTTTCTAATATTCGTTGGTTTTTAAAAGAGTTTAATTTGAAGCTTTAAACGAGTGCTTTCCACTCCCATACTAAGCATGAAGTAAAATTTCGAGTTTAGAAAAGCCCCGTGAAAATTTGTCGAGGGTCGCGCAGCGATCCGAGACAAATTTTCTGGGCTTTTCTAAACTCGAAATTTTACTTCATGCGCCACGCGTATAAGACACAGATTTTAAGTGAAGTTCGAATATTTAAAAATTTGACAATATTATAGTGTTTTATACGCTTGGCGCATGAAGTAAAATTTCGAGTTTAGAAGAGCCCAGCAAATTTGTCTCGGGTTGCTGCGCGACCCTCGACAAATTTTCACGGGGCTTTTCTAAACTCGAAATTTTACTTCATGCTTAGTCTGGGAGTGGAAAACACTCGTTGAAAGCTTTAAATTAAACTTAAAAAAAACAGGGAATATCCGCAATTGTTGTATCAATTCCATGGTATGTCATTATTTTTATAAAATCACATTACTTTTTCCTAATTATTTTAACTGTAAATTTTTTGACATTCGTTGATTTTTAAAAGAGTTTAATTTGAAGCTTTAAACGAATGCTTTCCACTCCCGGACTAAGCATGAAGTAAAATTTCGAGTTTAGAAAAGCCCCGTGAAAATTTGTTAAGGGTCGCGCAGCGACCCGAGACAAATTTTCTGGGCTTTTCTAAACTCGAAATTTTACTTCATGCGCCACGCGTATAAGACACGGATTTTAAGTGAAGTTCGAATATTTAAAAATTTGACAATATTATAGTGTTTTATACGCTTGGCGCATGAAGTAAAATTTCGAGTTTAGAAAAGCCCAGAAAATTTGTCTCGGGTCGCTGCGCGACCCTCGACAAATTTTCACGGGGCTTTTCTAAACTCGAAATTTTACTTCATGCTTAGTCTGGGAGTGGAAAACACTCGTTGAAAGCTTTAAATTAAACTTAAAAAACAGGGAATATCCGCAATTGTTGTATCAATTCCATGGTATGTCATTATTTTATAAAATCACATTATTTCTTCCTAATTATTTTAACTGTAAATTTTCTGACATTCGTTGATTTTTAAAAGAGTTTAATTTGAAGCTTTAAACGAGTGCTGTCCACTCCCAGACTAAGCATGAAGTAAAATTTCGAGTTTAGAAAAGCCCCGTGAAAATTTGTCGAGGGTCGCGCAGCGACCCGAGACAAATTTTCTGGGCTTTTCTAAACTCGAAATTTTACTTCATGCGCCACGCGTATAAGACACAGATTTTAAGTGAAGTTCGAATATTTAAAAATTTGACAATATTATAGTGTTTTATACGCTTGGCGCATGAAGTAAGATTTCGAGTTTAGAAAAGCCCAGAAAATTTGTCTCGGGTCGTTGCGCGACCCTCGACAAATTTTCACGGGGCTTCTCTAAACTCGAAATTTTACTTCATGCTTAGTCTGGGAGTGGAAAACACTCTTTGAAAGCTTTAAATTAAACTTAAAAAAAACAGGGAATATCCGCAATTGTTGTATCAATTCCATGGTGTCATTATTTTTATAAAATCACATTACATTTTCCTAATTATTTTAACTGTAAATTTTCTGACATTTGTTGATTTTTAAACGAGTTTAATTTGAAGCTTTAAACGAGTGCTTTCCACTCCCAGACTAAACATGAAGTAAAATTTCGAATTTAGAAAAGCCCCGTGAAAATTTCAAGTTTAGAAAAGCCCAGTGACAAATTTTCTGGGCTTTTCTAAACTCGAAATTTTACTTCATGCGCCACGCGTATAAGACACAGTTTTTAAGTGAAGTTCAAATATTCATAAATTTGACAATATTATAGTGTTTTATGCGCGTGGCACATGAAGTAAAATTTCGAGTTTAGAAAAGCCCAGAAAATTTTCACGGGGCTTTTCTAAACTCGAAATTTTACTTCATGCTTAGTCTGGGAGTGGAAAACACTTGTTTAAAGATTTAAATTAAACTTTAAAAAACAGGGAATATCCGCAATTGTTGTATCAATTCCATGGTATGTCATTAGATTTATAAAATCATAAGTTTTTCTTAATTATTTTAACTTAGAGAACCGTAAAGTATTAAGTGTGAACAATAATAAATTTAGAATTTTTCCCTCTACAAAAATAATCGTTTCTGCGAACTTCAATTAATTGAATTGTCTATTCAATATAAAATTAATAGAAGTTTTTTAGAAAAGATTAAATGATTAATCATAAAATACAATTACTTTTTACAAAATTTGAACTATATTTTAATATTTTCGAAAAACAAAGTAGGATACTTTAATTTTATTGGAAGATTTAATCATCTTAATTAGCTTAATTATTTCTTAGAAACTTCAATTATTTTTTTATTTATATTATTTTTGATTTTTTTTAAATAAATAATGAATAATAAAATAGTGATGTGTCCATTAAAGGACTTTCCGTATCACCTAAACAATTGATAATTGACATAATAAACTTATTTCACTTGTAAATTGATTAAAGACCATTTCACATTAAATTAGTGTTTTATACGCAGCGCATGAAGTAAAATTTCGAGCTTGTAATTGTGTAAATTCTTCGCAGAAATAAATTTAAGAAAACAAACAAATTAATTAGTTCATCACCACAAAATTACTGAATTTATTCTGTAAGAGGTAAACTTTAAGCTTCTTTATAAACAAATGAAATATCTGTACCATTTTTTCCAAAATATTGCAGTAAAATACATGTATATATAATTTAATTTTTCATTTATATTATTTTTCAATTTTTGAAATAAATAATGAATAAAAAAGTAGTGATGTGTCCATTAAAGCACTTTCCCCATCACCTAAACAATTGATAACTGATATAATAAACTTATTTCACTTGTAAATTGGTTAAAGACCACGTCACATTAAATCAGTGATTTATACGCGTGGCGCATAAGGTAAAATTTCGAGTTTAGAAAAGCCTAATTTGGCTCGGTCGCTCCGCTTCGCTACGCGCCCGAGCCAAATTTTCAGGCTTTTCTAAACTCGAAATTTTACTTCATACTTAGTCTGGGAGTGGAATACACTCGATTATATCGACCATTTTGACAGTACTAACTATATTGACTGTATCCAATTTATCCTGACTATAAATCACGATAATAATTATATTTTTACCTAAAAAAGACTCCAATAGTCAAATTTTCAGTTTAATAGTCAAAATAGGCTTTATCCTGACTATAGATCCCTATAATAACCATATTTTCACTTAAAAAAGACTGCAATAGTCAATTTTTTCATTGTGACGATAATAGTTGAATATTCGTTTTAAAGTGACGACACTAATCAATTGTTGGGGTTATCATGGACCATATATCACTGTAATAGTCACATTTTGACTTAAGACTTTGACTATTGCAGTTCTTCAACAGTCAAATATTCGTTATAATGTGACGCTAATGGTAACATTTTCGTATCAAAGTGACAATAATAGTTACAT
The DNA here is from genome assembly GCA_932526585.2 of Philonthus cognatus. Classification (NCBI taxonomy): domain Eukaryota; kingdom Metazoa; phylum Arthropoda; class Insecta; order Coleoptera; family Staphylinidae; genus Philonthus; species Philonthus cognatus. The sequence goes on from OW052243.1 coordinate 39,482,834, forward strand.
GTTGGCAGTATCGGGACTGAAGATCACTATAATAGTTACATTTTGACTATAAAAAGACTAAAATATTCAAATTTATGTTATAATCTGGCGATTATAGTAAAATGTTTTCTTTAAAGTGACGAAAATAATCAATTCTTCCTTTAAAGCTGACAGCAATAGTAAAATTTGTTTGGTTTTATTTAGAATTTTTATAATTTTTATAACAGTTGGCATTCGTGATATTTTTCGGCTTTGGCTTTATGGTTTTATTTATAGTTTTTATAATTTTTATGACAGTTGGCATTCGTGATATTTTTTAATGTGAAATGCCGATAACTTCACTTTAAATTAGTGATTTGTACCACGCGCGTGGCGCATGAAGTAACATTTCGAGTTGAGAAAAGCCCGAACTTCTTCGGGCTTTTCTCAACTCGAAATTTTACTTCATGCTTACTCTGGGAGTGGAAGATATTTGTTTAATATTTTAAAATTGTTGAGGAATTTTTTAAGATTTTAGTTGATTATTAAAGTTTTGACGATTTTTAGTGAATTTCCACAATTTTACTGAATTTTTAACGCTTTTAGTAAATTTACAAGATTTCCTTTAATTTTAGAAATTCCTGAATTTCCGTTGGTTTTATAAGTTTCGATACTTTTCATGCATTTTTAAAATTTCCTTCAATTATCAAATTATTGGCAATTATTCCCAAATAATCATTAACTTAAAAAATGTTGATATTTCATGGAATTCTAAGATTTCAGTCAGTTTTGAAAATTCTGACGATTTTCCTGAATTTCCTAAATTTATGTTAGTTTTAAAAATTTCGATAGTTATAAATTTTCACAATTTCCTTCAATTTTCAAATTCTTGGTAATTTTCATGAATTTCTTAAATATTCGTTAACTCAAAAAAACGTTGAAGTTTTTCATGAAACTTCAAGATTTCCGTTAATTTTCAAAGTTTTTATGAAAAGTATCAACATTTTTAAGATTAACGAAAATTTAGGAAATTCAGGGAAACCTTCAGAATTTTGAAAATTTAAGGATATATTGATAATTTACGAAAAGAATTGTAAATTAACTAAAACTACCTAAAATCTTGAAAATTCATCGATACTTTAAAAAATCTAAACGAGTGTCTTCCAATCCCAGATTAAGCATGAAGTAAAATTTCGAGTTTAGAAAAGCCTGAAAATTTGGATTGGTCGCGTAGCGAAGCGAAGCGACCAATCCAAATGAGGCTTTTCTAAACTCGAAATTTTACTTCATGCGCCACGCGTATAATACACTGATTTAATGTGAAGTTCAAATTATACGTCGTGTTGAATAATTTTGCAAATGCTTATATGGAATATGTAAAAGTATACTTAAATGAAAACAAAATAATTTTGAAACCTACCCGAAAATGTACTAGCTCTTTCATGACACAAAACTTGCCTTTTTTTAGATTTCCTAACTACAAAAAATGAACCCAAAACCTTCTCAGGTTGTTCAAATGTAATAAAGTTAGAGGTCTAAAACATCCTCGTCACTTTCGTTGTCTGAAATCAATCTGTCAAACTGTAATTAATTCGAAAAATTCACATTTTTAAAATAATTTTAATAAAATAACTAAAAGAGCTACGACATAAAGTGAATACGCATTAAATGCTAATTTTTTGATTATCTACAACTTTTCTTAACAAGATTTTTTTATAGGATCAATATTAAAGAAACATCCAAAAAAAATGCTAAGAGTGAACTATCACTTCCGATTTCCGCATTTTCACCAAATGTTGATCGGATACTAGTATTGTAATAAAAAGCTTAAGTTTATAGTGTCATCTTAACAGTTCAATCGGTTTAGATTTTATCGTGGCGACAGAAGGATAGGACAGACATTTCTCAAAAATGGTCTTAATCAACTCAGGGGACCTCAAAATGGATATATCCACAAACATTTTTAATTTCAAAATTTTCGCGAAAACAATACTTTGCCTTTGTTTTGCATATATGCAACCTAAAAGGGTGTTTGTTTTGCATATATGCAAAACAAAGGGAAAGTATTGTTTTCGCAAAAATGTTATTAACAAAAGATGTTATTATCAAAAAATGTGCTTGGAAGATATGTTTTTTTATAAATTAAAATAACTCTAAATTCATGTATATTTTGCAATCGAGAGTATATGTTTATCCAAAAGAATTAACATAAAGCAAATAAAATACGGAAGAAATAAAAAGATTACACGAACGTTGAAATAAATAGCTTAGGTCCAAACAAATCCCGTTCCCTTAGCTAAAAAAGAAAAAAACGCATCCGGATACCAAAATATATATTTTTATATATATCGGAATTTGTTGTTATTAGACTTTATTTTTGCGAGAAAGGGGGCCGAGAGCATATTCGAAAATAAGTGGATGAGATTGTGCAAGAGAGGAGCGAGAGAGGACGCCGGATCCGCGGGGTAAGTAGTTGATATAAATCAGGAATTTGTATCCCCGTGGGTCCCCGGGCCGTATCAATATTTCCGGCCCGAAAGCACGTCCGGAATTCGTTCTTTTTTTATTTTATTTGTAGCCAATATAAAATTCAAAACAAAGGGCGGCGAGCAGGTAGATGGCCGAAAGGAAAATTCGGGCTCGTAAAAGGGAATCAGGTTTTGATTGTGTGGATAATTTTTAGATGGGTATGTTTTGGGGAAATCTTTTTAAGGAAGGTATTGTGAAAAGTAGTGTTAGGTTATTGGTTTGAACATTTCTGCATTTTTTTTTTGAGGAAATCTGATTTACCTTTAGAATATGCCGCGATAACTTTTCTTGGGGGCAGAGGTTGTAGCGCTTGTTTTCATCTCTTTGGCAAATATTAAATTACGCCGGATTTATTGTCCAATTCTTGTATTTTTTTTTATTTAGAGTTATAATGATACAAAACAGAGCTGGGCAGGATTCGAATCCAGGGTTCGAATCCTTTTAGAGGAAAGAACTCAAAATTTTACTTCATGCTTAATCTGGGAGTGGAAAACATTCGTTTGAAGCTTCCATTTGATTTTTTTAAGAAAAACGAATATGTGACGATTTACAGAATATACACTGTAATTTAAACTACAAATTAACGTGACGGAAAAATATAAGAACTGGCTCAAAATGTTGCCAAAGCTATATACTTTCAGCAGTTGGGCGAATTGTGAAAAAAATCCCTTTCGTCTATAACTTAGACCGTTATAGACGAAAGGGATTTTTTTTCTAACTCTAAATCGTTAAATTTCATGATTAGAACGTTTTGCCTCAATGGCCAAGTATTCTATATTTCTTTTCGGATAATCAATGAATCTTTTCTGGACAATTTGCTCATCCTAACATTTGAACTATATATTCCTAATTTGGTTTGAGCCTATATGTTGTGCAGAGCCGGAACTAGGTCCTCTGGCGCCTGTGGCAAAAAACTGGCTTGCGCTCGCGGAATATGAACAATTAATAAAAATCTAGTAAATCCCCGAAGTTATTAGTTCATATTTTAAATCCTGACGCTTTTCGTGAATTTCCTAATAAAATTTGGGTTGGTCGCGTAGCGCTACGCGCTACAACCAAATTTTAAGGCTTTTCTAAACTCGAAATTTTACTTTATGCTTAATCTGGGAGTGGAAACACTCGTTCGAACTTTAAATTGAACTCTTTTATAAAATTGACGAATGCCTAAAAATTTTAAGCGTGTACATTATGTATATTTAAAACAAAAAAGAAGTACTTGTTAAATATTAAAGTTGCATTTAAAATATTATCAAACTGTAAATGTATAATAAATTAGTTAACTGAATACACGTAATAAATATAAACCAATAAACAATATAAATGGTATTAAAAGATCCTTTTTTTTCAGGGCACACTACATTTATTGCCAAAAAATCACGGGAACAAGATTTATTCTGTTTTTTTCCTGGCATAAATATTAAATTAAAATCAACAAATCGGGCTTAGTTAGATTCAGAAAAACAATATCTAATATAATAAAATAAGAGAAGTATATGCAGCCATTTAAAAATTTACTACCATTTGTCAATGAACTTAATGTTGAAAAAATATATAATTACTGCCAATTTATAGTAATGAAACAGCCATTGACTTCGTTTTTAGTTCATTCAAATCTGCTAATAACTAACAGAGTTATGGCGTTGGGTGTTTTTCTATCGAATACCCGGTATAATATAATTTCGTAATTTAAGCAGAGTTATTTTATATAAATAATTAGATACATAAAATTCATTATTGAGAGTAAAACTCAGGCTAACCTTTCTACATCACCCTCTATTTCGCACAACATAAAAGCAAGTCCTGCTCTTGACGCGAATATTAATCTCCGTTCGTTTTGATAAGAATTAGTTTCTGAGAAGTTATTTTCCCCGCCTGATCTAGTTAAAGTAAAACGGATGCGGAAGTTTCCCTGAAACGACGGCGGACTCGTCCGGGCCGAGGTGAATTATTTAAGTCTACCAACCCCGAAACTAACTCACTCTGCCAGTCTGGGCCCTCTAAATATTTCAGAGAACGAGTGGATTATGTACCTCGAACATTTCCAAATGACCCAGTAACGCATTTAGGGCTGTAACGGCACTGGCTAACCGACTTAATCGCCAATTGAGAATTGCATCTCTTCATTTAATCCATTTTAAAACCATAAAATATCGAGAGGTAATTAATTTTAATTTTATTATAAATGTATGTATAATTGGAGAGATACGCTTTAATAGTTTAGTTTGATCGAGTACAAATTCTAAGATTATTCGAAATTAGAAATGGTAACTCGTAAAAAATGCTCTTTAAAATGTATCAAAATATATTTTACTATGTTGTCATTAATCACTTGGTGAAACATGATTGAAATAAAAAAACACTTGGTTTGTTTAACTAACCTAGAGCCGCTTTACACACACAAGAATTCTCGCAGAAATTTGTTTGAGAATTTAATATAAAAGTTTCGCTATAGTTTTATACAGGGAATATTTCTTTCGAATATGCTTATGCGCACGCTTTTTTTAAAAAGATTTCAATTTGAAGCTTTAAACGAGTGTTTTCCACTCCCAGGTTAAGCATGAAGTAAAATTTCGAGTTTAGAAAAGCCTAAAAATTTGGTTTGTTCGTTTGGTTTGGGCGGCCAAACCAAATTTTTAGGCTTTTCTAAACTCGAAATTTTACTTCATGCGCCAGGCGTATTAAACACTGAAAACACTGAAATATTGTGAACAAGCGAACTTCACTTCAAATAACTTCGCGGAGCGACCAAACCAAATTTTTAGGTTTTTCTAAACTCCAAATTTTACTTCATGCTTAACCTGGGAGTGGAAAACACTCGTTTAAAGCTTCAAATTGAAACACTCCTTTAAAGCTTCAAATTGAACCCTTTTAAAAAAACTACAAATATTTAAAATTTTACACCAGATGGTTTGGATATGCATACTTAAAATAAAAACTCCCTGTATATAAAAATAAGGCGCCTATTTCCAAAAGCCCCTAGATATATTGAAATACAATGGATTTATGGGTTTTTGGAAATGGGCGACTCAAATATTTGTCCCTGTATTACACAGCAAAAAATGATTTTCCAAAGAATTACTGCTATATGCACGCGCTCTACCGAAAATATCATATGTGCTCAACATCAGCTGTTTTCCATCTTTTACTGCGGCCACTGTGGTAAATATATATTACAAAACGGAAAAGCACACATTTAGTTGCACATATTTTATTGTATCAAAAATACCTAAAAAACCCAGTGTGCCATGATGAAGCTTGTTCACAAAAAACATTTTCAGCTTTTAATTCTACACAACTTTAAAACACTTTTTTATATTTTTTATAATTATCGAATATCTAATTATTAAAAATATGAAAAAATGTTTTAAAGCTGTGCCGAAATAAAAGCTAAATATTTTTTCTGTATCCACGCTTCAGCATGCCATACTAGGTTTTTCTGATACTTTGATTTTAAAAAAGTCAATTTTACAATTGCACGTTTCATCATGGCATACTGGGTTTTTCTGATATTTTGATTTTAAAAAAGTCAATTTTACAATTGCACGTTTTATCATGGCATACTAGATTTTTCTGATATTTTGGTTTTAAAAAAGTCAATTTTACAATTGCATATAAAATATTTTAATGAAACCCATTTGTTTAAATATACTTATTCTATCAAGACAAAAAAAGTTTTGTCACTACAACATTAATATTCTTCGCTGTAGGTAAGACGATCCATCCCGTATATTTATGGGAAAGGAATGACATATGCCTTCCCGGTTCCGTTTTTTTACGTCATATTATGAAACTAATTTACTTTTTTGCTGTTCCTCTTAATAGAATTTAAACAGAGGGACGGAAGGAATCCGTCTTAATCATAAGAAAATGATTATTGCCGCCGTTATTAAAGCGAGCCGCGAGAGAACTTGAAAAAAAAAAGAATAATGTGGGCCATAATGACCGAATTAAATGGAACGCTTTAATAATAACATCATTTTACCCCCCTAAGTGAAAAATTCATAAAAATATATTTTCATTCATTATAAAACAAATGAATGTAATGAAATAAAATAATAAGTAATTAATTTAAAATGTTAACGCTTTCTTGATATTGTTCTTTATTCTGTATTATTACTAATAATTATGATCACGGTTGTTATGTTTAAAACACTTTGTTTTAAAATAGTGTTTTAAACATGTTTAAAAACAGCTGTCGTGTTTTAAACGGTTTTGTTTTATATATGTTTTAAATGTTAAATTCGTTTAAAACATGTTTTAAACGTTAAATTTGTTTAAAACGTTTTCATTTTTTATTATTTTAAATTAGTTGAACTATATTTATCAAACATTTTTGTTTACGTTTTCAAATTTTAGTTAAATTGTTGAAGATATTTTTTAAATTACATTATTAAAAATAAAATTTTATCATAATTAAATAACACAATTATGTGTGCATAAATGTGATTTAAAACGTGTTTTAAACATGTTTAGCCTTATTAATAAATTTGCCGTTAATATCATTATAGTTTAATGCTAGTTAATGTCTACTTAACGCATACAAACATGATACTAACATTTCGTATTATTAGAGCAAAATCTACATGCTATTAATTAGTTTTGAAATAATGATATAATGAACGTGGCAACAATACATTTTCATGTGTTGTAACTTCATTGTAATCAAGTAATTTAGAAGGTATATTACACTGTTTTTTTTATGTTTGTGAAAATGTATTTCTTCTGATAAATGATTAAATTGAAATTTACTTCTAACGAGTGTCTCCACTCCCAGACTAAGCATGAAGTAAAATTAATCGCTGCGCGACCCTCTACAAATTTTCTACGCGGGGCTTTTCTAAACTCGAAATTTTACTTCATGCGCCACGCGTATAAAACACTGATTTCAAGTAAAGTTCAAAACATACTGATAAGATTTATACATTTATGATTTTATGCATTATTAAATAAATTCTAAATAATCTTATTTTGTTATGACAATTGAGGTTATGTATAAGACAAACTGGGGCTATTAAATTATTAGTTGTAAACTTACAATAGTAATCTACTAAAAAAAAATATTTATTGGCATACTACATTACAGATACACACTAATCGCTACTAAATCTATGTAATCTACTAAAATGTTTTATTAACCCATTAACGGCCGAGCAATTATATAGATAACACTAAAAGTTGATTTTAGGTAAAATTCTGCACTTCTTTTTATGATATCTATGAATGACTTATTGTATTACATACTGTGAATTTTTCTTTTGAATATACATAATGTATATTCTGTAAAATTTCAGGCATTCGTCGATTCTATATAAAAACGTGCAGTATGAAGTTTAGAACGAGTGATTCCACTCCCAGACTAAGCATGAAGTAAAATTTCGAGTTTAGAAAAGTCTGAAAATTTGGTTTGGTCGCTCCGCGAAGCGGAGCGGCCAAACCAAGTTTTCAGGCTTTTCTAAACTCGAAATTTTACTTCATGCGCCACGCGCATAAAACACTGAAATATTTTGAAGTTAGAAATACAATCACATTATTTTTTTTTAAATAAGTAGTAATCGAAATATTTAAATAAAAAAATATTTATACATTTCTTCATACATTTTCAAGGCAGGTCAAATAATATATATCAAATTAACTTATTTAGTAATTTAATTAACAAAAAATTAATAATGTTGCGTGTATGCAACAATGGCACTTAATGGGTTAATGCGAAATAATAATCTTACAACTGTGTTAAAGCTGTATGCTAACGTCTATTAATAAGGCTAGTTATGTTTTAAACATGTTTTTAATTGTCAATGTTTTAAACACTTTTTGAATGGAAAAAACGTTTTGTAATTTTTTTTAATTTAAATGAAAAAAAAAAACGTTTTTTTAACAACCCTGATTATGGTAATAAAAACTATTACTATAAATAGGGGCTACTGTACAAGGAATTTTTCTTTTAAAAAGTGACTAAACGATGTTTAAGCCAAAATTGACAACCGAGCATTTAAGGGGGGGATTAAGTTCTAATTTTTCGCTTAGTCACTTTTTAACGTCATATAAGACGACAGAACGTTCAAATTTAGAGGGGTAAGTCATTTAAACTTACTATGTCACTTCTAAACGTCATATAAGATGGCGGAGCATTTAAATTGGCTATATGGAAGCAAAACTACTTCAAATCCAGTGAGATTATCGCGTTCGATGTATTTCTTTCGGTCTTTCACACGCCAAGGGTGACCAATATATAATAAAATGGTGAAAATTGAATCTATTTATGAAATTTTATTTTCATATAAATAATAAATTACTTTATGTCGAAATAGACCTCTAAACAAACAATATTTCTGCGTTAAATAAAACAGTTAAAAAAATCTGTTTCCGCCATTTTGTTACGAAAGATTCAATGCATATCTTTGTAAAAGAACATATGTAAAATATTATTTTATAACAACGCTTGACCGTAGTCCCAAAATACAAATTTTACATGGCGTAACCTAACCTAAATTGACAAATTCAACTGATGATGACTTGCCATTGATGAATGAAGAAATTTGTATGGAATTTGTTATATTTTTCTGTGTGAGCACTTATACTGAAAATAATTTAAATATAATTTTTGACATGGTAGCATAAATCCAGCATTTGTGAGTAAATTTAGTGCACGAAATCCATTCATAACGCAGAATTACAAAGCAAAACAAAACAAACGTAAAAAAAAAACGTAAATTATTACCCCGTATGGTATTTAGAACGAAAACCTGCAGGGATCCGGTTGCGAAACGGATTAAGCAATAAAAAAATACGCAAAAATGGTTTCGCAGGCAGCGTGCTTTATGGACCGGGCGCTGAATAAAATACGGAAATTAAATTTATAAAGGGCCGCCAACGCGCTTGTAACAATATGCCCCATTATTCGGAATTAACACATGAGCAAACACCGAAAAAACAACACACCCACACACACACACACACGGGAAAGAAAAAATAATTGTATTTTTTTAAACGCCCGATCCACAGGTGCGTTTTTCCTCATCGCTCAGATTTTTCGCTAATTGCGGAATTAATTTGGCGCATGGTGAGCGGTAAAGCGCGCGCGCGTTTCCGCTGGATTGGAAGTTCCGAAGTTCTCTTATATATTACACATGCAAGGTTGTTAAGTACTTACTAAGGATTTATTTAGGGTCTTCACTGTGTGCTTGTCGATAATCTGGTTTATGTACGTGCAATTTATTTAATTGCAATTATGGAACTAATTTAAGTCACCCACATAGGTAAAGTTCGGGTAGATATTTACAACTTAAATAAAGTTCCTTTCTTTATTCATATTTGTGTAGCTTCTCTTAGTTTAAAAAGTAGGGATTGTAATTCCGGTAAACCAGTCTACCATTTCCTAGTAGGTAAATCGTAGAACATTTTAAAATGGTATACCCGTAAATGAATTAATAAATAAAAAAAATAGGGCTTCGAACCGTAATTTTTTGCGTTCCGGTTTTCGTTCCGGTTCAATTAATAAAATATACAGGGTGGTGAATTCACGATGCTCACCATTGGTATCTCGGAAACGATAAGATACACCAGGTCGCTTAAATTAGAGAAACATAGCTCATTTTAATGGCGATTGAGAATCTGAAAAAAATATGATTATGATTATTTCCTGATTTATCGCAAAAAAACTGAAAATTGTGATTTTAGAAAAAAATTTATATCTTCCCTGCCATTGGCGGTATTTACATCAAACTTCACAACTTCATATTTTGGAACCCTCTGTATCGATTGGCGATTGGCACCAGAAATATTCTAGGTACTTTAGATTTCGAGTTACGATATTCAACTTTTTTGATTTCTTATGGCAGCTGTATTGGATTTTCAAACTTTTAGATAGACCAAAAAAAATAGCTTTTCAAAATGGTAACACACATAACCTCTGTTTACCAAAAAAACCTGTAGAAATTTAAAAATGAATGTAAATATGTGCTTAAATCGCGAATGCTTTGAAAAAAAAATTGGAAGAATACTTAAAGTGACAATTGGTAGTGTGAACTGTCAGAGCGATCACAAGTGCGAATACAGAGTAGTTGTTTCTTGGTTAAATTAAACATGTACACTGACGAGAAAAAGCAGGACATGTACGACGTCTACATTTGGCGCAATAGAAATTCTGTTTTGGCAGCAGCTGAATCATATGAAAATATGTATCCAGAGAGACAACACCATCGAATAATGTTTCAACGGATTTCGAGGAATTTGGCGATTTGTGGCAAATATAGAAGACCGCGGGAGCCGTATGGTAAAGATATTAATCTGAACGAAGTAAATGCGTTGGCTCATTCAGACCGGTACAAACTCTTCATCTTGGTGATTGAATATTCGAGTTTTGCAATTGGTTTCGCGAAAAATTGCGGCACGATAATAATTTTTCAAGAAAAATATTATGGAGCGATAAGTGTTTATTCACAAATTCCGGAAGCTTTAATAAAAAATATCTGCACCACTATGCAACAGCGAATCTTCATTTAATAAAAGAAACGAGGCCGCAAGTCCAATATTCTTTAAACATATGGGCTGGTGTTTTAGGTAATACTATTCGTGGTCCATTTTTCCTCGATGGACGTTTAAATGGTGCTGCATATTTAATTTTTTTGCAGAGAAATTTAGAAGATATTTTTGACGAATTACCACTACTCACAATTCAAAATCTTGAGTGGTATCAGCAAGACGGAGCTGGGCCTCCAAACTCTCGCATTGTTGGAGATTATTTAAATGCACGGTTTCCATTATCATGGCTCGGCACGTTTGGTCCCGTTCGATGGCCGCCACGATCGACCTGCTTAAATCCTTTGGATTATTTTCTGTGGGGCACTGTCAGAGATCTTGTTTATTTAACTGAAACTGAAGATATCGAACATCTCCGACTGAAATTCAGAAATGCGTTCGACTCCATTCAGAAGCGAACAATCCAAAGAGCAGTGGATAAAATGAATCTTAAGACTAATCTTTGCATCAGGCAAAACGGCGCACAAATTGAATAATTTAAATAATTATAATTGTCTACTAGTGTTTTTGTTTTACTTGCCTCGGTAAAGTTGCATTAATAAAATTAATAAAATATACTGCTTAAGCAGTATTCTAAATCAAAATATTTTGAACTTCACATGAAATCAGTGTTTTATACGCGTGGCGCATGAAGTAAAATTTCGAGTTTAGAAAAGCCCGAAAATTTGTCTCGGGTCGCTGCGCGACCCTCGACAAATGTTCACGGGGCTTTCTAAACTCGAAATTTTACTTCATGCTTAGTCTGGGAATGGAAAACACCAGTTATAAGCTTCGAATTGAACTCTTTTAAAATTTTTCGACATTCGTTCTTTTTTAAAATAGTTCAATTTAAAGCTTTAAACAAGTGTTTTCCACTCCCAGACTAAGCATGAAGTAAAATTTCGAGTTTAGAAAAGCCCCGTGAAAATTTGTCGAGGGTCGCGCAGCGACCCGAGACAAATTTTCTGGGCTTTTCTAAACTCGAAATTTTACTTCATGCGCCACCCGTAAAAAACACTGATTTATAGTGAAGTTCAAAATATACTGCTTAAGCAGTATTCTAAAGCAGTATATTTTGAACTTCACTCGAAATTAGTGTTTTATACGGGAGGCGCATAAAGTAAAATTCCGAGTTTAGAAAAGCCAGAAAATTTTAAAAAACCTAAATTATATAAAATAATAAAATCTACTAAAGAATCAATTTTAATAAATACCACTTTATTTATTAAAATTGGTTCTTAAGTAGTTTTTTTTCTCAGAAATTATTCAAAATGAATGGAATTTAATTTCATAAAAAAATCTCTAATAAAATATATTGTATATACCAACTCAAATTTTACCTTTAATGCAATATTTTGGAATATCCAGGTAAGATATTTAAATTTCAATTATAGCCAAAAAAGTTTATTAATTTCTTTATAGATTCTATGAATTTTATGTTGATTTGATGATGTGTTGATTTAAAAAAAAATTGAAAGAGAAAATGCTCCAAAAATCGTTGATTTGATTCCATCATTTTAATTTTCGCTTAGTATTTTAGGAAAATGCGTTGAGATTATTTAATATAAAGTGAACTTAGCTTATTCTAAATATAGTAAAATCAAAAATACTTCATCAACCGTTTGTTAGTTATTTTCGTTTAAAGAAAAATAAAATTTAAAAAAATCACAACTCAAAAATCCTGATTTTGAACAAATTTTCCGAGGATATTATTTAAACTTAGCTTTTTCAAAACATACTTAAATCGAAAATAATAAATCAACAGTTTTTCAGTTATTTTTGTTTAAGTCAAAATTGTGTTAATTTCAAGCTGATTTTTTTGAGAATAAAATTTTGAATAATCACAACTTAAAAATTCTATAACGGATTTTTACCAAATTTTCAGAGGATATTGAGTAAACTTGACTCTTTCAAAATATATTAAAATACTCCATTGACATTTTTTCAATTATTTTCCAAGCTGATTTTTTTTCGTTCAACTAATTGTAACTACATTTTCTTCATAATTTTGTTTATAAAGTTATAATGAATTATAACAAAGATAAATTTGTGAAGAAAGATTAAAAGTGTTTTATTTAAAGTTATAATAACTTTACTAAAATTTTGTATTAAAATATTTTTTCAGTTCGCCAGTTGCTTGCAGCATATTTTTTTAAATCTTAAAATCCCGAATTTATTTTCCTTTTTCAAATACACTAAACGAACACATAAAAATTAATAATAGGTGTGAAGGCCCTGTTTTATTTCTTTTTCTTCTTTATAAATATCGTATTTATTAAATTAAAACATAACAAGTTTATTAGTAATTTTTTCTTCAACATTAACGTGATATTTTCGGCAAAAAAAACAATAAAAAAAGTATCTAGCACTCAAGAATAAATAAGAAAAACGTGTTAGTGTCGAAATGGTGAATTTTTATTTCACGAGATGATTAGGAAATGTAAAAAATATTCATAGAAATAATTGTAATGAAGGACATTTTCACGTCTGCGGATTTTACGAGTCGTCTTTTATTGTTATTTTCATGGCATACTAATCTAATTAACAGACCCACTGAGCAAATACATTTAAGTAATGTTTCAACAACGTTAGTTTAAGATGTTGTCGTAGAAATAATGCTTAAGTAATGTTTCATTACCGTTAGATTACCATATTGTTGTTGTAAGTAATGTTCCAACAACGTTAGATTAGCATATAGTCGTTGAAATGTTGTTTAAGTAATGTTCCCTCAACGTTAAACTAACATGTTGTTGATGTAATGTTGCCTAAACAATGGTATACCAACGTTTAATTAACATGTTGTTGATTTAATGTTGCTTAAGTAATGTTCCATCAACGTTAGATTCACATATTGTTGTTGTAAGTGATGTTCCAACAACGTTAGATTACATGTCACTGTAATGTTGCTTAAATTATGTTCTATAAACGTTAAATTAAGATGTTGATGTATTGTTGCTTAAGAAATGTTCTATCAACATTAGATTAACATATTGTTGTTGTAAGTAATGTTCCAATAACGTTGGATAAACATGTCGTAGTAATGTTGCTTAAGTAATGTTCCATCAACGTTAAATTAACTTGTTGATGTAATATTGCTTAAGTAATATTCCAGGAATGTTAGATTAAGATGATGTTGACCAATATTGCCTAAGTAATGTTCCATCGATGTTAGATTACCATATCGTTGATTAATATTGCTTAGGTAATGCTTCAACAACGTTAGATTAACGTGTCGTTGTAGTGTTGCCTAACATATTAAGACTGATGCAATTAATTTAATTTTCACGGGGCTTTTCTAAACTCAAAATTTTACTAAATGTCTGGGAGTGGAAATCACCAGTTTGAAGCTTCAAATTGAACTCATTTAAAAAAGAACGAATTTACAGCGTATTTTTTTGCTTGTTGGGTAATACAGGTTATTAGTACACGTATAATTATATTCATACACTTAATTGGATCGCCCACCCCTAATAACAACAAATATGTATTCACTCACATTTAACTCAGTATATTATTGAGTTACTGAAATTGATTACAGAATACAATTATAAAAATAATGTGAATAAATATTTCTTGATTATATTTTTATAACTGATTATTATGGTTTTCTCGACGCGTTAGGATATTTCCATTGAGAGGCACATATAAATGGCAACAGGGGTGTGCCTGTAGATGAAGCCCCCCGCTATTCCAACCCAAGCATGCTGGAGAATTTCGGTTCTCGCGGGGCCCCGCGGAAATTGTGCGAGTTATTACGTGGGGGAATACCCCATCACTGCGCCAACCCTTCCACCACCTGAGAAATACCCGGATTTTACTGGCACACACCGGAAATGGAAATTTTAATATTTCGCGCCTTTCCTCCCCTCCCCCCTGCGCCCCAACGCCAATTTCCAGTCCGGCCAATTTGACTCCGACGATTTGTTGTGGTTGAAGGGGGGTGGGTATTAAATTTTACGGGGGGACGGATTATATTTATCGCGACAGTCGCGCAGAAATACGATCACTTTAAGGGATTTCTTTTTTCCGTTCGCTCGACCGGATAATGAGGATCGATTCCGTCCTCCTTCCACAAGCGAGTATCAAAAGAAAAATAATATTACGTTCTCCTGCTGATTTATTAATGTGCAGATATTACAAAAATATCGTCGAGTTTTTTGTATGAATAACCGGGATTTTAGGGTTATTTTATGTAAACGTTGAATATTCCACATCGGGCGGGCAGCAGATGGTGATGATCTGTTGGGGCGTTTCTTGGTTTTTCTGAAGTTGACAGCTCCGGTGATGTTTACCATAATGTATAATAATGTAATCATCATAAAACATTTGTGACGTTTTCCATTTTATTCTGGATATTTAGGAATTTCAGTTTATCTACCGTGAGTTTTTCTTTAAAGTATACATATTATCACGATGTATACACTGTAAATTTTTAGGCATACGCTGTTTAAAAAAAAATAATTTGTCGCTTCTAACAAATGCTTTTAATCCTTGATTAAGCATGAAATAAAATTTCTAGTTTAGAAAAACCTGAAAATTTGCATTTGTTGCTCCGCGAACAAATTATCAGGCTATTCTAAACTCGAAATTTTACTCCATGCGCCACGCGTATAAAACACTAACATTTGCGAAGTTCAATAATACTATTTTAGCATACTGCTTTAGTAGTATATTTTTAACTTTATTCATTTATGTTCACCTGACTTTTACGAAATCGACATTTTGCGTGAAAATCGCGATGTTTACGTAAGAAAAGACAAAAATAGCATTATACCCAAAAAAACTGAAATTTATGGAAAGACCGCATGTGCTGATTTAACCCTTTCAGCCCTGGACTTTCTCTGGTGCCCAAAAACTGTTTGGCACACTGCACATTATTTATTACTATTTCAGATATACAGAAAGTTTTTCTTTTATAATCCATTCGAGTTTAGATTAATGTTAGGGAAACATAGGGCTTGATAGCTGATTGGCCGAAATTCGAGGAAAACTCACAAAACCGATAAATAGACAATTTGTTCTATTCCCCACTCAATCTCACTTATAGTGGAAAATGAATTGTAATTGTCACAATTGTCACTGTGTTTTCAAACTTTTGGTTATTATGTCTAATTACGAAAAACTAACGACCGTTTCTTCTTCTAAAAATAAACAAAGAAAAATAACTCAAAGTGGAGAGAAGTTAATGGCCCTTACCATTTATTTAAAGTGCAAGAGTGTGACAAAATTCAAAAGCAAAGCTAAAAATGGGAACATCAATATCATAGATCTTCAAAATTATTGCTGAACTAGAATCTACAGGAGAAGTTAGAACATGGCCAAAGAAGAAAGTGCGCCGTGATACTTATTCAAAGATGACTGAATGTGAACAAGAATCCATAGGACATTTTGTCCACTCCTTCAAGAGAAAGGGTTAACATTATAAGTACATTTGTATTAGAGATGCTCCGGTCCTAAAAAAAATATCGATATTTGGTATTAATTATATCGTATAGCCAAATATCGATACGGTAAAATATCGTAGTGAAAAGTATCGATATTTCAAATATTGATCATTTTTTATACCAGATATTTTAATTCTGGATATTTAATTAAAACACTTTGTTTGTTGTTTCACTAATTTATATTTTCTCCGACTAGTTTTGACCATTGATCATCTTCAAGGAGGAATGTACAAAAAATATCTGAGCAAAGATATATATGTATCCAGATATTTTAGATTAATTATTTGCAATTATTCAATGCTGTCAATTATTTTTTGAAGTCCTTCACCTAAGATTGATAATATTGCCAAGAATAGTTTAATGACGGTAAGGAAATTATCAATATTCACGTTTTACAAAATAATAATAATAATATTTCAACGTTTTATACGCGTGGCGCATAAAGTAAAATTTCGAGTTTAGAAAAGCATCACTATTTTAAGATTTTCATCAATTTATAAAATGTTCATGAAGATTTTCGATATTTCGACATTTTCGTAAACTTTTCAATATTTGTCGATTTATAAAACTTTAGTAAGATTTTTAATATTTCGAGATTTTTGTATGATTTTCGGTATTTCCAGATTTTTGTCATGTAAAATTTTCATGAGATTTTCAATATTTCGAGATTTTCAATTTATAAAATCTTAGTGAGATTCTGGATATGTCGAGATTTTCGTCAAATTATAAAAATGCAACATAGACATTTTTGTAAGATTTTTGATATTTCGAGATTGTTTTTTCAACTTTGTATGTAAATAATCCATTATTATTTCTTGAGTGATAAAAATACCTTTTTTTTTATTATTAATGAATAATGTTTTAATAAGTTATGTAATTGTAAAAATAATATAGTTCTTCATTAATACTCAAAAAATATTGTAAAAAAGAGTCATTTGATATTCAAAGAAACAATTAACTTTAAATAATGTTGCTTGACAGCTTTATTTGAGTAATTTTTCTTTAAAAATTAATTTTGGTCTAACAGATTTCAAATCAACATACGTTTCCCCTAAATTTTAAATTCCGCGCCAAAACATGTCACCAGATTCCACCATTTTAGCCGTATAAACCAGGCTTCTAGTTACATTTTTCTTAAAATGAATGGAGTATAAGTATACATATCTCGATATAGTCTATACGCTGTAAATGTTCAGATATTTGTTATTCTTTTAAATATTTCAAATTGAACTTTCAAATGGGTGTTTTCCACTCCCAGATTAAGCATGAAGTAAAATTTCGAGTTTAGGAAAGCCTGAAAATTTGGTTTGGTCGCGTAGCGCTACGCGCTAGGTGATCAAACCATATTTTCAGGCTTTTCTAAACTCGAAATTTTAGTTCACGCTTAATCAGGAAGTAGAAACAATCGTTGGTAGCTTGAAAATTGAACGCTTTTCAAAAAACAACGAATGTCTGAAAATGTACAAATCAGAAGATGTATAGTATACTTATAAAAAAAAAATCCCTGTATGTAGCTACTGAATAAAAAAATAAAAATATTATTCGTATTAAATTTGAGTATTAAAATGTCACGTTAATATAAAAACAGATAGCATTTTAATATTTGCGATAAATGGTGAATGCGCCGGGCTAGATATATTTAACCCCAATCACACCGATTGATGAAATCATTACCGGCATTTAAATCAAACAGTGTAACTAAACGTGAACTGGCAAATTATCCGTCAACTATCCAAAACTATCCATCTACGTTGATACAATCATTTACCATCATTAAACCGCTTGATGATACGTCAACTGAAATCATTCGCAAAATTACTTTAATCCCCGAAATTCGAAACTAGGCGGAATAATTGCCGTTACGTTCACTAATAACTTATTTATTGCGTCCTCATGAATAACTGATTGCGGAAAATAAATTGCCCTCACCACTTAAACTTCAATGAAATTATCATTTTACATTATAATAAAAAATAGCACAATGCGATTTAACTCACTTTCTACAAATATGTTGTTCTATCGATATTTCCAAATATTGTTTAACTGATAGGGAATGAATATTAAGATACAAAAATAAATCGTTTAAAGTGCGACGTTTTAAAGTATTTTACAACCGAGTATTGGCAATTTCAATTCATACTTATACTTATGTTAAAAGAACAAGTCTCAGGCCATCTATAGACGCGTAATCAAAAAATGTATCTCAAATTATGTTTCAATTTTTAATAGAAAATCTTAAATTGCTGTTTTACATTTCTTCAGTGAATCTATTCTTTTTATATTGATTGGTAAAGCGTTATAAAATTTAATGCACCAATACCTCGTATTTCGCTTGGTTAAAGTGAGCTTATGTTGAGGGTATACAATTTCTTTATTACGCGTAGGATATTGTCGGTTATCATCACTAAAGAAAATCTGTTTATTTTTGAAGACAAATGTTACGCACTCGTATATAATTACTGAAAAAACTGTTTCAATTTAGTTCAACTTAAACAGTCCTCGGCATGATGCTATATATTTTGGCCCGAATATGGTTCGTATGAATCGTTTCTGAAGTACAAATAATTTTCCAATTGATGTGCTATTTTCCCAAAAGATAACTCCAAATCGTTAAATTAACTCGAAGTACGCATAATACACAATGTTTGTTGACTCAATGCTTAAATATGAATTAATATTATACAGGGTGATATATACCGCGAGGCAAAAAATGAATATTCGTGTTCGAGATTGGATTCTAAGCAAAAAATGTGACATAACTTTTTTTTCGATCGGCCTTTGTTTTTAGAGATAACGATGCATGAAGTGTCCGGAACCGATTTAATTTTTGTCCATAAAATAAATAGTAGATTATGGAAATTGCTTTGAAACAAAAGACTTATTTATTAGTTGTTGACAGTTGTCACATACTTTGGGTATTGCTATCAATTTTTAGTGTACGAAAGATACAAATTTTGTTAATAATGCAGTTTGGTAATGAAGAATATGCCGACATTATTTTTCACGGCTGGTGGTGGAAATTTCGAACATCTCTTGTAAGTTATACTAGTGGTTTTTCTTTCTGTGACTAAATAAAGTTTTTATATTGCCTTCTATTAGTTTTTTGTGAAACTTAAAATTAATATATGTTTCAAAAGTTTGAACTTCGATATCTCTAAAACAAAGGCCGATCTAAAATAAAGTTATTTCTCATTTTTTGCTTAGAATCCAACAAGTATATTATTAATTTTTCACCTCCTGGTATAAATCACCCTGTATATAATAGAGCACATTCTCGATAGTTTTATCACCAAGTAATCCACATGTGAACGCCAATCCAAATGTTCATCAATTAATCCCTAGAAATTTGATATCAGTTTTTAACTCGATGGTGTTATTTTGTAAAAGTATCAGAATACCCGAAGAATGTATTCTGATTTTGTTTTGTTTTGTTTTAAATATATTGCTTGTGTTTTTTCTTGGTTCAATGTCAGCACAAAGTATACAACTTCATCTTAAAATTGCTTGGTCAGCTGTCGACTGATTGTATTAAGATTGTATTTGAGTTTAGTATTGCGGCACCGGATACCCACAGACGTGTTTCGGACTTCAAGGTCCTCTTCAGTGTGGTCCCGACCACTGAGGAATACTGAACATTTCTTACTAAGCTAACGCCATAGCTAACGCCATCTAACGCGTTAGATGGCGTTAGCTATCCAATTCACTTAATAGTAATAGTGTACTGATTTCACGCAGTTGTGTGCGAAATTTCTGCGCAATCTAATGAATAGTTTTTTTTAATGCGATGTCCAGCAGTGCAGAAAAAAGTAATTTTGAGAAAAATGCGTTTAAAGATTTCATTTTCATATATTGTTTCAAGAAAATTTACCTCATGCGCCACCCGTCTAAAACACTATACTATTTGGAAAACCCAAAATAAATGTAGTATGTCGATATTACTTGTATATTTAAGTGAAACAAGTATAATTGCATTGTTGCTTTTTACTTGTTGGTTTTAAGATATATTTAAATAAAACCGTACATACTTTGAAAAATTTCCCTACAGGTGTGAATTTTGAGTTCAATGTAAATAATTTCCAATACACAAACCGTACACATTTTGAAAAACGTATCTACAGATTTGTATATTGAGTTCAGTGTAGATAATTTCCAATACACACTATGTACTTACAAAATTCAATTTTCATAAATATCTTGTTATAGAAGATACTAACAATAACGATAATAAACAAACTGGATGTATAGTGATGATCCATCACCCATGTGAAATACAAATCCAGTATTGATGTAACGAGCGTGGATGTAACAGTCTGCAACCTCATTATTTCCTCGATATCGAAATATTCGACCGTTTTATGGACAATTTTCGAGTGAAATGGGTCAGAGTGTCCGGTAAATGAATATCGAAAACCCCGTCGCAAAAAACTACACTGCCCACGTGTTTTTCATTTTTATTTTCGATGCGATGTATATTTTTTTCGATTACATTATTCGGAATCGGCGGATGGCGTTCTCGACATGAAATAGGGGATCAATTGTCGAGTGGTGCTTTATTTGTACGTATGAATCGATATATAGGGTGAGAGAGAGGAGGGGATGGTTTTTTTGCGGCGGCTATTCATTATCGGCATCGGTTGCGAGGTAGGCGGCAGGGCCGGAGAGGAATAGACGCCTCCATTAATTTCGAATTTTACTTTTTTTTACGAAAATCCGGACGATTCATCAGCGACGGTGTATAATCCCCTCTATTCCATAAACTCTTCTTCCGCAATACAGGATTTAATACCTGCTAAACAGATTTTACTCCGGTTGGGGATGGATTGGTATTAAAATAAATTCAGTTACGGTTTTTCCGTGGTCTCTCTTGGTAATAGCAGTTTTTAACAAAAAAATCCTAACTTCATGATATTAACTCGAATTCTATTTCGTTCTAAAGACAAGCGATTAGCGTATAGAATATTACAGAGTAAAAGAAGGTAAGCCATTTTTACATAATCATACATATAATTGTAACTTACCCCCATCAAATATAAAGGAGAGTAAAACTAATATATTTTCAAAAATAGACTTAAGTCTTACTTAACAGAGCAATCATATTATTCTGCAAATAAATATTTGGCATAATCTCAATTTTGATTATATTTATTTCGGTAAGGAAATTAGCGTATGTTTTTTTTGACTTATCGTATGTACATATTTTGTATTTTTGGGACTAATAAAGAATTATTATTATAATTATTATATGTAAAACAAAGAGAAAGTATTGTGGGTGTAAGTCACTTAAATTACTCTATCAATTAAATGACAGCCAACCAAGTAACTCACATTCATAATGCCAGAATAGTCGAAATAGTCTATAGAGACATAATCAGAAAAGAATCTTACCACAGTCAAAATACAGTCTACCAAGTGACTTACAATCATAATGTCTCAATAGTCTCTTCTTCTTCTTGTAGGACTAAGTCCTGTCTTTCTTCAATAGCGTTACTGGAGTCTGAGTTAGGATGCTGAGCTCCAGCTTTCGTACAATCGCTTTGGTGGGCGTCCAGGAGGTCTGCTGTTGTGTGGTTTTCCATCTTTGGCAATTCTGTCAACATGATCCCTCCACTCTCTTCGTCTTGTTCGGGCCCATCTCACCACATCTTGGACTTCGCCGATATCCCTGATTTCTTCGCTTCTCATCCGGTCTCGTAGGGAGTAACCGGTTATTGCTCAAAGGGTTCGCATCTTTGTTGTTCTGACGAGCTTTTTGGTTGTAGTGTTTTCCGCTCTTGTCTCGATTGCGTATGTCATCATCGGAATTACTATTGTTTTGTAGATTCTCACCTTACTACTTGCATTTAGGTGTTTATTTCTTCATAGGATGTCCCGAAAATATCCCTGCTTTTGTTGTCTTGGCTCTGACTTCCTCTCTCAGGTCTCTGTTGCTTTTGATGTTTGCACCGAGATATTTAAATTGCATTACTTGGTCTATGATTTGATCATATACTGCCAGCTTACACCTTCTCGGTTCCTTAGCTATTGTTAGAGACTAAGTTTTTTGTATTGAGATTTTCATGTTATATCTCTCTGCTGTCTTTGTAAATTTAAACAGCATTCTTTGGGGATTGTTCTTGTCCTCAGAGATTATGGATGCATCGTCTGTATAGGAAATGATCTTAATTTCTTTATTTTCCATTTATTTAACGTTATTTTCCACTGCGCACTGTTTTCCAAATTATTTCATCCATCACTAAGTTGAACAATGCAGAGCTGTCTCCCTGTCCGATGCCAGTTGCTATTGGAATGGTCCCTCCCCAGTCCTTACAAATGCATGGCAGCCGGTAGTTAACTCACAGATAAGCGTTATGATATTTGGGTGTATGTTTCTTTTTTTTTTAGCAAAGTCACAATGTCAGCCGACATAAGTCGGCGCAAGCCGACATTTAACCAATCGTGCCAACTTGACACGAGTTTGAATTGAACTATTATGAGATCATCATTTTATTTTTTTTCTTTGTGACAGTTACGATACACACTTGTGATATATTTTAAAGTAACGACTGTCTTCCACTCCCAGACTAAGCATGAAGTAAAATTTCGAGTTTAGAAAAACCCCGCGTAGAAAATTTGTCGATTTTCACGGGGCTTTTCTAAACTCCAAATTTTACTTCATGCGCCACGCGTATAAAGAAACACTGATTTACAGTAAAGTTAAAAATATGTAACGCCTAGATGTGATGATGATCCATATTTACCGAGATGTAGCGAAAAAATGCAAGGATGACTTTTTTTGTTAATAGTTTTGGAATAACAATAACAAAAGTAGAATAAATTTAGTTTGAGCAACTTTTTCATATTGTTAATATTTAAACGGGAAAAGTGCTATGATGGACACATCACCATTTTTTTTTACTTAAAAAAGTAACAACGTTGCGAAACAATTGTTGTGAAATACACAAAATATAGTTAAAAATTATAAATATAATATACAAAACTAGTGACAATGAAGAATTTCCAAGCAATTACCGTTTTGATAAAATAGTGAACCCAAGAAATTTAATTTAGTCAGTTTCGCTGGGTTGTATTTTATGTGAATAACTAAAGCACACTATTAGCGTGGCAAGTGGAAATTAATAATGTAACCCTTCCTGAGAACATGTACCAACCGCAACAGACAGCCAGTAGTCTTGAGAGCACATACACCGCAGAAACGTGACGAGTTGAAACAAGTTAGAGCCAGTGCCGCATCTGGACGACCGCAGGATTCATAATTGATGGTCCGTTTTTCATCCCTGTCCCAAACACACCCTTAATGATTTAATCATCCGGTGCCAGTTGTGTGTGTGTGTGTGTGTTTAACTTGTGACAGATTAAACACGGACGGTGTCGTTGGTGATGTATCGCAAACACGGCTAATTACAAAACCCGCCCTGGAAAATCTGAGAAGGCTAACTTGTTGCTGTTTGCTGTTGGTCGGCGAGGGAAGAAAAAGACGGACTCGCGGATTTGCCCTCCACTTTCGTCCCTATATCAGATTCAGAAACCAGAAACGGGTAATTCCCTCCGGCGGAAGCGGAAATGTACGACGCGCGACATGACGCACGGAAGCCATATCTTTGGTAAACACCCCCTTAAAAGTAGACCTTCTCATGTTCACGCTTGAGGAAGGACGTCATCAGGGAATTATGTTACAAATTACTAATATTATAAAAACATGCCAACAAAATTGATCTTTTAGATGATATGTAAAAACAGTCATTTAGTCATTACTGTCCAAATATTCCGAATATTCAGGCTGTTTTGAACTCGGAATTTTACTTTATACTTAATCATGGAGTGGGAACACTTGTTTAAAGTTTCAATAATAAAATACGAAACAATTTTTCCTCGTGTGCGTATTTTTGAAACTCGAGCGATTGCCTTCAATTGGACGAACACGGGCAGAATTGTACAATATTTTCCGAATCGAACAAAGCTTTTTTTATCTGGAAGGATATGTGAAGAATAATTAAAAGAGAAATCTCGCGTGTATCCATTCAGAGGCCCCAAACAACTGGGACTGGGTATCTCCGCGAAATAGTTTGGGCCAGTACTTAAATTTTTCAGTCCACAGTGCGATAAAATGAGCATTACTGTGAGCCGGTAAAGAACGTGTTAATAATCAGAATTACTTTATTTATTATAAATATCATTATAACACGAGGCATTGTAATTACAGAATTCCATTACATTGTAATTACAGAATTCCATTGCATAGACTAACTATTTTACAAAAAGGCGCATTATGTACTTGCAGATAATTATTTCACCCATTTTTTCCCGATGTTCCAGAAATGGAACACCAGTTTTCGTACGGTGTTTCAGAAATGGAACATTAGTTTTTTTTCCCGAATTATGTAAAAACGTGTGGCCAAACGAGTTTGTTTGGGCGCACTTATTAAAAATAATAATTCAGGAAAAACGGGTAAATAAACTTCCTTAGGATATTAAATATCCAAAATCTTTAAATCAATATAAAATAAAAACAATATTGAACCATATAGCATTCAAGAATACTTGGACAGCTTATAATCAATCACAACCGATTTTACTTCCATTACGGACTTGCATTTTGTGGTAACATTATTAACTTTAATTACAAACTAGTTGCATATTATGTCTCTTTAACTAATGTTCTTTTTTTGTTTTTAATTTGTAATTTTTCTAAATAAAGATTTTATTATACATTACAGTGCTTTTGGGCGATTTTCCCGGTCTAGTAGTCCGGGAAATATGGATTTGTGGTTGTTAATAGAGTGTGTCAAAAGTCACTGAGTAATTGTTATTTATATTTTAACTTTCTGAGAAACAAGGAAGAAGCACCGATTTTACTTGCTTTTTTTACGCCACTGCAAAACAGTATAATGGTAAAATATAAAAACCAATAAAAATTAATATCGACTTTCTGCAAAAATTTAATCTCGTTGAGACTTCTCCAAATATTTATTAAAACAACTACTTCTCGAGCTAATACCCCGACAGATATAAAAATGTTGCGGAAAGTCGATATTAATTTTAAATGGTTTTCATATTTTGTAAATACTCTGCAAACTATTAGTAAATTACATTTTTCTTTAAGTATAATTGTATTTCAATGGAAATTAGATTTTGTGTAAATATTCAAACAGATTTTTTGTTTGTATAAATCAGCACACAAATTAATAAAATAGTAGGACTAAATTACTGAATAAACCAACAGTCGAATTAAAACAGAAAATGTTTTGAAAGCACATGAGATTCGAACCGATTACCCATTATACAAACATTTTTTCTGTTAGGCGATTCGGCAATTACGAGTAAATAAAATTATTGGAGGCGCCAAAGCCGTCCACTAACAACATTCGAAAAATCGCCGCAATCATTTAACTTCAATGGATTTATTGCTCGATTTGCACACCACATCGTTCGCATGCGAGAATTTACAAAAAAACAAAAACAACAAAGCTTGATTTTCCGAAGTAATAAATAATTCTGTTTGTGATTGACATTATAATAAGTTACGGGCATTAATTACGCAAGAATAAGTAAAAAACATAAGATATTATAATAAATAAAAATTAGCTAAGGATGGTCAAAGAAGAGGAATCAAATTAAAATACAGCAATAAGGCATGTTTGTAATACATGTATGCTATAAATGTTTATGATAATTTCGTTATGGATTTAGATTTCGAGATCTTTTTGAAACACAAAATACTATTTATTAATGCCTAATGAATCCTAATTAAATTGTAAACATTCTAGACTAGGTCTGACGGAGCTCTAGCTACTTAGTCCTTAAAAGTAAAAGTGATAATGCTAATTAGATAGTAGATTTCCGAAGGAAGTAAAAATATATACAATAGAATTGCGAGAGGGTGTTTTGCCAGTCCGAACTCGATAATGATGTTTTGATCATCAAATTGTTAGGGTACATTCTTGTGCAAATAACCAAGTAGTAGAAAACAAAATTAGAGTTACAAAACTTTGCTTCTTTTGATCAAGCATGGGCCTCAACGTGTCGACTTTATTTGTCGACGTGACGACAAGTCGACAACGTCAACAATGTCGAGAACGTCAACAAAGTCAACAATGTCAACAAGTCAATTTATAGGTTAGGTTATTATGATGTATATGTTGTGGTTATGGATATTTTTAGGTGTTAAAGAAATATTTAGTAAAGCAAGAGTAAATATTATTAATGATATATATTAAGGAATATTATGATGATTAAATGTTGAATAAGTGAAATTACGCGATTACTCTTTGAATAGCCTTGTAATTATGGACTTATACATAACAATCTTTTAATACAATTTATAGATTATTTTTAATTGTGGAGCTTGCGCGCAAAACTCGATAAATCCAAAAAAAACAACATTTTTCAATATACGCAAAAAACGAGTTTTGAATCAACCAAAATACCTATCAAAACCGATTTTGATTTGAATTTTAAAGGTGATTTAGGGGGATTTGCTCACAGATGTTAATGAATTCGTGTAGATCTCATCTAAAATTATGAGTAGTCGTAAAAAAGTAAAAATCGCCTGAGAATGGATTTATCGGGTTTTACGTGCGAGCTCCTTAATTTTAATGAATATATTAAAATTATAAATAATCTATAATTGCATTAAAAAATTATTGTGAACATTTATTTGATATTTATATTAAATTTAATCTGTAAAATTATTAAAACACACAAAAAAGTTAAATGGTAATATGCAAGAAAGGTGTGTCAACGCTGAAAGCACACTTTTACAGTTTTCCGGTATTTCGCAATTAATTAAAACTTTGGTGCCCTGCCGAAACGCTAAGGGCTGGCGTCGATGAATCATTAAGTTTTTAATTACAATTAGCAAGGTGCTATACTCTCTTATACACTACGTAATTAGAGAAGATATCATCACGTTTATATTTTTAAGAAAAATAAAACATCTTTCAAGTGATTAAAATGAGAAAACTTGAACTTGTTAGAATATCAGATAATGTACCTACTTTAAGGGCACTTTTTTATATATCTTTTAATTTATATAAAATCCAACTAATTAGAAGAAAGTTACGTATGTATTTTTATTAATTTATGAATTACATTATACACGGAGTTTAACTTTTAAATATACATTTTCCAATAGCAGCGATTATGATGAAAATCTTTAGATTTACGTTATTTTTTGAATGAGTGCAATTTGAAGCTTTGAATGAGTGTTTTCCACTTCCAGATTAAGCATGAAGTAAAATTTCGAGTTTAGAAAAGCCTTAAAAAGGCAAATTTTCAGGCTTTTCTAAACTCGAAATTTTACTTCATGCGCCACGCGTATAAAACACTGAATTCTTCGAAGTTTGAAATATACTACTAATATAATATATAAAATTACGTCGATGTTCCTATAAAATGCAAATAATATTAATGAAAGAAAAAAATGTACTTACTTGAAAATTTGTAAACTTTATTTGCAAATTATTATTTCGTCTAACCAAATCTTTTAAATTTAGATCGCTTGGAGAAATTTGCTTTAGGATGCAATTTTTATTTCTTCTTTTAAGTAGACCTTAGAATTTATAGCAATTGCTCGAATTTCGTTAAACTTACGAAATTCAAGCAATTCGCTATAAATTCCAAGTACTTAGAAGAAAAAAAAAATTAGATAAAATAAATATTTGTGAAATATATTAAACATAAACAGCATATTTTGAACTTTAATTTGAATCAGTGATTTATACGCGTGGCGCATAAAGTAAAATTTCGAGTTTAGAAAATCTTGAACATTTTCAGGCTTTTCTAAACTCGAAATTTTACTTCATGCTTAAACAAGGAGTGGACACACTCGTTAGAAGCTTCAAGTTGAACGCTTTAATAAAAACAACGAATGCCGGAAAACGAAAAAGAACAATTCCCTGTATATTGTGATAAATAGTATTTATCGGCATGAAAGTCAAATGGAAACAGAGAACTCCTTCTTTCGAGTACAAATTCAATTGAATCCTTCGTGTCGCACGAAGCAATTCTTGGCCATTCACTCATTCAGCCTTTCAAGAATAATTCAATGCACTATGAGTTGAGTTAGTTGCCCATGCACGAATTTTGCGAATATTAAATTATCGTTTAAGTGGAATTTGCAGACATGTAAATATTGTTGCATGCAGTTGTCGCCCAGTTTGATGAAGGAATTCACTGGTCGTGATTCATGTAAAATAATAAGCGAAAAAAGAAATACATTTCAAAAAAATCCACAATTGCAAAGAAGTGTTCGATTAATTCAGAATATCAAAGTAAAATATTGTGTTTATCCTGATGGAAATACAGTAATTTACACGAGTAACAGTAAGCAGGCAATCGCAACAAACGAGACTCGTGTGGTATATGAGTGTGTTGTCGTAGTTGGGTATAATTATCACCGTTGGAAGTTGATGGCGGTGCTCGGGTGTGAAGAGTGGTCACGATCCGTCGTTTATTTACAAATTATGTGCAGTAAAGAAGGACGAAGAGGAAAAGGGGGAAGAGAAACAGTGGCGTTCGGCTGTAATTTATCCCCGTTTTCCGGCGAGACCGGTCTACACGTGTTATTTTCCACTTTATCTCGCCTCTTTGTAAAAATCTGCCGCCCTGTTTGTAAATTAGGATCTACTTATTGCATTGTTTCATCAACTTCGAAACTTATAGTCAACATTGTTTCATGTAAAGGATAATATTAAAAATTTAAAAAAATACGACACGTATTTTAGGATTACTTGCATGGGTCTAGCCAGGATTTTTACTAGAAATACAAAAAATATGTCATATTTAGTAAAACGCCAAAAATCTAAAATAATAAATATCAAGAAATTATTTGACGTTAAACATATGAGTCACCAAGATGCAAAACCGGCCATACGTGTTTTGAGAAACTTGTGGCAAAATGAAAAAACTGAATTTGAAGCGTGTTTTAGATACTATACATTAAAATAGTATTGAATGAGCGTTTTATCAAATGGGGACAAAAAGATTATATAAAACTAAGTCAAAAGTTGGCAGGTTTTGCAACTGAACAAATGCCAGATTTTGCGACCGTGAAATGATCTAAAAATGAAATTGCAGCTTGTTTTAAATACATTAAAATAGTATTGAATAAGCATTGCATCGAATGGGGACAAGAAACATTATATAAAACTAAGTCAAAAGTTGGCAGGTTTTGCAACTAAACAAATGTCAGGTTTTGTAACTAAACAAATGTCAGCTTTTGCAACCAAGAAATGTGTCAGGTTTTACATTCGACAAACCTAATTTTAAAAGCTTACACTTTTTAGGTTTAGAAAGTCAACTTATTTTTAAAATTGTAGTCTGAGATGACTAGAATCCAGGGATACTAAAAACTCAAAATCAAAAAAATAGGTGTATGGCTGGTTTCGCATCTGGGCGACTCAAATACGAATTGTAAAAACACAGTAAATAAGAACGTCCCTGATATGTACACGTGTAAAATTGTTTAATTGTATAAACTCAGAAATATGTTAAGAAACTTATATTTAGAGACTACATTGAAATTTAAAAAAGTAGCACAAAAAACGACGCATTTAAACCCTTTGTTATAAATTGTATCACCGTTTTATTCTTTCGTGTAAAAGGGATTATTCCGTGCGTAGTTTTATTTTCACATGAACAACACAAAATCCGCGCACCGCATCACGTCCGTCTCGCCTAAAAAAATGTTTCGATAAAATCGAAGCACGCTTTATGAATTATTAAACAATTTCCAATTACGCAACGCAAATACAATATCCTAGCTTAATTAACAATCCCGGCGTTGCTCTGTGTACGAAAAGTAGGACAAACATTGTTAGTCGAACGGTTATGATGCCCGAAATGTGCATTTCTGAAGTTTGTCTTTGATCTTTGCTAAAGGAATTTTTAAAGTATGCTAATATTCAGAAGCCAATTAGGAGATTGATCAATGGAAAATTGGGTTTGTAGCAACAAAGTGCATTTCCCAATGAAATTATTTTAATTAAGACATGTATAGCTATTACTCGACGAATATTTTACGATTCTTGTTTTCTGTCATAACTTCAGAATATCTCGCGATTATTAAGTAATGATAAACTGGGTCAACAATGGCGTAGCTATGAGCAAGTAAAATCAGTGAGCTCATTGCTTCTCAGAAAAATAACCCCCATATCCCCCCTGGCTACGGCCTTGATATTACATATGTTTTGTAATTTGTTAATTATCCTTGTTATTGGATACAATATATCTGTTGGGCAATGAATAAATAAATAAAAAAAAAGAGAAAGACCTAATTCTTTCTTAAAACTGTATTCAAAGTAGCAGCTCAAATATATACAGATATTTGATTGGACTCATTATTCTTTGTTAAAATTCATGCGACCTTAACAAGTTGTCTTCACGATGCAATATCCAGAGTGCAATAGATGGCGACATTTAGAAACGTCGACGTTTCTAAATGTCGAGTAAAAAGAATTGGGAGCATTGAGTCATCCGAATTTCTATTTTTTTTAAAGTTGGGACAAGGCCAAAAAAGGTAGGGAAACACTGGTCTGGGGCGTTGGATATGTAGCTACGCCACTGAATAACTGTAGCGTGAATTCGGTTACATATAAATGTCTAGTAGAAAGGATTCGCAATATTTGAACCCGGAATTCAATAATGGTATCTGTATTTGAGTCACGTCAAGTAGAAGTAGAAAATACGAAAGGACAATTGATAAAGGCCGATTTTATGAAGTAATAAAAACGTTCTCAGATGAATGGACGGGCGAACGTCGGCATTAGTGATTCTGTGACGATAAAGAGGGATTCGCGCATAAATCATTACGTAAACAATAAACTACACACACGGTTAGTTCTGCTTGTCACTCTTTTTTTCGGGGTGTAATAAAAAGCGTGGACGTAAACGTTGGCGCTTTGCGATAATAAAATCAGCGTGCTTTATTGTCTCAAAGGAGAGGACCTCTCCTGATGGATTTATTTACGCCGACGACATCGATCCGGTCCTTCAACAAGTTAATGTCATGAGAAACGTACTCAATCTCCTCCCAGTTGATGGTTCCAGGGCCGGAGGATGCCATCTCTTGGGATTTGTTCGTTCCCTTTTAATTGGTAAAGCTTGACCCTTTATAAACTACAGGGATTTTTTTTAAGTTTACATATCCCGATTCAGCGTGTGCATTTTGAGGTTGTTGTTTATTTAATGCGTTTAATTTGAAGCTACTATTCTATTTAAACTGAGTGGTCCGTTTAGCGGTCCTCCACTGCGACCGCAAGGATCTATTGTGGCTCACAATTAAGACCAGTCGTGTGTCCTTACAGCTCACCTTCCAAGTCCATCTTCTTGATGAAGCCAAGGATCTTATCAGACGTGATCTTTTGTAGGTCCTTTAGGATTAGCCTTAGCGTGCCAAATACTGAGGTCCTGAGTCGATCTCCAGATGGACAGGCACATAAGACATGCTCTGCCCTTTCTTCCTCCTCTAGACTCTGTAGTGTCGCTCAGTCCTAGTTTGTTAAGGTGATGCCTTAGGCAGCTATGTCCAGTGAAGATAGCAGTTAGTGTATGCACATCCGATCTGCTCAGCTTCAGCCATGACGCCGTTCTGTAGGAGGATGGTCCACTTATAACTGCTCTGAAACGTCTCATCCAAGGGCAGCGACGCCAGAAGTCAAGTCCTGTGCTTTGTATCGCATCCATCCCTTGATACGGTCTTTGGCTATCAACCTGGGTATCCCCAGTACAGTTCTGAGTAGCCTGGCACCCACATCACACTGGCCCTGTTAACCTGTGCCAGCTGGTAGAGTGATTGTTTACGTTCTGTACAGCCAGGGAAGAGCATCTAGTTGACCCCAGGGCCCTTAGGGCCGCCTGGCTGTCCGAACATATTTTAATTGTCCTGTCCACCCATTCCTTCAGAAGGATTTCCTGGGCGCACATTTCAGTGGCATATATTTCAGCCTGTAGTATGGTGGCATGCTTGCCAAGGCTCTAAAAGGGTTTAGTCCTTGGTTTGCATCCTCTTGTGCCAATGGACAGTTTTGAGCCGTCAGCCTGTGCTAGAGTGCTTCTGTATCTCTCCCATTCGTCTCTGTTTGGGAACAGGACATTGTATGACTGATCTTCGCGGTAGTCTGTGACCGCATAGTCAGTCCTCATACTCGGGGTGTCATCCACCTTCGAGTTCAATAGGGCCGCATTGTGTTATCTATATGTTGCTAGTCTGGCCTCGCCATGTTTGAATCTACTAACGAGTATTTCTAATCCTTGATTAAGCATGAAGTAAAATTTTGAGTTTAAAAAAGCCTACAAATTTGGATTTGCCGGGGCGCTCGAGCAAATCGAGTCGCGCCCCGGCAAATCCATTTTTTTAGGCTTTTCTAAACTCGAAATTTTACTTCATGCGCTAGGCGTATAAAACGATAATTTGATGTGAAGTTCAAAGTATACTTAGGTAGATACCAATTGAAATTTGATTCATGGCCCACAGTTTAAGACACGCTAATGTAAATGATCGTTATAATAATCGATATCCAATAATCGATTAAATCCAAATATTTTAACAATCGACTAACTCGGGTATTCTATCTCAATTATTCCCATCATCAAGTAAAATATATTTTAAGATTAACGAGTTTAATATTCTTGAACCTTGGCGTCCCTGCTAAAAAGAAAAACACCGATGAAAAAAAGGTTAAAAACCTAACCTAATGGCTTTAAAATTAAAATTTAAGTACCTTGAATGATTGTCGTGTATTCTGTTTTACAAATTATTATTGACCTACAATTATTTATTTAACCTATCAAATATGCATATTCTAAATCTATAAATATAATCTCTATGGCCCACCTGGATGACTGGTTGTTGGAGATTGGAACCCTCGGGCAATCTGGGATATTAAATATGTGTTTCGAAAGCTTTGACTATAATTGCTTTGTGCTCGTGTTTAACTATTCGAGCCTATGTGAATTCTTAATAGTTCACCTCCCCTCACCCCGCATAAACAGATTGCGCGGATAGATATTTCGCCCCGCCGAGTTTACTTTATCTCTCCCTTTGTCGAACTATAATCGCTTTAATGGGGAACTAAGGGTCATAAACTTCAAACTCTCATACATATTAACTAATTTACCTAAAGTCCTTGCAAAACGAAATACTCAAGGTGTAGTGTTTTAGTATAAGTAATTGATTATAGTATAAGTAATTGCTTATCTCGCTTTAAGTATTAAATCAAACAATATGATGTTTTTAGAAAAGGGCTTGTAAGTTTTACAATCCATTGTTGGTGTGGTTAGATTAATAACAATTTTAATGGAAATTATAGCCCCTGGTAATATGCAAATGTAAACAGGTATTACATATTCCCTTCATGTTTAGTTATTTGTTTGCAAGAATATGAATATGAGGCATATATTTTGATAGTGGCTTAGCTCCATTTCTTAATTTTTTGTTGTTGACTGAAATAATTTTATAAATGTAAGTTTTTCTGTCATAAACAACAATTTCTGGTTAAGTATATTTAAAAAATATAATATATATTTTGAATATACTAAACCACAATTTATTTTTTTCTACTAAAAAACCTTAAATTATAAAGGTTTTTACAGTTAACAACAAAAAAATGAAAAATGGAGTTTAAAATAAATGGCTCATATTTTTATATAATAGAAGTATATGGAAAATATTATTTTCATTTCCTACTAACAGGAACCTCAATAAGTTCGCTTACTTAAAACAGAAGGTCATTATTTATGACACATGAATAATTTGTGTATACGTTACCAGCCTACTAAGGAATACATACATAAACATTCGATATAAGTAAACATAATGGTGACTGCGCCGGGAGTGCATTTGGTTTTAATGGGATTTTAATGGAAGTAAGAGCTACAAGAACTATACAATGAACCAAATATTGTAGGAGTGATAAAAGGTCAAATATTAAGGTAGTTGGGTCACATAATGAAAAGTTGTTGTTCATTCTCATTATGTGACCCAACCACCTTAATCTTTGACCTTTTATTACTCCTACAATATTTGGTTCATTAAACAGAGAACCAGAAAAACGTATGGAAACTAACATGGGTGGAAAAGAAGAAAAGGAAGACCAAAAGCCAGCTGTAGGGATGAAATCTGTAAAATTACGAAATAAAAAGAGAAAACCCAGCATAGAAAAACATGGAAAAGAACAAGATAAATTCAAATTCAAAACTATTTGAATTCGAGAAAATAAGCTTACGCTTCTTATAGTTTGCACACTTTTAATTTTATTCCTAATTTTTTTAAACGTGATAAGCAAAGCTATACTGAAGAGAGATAAATCTCGAAACGCGTCTATAGATGGCCTAAGACATTAGTTTTAATCCAAGTCCTTTCACTTCTAATTTGTTGCTATCTCTCCTTTCATTTTAAATTGTATTGTTAGTTGGTTTGAAGAGAATTTGACCTAAACGTTACATATACTTTAATAGAGCGTTGTAACAAATCAAATTAAATAAGATTTTAAATATTTCATTGTATAATTCAATATCCGGAGGTGTATTTGCACGGGAAGTAGTTGTTTCAATGGATATTTATCGTCTTAAATTGTCTTATTAATTAAGACACTGTTTGCATTTTCACGAATAGTTTTTTCGTAATTTTATATATTATGGAAAAGAACTGTAGAACAAGCCATGGGCCAGAGCTAGGAATTATACATATATAACATTATTTATTTAATAATATTGATATGATACCTAAAATAATATACACGGAATTTTTCATTTAACTATACATATCAATGTAGTATATGCGTGGCGCATGAAGTAAAATTTCGAGTTTAGAAAAGCCTGTAAATTTGGTTTGGTCGCGTAGCGCTACGCGCTACACGACCAAACCAAATTTTCTGGCTTTTCTAAACTCGAAATTTTACTTCATGCTTACCCTGGAAGTGGAAATACTCCTTAGAAGCCTTAAATTGACCGTATTTAAAAAGGCATCAAATTATTGCAAACTTACCAAACGTTCAGGCTTTTCTAAACTCGATTTTTTTCTTGATGCTTAATCTGCGAGTCGAAAACACTCATTTATCACTTAAAATTGAACTCTTCAAAGCAAAAAACAATGAATATCTAAAGATTTACAGCATATACGCTGTAATTAGGATATAAATACTTAAAAGTAAAAAAAAACTCCCTGTATATCAGCATCTTATCGTTAACTCGCATTGAAAACTTTTTTAAGTGTAACAAACGCATTTTTGATGCGGTCCCGCTGAAAGAAACGAAACGGATAAATTTATTCGCCGTGATTGATGTGCGGATAAAGAGATGAACATTTTCATGGTGGGACCATAAACAACCCCTCGGTGCGCCCTTATCACCGTTTGGATGTGTCGTCGCTGCACTGAAACAATCCCTAATAAATGACTTCCATTACATCGGGGCTCTTTCACCTGGGTGTCGTTAGACTGGCCCATATTTCATCCCCCCGTCCCCTCACCGACGACAGATCGCGATCACCCAGTTACATATATACTCGGAGTGAATCTAATGCTGCAAAGTCATTAATTTAAAAAAAAGATCTTGTAAAATTTGAGCAGTGTTTGCTGAAATGGGTTATTATTTATTAAATTCACAGAATTAGCTTTATGAAAAGATAAAAGTGATTGTAGCTTCAAAAAGTATAGTTATTAACGTGTTGGTGTTTTGTGAAGAATGTGTAATTGAGTGGCCTATTTCCAAAAACCCCTAAATCGATTGTTTTCGAATGGATTTAGGGGTTTTTGGAAATAGGCGACTTAATTACTCCTAACTTTAGTAGACAACAAAAGAGAAACTTATGAACTAATATTTCATTTAACACTTGGTACGACATACTCCATACTATTACAATTCTATGACCAAAAATTCGCTTTTTCAAACCCACCTTAACGTTTTACATTGTAAATGTGGATTATAATTCAAGTAGTTGCTATGGTGAATTTATTAAATTTGACAACCAACTGATACAGTTTAAAAAAAGCCAGAATCACATTAGGGAAGTACTATCGTAATCGGATTAAGTAGTTGTACAGTTGCGAGAGAAAAAAACTAGTGCAGCAGGGAGCTTTAATAACTTATAAAATATTGTACTTTTTTTTTTTTTTCTTGAGAAGCAAACTTGTCATGTACAGGTTAACAACAATTTTTTTAAATGTATGTTTTTGAGTTTATGTCAAGTGATTATTACACTAAAAAAGACTGTTATTCCTTACTTTTTATTAATTTCGATAGATGTACATTTCGAGACACAAAGTTCTCATTATCAATAACAAATGAGCACTTTGTGTCTCGAAATGTACATCTAACGATAAAAATAAAAAGTGAAGTAAGGAATAACAGTCTTTTTTAGTGTAACAATTTTTTTTTTGCCAACAAAACGGTGCTTTTGTTGACATGCACTTCAATAGCAATGTGTCTAATGCTAATACCGTTTCTAAACGGGTCGTTATTATCGCTTTTTGCGTTTTAGCTAGTTGAGGCCTGTCGACTTTAATTGAATTTCGTTTGACATTTCCGCAGATTTGTCAATTTGATTGATAATTTAAAAAATCAAAGTGTTTTCTTTCGCAACTGTACGTTTTTTATTATTGTACATATCTTTATTTCTAGCGAATATTATAGTAATTTTATATATTATCTATACTTCTAAGTAAACAAGGATTAAGATAAAACATAGATTGGGTAAGTGGTTTATGCTTTGTTTCATATTTTTATTTTTAGTTGCCTGAACCTGAAAATAAAAATGTGAAACAAAACAAGTGTTTTAATTTACCCAATTTGAAAATTTGGTTCCATCAAGAAAGTAGCAAAACAAGTATTGAATAACTGTTCACTGTGAAGGCTTCTACTTCGTTATACATCATTATTTACACAAATAAGACAATTATTTTTGTTTGTATAACTGAGGATTTTATTGCGACTATAGTTTCGACAACTTTAACTTGTCATTATCAAACATAAAGTAATTTGAAACAAACAATTCGTCAATACGAAAAAATTACGGTTACAAAACGGCTTTAAAAATGGGGGTGTATATTAGGTCAAGCTGGTCGTTTATTACGGGAATTTCCGGATTAGCGCGTGCTCTGTGAATTTCCAGACTCCAGGAGGTCCATCTTACGACCCTTTTCGGCTAAATGTATTATTGACAGTACATCCTCGCCAAAAATATGATTGTTTTCAATCAAATGTCTAGCGAATGATGACTTATCAATCAAATTAAGCCGAAAAGAGCTAAGATGCTCATTGAGTCTGATTTTAAAATGACGACCAGATTGACCACTATACACTCCTTTACAATCGCTACAAGTTAGTTTATATATCCCTGATCTGTGAGCACTGGGTATTTTTGTTTTCGGATTAAAAATACTGTATCTAATTTTTGTAAAAGGTTTAAAGGCAATTGAAATGTTATGTTTAGATAAAATGCTTTTAATTTGTAATGAGATGTCACCAAAGTAGGTAAGGGATCTGAATATTTGTTCTTTTTTAGATGTGTCCTTACCTGCATATATATACTTAGTTACTTTTTTCATTCTATATTTATTAATCAATGAGTCTATTAATGCTGAAGTATAGCCATTTGAAATGGATACACTTTTAATAATATCAATTTCTTTTTCAAATGCTGTTTCAAAGAGTGGAATGTTGAAAGCACGGTATATCATTGAATTGAACGCGGACAATTTATGTTTTCGTGGGTGATTCGAGGAATTAGGGATTACACGGTCACTAAATGTAGGTTTTCTATAAATTTCTAATGTTAGTGATTCGTTGATTTTGGTTATTGAAAGGTCTATGAATTTGATATTATTACTAATTTCTGTCTCTACTGTAAATTTTATATTCGGGTGTATGTTGTTATTAAATTTTATGAATTGGGAAAGTTGCCTATCTGAACCTATGAAGGAAGCTAGAATATCATCGACGTATCTAAACCATATGTTTATGTGCTTTTTGCCTAACGGGGACTCTAATATAATGTTTGTTAAATTTCACATGAAAATTTCAGCAAGCAAAGGACTCAAAGGCGAGCCCATTGCAAGCCCTTCTGTCTGTCTGTAAAATTTATTTTCGAATGAATGGTGATTTTTATTTAAAATTATTTCTAATATATAAAAATTCTGTTTTTATAAAATAATTAAATCAATCAAAAATAAAATTGAATCTAACAAGCTTACAATCACCAAAGCAGATAAAGGTAATTAGTTTTAGAAAAATCAAAATACAATTCAAAAAAGGCGAAAAGGGTCGTAAGATGGACCTCCTGGAGTCTCTGGAAATTCACAGAGCACGCGCCGGAAATTCCCGTAATAAACGACCAGCTTGACCTAATATACACCCCCATTTTTAAAGCCGTTTTGTAACCGTAATTTTTTCGTATATATACCTGACGAATTGTTTGTTTTAAATTACTTTATGTTTGATAATGACAAGTTAAAGTTGTCGAAACTATAGTCACAATAAAATCCTGTTATACAAACAAAGTTAATTGTCTTATTTGTGTAAGCATTGAATATATTAAAACATAGATGTTTGTTTGAAAATCATTTTTGATCATGCTGTAATAATTTGCCGCACTTTTTGTATTTTTAACAATTAATTGAGCTGAAGTTGTTTTCCAGGTTAAATTTAATATTTAAAGTATTTATGGAATATAATTGAATTATCTCATTCAACGATTTTAATTAACTTAAGAAATTTCTGAATCCTCCACTAGAGCCATTTAAAGTTTGACGACCTTAACGAACAAACTGGAAACACTTTCATAATTGGAATGTTCATTTCGAACGGCAAACAACGAAAACCGCGAAATTATCTGAATTAAAACTTAACTCCTCGAGTTACCCTTAATTCTGTCGCGCGCTCTTGTTTATTTGTTGTTCATCCTCCCCCTTAGGTTTCCGGGCACCCCTGCAATATTAATCCGCGAAGTTGCAGCCGAAGATGAGGGATCGAATTTCCCGGGACGTAAAACCGGGAAAACGGCTCCTCTCCGCATGATAATATGTTTAAGTTTCGGGGTACCGGGGAAGAGATCCCCGTTTGCAGATAGACAATAACAAAAGTTTTCCCTTTCCCGTTTGCCCAAAAACCTTCGAATTATATTTTTGCCCCGGCTCCTCCCCTAGGAAAACACGGGACCGTGGGCGAACTTTAAATTCCGCAAAATTCAATTTCCGAAGCGTGCACACTGGGATACACGGCCTTTTCGGATGTTATTGCTTCTTTAAATGGTGCGCTTTCCTTTTTTTCTTTTTTGCTCTTATCAAAACTCGTATCAAATAGAATCAATTATGCGGGACCGTAAACTTTCAAGTGGGTCGCTTTTATAATTCTGAATATTTGAATAGACATATTCCTACTTAAATAACACAAATTTTATTTTTGGGTAAAATTAATTTAAAAAGAGGCTGAGTACGTTTAATTTCAAAGTACTAACAAGTATTTCCACTTCATGATTAATCATGAAGTAAAATTTCGAGTTTAGAAATGCCTGAAGATTTGGTTTGGTCACGTAGTATTACGCGAATTTTTCGTTTAAGTATAAATATCCCGGTAATTACGGTATTTGGTAAATTTGCAATAATTCGATGCCTTTTTGAATGCGGTCAATTTTAAGCTTCTACAGAGTGTTCCCACTCCCAGGTTAAGCATGAAGTAAAATTTCGAGTATAGAAAAGCCCAAAAATTTGGTTTGGTCGCGTAGCGCTACGCGACCAAACTAAATTTTTAGGCTATTCTAAACTCGAAATTTTACTTCATGCGCCCCACTTATCAAACACTGATTCAAAATAAGGTTTGAAATATACTGCCTAATAAGTTTGATTTTATGTTAATACATGTTATTGCGTTTAACCAAAACTAGCGTTTTCAAAATTTGAGTAATATATCCTTTGGGATATGTTAGTACAATTAAAAGAAAAAAAATCTGAAAGCAAATTACTCCATATGCTTGCATTTTAGAAGATTTGTCTCAGCGAAATAAACATTTGTAAAATTTATTAATGCAAAATTAAACTTAAGCAGTATATTTTAAACTTCACATTAAATCAGTGTTTAAACAAGTGGCGCATGAAGTAAATTTCGAGTTTAGAAAAGCCTGAAAATTTGGTTTGGTCTCGTAGCGCTACGCGTTACGCGACCAAACCGAATTTTCAGGCTTTTCTAAACTCGAAATTTTACTCCATGCTTAATCTGGGAGTGGAAACACTCGTTAAACGCTTTAAATTGACCGCTTTTAAAAAAAAAGCATCGAATTATTGTAACTTTACAAACGCTGTAATAATCGGGATATTTATACTTAAAAAAAAAAATTCCTGTTTTTCTTCAAATATTCTGCAAATAATAATTGTCAAGTTTAGAACAACAAGATTGCTAAGACCTTTACTATGTGGAATTCTATTTTAAATAGTGAATAGAATAATTATACTAAGTTTAATACAACTATATATTTTTATTAAAAGAATACTACTCACGTATCGACATTTGTAGTGTCATTTTCAAGTCAAATTAATTTTTATTTTATGGAAAACAATTTTAATAAGTTCCATACACAAAGTGTTAATTTAACACAATTTTGTGATGAATTCTATGAATTTGTGGTTGGTGAACAAGAAATAAAGTCCATTTCGTACATCACCTTAGGAAGTAGGCTACAAGTCCGTACGCAGTGGAGGGGAAGAAAGAGAAAATCTAATCGCTGGCAGAGTGGAGATAACTTACCTAATTAATTCGTTGCAATTTCAAAGCATCTCTGGGGAAACACAAGCGGCCGTTTATATCTGTAACAAAATTAACAAACATTAACGACGTTTTCTCACGAACACGAACTCGTTTTCCTACTTTATTTTATTAACGTAATTTGAGTAAAATTAAAGAAATTGCAAATATTTCTTGTTTTGTAGACTCAAGAGTAAACAAATTATAGATTCAATGAAAATATTTATAAATTGTATTAATATTAATAAAATAAACAATATGCTTTTGGTTATTTGAGTCGCCTATTTCCAAAAACCCCTACTACTACTCCCCTAAATCTATTTGAAACAACGGATTTCAAATAGATTTAGGGGAGTAGTAGTAGAAATAGGCAACTCATTTATTCTAATATTTGGAAATTAGTAATAACAATTTTGAGATTTTATCAAAAGATATAAAAGGAGAAATATACAATTTAAGAGAGAAACGCCTGATAATATTGTATCCGCTGGCTGCCTTTGACTTATGCAAGATAGACATTTTTGATATATATTAATAATTAATTCGGTATTTATATACAGAACAATAACCAAATCTATATGTTGTTAGGTTAGGTTAGGTTAATAACCTATTATAAGATGATACATCGAGCAAGCATATTCATATTACGATATAATATTAATTATCATAACATATATGTGCATGTATTATTATCAATCTTGATGATTTCAAGTTATTATTCAAAGTAGTATCTTCGAATAAATCTAATTCTGGATATTTAAATATATCACTTGGTTTGTTTCACTGATTTATATTTTCTTGACTAGTTTCGACCATTGGTCATCTTCAAGGAGGAATGTAAACAAATCGATTATTCTACCATTGTTGACCGCAACAAATTCAAGATTATCTTAAGTTTGGTTTTTTACTTAATTAGTCTGTTAAGTATTGCCGTGTATTGTTTCTACATAGAGATTTAAAAAAATAATATAAAGTGACTAGCATGATCATATATGCGTGTATCGCGGATTCCCCCATCGTGTTCACGGCCCCGATTTTAATGTAAACGTTTAGATTTAATCGTCCCCGCAGTTGAGGTAAAACGCTAAATTACAATCGTTCTGCTTGTTTAATGGTTTCATTCCGTTGTGTTACAATTTTTTAATGCGGTAATGAACACACATATTCACACATCTAATCGATCCATCCATTTTTTTCTTTCAGTAAATCTGGTGACGAGTTTTAAATCGCACTGTATTATTTGTAACTCTGTTATTGTAAATAAAGATTCTATCTATCTATTTGTATGAATGCAAATTTTAACTTCTTTCTTAGTTTTAACTTCTATATACAGTTTTTACATTTGCACAATCGTTTATCGATTTGTAACATTAATTCATTCAAGTTTTACAAGTATTTCTCTTCTACAGGGTGATTTAGAATAGGTGTAAAATAATTTCACAACTTTATCAGGAGCTTATTTAAAGACAATAGGCTAAATAAACATGTAAGTGAATACAAAAAAGTTATTAGTGTCATTTAATTAATAAAATAAACATTGGTACGATTTTCATTATTTACAAAACTACAGCTGATTTAAAGTTTGCCATATAAATAATGATTGATACAATTTAACAATTTAAATATAATTGAATCATAATATTAGCAAACATAAACATGTAGGGAATTTTTCTTTTAAGTATACACATCCCGATTCAGCGTATGCATTTTGAGTTAAATTTGATTCCACTCCTTGATTAAGCATGAAGTAAAATTTCGAGTTTAGAAAAGCCTGCAAATTTGGTTTGGACTTGGAGCAACCAAAGGAAATTTTCAGGCTTTTCTAAACTCGAAATTTTACTTCATGCGCCACGCGTATAGAACACTGAATTATTGTGAAATTAAAAATGTTCTTTTATATTAGTATATTTTTAATCCTGCTTAAGCAGTATATACTTAATACTAATTTAGCAGTATATTTTTAATTTCATAATATTTCAGTGATTTATACGCGTGGCGCATGAAGTAAAGTTTCGAGTTTAGAAAAGC
Organism: Philonthus cognatus; assembly: GCA_932526585.2. Classification (NCBI taxonomy): domain Eukaryota; kingdom Metazoa; phylum Arthropoda; class Insecta; order Coleoptera; family Staphylinidae; genus Philonthus; species Philonthus cognatus. Next base: position 39,526,039 of record OW052243.1, read on the forward strand.
CTGAAAATTTGATAGGCTTTTCTAAACTCGCAATTTTACTTCATGCTTAATCTGTGAGTGGAAACACTCGTTCAAAACTTCAAATTTTCAGGCTTTTCTAAACTCGAAATTTTACTTTCAGCTTACTGTGGGAGTGGAAACACTCGTTCAAAACTTCAAATTAAACGCATTTAATGTAAACAACGAGTATTTAAAGTTTTACAGCGGATATATCGAATATAATATGTAATAAATAATGTATGCATAGATACCCAAATTACAGCCTTTATGGATGAGCTGCCACTGTCCTGTATACTGTAGATGATGAAGGCACTTAATTTTTAGGTAATTTAGTCTTTTTATTTAAGTACTTACTCTTTTAAATAATTTTACATATATTTGTTAAAACTAAGATAAATATATTATTTCGTTCGACCTTTGTTTTTTTGTGTAAATAACGTATTAAATGATAAAAATCGACAATTGATTGATTAAACGGATATGAGATATCACGAATAATAAAAATGTACTGCAGGAACACTGCCAGGAAATCGACTATGCTCTAGAGCCATAGCCGAGCCATGAAGTCAATTATTTCCCCTGATGTCTGCTATGCAGTCGCAGTTTGATATCGGAAAATTGAAAAACGAGATGGGAAAAGTGGGGTAAAAATAAAAGTGCACGTATTCAGTGAAGGGTCGATACGTTGTATCAACTGGGGAGTTTTAATAATCCAATTTGGCCGCTTCAAAGTCACAAATGTACAATCGTTATCAAACTCTCTAAACAACTCTTGAAGTGCTGACTCTCTTTCTCTCTTTCTTTCCCTGAAGGTGGAACGGGGAAAAGAGAGTAAATCGCGCAGGCATTTCAATCGGAACAACCCCGACAGCCATATATTCAAGTTAGGTTAGCCCTTCGCCTAGCACTGATTTACCGCCCTCGCAGCCAGAGGTCTTCACTATATTTCCCGATGTATCGCATCCCTTCGCTCACGGATAAATTATTAGGTTAACTGTTAAATTATTAGTGGGACCTCAACGGGGATAGGATTATTGTATTTCCTCCTCAATTTGAACGCACACGGGTTAAATTAATTATTAAAATGTCGTTTTCTCGTCCAACTTTGTACTCTATTAAAAATTTTAAATCCTTAAAAACTAAACACGATTAGAATATATAAATTACACCACCTTAGAAATATATGTAATCATGCTAATGCATAATTGAATTGGTTATTTTGAAAAGGGGTCCATCTACTCAATCTGTAAAAAAAAAACATTTTCTGCAAGATTCTGTCTCTTAGTTAGAGGTGCTAATCTTGCAAAACGTAATATTATTTTTATTTCTGAGTAGATGATCCTTTTCTTAAATCATCGTGTATTCCATATGGAAACGGGATAGAACTACTATGCCTTTGATGCTTTATGAAGATAAAAATATGTACGTTTCTTTTTATACATTTATTTTAAATTGGTTTTGAACCATTCCACTATTTCACCTTTGTATTTTGTAATTTACTATATTTAGACGCCACAAACACATTCACACACATCCATGGACCCAGGTGGAATCATTTTGTACTTTAAAATGATTTTTTTCATATTCCTAAAAATAAATATTTAACTTGTTTCTCATTGATCACTTGATGAAACATGATTATATATAAAAAAATCTAATAAAATTGAATAATAAGTGAAACAAATTAAGTGATTTTATTTTAATTTAATTTTTTTTAATATCTCCGAAAAATGTTAAAATTGCGGAGTAGAAAAGAGATGATCGTATATAAAATTAAATTATCCAACTGTATTGTAAATTGCTAGAGTTAATTTTGTAATAATCTTTCGCACATTTATTTCAAATTCATGATAATCGCTTGGGATCCACTACATAATTACATGTAATATTAACCGACACCAGCGGCTCCCACAGGTTAAGAAATCCTCCCCTAATTATATCAAATATTGACAAACGCTCGGCGCGTTTAAATTTTAATGGGCCGGAGAAAAAAAATCCTCTCCTTTTTCAGAGTTCCTAAAAATAATTGCGCGTAATGATACGTGTTCCTGTAATGGGTCCGAAATTTTCGGGCAGGTGGCCCCCCACAAAAGCCAGCAGCACCCGAAGTCACGGCGAGAGTATGTGGGAAAAATTTTCTGTGCTTTTAATTTGCGAAATTGCTTTTCTGGAATTGCGCTTTCTTTCTTATTCCTCGGAATGTGCTTCTCCTCGAGAAAGCTGCGTGTGAGTTTTGCAGAATTGGTAATTGCAAGTATCGTTATTTTAATTGTAGTTTGAGGAAATGCTGAGAAATGTTTTTTTAAGTAGCTGTTAGTGGTAATAAATTATTTAATTTGTTTTATTATTTCTTATAGTACAATTTTTATTGCGATATTTTGAAGTATCGATACTTTGCTATACAATGGGCTGGATGATTTTACCTTCGTTAAGACTTTCGTTAACTAAATAATTGATTAGAGTGAGTGAAAACTTGTCCAAATTGACATATACATATAATAGAGACAAACAAACTTAACGACTGTCTTTAATTTTAACGAAAAGGGAAATAAATGGCCCAACATAATTAATATTTTAAAAATCACCGATTTGTAAACTCTAAAAATAACAATTGAATGGTTTTAAATGCATAAGTCGTTTCACGCCTCGCATTTCCTCTGAAAAGTACTGGATATTTCCAACATATATAGGCTGTTTATTAAAAATAATAAAAAACCTTAGAGAAATAATGTTTATTTAAACTAAATCAATCAATACATAATTTTACTGTGTGAATAACTATGTCATTTCTGCTGATCAGATTTTCTTCACATAAAATATGTATACGAGCTAATCTTTGTCAGTAAAAGCCCTTACTTAAGACAATAAAAGAAAATGTCTCCAATCCGAGGATACTTACAAAAATCATGATAATTGTATGCAACTTGGATACGAAAAAAATTGATAGCAGACAATTTGTATTCTCACATGCACAGTTCGGAGACCGGTAATTTGATAAAATTAATAAATAGGTCCAGAGGAAGACCGTTAATACGCCATCATTAATATTCGATCGCTCCGGTTCTAGGAAGACAATTTTCGTCGTCGACGATTATCCAGCATTATATTTTAATGATAGCATTCCGTGGACGGATGGATAGATGACATTGACCTCTAATGAGACCGCACGAAGAACCCGAAAAAAAAACGCTAATGGTTTCCTCCGTGTGGAAAACACATGTGAAAGAAAACAAATAGAGAAACAGAGAAACACATTTTCTATCCTGACGTGGAAAAGCGAAAACATGGGGGAAAAAACCCGACAGCATATGGTTCTAATCCGGACGCATTAAATATTTAAATTACACACGTCACGGGTGAGGGGGGGGAACGCAACGCTTCCTCAAATTATAGTCATTCCACGTGTAGTTTAGGAGTTTTTAAGTAAAAAGTTAAACGTTGGATTATTACCTTCTAAATTATTTAAATATTAGTTATCCCAGGCTCGCGTAAACTTTAAAGGTGCCGTCTTTTCGTTGGTTTCGAACCCTCGTTACCGGAATGAACGTCTGACAACTTTTCCTCGAGCCGACTCCAATTATACGATTAAATTATATAGATTCAATGCCAAATTTATGGTAATCGCGTGTATTTTAAGTCACACGCATCTGATAATTGGGTGGTCTGAGTTATCATCTCTAATCCAGTTACATAATACACACTACATCAATCAACTGTGACAGGATTTATTTTAAAAGATGTTATTAGGTAAACAATTTGTGTCAAGTTGTATAAAAAAATGATAATGAAATATACACGTTTAATTATTGATATGTATACGCCAAGATTAGCGATTGCATTAACAGTAAACTGATTTACCAGTAAATCGTAAATGTTATTTTCAAATGTTACTGGTTATTTGCTCCGGGTTACGGTTGATTGAATATAGAAATTTGTGTGGTATACAGGGAATGTTTCTTTTAAGTATACATATACTTTATACACTGCAAATTTTCAAGGATTTATTGATTTTATAAATGCGTTTATTTTAAAGCTTCTTACAAGTGTTTCCACTCCCAGGTTAAGCATGAAGTAAACTTTCGAGTTTAGAAAAGCCGAAACGTTTGGATTTGGATCAAAATTCAGAATGTTCTTAGGTCGAAATTTTACTTTATGCGCCTCGCGCATAAAACACTCAAATATTGTGAAATTATAAATTTACTGCTAAATCAGTATTAAAAATACACTGTCAAAGCTGCATTATAAATATATTATTAGATTTAAGTTAAGTTTAAATTTATTTCTATAATTGGTATCCATGTAAAATGTTGTTTTGGCGTGAAATAAATAAATAAATCAATTAATAAATACAGCTAATCAAGAATATTTCTAAGTTCACAATATTTCAGTGTTTTATACGCGTGGCGCATGAAGTAAAATTTCGAGTTTAGAAAAGGCTGAGTTTGGATTTGGACGCTCAGACTTTTCTAAACTCGAAATTTTACTTCATGCTTAGTCTGGGAGTGGAAACACTCGTTTTAAGTTAATTTGGTCACTCCGTTTCCTAAATGTTCTTGAAACACTACAAAAAGATTCTGGAAGAATAAATAAATGGTGTTAATTCCAATGAGTACATTTTATTAAATAATCATCAATTTAATTGATTGTTTTTACTTTCCCCCGTATGTAATACAAAGGGAAAGTCTTGTTTTCGTGAAAATTTTCGAATCAAAAATTTTAGCGGAAATATCCGTTTTGAGGTCCCCTGAGTCGAATAAGACCATTTTTGAAAAATGTCTGTCTGTACCGCAAAAACCGCTAAAGATATCGAGATGAAACTTGAAACTTAAGCTTTTTGTTACAATCTGAAGAACTGAAAAGCTTTTGGTGAAAATCGGAAAACCGGAAGTGGTACTTTACTCTTAGCGTTTTTCAGTTTTTTCAGATTTTTTCAATAAATGTTTATCAAACAAAAAATTCTTTCAAATAAAAGTTGTAGATAATAACAAAATGAAGATGTATTGTTCACTTACTTTTTGTCATAGCACTCTTAGTTTTTGAGATATCTAATAAATAGTGTTTTTTATCTAGTCATTGATTTGTGTCAGTGTGTGTGTTGATACAATTGGAAAATGTTTCAAATAAAAGTTGTAGTTATCAAAAAGTTGAAGACATTTTGAAAATAATAATGCTACAAATATTTTAAAAGTGATTTAATACGCAATTTACGGGGGAAAGTACTATGATGGACACATCACCATTTTTGATTATGCAATAAAAAAATTGTCCCAATTAGATTTTAATATTTGTTTAATAGGTATTTTTCACTACCGGGTTTTAGAAGATTATAATTTTGATGTATTGATGATTCAATAAATATAAATGTTATATTAATATTCTGGAGGGGTTGATATCTCTACAGGACATAATGAATGAGAGCACACTAAGGGTTAAAAAAAGTAATTAATTTTAGCAGAACAAGCGAAGGAATTGGGCGATTTGATTTATGAATCTTGTTTGTTAATTATTTATGCAAAAGATTGTATAGATGACTCTCAATGATTCATTGCCATTGTTCATTAATATGAAGGAGTTTATAATTCCGTTGCGCAAATATTTTATGAATTATAGCATTAAAGCATTTTAGGCAAAATAAAAAGTAGTTACATAATTTGTGGTGAAAGCCATTACTTTATGTAATACAGAGAATTTGTCTTTTAAGTATACATGTGTCTACATATGCTGTAAATTTTCTGATACTAATTGGTATGTAATGGAGATCAATTTGAAGCTTTAAACGAGCGTTTTCCACTCCCAAGTTAAGCATGAAGTAAAATTTCGAGTTAAGAAAAGCCTTAAAATTTGGTTTGGTCGCGTAGCGCTACGCGACCAAACCAATTTTTTTAGCCTGGGTGTGGAAAACACTCGTTTAAAGCTTTAATTTGAACTCTTTACAAAAACAGAGAATATCTGGAGATTTGTAGCGTATATAATGTATTGAGATATTAAAACTTAAAAGAAAAGCTCCCTGTATGTTTAACACTGTTATCAAAATTAAATACTTTTTGTTCATTTTATTGGGTATTTTACCTTATGGTTCAACGGGTTTTTAGTGAGAAATCAGTTCAAGAGTTAAAGTATTTCGTATGCATAACGAATTAAAAATGTATCAACGAAACTATACCTTTTTAAGTTCAACACTTGGATTGTTTCACTGATTCACTAATACTAAAGAAATTCAAGTAGGCACTAATCAAAACCAAGTTGTCATATCATCATATTGAAGTTGCATTTTGTTTTATGTGTAATTTTAGTGCTAATTTGAACTTGAAATAAATAAATTTTGCTGGTGAAGAATTTCCTCTATCTAATTAATACATTTTAAATTCGTGATACTTTCGAAATTTATTAGAAGAATTTTGCTGGCAAAGAATTGTCACTATCTAATACATTTTGAATTGGTGGTATTAACGAAGTATTTCATTTTAGTACAAGTGTAAAAAATCCTTGATGAATCTGATTATTAGGAATAATTAATTAATTAAAAATTGATGGGGAAGCAATTATGTAGAATTTTAATGGCCCCTACACCCCTTTAGGCTTGCGTTGCGTAATTTTTTTGACACCCGGGGCGTTTCATTCTTGATTGATTCCGTCATTAATCAATCGATTATTGTAATTATTAATTCCCGCGGAGCGTAATCTCGTGCGATTAAAGGGATCAGAGCAACAGCTGTGGACGCAAGGTAATAATTTCAGGTCATTTATTTCATATAAATTTCCAGACACACAAAAAACATCCTTGAAATTATTAATCAAGAATAACAACAAAATAATAGAGGAAAAAGGTTAATGTTTTTTTTGTTGTTTTATTTTTTATTGATCGATGGTTGATTCTTACATTTATGTTTTGTTCATCGTTTGCTTCAGCATACAGATAATTTTTCTTCTGATTATACATGCTTAATTAAAATCGGTAGAAGTCAATTCGCTTCTAGATAAACACCTTGTTCAACATTTGTGTCGGGTTTCATTAACGTGGCTGAATGGAAAGAAACGATCAATAAAGTATGCAGTACCCATGGTTTGGCGTGAGACAACAAACTATGTACACTTCTGTGCAATAAAATTAAGCACAAGTCATATAACTATTTTTCACAATATTCTAGTTGTATAATTTGGGTCTGTGTTAATTGCCTAGCAGCAGTTTCAATAAATGATAAAACACCATAACTTGAAAATAACACCTTTATTAAAAAACCACAACTATGACCTTTTGAAAAAAAAAAAACAACAAAGCCGAAATAGAAAAACCATCTTCTATTTTAGTTAGAATGCGAATTTTTGAATTAATTTCTAAATGACGCAGCATTTTGACATTAAGGAAATTGACATATTTACATATTTTTGTAACTAGGAAACTCTTCACGTCCGTTTTACACTATACCATATTTTGTGTGCTTAATTTTATTGCACAGAAGTGTACATACATGATTGTTATTTCTGCTTGACGGAGGGCGGTGAGGTAAGGTTTGCCAACAAAGAAGAAAGTACCGGTATCCCTGCGTTACATCAGCTATTCGGTTGATCTGCCAATTCCTGAACTACCTCAAAATTATGAGATTGAAAAGGATGATGCTGAAGGAAGATAAGATCTACCTTGTTAGGAAAAAGAAGTCGTTAGGCTTGGGACTTCCTTTGATCTAGATTTCGAGAGAGAAGGCCCCACAGACTGAATCAGAGAGAATTGAGTGACCTCATAATAGACTTGCCAAAGGAGAAGGCAGAACTTCTGAGACCAAGACTAAACAAAAGGCAAGGAGTCAAGATCAGAGAGTACAGGACTTATCAGAAGAATCTTCTTCATTTCTTTGAAACGAAAGAACATCTGGTTGCTTGTATTGATGTCAGCGGCATGATGAATTCCCTAAATTTAACTCATGACCCAATTGAGTAGAGGCTGTTTATAGACTCTTGCAAGCTCAGTTTGAAAGCAGTCTTACTACACAACAGCAACCTTTTTCCTTTCATTCACATTGGACATGCCGTTTACATGAAGGAAACTTACGGGAATACGAAATGACTTCTAGAATCAATAAAATACAAAGATCACAAATGGCAGATCTGCTGAACTTCGTGAAAGCCATGAACAAGGATGAAGAGGTTTTCAAATACCTTAGAACGAAATTGACAAGATTAAGTAAAGCAAAGGTTAATCCTTAATCCTTAATTGTGGGTCCTTAAATACGATATTTTGAAGGACCCTGCGTTTTGATGAAATTTCGGAGGGGACAGAGAAAGCCGCCTGGGAAGATGTTACAGATGTAGTACGAGGATTTTTAGGTAACAGAAAAGAAAGACCACTACCAACAGTTGGTTAATGAACTCCTAGAAAAGTACCGCGACCTTGGATGTAAAATGTCTTGAAAAATTCATTTTCTCTACTCTCATCTAAATTTTTTCCCTGAAAACTGTGGAGCTGTAAGCAATTCGCACGGTGAAATTTGCAATAACCGTTGTACATAAAATATAGTATTTGACTTGAATAATGGCTGTTGACCACTCAGATAATTGCACTTTCATCTTCGCGTGTCATTCAAAAATATAAAGGGGGCCCGTTTTTCTAGCTGCACTATGGGGGATCTGTTTAATGGAGCCAAAGTTGCGTATTTAAGTAGATACTATTAATACGCTTTCAAATTTAAAATATCTTTAATTGTTTCGATGTAATTCGAAAAAAACAGAACAATTGGTTTTTTTTTAAATTGTTCACATCTCCGATATTTTTTATTTTTTTCTAAATTAGGGAAACCCCCATAGTGCAGCTCCAAAAATTACCTAATTAAAGTATTATAATTTTAATCCATCTTCTAGTAATCTTATTTCTAAATTAACTAAAATTTTTGAATGCCATTAAAAAACTAACTCCTTCGAATAAATTATATCTTTCTGAAGTGTTTGGAATTTTCGAGGCAGTTTCAATTTTGGCGAAGAGGGGCCGTTAATTAAATCCGTGCGCTAGGGATTTTTTTTTATATAGAAGGAGTGAGAGAGAGATTAAGGCCGCCCTCATTAATATGTATGCTACTGCCTAATAATCTACATTTAATTATCCCTAATTCCTTACACAAACTCCAATATTTATCCAAAGCCCCGGCACTTAATGTTCCGCACTTTTTGCCACCCCCCCAACCTTCCCCGAAAAACAACGTTTGTTTTTCCACTAATTAAACTACTTGCTGGTAATATACTCATCAGAAGTGGCAGAAAGAATTTTAATTAGGGTATTATAGATAGGCTGTCAAGGTGAATACGATTTTGTTATTTATTGCAATAAACATTGAAAGTGCGATTCTTTACGCAATCTACAACAAATTGTGTAATAATAAGGGCTATAATAATAAAGTTGAGGAACAACCTTCAATATATTTCTTTTACAAAAATAATAGTTTATTTTATATTTTCTCTGTTTTAATGTAGGCAACATAAACATTTCCCCAAACAAGAAACGGATTTTATTATCCGTATATCATCTCAGAATTGAATAGAAATCCTCAAGCGTAAAACTCTCGAGTCCCTCCTCGAGAATTCGGAGTATCGAGTGCAGGGTTGCAGCGGGGCGTAATTGAGGACGGTTTAAATCCGCCCGTTAAAATATGCAAGAGCAAAGAAGACTTCATCAGGAATTCGTCGTGCATTTTTGAAGACGCGCGGAAATTAAACGTTTGAATCCGGCATTAATATTTCAGTTTACAATTCCCGCACGAAGGCGGTGTATGAGGGATAGGATTAATCCGCACATTAAAAATGCCCTCGATCCGGACCTGATGGATCGATCGTGTCCGCTAATGAATCAAGTGTGCAAAGGGGGGAAACAAGGCGGCCCCAGTCAAAGGACATTCCGGCTTCAATTACACCCTAATGGACGCTACTGTCAATTAGCCCCGTCGGAATTCGCACTATCAAGATGTTAATGCGCCGGAAGTGATTGATGCTGGCCGGAATTAAAATGTGAACAAATGCGAATGCATGAAGTGCATGCTGGGTAATTGAAAACTGGTGGCTCGGAGCTTTTTTTAGATTTTCAGGTTGTTTATTTAGAAAACGACTCGGTATATAGGTAGTTTTATATTGACAGAAAGAGACTAATAGGAAATCAATATGAATTTATTTAATATACACAACAACTAAATATTTATAAGTAAATTAGTTTACTTCAATATTAACCCAGATTGCTTACTGTCCTTATAATAAAAAAAAACATTTTAAGATTTCTTTTGATAATCATAAAAAACTTAATTTTTCTAACAGAAGATGAATTTATTTTTTTTATTAATATTTTTTTTTATTAAAGTCCTCTTTTATATAAGTACTCATTATTACTCTAACGACTGTTATCCACTCCCAGATTAAGCATGAAGTGAAATTTTCAGGCTTTTCTAAACTTAAAATTTTACTTTATGCGCCACGCGTATAAAACACTGACGTTTTGATGTTAAAAATATACCCCAGAAGCAGTATAGTTTAAACTTCACATAATTTCAGTGTTTCATACGCCTAGCGCATGAGGTAAAATTTCGAGTTTAGAAAAACACAAAAAATGAAAATTCAGATTTGCACATTCTTTGTTTATTATTGCATTACAATATTTTTAAAAAGGCGATGATCGTAAATGAATAAATAAAGTGCTACATATAACGTAAAAAATAGTTAATAATCAAAATTTAATAAATAACGTAGATGCCTTGCGCATTCACCATTTATCTAATAATTTTTTATTAGCAAACCTTTTTTGACATTAATTGTTGCATACAAAAATACAATGTTTTACAATCATTATTGCAATATCCTGTCCTAATTCACACACAGGCAAAAACAGATTAGCGGTGTTTTTCCCGATAATAGAAACAGCAATTGTTCGTTAGAACAGAACATGAATAGCAGGAAAACAAAACAAAAAGGCAATTAATTTAACAATTGATGCAAAATAAATACGGCAAACTGGTCTCGAAAAAATAAAAAAAATTAAACACCAAGCTTTTCCGTCCAGTCGTGTTTGTTTATGTGTTTTTCATTTGTATTTGGAAACACTGCGAAAATATTTATCAAGCAAAATGCCGTTAAATTGTTTAATTGAATCACTCGTATTCTATTGTTAGCCCACATCTGAAACCAATGGATTTGATTTTTATAATTCGTCAAATTAATAATAATAAATGATATTAATTTCTTGTACCCAAGAGAATTTGCGCTAAATTGTTTAATTGAATTACTCGTATTATATCATTTGCTCATACTTCTTTAAACCAATACATTATATTTTTATAATTTAAAAAATTAACAATAATACAATAATTTTTATTTCTAATAAATGTAATAGCCGAGGTTGTTACTTGCTGAAATTCCATATCAATACTTTTAGTAAATAACACAGTTGGTTAAGATTTTAATGTTTATTAGTTAACACTGCAACAATTGTTTCACCGCACAGTGGCTTCATCAGGCAGATGAATGATGATTCATTTGCCCGATAAAGCCACTCTGTGGCGAAACAATTGTTGCAGTTTCAACTAATAAACAGTGAAATCTTAACCAAATGTGCTATTTACTCAAAGTGTTGATATTTATATCTTGTAAATATACAATAAAAAAAATTACATAAACACAAGATAAACGTAATATGTAGAAAATCGGTACATGGAATATCCGACTTCGACCTTTGTTTTTCGAAAATCCGACTTCTGCGCCGACTCCGCCTCCGGGCAAATTATAAAAACAATAGTTTGATATGCAAATGTTTCTAATACCAATAAATGTTTGAATTGTTCGAATAGGCAAACTGTAAACCAATTCAATGCAAATTTATTTTTCTGTATTCGCGAACATCCCTAGTGCAGACTTAATACGTCTGTACTAAGGATGTTCGCGAATATAAAAAAATAAATTTGTTTAGAATTGTATTACAATTTGCATATTCGAACTATTGGAACATTTATTGGTATTAGAAAAATACAATTAAATAGAGTTATATCTTAATATTGTCTATCAAAAAATCTTCGTTCTGTGCTAATTGTATTGGAAATTGAACGCTTTTATTAATTTAAAGTAAAAGTGAATTTGGAAATTATTATTTGCGGAATATTACAAGAAATATATAATGCGATTTACCTCGGTTTATACATATATTTTCAGCTCATTGCGACTTTTTTCAATGAATATTTAAGTCTCAATAAAGATACAAATATTTGTAGAAAGCGAGATAAATCGCGTTTTATATTTCAGTTATCAATCAAATTATAATCCCTATATTGATGCTAAATCGACTTATGAAAGGAAATCGACCTTGACTTTTGTATTATTATTATACGTGTATTAAATTTATTATAAAATAAAATGATTGATGCTTAATTTACCAAAAAAAAAAAAAAAATATTGCTTTAAAATACCATATGAGCGAAAAGTTGTATCCTCTAGCATGCCACGACTTTTGTTTGCATTTAAATGTGAGTTGGTACCACTGACAAATCCGTGGGATCCGAAGAGGAAACATGCCTGGCTTTGTTGTAATTTCGCCATGCTGAGGAAGCGGGGTGCGGGCGCCATTGTTTTGTAACGTCACAGCTGTTTTTCGTTAACATTTATGTTTATTGTTTTGTTGTTTATTTTTCGAGATTTTGGACTCTCTTAGCACTTAAAGTTAATTTAGTTATATTTAGTGCAGTGTAGTGTAGGAACCTAGTTTTATTCTTTAGAGACGGTACTAAGTTAGGTTATATGAACATGTCCCTCAATCCGATTGCGTTGTGTACAAAACTACGTAATAATTTAGTGTTTAGTGTGTGTGTAATTAAGTAGTGCAAAGAGAACTAAAAATGGCACGCATCTGCATATATTGTATAGAAAAACAGAAGGCAAACAGAATAACGTTTTTCTAGTAAGTAAATATGTATATCATAACAATAATTTGTGGACGAATTGGAAAATGTTTATTTCAATTGTTCGCTTCTCTAATTTTCGTATAACCCACGAACACGAATAAACCACTGTTTACACAATCAGCTGTGACGGGATCATTGTTTACAAACATCTAAACACAGACGTAAATTTGTGAGGTTATTACGGAATCATAACAACGCCCATCCCCACTACGGCATTACGAGTCTAATCTATTCTTAGTCTGAGGCGTGATCTGAAGCGGGCTGACATTTGACGCGCGGCGATAAGGTTATGTATACCGTGCGATCGTTTAAATGATGATTTAGAGTAGGCGGCATTTTTTTGTGCGGTTGCCCAGAATGCTAACCGAATGATGGAATAAATTTGAGGTTATGGTAAAATATGTGTTAAGAGTCAGTAGTGCTAATCTAATTTAAAATTCAAAGCCTACTCTAAATCATGTTTTAATGATCGCACGGTATGTATTTAGTATACAAAATGTTGACAGTGACAATTGCAGTAAGAATTATTATTGTTTTCAATAATCTGTTACTAACATAATATTTTTTAGGATTCTTCATAGCCTTCTCAAGGATAACACATTTAGATCATATGGTATTAAAAGTGCCGAGATATTTTACGCAATCTAGAACAAATTTGTCTTACAAAGACTATATCAAATGAACACGTGTTGTGTGATCTAATATCCGTCGGGGTATTGGCTCGGGAAGTAGTTCTTTCAATAAGTGTTTGAATAAAACAAATTTGTTCTAGATTGTGTAAGAAAACGCATATTTAAAAGTAGTAGCAATTTCATTTATACTTATAAATTATTGCTTTACTATAACTGTTTCAATCGGCTAAGTTCGAAATAAAGTAATAATAACACTAATGCTATTCTCACGTTCAAAAGAAAAACGATTTCCGTCATTTCAGCAGTTTGTAAAAGTCCTCCACACTAAAACAAGAGGTCGAAAAGAAAAAAAATGTGGAACGAAACGTACCGTAATTATCCGCAATTACAGTGGACCGACTTTTTCCACTCGATACACGGAAAAATAAACGATGGCCGCAATTAACAGTAACTAATAACACGACATCTCGGGACAGAAAAAAATATTTCGGTGATTATTCAAGGAAAAATTGTACAAGGAAGGGGAATGTCACGGGAGACTAATTGGTACAACAATTCACAAACTACGGTTGTTAAGTACTAAAAGGTTTACGGTTTAATTGATTGTGGTTCAGTTATTAATGGAAATTTCGATAAATGCTCAAGTGCAATTGGGAAATTAATGAATAATTTCGTAGCTGTAATGAATTGTTCATCGATAAATAGATTAAAGTATGTGTTTTAGTTAATTGATGAAATTGATAGATTAGAACTTTGAGTACTTACTTCAACAGTATTTATAGGAAAAACTTTTTCATGGGTATTAAAAGATAAATTGATTGTAAATAATAATTATAAGTATCGCACTTTTAACCCTTTACTACATATAGAGGCAGTTTTTCTTTTAAGTATACATACTTAAATATACTGTATACGCTATAAATCTTCAGATATTCGTTGGCTTTAAAAATAGTTCAAATTAGAGCTTTAAACGAGTGTTTTGCAATCCCAGATTAAGCATGAAGTAACATTTCGAGTTTAGAAATGCCTGAAAATTTGGTTTGGTCGCGTCACGCTACGCGACCAAACCAAATTTTCAGGCTTTTCTAAACTCGAAAATTTACTTCATGCGCCACGCGTAGAAAGCACTGATTTCAATTAAAGTTTAAAATATACTACTAAAGTAGTATGCTAAAGATGTACATTTTAAACTTTACAAGTAACAGTGTTTTATACGCGTGGCGCATGAAGTAAAATTTCGAGTTTAGAAAAGCCTGAAAATTTGGTTTGGTCGCGTAGCGCTACGCGCTACGCGACCAAACCAAATTTTCAGGCTTTTCTAAACTCGAAATTTTACTTCATGCTTAATCTGGGAGTGGAGAACACTCGTTTTAAACTCCAATTTCTGAATAATGTACACTTACACAAAAAAATCTCTGTATGTATACTTGAAAGAAAAACTCCCTGTACAAGACACTTTATAAAATACGTCATAGTATATGCAATTTTATATTTTCGTTGGCGGGATGTATTGCAGATCAACTACATAAGTATTAGAGTCGCATCTACATATGATTTAACGTACAAAATTGTCTGACATCCATGATCTAGCCGTTTATTTAATCAAGTTTGATTTTGGCGTTCAGATTGGGTTACGTTCTCCGATATCTGCTGTCAAAAAAGTACTTCGATACAAATTACATGATTTTATACTGCATTGTTTGAAAAGGTATGTATGATAATTTTATCCATCTGCTGTGTTAAAAATATCTCTTGAATGAATTCCGGAAACGTGTAAAATATATGTAGCATACATGCAGATTTTTGTTAATAATAAATAAAAGTAATAATTTAATTTTCTTTCATTACTTTTTCCGTATTCCTTGACAATTTTAAGATAAAAAAAATGTTTTGTTAAAATTTAAAAAATCGTTTTGTATATTTATTAGCTTTAATCTTATATACATATACGTTTTTAGGGGTTATTCGGTAAATTTGTGATTCTAAACTAGTTTCCGGATAATTTTCCTGCAAATCACGATTACGTTGTTTTACCGACAATAGTTGTTAAATGCGTAGAAAATATGCTATTTAATGTTGACATTTATCTAAAACGAGGGTTTCCACTCCCAGATTAAGCATGAAGTAAAATTTCGAGTTTAGAAAAGCCTGAAAATTTGGTTTGGTCGCGTAGCGCGAAGCGCGGAGCGGCCAAACCAAATTTTCAGGCTTTTCAAAACTCGAAATTTTACTTCATGCGCCACGCGTATAAAACGCTGAATTATTGTGAAGTTCAAAAACACATAAGTACATCTTGAATTAGAATAACACGGAATAACATATTTTGTCGGTTATCAACGATTTTCATTGTTACTGATGAATGTTTGCTTTTTCCTTACTTTATTTATTATAAGTGGACCGTTTTTTTTGCTCTTTACTTATTGCGGCCCAAGACAACTCGTCTTTGACGAATGTGGCCTAGTAAAGGTAAAGGGTTGGACACCCCTGCCTTAACGAGTGTTTCCACTCCTTGATTTAGCATGAAGTAAAATTTCGAGTTTGGAAAAGCCTTAAAATTAGGATTTGCCGGCGCGAAGCAAAGATAAGTTACAGAACAAGTGTTTGTCGTCGCCAAAATGATTGTTTTTTTTAATTTATCTAATAAATACACGCGAAGAAAACATTAAATTCATTAATTATTTTTTTAATAATTCAGTAATTAAAAAATATTTGACGATTTAATACGGACATGCTTAAAATAACGTAAATTTACAATCTCTATTGTGCTAATAATAAGATAAGCAAATTAATTTAATAAATTTACAACACATTTTAAAACTTCGATACATATTTCGCTAAATAATTACATTATAATTCATAAACATCTAAATAATTTTAATTGAATTTATTTAACATTTTTCATAAATTAATTACATCTAAATTAATAAACATGCAAACATTTAATAATTAAATTAAATAAATTTCGCTTGAATTACTTAAACAAAAAAATCGTACAGGCGCGTTTTCTTTTCGGACTTTAAAACTAATTTATCCTTCTTTCTCTTTCGTTTTAAGTTAAGGGTGGATAATTGTGAAATCTCGTTAGACCCAATTAAGAACCCTGCTCGCTTTCATAAAGTCCCCCGGTCCTTTTTCTTAATGTTGTTTTGCGAAAACGGCACCTACTTGTGCCCGCCCCCCAAACCCCCACGCACAGTCCGGCAATGAAATAGTGTAGGGCGTAATTAAATTTCCCTTTGTTATTTTAATGAGACTGCCTTAATCCGCCGTCCGCGCTCTCGATCTTGAGAAAAGTTTTCTCGAGAACAAAAAAAAGTGGGTCATCACTTGTTACACTTCTCCTGAAATTCATGAAATGGATTTAATAATTTTTAAATAAAACTAGTAAAGGGTTATTTTTCAGACAAAAATTAAATAAATATTTCACGAAAACTTTGTCGATTATTAATTTAAGGAGAGCATAGTCAGTTTTAAGAGTTTAGAGAGGAAGGTTCGGGCTGTAATTCAAAATAAGAAAAATGATATCACTTCCGGCTAAACCGGAAGTAGTATGTCTAGATAATACAATGCCAAAATGAAACTCTAGTTAAATTATAGATACATCCCAAAACTCAAATGTCTACCATTTATATTGCCCGAGTAATTGCGTAGGCAATACTTTTATGCTCACCCGGTAAAATAATTACTATTTTATTTATTGTTGATTTCAATACAAAGTTTTTAATTCAATCCACTGAAGTTTTACAATGAAATTATTCTCATTAATTTTTTTTCTTTCCAACCAACTGTCATTTTCTGGCACGGATTAGTATTCGTGTTAGCAAATTCAACGAATTAATAACGCACGTGATTTTTTGTTTTTTTGAAACACGGAATGAGAAAAAACCGTTTAATTTAAGTTTGTTAATTGCCGCATTATGTCTCGGTGTCGATCTGTACGACTGGCACCGATATATATATATATATATATATATATATATATATATATATATATATATATATATATATATATATATATATATATATATATTTTTTTTTTTTTATAGAAAAAATTAAAAACAAGATCTTTAATTAATTCCAGGCCGTGATAAAACTAATTAAAAAGGAATCGGAAAGAGTTACCACTAGTTTAAATGTTGCTTATGAAAAAAAAATCGCGATATTAAAATATATACAGGGAGTTTTTCATTTAAGTATACATACCACGATATACCATACAGGGTGAGTTTTTTTTTTCATGTTTTCTATGGGGAAAATATAAGATATAGAGAAACGGTTAAATGAGCAAAGTATTGCAGTTTTATGAGCTGAATTAAAATACATTTGGAAAATTTTCTAAAAAGTTCAGGGTTACTAGATATTTCGTCGATTTTTATCTATTATTAAAGGAGATAAAAAAAACTACAAGTAGCAAAGTTTGAGATAATTTTACACTGAATAATAAAATTTTATTAGGCATTTTAAATTGACATTAGTTTTCGAGATATAACACAAACTTGCATTGTATTAAACGAAAACCATAGTTGGCTATTTCACATATTTGTAAAAATAACTGAGTTATTAACAACTTTCTATTTTTCTTTGCATAAAAAAACACAAAGTGACCATTATCAATGGATTAATTAGGAGTAATCAATGGATTAACACCAGTGTTAATCCATTGATAATGGTCATATTGTGTAGGAAATATATGTACATTTGTTAATTTAAATAAACGTGTGAAGAAAGGTTATTAATGCTTTATTCATCAAATGAATTTAATCTTCACATAACTCAATCAATTAACCAATCAACTCTATAATATATAATTACAATTACGATATGTTTCTGTTTTAATCGCGTGCGAAATAATAATTTCAGTTGTGTATATATAAAGCTAAGTTAAAGTAATAATTAACAATAAATTAATAATTAAAATAGTTTAAACAAACAAAAGCACAATTAGTAAGATATACAGTTAGTTAAAAGATAAACAATTAGTCAAAAGACTCTTAGTAAAAACACAATTATTATTATTTACTTTAATGAGACTAATATTTTATATAATATTAAACTATACATTTGCATCAACAAAAAAATTATCGATGCTGCATTTTTAATAAAACAAATTTGAATCAAACAATTTGAATAATTCAATAATACAAACGTAGAACATATTTTTTTTCATATATATGCGAGTATATTCGGAACAATTTCATGCATTGCAAATATGAAAATTTAATTGGGAAACTCCGAAAATTTAAAAATATCGCTTCGCATATTTCAATATTAGTCTATTAAAAGTTTTATGATAAAACTTTATAAATCAGTTCCTCCTCACAATAAACCCGGGGTGTGCTTTCCGAGTTCTTTTCTGGAGTGGGAGGGAAGACGGAGTGGATCGGCAAACACCTCGCACTTTTCAGGTGTGAATTATAAATAGGGCGGCGTTTCGAGGACGTCCTTTGTGTTTCGAGGCCCTTCTTATTTTCCCTACATACATGCCTAATGAAATTTTCACGAATCCCACTGATATAGGATGTTAGGATTCTCCCTTTTTCCAGTGGGTGTAATAAATATAAATTAGGAGTTTTCCGTCGACGTTTATCACATTTATCAACGTAATGACGATGCTGTGGACATCCCTTTTTATTCAGGGCGTACATGTGAATGTAGGATTAATGACTGCTAATTTCCATCAGGGGGGAGGGAGGAGGGTTAAAGAATTGAAATGGATAATTTTTTAATGTGAGGAGGAAATTTAATTCATCAACTCTGGTCAGCGCTGACTAATCGCCGCAATTACTCTTGTTTTCGGCTTCTCTTGGGTACATTTGTTAAAATAATATAACGTTGCTGTCACATATGTGAAATGACATTCATATAATAAAGAAATCACCATAGTGAGAGTGATTAAGTGACTCAATGGAAAAGTAGAACAAGTGATATGGAATTGATTAGTGTAAATTGGAGATAAAGTTTAAATTAAAAATAAAACACTTTTTAGTTTATTTGTATAACACTTTTCTGTTTTACTTGACTGCAGTTTCGGCAACTTTAGCTTGCCATTATCAAACAACCAAATTTTCAGGCTTTCCTAAACTCGAAATTTTAATTCATGCGCCACGCTTATAAGACACTGATTTCAAGTGAAGTTCACTTGTTCATGAAATTTTAGTAATTTTAGTGTTAGATACGCGTGGCGCATGAAGTAAAATTTCGAGTTTAGAAAAGCCTGAAAATTTGGTTTGGCCGCTCCGCTTCGCGGAGCGAC
This sequence comes from Philonthus cognatus, assembly GCA_932526585.2. Taxonomy (NCBI): domain Eukaryota; kingdom Metazoa; phylum Arthropoda; class Insecta; order Coleoptera; family Staphylinidae; genus Philonthus; species Philonthus cognatus. Next base: position 39,545,841 of record OW052243.1, read on the forward strand.
CAAACCAAATTTTCAGGCTTTTCTAAACTCGAAATTTTACTTCATGCTTAACCTGGGAGTGGAAAATACTCGTTCAAATCTTCAAATTGAACTATTCAAGAAAAGGCGTATGCTAATACAAACTTAAAAAAAAAATTCCCGGTATGTACTCGTATAATATGCAATATAAGTCCATGTTATATATCTATAAATTCTCAAGATCAAAAAGTGATATTAATGGATGTAGGAAATGTTCAAGTGCAGGGCACACCCTTAAAGCACAATATCCAAGCCTTTACATGTATAGTTGTTTAGTTATCAGCCAATAAACAGCCCTTAAACGTGTGCCCTTTATGATTAATTCAGCGAGACGCCCCAATTCAAGATTACGTAGTAATTTATACGTGGGGCCCTTTATCCGTTCGAACGCGCCCCTATTGATACCATTAATCGCCATTAACGTGGATATTATTATCAAAATACGGCCCGCTTCGCCCTTCTTTACCCAGAATCGCTGGATGTATCGATTACATTGCCCTATATTAATTACTCGAATATGAAAGTAAAATAGAAACTATACATCTGAAAACACAGTGATTTTTTTGTAGTATACATTTAACAATGAGTGTGGTTCTCTTAAACAGTTTTCTTCATGCTTAATGAAGGAGTGAAATGCAGGCTGACGGAGACCAAATGACCACATTTAAAATGGACAACATACCGGTAAATTTCGAGATATCGGGATGAAAAAAGTACAATTTGTAGCTAATGAACGGAAGTTTTATTGTAATACAGAAAAGTGTCTCAATCATTACCCTTCAAGAAGGGAATAAAAACACACATTAAGCATAGCTACGTAGCGCTCTGAAGTCACTGTCACCGCATGCCCTCTCTCAATTAAAAAAAAAAATAAGGTCCGATTATCCCGACTTTTGACAAAGTGTAGTGTATACGCTGTAAACTTTTGATTGTGAATAGGCTGTTGGTCCAATTCCCTCTTCTAATATCGGCAATTTCGTTTATTCACATAGCCATTCAAGTGAGATGTGCCTTCTCCGATGTGTTGATAACGGATATTTTTTGGAAATTCTTTTTCATAGTTAATTTTTCTACTGTATTACAATAAAACGTCCGTTCATTAGCTTCAAATTATGATCTTTTTTATGCCCATATCTCGAAATTTAAAGGTATGTCGTCCATTTTAAATGTGGTTATTTGGTCTCCGCCGCCCCGCATTCATTAGAAGCGCTTTTCAAAAACAACGAATGGTTATAGATTTTCTGCTTATGCATCGATATATATCGTCGTTTAAGTTTCAACATAGCATATCCTAAAAAAATGCGAAATTGAGTTATGCATACTGTTGGATTTATATTTCCTTGCCATTGTGTTGGTAGCAATAATTCTACCTTCTGATGCTTAAAAGTACCACAATCGAGGTTCTTATCATCTTCACATATCTCAAATCACAAATATTCACATATCTCAAAACAGTTTTTTTGCTCTCCTGTAAAGTAGCGTAAAGTGAGATATGCGATGTTGAAACTTAAGGCTGCGCTTAACCCGTACTGTCGTTTCAGATTACAATTGTTTAATAATTTGAAGGCACATGAAGTTGTTTTTTAAAGATATTTATTTTGGTACATAATTGTGCACTCTTGCCGCACTTTTATACGACGATATATTTAAAAGAAAAATTCCCTGTATATTAAAAAACTACATTCTTAGTAGATAAGAAAAAGATATCCTGATTAATTTTTAATTTCAAATATAAAACAGATTACATTTATGATTCTTGGTAAAAACGCTTGATGAATTCCCAACTTAATTTTAGCCATTTTACCTAAACCTTTTATAAAACACGAAAGTACGTTAAGCATTGTAAACCGACAGAAAATTAGAGAACAAGAGTTTGTTGATTTCGTTTCGTTTGTGTTTCGTTTTAAGCCTCTTAAGCCTCTCGACGTTCAAAGTTGCAAAATAATCAAACATTGTAGGTGAGCGTAATTCTGTTTGATATTGGGATTAAATTTTAATTTTTCAGAGAACGACAATGCTGGAAGCCCTTTCGAGTTCACTAACAAATTCTCTTAGCAATTTTCCGATATCGATTCAATCGAATTGTGAATATACAGGAGGCAAGAGTCTGCAATAAAGAGATTAAATAATTCAATTAAACTATATACTCTAATTTTGAAATGTATGAATACATTGTTTGTTTTTACTTCGCACAGTAACGCCTAATTGCAAGTTGAGTGTTCCTTTATTTGTATTTTTGCAAAAACAATTATAATACAGAGTTTATTTATTAACGGAATCTCTATTTTATTACATAAGTGTACATATACATATTGTAATATATGACAAAAATAACAAAAAACATAAAAATCGTATAAAGAATTACATTGATTACAACCGACTAAATTATTACTGAACAAAAGTAACAAAAACCATATAAAGAGTTACATTGATTACAGCCACCTAAATTATTACTGAAATAAAGATCTAACAGTCAATGACATTGGATAGCCTAATACGACGTAACTGGACCTTAAACTGATGAATTGATGGTGTAAATAAAACAAAGTTGAGATTATTGCTAACACCATTGGCATACCTCATCATACGATCGATGGGATTAGACATCCCGTATCTGGTCGAATGAAAACGTAAACGGAATATAGGCCTATGTCTAGCTTGAAGACCACGAGGTATAAAGAAATTTAGCGCCTCTACCAAATAACAACAGTTAATTAGACCATTAACAATTTTGTGTAAGAAAGTCAAATTTAAAAATACTCTTCTTTCAGCTAACGATCTCAGGTTCAATAGCGATAACATGCCACTATGACTAAAATTGATACTAGCTACACCTAGCCGAGAAGACATAATTTTTAGAAATTTCCCCTGAGTCATTTCCAGCTGATGGATAGCATTTTTTGAGTATGGTGCCCAAACAATAGAAGCATACTCCACATGTGGGCGCACCAGGGACAAATAAAGAGACTTGACCGTAGTGTCCTTGAACTGTTTGCCGAATCTATATACAAACCCGAACACTTTTAATGCCTTGTTACACACATGCGAAGTATGCTCCTTGAAATCTAATTTTGTTGTAAATATTACGCCCAAATCCTTAACTTTATTATTCAGAGGTAGAGGTTGATTATGTAAACTGTAGGTAAATTCCCCCACACGCCCTCGACTAAAAGATATGGAAAAACATTTACCCAAGTTCAATTCCAATTTATTAATTGTACACCAAACAGAAATCCTATTTAAGTCCTCTTGGAGTTGTAGCTGATCAGAAACATTTTGCACTTTTTTGTTAACCTTGAGATCATCAGCCTACAGAAGAAACTGACTATTTTTTATACTTAATCCAATGTCATTGACGAAGAGTAAAAATAAAAGCGGACCACAGTGTGAGCCCTGGGGAACACCTGACGTCACTGGTATTGTATTAGATACATGTTGACCCACACGCACACGCTGAGATCTTCCCACCAAATAACTCTCTAACCATCGCACTACATTGCTACCAAAACCGATACCCTTTAATTTGTGAATTAAAATATTGTGTTGTACCCGATCAAATGCTTTAGAGAAGTCTGTATAAGCTGAGTCCACCTGTGCACCTTCTTCTAAAGCATCTGATATGAAAGTTTGATACGAGACCAGATTCGTGACGGTTGACCTGCCGTTGACAAAACCATGTTGTTCATTGTAATATATGGTGAACATAACCAATTCAATTGGTCGTACACTAAGCGATCCAGAAGTTTCGGGACAGCAGACTGTATAGCAACACCGCGGTAATTGTTGACGTTGGACCTTCAACCATTATTCAAAAAGAAGGAACAGATTTCAAACATTTATTTCTTCTAATCTATAAAAGGTAGAACCATAATTCCAACGTTCCTGGACAAATGTTTAAAATTTGAACAGTCCAGGCAGAAGTTCTAACCACAGCCGCATTGGCGCTGTTGCTTGTCATATTGATTATCTAGACCTCACTCCTTGTGATTTTTATCTGTGGGGTAACGTAAAAGACCGTGTTTTTATCCCCCATATACCTAACACTCTTAAAAATTTGCAACATCGCATTGTTGAAACTGTGAATTCTGAATTCGATAACTAGAGACCAGCTGATTCGTGTGTGACAAGAAATGAGCCACCGTTTTGATATTTGTCGTATAACACATATTGCTCATTTTAAATGCATAAAAAAATTGAACTTTTCTCTTTCCAGGAACTTTGGAATTGTGTTTCTGTTTTTTGTAATTTGGAAGAAATAAATGTATGAAATCTGTTCTTTCATTTTGAGTAACCCTGTATATGAATAATAATTTGAATTAAAAAACAATTGGTTGGTTTCACTAACCATAGTTGCTTTATAGCTGGTAAAATAAACTAAGTGATTTTTAATTTAAATTATTATTCATATATTACAATGATCAGCAGTCTTTAAACTTGGTTATGTTATTTTCAACTGAATAGGTGTATCTGAATGGATTTTTTGCACAGATTAAAAATTCCGTATCACGTTAGGTGTTTTCCCAAATGAAAATAAATTTATAAAAAACTATGCATATATATTCGTTTTTTTTTTATTGGTCAACCAGATTTGGGATTTATTTTTCTTAGGTTCTTTTATTTTTTAGGTGTCCCAACTGTTTGTTATGTAATGTCGTTGATGTATAAATGCCATGTTGCAATTGATTAATTATTTGATAGAAAAGTGGCAGTGAAATGTCGAAAGTAAAATTAATCTTTATGATAGGGTAAATAAGAATGCGCTCTACCCTATGGAAACTAAGAATACTGATTTTTTTGTTATTATTTTGAATTTTTTAATTCTTTATTTACACATCTGTCTAAAATTGAATTGCAGAGGGTATGATGGTTTGATTTTATTTTTTATTTTAGTATAGTTAAAAATAAAATTAAAAAATTTGAAATCCCTAAAATGTGACTTCATCATGCTCTCCATAATGACTTTGTGATTATATAATTCTTATATCATTTTTTCATAAAATGTATAGTTATCAAAAAATCCATTTTTTCATTTAAAAAAAAGCTTTCATCATATCAATCCAGACCATATTATTGGATAATTACATTATTTTCCAGCAAGAGTGCACAATTATGTATCAAAATATATATTATTAAACCAAAATTTAATTTGCATTTATATTATTAAACGATTGTAAATTGAAACGACAGTACGGGTTAAGTGAAGCCTTTAGCACATGGCAACCATGTGGAAAATATAACCTCAAATTTATTTTGAAGGCAAAAGTCAGAATTACAACGAGAGTTGGTTGGGTACTCTACTATCCAACATTATAAAAAAATAACCAGATCTGGTTGACCAATAAAAAAAACCTAATATACAAACATGTAAGCTAATATTAAATAACTCAAAATAATACAATACTTTTCATATTTACATAAATTAAATATCCTTTTACATTCATAACTTCAATTAATAATGTATGTCTATACATGTATACATCCACAGGTAGCAATTAGGGCAATTAAGGGGAGGACGTAGAGCACATGAAAATAAATGTACGTCCCAGCCAATGACATAATTGAATTTGGGTTTTATATGCGGCCATAAAGGATTTTTATTGAGATACACACGCGTTTACGGTGCACATCAATCGCCCATTAACACATACAACCAAGATAATATCGTTGCCACAAAAAAAAAATCCGCGAGCGGAACCTTGAATTTATTATCGCACACGCATTTGAATGGGCCGTCCATTAAGGAAATTTATTTTTTCTGGAACGCAATTTTTATACACACAGACACTGTTCTGTATACAGCGACTACAAAAAATAACATATTTTTCATGTTTTTTTTACACGTTGTATGGGAATACATTTTTAGTAATTCCTTGTTTTCATAAAATGTGTAAGTTTTTACGTGTGTTTTCACTCCTTGATTAAGCATGAAGTAAAATTTCGAGGTTAGGAAAGCCTGAAAATTTGAGTTTAGGCGCAGAGCGAAGTCTAGTATCTAAATCCGAATTTCAGACTTTTCTAGACTCTTTCGGTATGCGACAGGCTTATACAACATTGGTTTAATGTGAAGTTCAAACACACAAAAACATGAATTCGAATTATTATTATCATTTGGAGAATTCGAATCTTTTTGAAAGTATTCGTATGCTTTTATAAGAAATGTAACGAATCCGGATCACGAATACTTTTCACTGAAGTATTTGATTACTTGTTTTCAATCCTTTAAACAGATTCAAATCCAGCGCCAGTATTAACAGTACCGATGCAATTTGTCATCGGTGAGTTGCACTGAAATTACGTCATTTTGGGAAGAATTTACTAATGGAGTAAAATGACGCCATTTTGGTGCAAGTTCTCACCGATGACAAATTGCATCGGTGCTGTGAATCTTGACCAGCTCTGCTACTAAGCATATAATTTATACAACATATTTAAATATAGAGAGTGTCCAAAATAAATTAACTATTGGGTAGTAGTTGATTTTATTAAACAGAACATCCTGTATTTCAATTTACAATCAGTTAGGCATTTAAATTTTGATGTTTGATGAGGTTATGTCAAACGAAGGCGATATAGCCGGTTTTCGAATGTCCTCCAATAATGGTGAATCACTCTGTACATTTCGGGTACATCTAGCATTAAAAAATGGTGATGTGTCCATCATAGCACTTTCCTACTTAAAGATATGATGATTTAAATATCAACAATATGAAAAAGTTGCTCAAGCTAAATTTACTCTACTTTTATTAAATTATAGGTTTTTTGTTACAAGTAAATGTATGACGGACTGTTCCCCAAGTGGCATCGGACCTCCCTTACTCTACTTTTATTATTATTATTATTATTATTCTAAAACTATTCTTAAAAAAAAAGTAATTTTTGCATTTTTTCGCTACATCTTGTTGAATATTGATCACCATCACATCTAAGGTTATATATTTTTAACTTTACTGTAAATCAATGTTTTATACGCGTGGCGCATGAAGTAAAATTGCGAGTTTAGAAAAGCCCCGCTGCGCGACCCTCGACAAATTTTCTACGCGGGACTTTTGTAAACTCGAAATTTGACTTTATGCTTAGTCTGGGAGTAGAAGACACTTGTTACTTTAAAATATGCCACAAGTGTTAAAATATGTATTGTAACTGTCACAAAGAAAAAATAAACATGGCGATTTCATTATAGATCAATTCAAACTTGTGTCAAGTTGGCACGATTCGTTAAATGTCTCACTCAATAATCAGGTATTACTATAGTATCTATCATGCTTAAAACAAAAACCGTTTACTAAATGACTTATAGTTATAATACAATCAATTTACAGCCGACTAAGCGATTTTGAGTTTAAGTTAAGTTAACGACAAAGTAAAAACAAAAGTGAAGTACGGAATATACCTGTGTTTTAATCAAGTGGCCGAAAAGATAATCAATAAATTGCACTTATAAATAATTACACAGATCTGACAGGCTGAATATAAATATTTTAATACTTTGCCAGTAATTAGCGGATAATGTATTAATATTTTACATAATATCTAAAATGCATAAATTAAAACAATAACACGTATCAGCAGTTTATGTTCTACTTTAGTAAATTTCATGCAGTATTTCAAGCAAACCGCGACCTCTAACAGTATTAAATAAATCCCACTAAAAATCCATAAAATTTTATCGTACAAGCGCGGCCATTTTTGACCGTTCATCCGAATCCGGCGGCGAGCATAAGCGTACTACCCGGATTATGACGATAGGGGTGGGGACTCACCCCTTATTTAGCATCCCGTATCTAGACATGGGGGAGGGGGTATAATAATAATAATATACCATCCGAATAGGAAATTACCCTCGTAAATATTCCATACACTATTGCCAACGTATCGGTTAAGTTAATAGTAATGATTCGGCCGCAGAGAGATATTTATTACCAATAGCTTTGGTTTGGTTAATACGTATTGATGTTTCTATTATTGGATGACACATTGAAAGTCTATACGGTAAAATTACAGGCCGCTACTAAATGTGTTGTATAATCGAAGTTTACTCATGCGGTTGATATTATCAATTTACATGTTTGGATTTAGGTACGATTATCTTGTTTTACAGTATTACATTTCAAAAACATATTTATTATATCACAGGTTATTTATTAAATGTAATCAGGTAGATAAAAAAACAATTATATAAATGTTTCATTATTTTACTTTACCATTTTACAAGGTGGCGCAAAAGTAATGACCCTATCAGAAGATGCACTCATTTTTGCAAATTACAATTTATGTCATCCGGATTTTGATATTTGTAAAGAAGACAGATGTAAAATACACACCAATAAACAATGCAGCCCTAAAATTCTCAAGAACGCGCTACATTCCTCAAGAAAGCGTTTGCAGGCCAGATTGTGCAGCCTGGAAACGCTGGTTTTGGCGATTTGTCGCAAGATCAACCGATCTGACCGTTTCCGACTTATTTCTTTGCGATATTGCAAAGTCACGCGCCTATGCGAACAAGCCAGAGACTTTACAGGCCCTAAAAATTAACAAAAGTGGAAAATCTAGCTAAAAGTGATGAAAAATACTCAAAAAACGAGCTCTAATGTGCATCGACTCTGGTGGCGGCTACTTAACCGATATTATTTTCTCGACTTGACAGAAACAATTGTAAAGGACCAAATAAACATAATCCACAAAAAGAAGCAATCATTACTTTTGCGCCACCTTGTATATTGTTACTACGTTCAATTTTCGAACAGTAGTATAAAAGAAGTTTCCAGATATTTTTTTGTTTGATTTTTGCTGAATATGTAAAAATGGTGTGTAATTTGGGTGCTTATTTAAATTATTTGCACAATTATTTTAAATGTACATAATTCGATGCATCCGCTACAATTAATTCATTCATTGCTTTTTAAAAAGAGTTCAATTTCAAGCTCGAACGAGTGTTTCCATTCGTTGTTTAAGCATGAGGTAAAATTTCGAGTTTAGAGACGCCTGAAAATTTGGTTTGGTCGCTTCGCGAAGCGGAGCGACCAAACCAAATTTTCATTCGTCTCTAAACTCGAAATTTTACTTCATGCGCCACGCGTATCAAAAGCTGATATTTTGTGGAATAAAAAATCTACTGTTCACTGTGGAGGCTTCTACTTCGTTATACATCATTATTTACACAAATAAGACAATTAACTTTGTTTGTATAACTGAGGATTTTATTGTCCTTTCCGTGCTTTCAACATTCCACTCTCTGAAACAGCATTTGAAAAAGAAATTGATATAATTAAAAGTATAGCCATTTCAAATGGCTATACTTCAGCATTAATAGACTCATTGATTAATAAATATAGAATGAAAAAAGGAACTAAGTATATATATGCAGGCAAGGACACATCTAAAAAAGAACAAATATTCAGATCCCTTACCTACTTTGGTAACATCTCATTACAAATTAAAAGCATTTTATCTAAACATAACATTTCAATAGCCTTTAAACCTGTTACCATAATTAGATACAGTATTTTTAATCCGAAAACAAAAATACCCAGTGCTCACAGATTAGGGATATATAAGCTAACTTGTAGCGATTGTAAAGGAGTGTATATTGGTCAATCTGGTCGTTATTTTAAAATCAGACTCAAGGAGCATCTTAGCTCTTTTCGGCTTAATTTGATTGATAAGTCGTCATTCGCTAGACATATGATTGTAAACAATCATACTTTTGGCGAGGATGTACTGTCAATAATACATTTAGCCGAAAAGGGTCGTAAGATGGACCTCCTGGAGTCTCTGGAAATTCACAGAGCACGCGTTAATCCGGAAATTTCCTTAATAAACGACCAGCTTGACCTAATATACACCCCCATTTTTAAAGTCGTTTTGTAACCGTAATTTTTTCGTTTTGACGAATTGTTTGTTTTAAATTACTTTATGTTTGATAATGACAAGTTAAAGTTGTCGAAACTATAGTCACAATAAAATGCTCAGTTATACAAACAAAGTTAATTGTCTTATTTGAGTAAAAAATCTACTGCTAAATCAGTATTAAAATATACTGCCAAAGCAGGATTGAATATACACTGCTAACGAAGAATATTTTATATTTCGCAATATTACAGTGATGAATACGCGTGGCGCATGAAGTAAAATTTTGAGGTTATAAAAGCCTGAAAATTTAGTTTGGTCGCTCCGCTTCGCGCATGATAGTAGATCGCATGATAGTATCGGGTAATTATCTGATTATTGAGTGAGACATTTAATCAATCGTGCCAACTTGACACAAGTTTGAATTGAACTATAATGAGCTCGCCATGTTTTATTTTTCTTTGTGACAGTAACAAGTGTCTTCCACTCCCAGACTAAGCATGAAGTAAAATTTCGAGTTTAGAAAAGCCCCGCGTAGAAAATTTGTCGAGGGTCGCGCAGCGACCCGAGACAAATTTTCACGGGGCTTTTCTAAACTCGAAATTTTACTTCATGCGCCACGCGTATAGAACACTGATTTACAGTAAAGTTAAAAATATATAATAACCTTAGATGTGATAGTGATCAATATTCACTAAGATGTAGCGAAATAATGTAAAAATGACTTTTTTAAGAGTAGTTTTGGAATAATAATAATAATAAAAGTAGAATAAATTTACCTTAAGCTTCATGCGCCACGCGTATAAAACGCTGATATATTGTAAAATAAAGAATCTACTGCTAAATCAGTATTAGAATATACTGCTAAAGCAGGATAAAATATATACTGCTGACAAAGAATATTTTATATTTCACAATATTACAGTGATGAATACGTGTGGCGCATGAAGTAAAATTTCGAGTTTAGAAAAGCCTGCGCGCGGAGAAACCAAACCAAATATTCAGGATTTTCTAAACTCGAAATTGTACTTCATGCTTAATCAAGGAGTGAAAACACTCGTTAGTAGCATCAAACTGAACTCAACAAATGCCAAAATGCATACGCTGAATCAGGATATGTATACTTGCAAAAATAATTCCCTGTGTGTTTACGTCTCCAGCCCCACCAATAAAAATTCTAACGAGTCTCTGAAAATTGGAATCCTTGATATAACCATTTAATTAAAAAAATGGATCACTTGATGAGGGGAGGTAATAAGATAGTGAATCCATATTAAGTTATTTAATTTAGAATTAGTCTTGCATTAAATTATACAGGAATTCTATCGATATACAGATGTTAGCAAATATAGACGAAGCATGAATATATTTATATTCCACACAATCGATTTGTGTCTAGAGTGTCCTCGTGTTAACACCCATCTCCATAGATTTCCACTAAAATAAGCATGAAATTAATGTGTATGTTATGTGAATAATTCGGTTCGGGCTGTACCTGTTTCGGTTATCGAAATGGCGGATTCGCCGGGCATTATAAAACAATTAACCGCCATCTATTAGCTGTACAAACTAGCGAAGCCAATCGATAAATTTATTGTAGTGCACGACCAAATAACGATTTATTAAGCTTATCGCTTGCTCCATCGCGCTGACTACTAATTGCCTTCCTGGCCCATCGGACCTCCTTTCCATGAAACCATTCATTTCTGAATTGAACAATTCAATACACTATTAGTATTTGTTTGCTTTAAACAAAGACACTGCTTCAAGAAATAAACGCACCACCTGCAATTTCTAGAACATTTTAGAAATGAATATAATTTTTGTGTATGTGTATGAAAATTTACAGAAATCATATCGGGATATGTATACTTAAAATAAAAATTACTTGTATGTATGCATGGGTGTTGATTGCAGAAATACATTTTTATACAAGAAAAAAAACAAAGCTCGGAAAGTAATTGTTTAAATGAGTGTTTGAACTAGTACCGTGCGATCGTTTAAAACACGATTCAGAGTAGGCTTTGAGTTTTAAATTCATCCAAATGTTCCAACATTTATCATGTTTGCATTCGTTTGTGACGTATGTTTGTCTCTAATGAACGGTCTTCGGTCGGTCTATTTTGTACGATTGCAAAAATCTCAAACACGTTCACGATGAACAATCCGGTCATCAGAGAATTCCAAAACAGTTGGCAGTAAACTCTCAACTGTTGTCTATGATGAACGGGCCCATTGTTTAGCATAACCTCAAATTTATTCCATTATTCAATTAGCCTGGGCAACCGCACAAAAAAATGCCGCCTACGCTCAATCATAATTTAAATAATCGCACTGTATTTGTAATCGGTTGATTAATAAGGCATTAAGATGTTGAAAATCCATATTCAGTTTGTATAAATAAAATTATAAATAACTTTTTGATTTTCGAAAAAGGGTGTTTATTTTCACAGCAATTGTTATGCAGTCTTTGTAAGACAATCAGTTGTAGATTGCCAAAAGAATCGCACTTTTTAATATTTTTGAAATGTTCTACAGCCAAGTATATGCAATTTCATTCATCAAATCAAATCAAATTAAATTTATTATTACCACAGAACATTAATACATATTGTGGGTTTGTCAACTATTACATACAAAATTTATGTTTTAATCATAAATAATTAACACTGTTGTATCCTTTCTTCACACTTTATTTTCTAATGGTTAGATATATATTTCAAGTGCTAAGCACTCATTTTGTTATTGAAAATGAGTGCTTAGCACTTGAAATATATATCTAACCATTAGAAAATAAAGTGTGAAGAAAGGATACAACAGTGTTAATTATTTTTGATTATACTCTTCACGAAACTCAAAAACAAAGATCGATTTATGTTTTAAATTTAAGTTTACATATTAAAGCAAACCTAATTTTCAGTTTAGCTTTGCTAATATATGTAATAATTTATGATTTCTGGATGTCCAGTGTGGGACATGCGACCTTTCCAGTTGCCCCCAGGTTTTTGACAAAAATATATTTTTTATGAGATCCGTAAAAAAGTAAAGTGGGTTGCGAGGTCCCAGTGTAAATTGATTGAATTTTATTTAGACACACAGTTTTGCCCCGATGAACAAAGGACTGAATCGATGGACAGGGGGGATGATTTCCCTCTCTTCCCCTTTCAATAAAATATGATGACACCGGGGAACGCCCGCTCGGGGAGCTACTTTAATTTGTACTGTGAATAATACTGAAACACGAAGAGCGGTTCGTCTGCAAAAGTAAGATTGAATTTTTCAACACTGTAACCTGTGATGTTACTCACTCTCATCTTCTAATTTTGTTATTAATAGTAAAATAATATCTTTCTAAATCTGCTAATATTAATACTTGTTAATAATGTGAGTTCCTATTGAAGTAATTAATTGAAGTTCAATAGCAACCCACATTAGTATATTCAGAATGTTTAAAATATGGATTTAGTGTAATTTTAATTTAATTAAATAAAGCATTAAAATGAAATCGATACCAAGTAATTAATTAAAGTCGGTATCGATTTCATTTCAATTTATTATTTAATTAAATTAAAATTACACTAAATTCATAATATTATGTATCTAAGTTAGTTATTTTAGACATCGATATTTTTATTACGATATTATGTAGTATTATCATAGTAGAAAATATTATGGCGACTTAGAGGTTTACACGAGATATCATCCAATCCATTTCCACCCCAGTGATAATTATGATTTAATTCAGAAAATATTGATTTACTTTGAATTTGGCGCTCCTTAGGCGTCAATATTGATTCCAATTTGCACTAATCTCTCTCAACTAGGGGCTGTATTGAAAATAGTGTTCCTCTATTGCGAATTAGTGTCCCTCAGATTATATAACATGTATACGAGATAGTAGTGTAAATTGACATCCATTTTAAATAGCGCCAAATGTAAACTAAATCAATGTACAAGTACACGAAACTCAATCATAATTATTACTGGGTGATAATGGGGTGACTTTTGAGAGAGAGAGAGAGAGAGAGAGAGATAGAGAGAAATAAAAGAAGAAATTATATCACATTTGGCACAATAATTTATAACTTTGACTAACAATATTTTAGTTATTAGGAGCTAATATTTTCGTTGAAGTGCTCAAGAAAGACAATAAATATTATTTTGAACAAATTCAAGTTTTCTATTACTTAATTATTGCTTAATAATTATAAAAATGATTACACATTAATTATAATTCATATAAATATTTGAATGATCGCTAGAAAAATAATTCATACAGGGTGCTTTTATTTGAAGTTTATATGTACATATCCCAATAATATGTTGTAAATCTTCAGATATTCGTTGTTATTTTAAATAGTTCAATTTGAAGCTTTAAACAAGTGTTTTCCACTCCCAGGTTAAGCATGAAGTAAAATGTAGAGTTTAGAAAAGCTTGAAAATTTGTTTATTCAGGCCTTTCTAAACTCTAAATGTTATCGTATCAAACACTGAAATTACTGAAATTTTGTGAACAAGTGAACTTCACTTGAAATCAGTGTCTTATGCACGTGGCGCATGAAGTAAAATTTCGAGTTTAGAAAAGCCTGAAAATTTGGTTTGGTCGCGTAGCGCTACGCGCTACGCGACCAAACCAAATTTTCAGGCTTTTCTAAACTCGAAATTTTACTTCATGCTTAAAGAGGGATTGGAAACACTCGTTTTAAGTTTCAAATTGAACATTCTTACAAAAACAACGAATGCTTGAATATTTACAAAGTATGCATAGGGATGTGTATACATACTTAAAAAAAGAAATCGCTGTATGAGAGAGAGCAAAAATGAATAAACATCCTTTTTTTGAAGTAGGTCCAAGCTGCGTGTAATTTATGTAGATAATATTCCCTTCGCATCTGCGGTTCATTTACTTAGCTCTTAACTCGAAAAAGCAATATAAATTAAGGCTCCGGATGAATTTAATGAATAATTCTGGTCTTTTTAGCGGCCCTGCGAAGAGAATAGAGCCGTTAATAGGCGGTAGGGTGGGTTCGATTCGGTCTATAGCGGGGTGGATTAATCTGGTGTATCTAGGAAAACCGTTGAGTGATATATGGCGAGGGAAATCCGTTCCGTAAAGAGAAATTAGGCCCGGGGTATTATGAATTATGGGCAGAAGGTGTTGTAGGTTATTAACTCCGTTTCCTGCGCAAGGGCCGGACCTGCATATATACATATAGTTAATAGCGCGCCGGTTGGGTTACCTACGGCCTTGTTTGGAAATGGGGGGTTGTTAATGCAGTGAAAGGGTTGTGATTGTCTTAGGATCTCGCTTTGATTATTCATATGGATGGTGGTGTAACGAACGTCGTGTTTGTTATTGTTTACACAAGTGGGGACAATATTGATTATATTGATATTCATTAATACCCTTCAGGTTTATAAAGACCAATATTTTTAGTGTGTCCGAACTTTCGATCGGGGTGACTGTCAAACAAAGTGTAAATTTTCGCGCTTCTAGTGTTAAAATTAGTTAGTATAGTCTGGCGAATCATTATGAAACGTTTTACATCAGAGCAACGCTTGCAAGTTGTCGAAATTATTTATCAGTACCAGCGTTTTGTGCGCCAAACTAATAAAGCAGCGAACCTTTTATTATTTTAGTCGAAACTAGTTCGAACAAAATATCTGTAAATATAGGGAAGCATTTTATTTAAAAATGTTGAGCTAATTCATTTTTAGCATTGTAAACATGCCATGCAAGAACATACATTATATGCTTTTGATCCAATTACTATGTGCGGTAATATTCTTACATGAATACAATATTTATAATTGGATTAACAAAATTTTAATTCCCAAAAATAAGCACGAGATAAACACATTAAATTTAATAACGCGAACAGTCCCTTAATTCGTTTAAAAAGTAAATTTTCACCAACTCAATTACATCTCATGCAAAACGGCAATTAAACCCCTTTGTGCCTCATATTCTGGTGCCCTTTTCCCTCCTTTAGTTTTTCGGTGTGTGCTGGGGTGGTTTTCTGCACACACGCACACGACTCAATTAATTGTCTGCATGCGGGCGAGTGTTTGTCTTGAGACGAAGAGCGGACTCTCACTAATTATGGC
Organism: Philonthus cognatus; assembly: GCA_932526585.2. Taxonomy (NCBI): domain Eukaryota; kingdom Metazoa; phylum Arthropoda; class Insecta; order Coleoptera; family Staphylinidae; genus Philonthus; species Philonthus cognatus. The sequence continues at coordinate 39,561,813 of OW052243.1, forward strand.
GGAGGCGCCGGGCCCCTCACAGGAAGTAATAAACACGTCCCGGGGAAAACGGGAAACTGAGGGGGAGCCGATCCCCCCCATGTTACTAAAAATGGAGCTCGGATTGTAATTTATAATTCCTCTCACGACCTTGTGTTGCTCTCGCTCTGGGTGTATATTGATCGTTTAACACTAAGGGGGTTTCTGGGTCTTTTGTGCGTAGTAAAGAAAATGTTTATACAAGAATAAATCAAATTCAACATTTTCTGATTCAATAAAAGTGCATTTAGATCTATGTATATGCATCACAACTGATTAACGTTAATCATCCACTAATAATTGAATAAGCCTCTAATTAAGTCCAAATTCTAGAATATAAAAATGTTATAAATTTGTATGACATTACAGTGCTTCTTATTTTTCGATAGTGTAAAAAATCCTAATTTGGTCTAGTTTACCTTCCACATACAAATATACAGGATGCAGCAAAAGTTCCCGCACACATTCTTTCATTGGAGCTTGCGAAAATGTTTGACGATGATCGTTAGTTGATGGTTTGAAATGTTGGCCCATTCTCGCTGCAGGGACGCGTTTGGAAATTTTATTGACTTGTTGTTGGTAGAGGCTTTTTTCTCCAGATGGACCAAATGAAAAAATACATCGGGTTTAGGCCAGGAGAATTTAAAGGCCACAAACTTGATTTGGAAATTAGAATGATTGGGATTCGATTTTCCTTAGAGCTTATAATTTCAAAAAGTAATAACGATTTGACACATCAAACAAACAAATAAACATTGTTTATAGAGAATTTCAAAGATTACAAGATAGGCTACACGATAACAATGCAAGATGCTAAAAACGGTACGTAAATTTGCTTTTAAAAAATGTGTGCAGGAACTTTTGTCGCACCTTGTATAGATGGGTTTATTCAACTAGTCCTGTGAATTTAACTCTATACAATGTGATTCAAAACATACATAACTTTTTTTTTAACCCAAACAATTCAATTTGAAAAAAATGAAGCCTGAATTAAAATAATTAATTTTTCAAAGTCTGCATTTCTATTCAACCGTTTATTTTTATAGCCATTTCGAAATTAATAACATTATGCAAATGAGTAGCATTAATGCATAAATTCCCACCTTTTTTCACCCCTTTGTGAGATGCAAACAGTGAGGAGGGAACCAGCACGTCTTCTTCCCGGCATCAACGAGTTGAATTAATTAACGTCCATTTTTCAGCCTTATCCCTGCGAACGGACGGGAATGGAAGTCCTAAGGGAAAAAGGCGATTATTTCGTTTAAGCCCGAAAGTAGGCGGCAGACAGTTTCGCTAATTTATCCTTTATGCGTTCGCTGGCTCGCTCTCTCACAAACAGTACACACGCAGGAAAAAAATTAAATAAACGACGGTATGAAATAACGGGAATTATTTATCTACCCACTCATACATTTCGAGGGGAGATTCGAGGGATGTTGATGTGTGTTTTATATAGTACTTGTTTTTAGAAAGAAAAATATTATGTTTTTTTGCGAAAAAAAAAAAAAACATGAAAATGGGATGAGGTAATAACAGTAATTGGATTCTTTTTAATTTTTAATTTTACGAATTGTTTTGAAAATGTGTGTTGTTTTTATTATATTTACTTTGAACAGAGAACACAAACAGGGCTTTTATATTATAATAAAAAATTACGTACTAATCATAACATTTTTTAGTAGGTAATAAATATCATAATTTAAGAAATTAGACTATATCATTAATTTTCTTGAATCTACAGGGCGATTTAGAATAGGTGAAAAAAACAAATACTTACAAATCACAAAGCACTTTTGTAAAATTTACTAATTATTAATCAAACTTAAGCATTATATTTTGACCAAGCCAAACTTTGAGGCTTTTTAAAACTAGAAATTTGAATTCATGCTTAACCAAGGAGTGGAGAAATTGAACGTTTTCTTATAAAATCGAACAATAACTAACTAAACATTTACAGCGTATACATCGGTATAAACAGGGAGTTTTTGTTTTAAGTATACATATCCCAATTATGTGCTGTAAATGTTTAGATATTCGTTGTTGTTTTTTTCAATTGAAGTTTTAAACGACTGTTTTCCACTCCCAGGTTAAGCATGAAGTAAAATTTAGAGTTTAGAAAAGCCTGAAAATTTGGTTTGGTCGCTCCGCGAAGCGGAGGGGCCAAACCAAATTTTTAGGGTTTTCTAAACTCGAAATTTAACTTCATGCGCCACGCGTATAAAACGCTGATTTCAACGAAAGTTCGCTTGCTCACATTATTTCAGCGTTTTCAGTGTTCAATACGCGTGGCGTATAACGTAAAATTTCGAGTTTAGAAAAGTCTGAAAATTTGGTTTGGCCGCACGAAACCATATTTTCAGGCTTTTCTGAGCTTGAAATTTTACTTCATGCTTAACCTGGGAGTGGAACACACACGTTTCAAGATTCAAATTAAACTCTTAAAAAAAACGTATGCATATGTATACTTAAAAGAAAAATTATCTGTATATACTTAAAAGAAAAATTCTTTGTATTGTCTAGTATTATGTTAATATATTAAGTGAAGTTCTTACCAAAATTGTAAACCCAACCCCCTTTTATCTTTAGATGGAATTACCTAAAATTAAAAAAAATATATTTTATTAGTATTTTAAGCCACATTATAATAATATCTACTTAAAAATAAACTTAATACAAAATTCTGTATTGTGGAGGCTTCTACTTCGTTATACATGTTAATTACACAATGAAACACTTTTAACTTTGTTTGTATAACACGTTTTATTTAATGTGACTGCAGTTTCGACAAATTTAGCTTGTCATGTTCCATGTTTGATAATGACAAGCTAAATTTGTCGAAACTGCAGTCACATTAAATAAAACGTGTTATACAAACAAAGTTAAAAGTAAAAACTTAATACAACTCAAATTTGGAACTTAAATTAAAATACTTCGAACCTTTCTTTAAAATTTATTTGTAACCAAATGTACATTCCGGACACAAACTGACCTTTATCAATGGTTTGGTACTAAAATATAGTAGCTATCAATCCAAATCCTATTTGTAAATTATTACTTTTTGAAAATGTAATACATCTGGTGCCTGAAGTAAATATTTCTAGTTTATAAAAGCCAGAAAAATTGGATTAGTCCCTACACGATTATTTGAATACTTTCCCAAGTGTATATTGTCGTTGCCATATTGTCAAATAACCAACCCAAAATTCTATACGTTGTATAATTCTAAATTCATCTGTCAATTGTTAGGATGTCAAGAAGGCATTGCTGTTTTAGAACATGCCAAAAACAAAAAATACGCCGTCGACAGAATTTTCTTAGAAAAATTAAAGTTTAAAACATTCACAATATAGAAATTCTTGGTGAAATCTTCATGGAGTTTCGTGTGGATGTCAAGAAGGTATTGCCCTTTCAGAATATGCTTAAAATAAAAATACGCCATATACAGTTTTAGAGTTATTTTTAATTATTAAATAAGTAGAATTTTATGGAAATATTTAGATAAAGAAACATTGAAATTGCCAAGTATTTGCAGAATATTTACAAAATATAAAAACGAAATTAAATTAATATCGACTTTCTGTAAAAAAATCAGCCCTTTAGAAACTTTTCCAAATATTCATTGAAACAACTACTTGCCGAGCTAATACCCCGACAGATATTTACTGTTCTATACATAATTTATATGCAAAATATAATATCAGGTCAAAGTATTCTTTTACCAAACTAAATTAACAAGCAGAAAATTTAAATAAATTGAAAACATTACGAGGAATGAATACTTTTTGACGAATAAAGCACTAAATTAAATAACCTTTCTTCACACGTTTATTTGAATTACCAAACGTACATACATTTCAGACACAAAGTGACCATTATCAATGGATTAACAATGCAACGAATGAATGTTAATTCAAATAATCTTAGGTCATTTTAAAGAAAAAGTCTTAAGCCATCTATAGACGAGTTTCGAGATTTATTACTCATCAGTATAGAATATTTAGGTAAGTTAAAGTTTAAAACATTCATAATATGAAAATTCTTTCTAAAATCTCCATGAAATTTCGCGTGAATGTTAAAAAAAACATCGCTCTTTCAGAATATGCGCCGTAGATAGTATTCAAGTTATTTTCAATTGAAAGTCAAAATAGTAAAATTTAACTGAAATATTTAGGTATACCAAAGTTTAAATATTTACAATATAAAAATTCATTGAGAAATCTTCATAAAAATTAGTGTGAATGCTAAGAAAAACAAGAGAAATTCCAATTGAAAATATTTGAATTCGAGAAAATAAGCTTACGCCTCTTATAGTTTGCACACTTTAGTTGTTTCAATGGATATTTATTGTCTTGAGTTGCCTTATTGATTTAGACAAATTGTTTGCATTTTACACAAAGAACATTTTCGTAATTTTATATATTAGTTAAGAAAACATTGCTCTTTCAAAATATGCAAACTTAAATACGACACAGACAGTTTTTCAGTTATTTTGAATCGATAGTAAAAAAAGTAGAATTATATAAAAAATTTAGGGATATTCTGGATATTTAATTAAAACACTTGGTTTGTTTCACTAATTTATATTTTTTCCGACTAGTTTCGACCATTGGTCATCTTCAAGGAGGAAGGTACATTCCTCCTTGAAGATGACCACTGGTCGAAACTAGTCGGAGAAAATATAAATTAGTCAAACAAAACCAAGTGTTTTAATTAAATATCCAGAATTAGATTCAAAACTGTTTCACCACGGGTTAAGTGAGAAATTAATTAAACAAATTTACAATAAATTAGAAGTGCAATTTTTTTAAATTTAAAATACAAACTATTGCAATTAAATATCACGTGATACTTTACGTATATACCTTTAAACTATAAGGTATATTTTAAAATTGCTATTAAATAAAATATGCATGTATTTTTTTAATTCTCTTTTTTTTACAATTTGCGGTGGATGTAATGCCTTATATTTTCATATGCTTTCGGTATGTACATAAAAACGATAAAATCTCCTTAGTCGGAAAGTCGTGCCACGGAGTCGTTATGAGTGAAGCGAATTGAGGAATAAAATTAAACTTATCATCCCCTGGGAGACGATAAAGTTCTCGTGGCGAGAAATTTCGGTCATGAATCTATCAAACTGCAATTAAACTTATAACGAAAAATTTTATAAAATAATAATTGAAAATTAAATCGATTTAAACAACATAAGAGCGTTTAAATTCAATTCAATCACTTACTACTACAAGATACGCGAATTTCTTGTTTGGCTTCGTGTCACTCTATTGTTTATATTGGGAGTTTCAATTTATAGATTGTTTTCGGAAAGGACCGGGTTTTGAGTTTCTAATTGTTGTCCGAAAATAATGATTTTTACTGAAATTTAAGCGAATTTTCTAAATTGGTGGTAATCTTTTTGCATTATCTCTTTTGTTTAAATTATTCGGCCTTTTTTCTATTTTAATCGCTTCTCTAATTATTTTTGCGTGGAAGAAGTTGTCTTTTCTAATAACTTTTGTTTTGTCAATATCTCAACACGTAAAAAGATATGCAACTGCCAACTATTCTAACCTATAACCCAACTTCACTAACTGTCATTTAACCTAATCAAACATACAAGGATTTTTTTTTAGGTATACATATCTCGATTTTCTCTGTAAATTTACAGAAGTTCGTTGTTTTTTTTATAAGCTTTCAATTTGAAACTTCTAGCGAGTTTATCCACTAGCAGACTAAGAATGAAGTAAAATTTCGAGTTTAGAAAAGCCTGCACAATTCGCGTAGCGAAGCGAAGCAACCAAACCAAATTTTGCAGGCTTTTCTAAACTCGAAACACCGATTTAAGGTGGAGTTCAAAATATACTGCTTAAGCACTATTCTGAAGCTGTATATTTTGATCTTCGCTTGAAACTAGTGTTTTATACCGGTGGCGCATGAAGTAAAATTTCGAGTTTAGAAAAGCCTAAAAATTTGATTTGGTCGCTCCGCGCTTCGCGCTACGCGACCAAACGAAATTTTCAGGCTTTTCTAAACTCGAAATTTTACTTCATGCTTAACCTAGGAGTGGAAACACTCGTTTGAAGCTTCAAATTGAACCTTTTTAAAAACAACGATTATCTGAAAATTTACAGCGTATTCATCTGGATATGTATACTTAAACGAAAAATTCTCCGTGTGCAACTGTCAAATAACCTAACCTATACCCCAAAACATAATATATGTAGCTGTCATCTAACCTAACCTTATATACACAATAGATTCCATACTTGTTCTGCTTCCTTGATAGAACCAGATTTTCACATTGGGTAAAGTCACACATTTGTATTGTTTCATGTTTTTAAAAACATGGAACAATACAAATGTTTATATTTACTCAATACACAATAGAGCTATTCGATACAATACAATACACAATAGAGCTGTCACTTAAACATTGACTGTCACTGTCAAAAGTCTTAAAAAATGTGAGCTCATTAAAAGTCTCGATAATTCATAACACTTACTACTTTTAATATTAACCACTTTTAGTAAGTGCGCCTCATGGATTTTTCCAAATTTTCACGAACTGACATTTTTCAAGATTTCTGCCATAATTCACATTTTAGTTAAATCTTAGTTTAACTTTAAAGTTTGATAACTAACTGAACCCAACCACAATACAATGTATCACCTAACTAAACTTCACAACTTGTTACTCAGCCCAACTACACTAAATTGTGAACCTAACTTAACCTAACCAAACCTAACCTTACCTAACCAAACCTAACCTAACTTCACAACTTGTCATTCAACCCAACTGCACTCAATTGTAAAGTTGGTTAAGTAAATTTCACAACTAGATAACAAATCGTAAAGTTGTTTTAGAAGAGCTAACTTACGATTTTGTATCTGACCTAACCTAGCTTTACAGTTTGTCATCTAACCGAACTTGATTGTTTTGTATGATTTTTTTTTAATTTATATAAAAATTAACTAATTTTTATCATATCCCTTAGTCACTAGATGTACTCAGTACTTTGTACTCATATAAGTACTTAAGTACTCATGGATGTGTACTCATATAAGTGCTTAAGTACTTATGGATACGTACTTGTACTTGGTACTCGAGTACAATTTGAGTAGAGTACTTGTACTCAATACATTTTACACGTACTCGGAACAGCTCTGTGTGACAGAAAACTGTTAAGATTTACGCTGCCATGTTGCCAAATAACAAACGTATTATCTACGCAAGGTAGCCAAAGTTTAGATTTAAGGGAGGAAGAATTTAAAGCTTTTGTTTCGAAATCAACTTTAAATAAATTTGCAACTATTGGTGAAAGAGGAGAACTATAATAAAAACAGGGCTTACATAAAATTAATATGCTTTAAATGTGTAAAGTTTAGCAATAGAGTTATATTTTTGTAGAAATGTTTGTTGATAATTTGGTTTAGATTTCGTTAAAAATAAAAAAAAAATGCAGAGAAATTGTAGAGACATAAAAGAATAGATTTAAAGAATAGAAATGTACAATTGTATAGAGACACCTTTGCTATTGATTTCAAACAATCTCTGCGTATTTTACCTAGCGTAATATCACGTTGGTTGGTATTCATTGTTTAGCAGTTTAAAATTAATCTGTTTACAAAACATTTAATTGAGGCGGGAAATGATTAAATACGCCTAAATACAAATGGCATCCGCCGGTCAAAATACCAAACATAGTTGTCCGGTCGATAAAATGTATTGTCAGACATGAGTAAATAACGATTTATTAAAATTATCGCATGTCCCATCGTGCTGACTGGTAATTGCTATTTCTGCCGCGCACAAAAACATCCATTTCCAAATGCGACAAAACACATCAGTCAATGAAGTTTTTTTTAATTTAATTATTTATTTACATACATATAAATAATGACGTTAGTGGAAATTTATGTCGGTAACTACCACTGGTAATTTACAGTATATTGCCTAGCTGTTTCGGTCACATTGGTAAAATTTTTTTGTGCGCATTTGCAAGAGAAGAATAAAACTAAAAAAATGTTTTCCACGGAGAAAATTAAATCTGATTTAATTTACTGCTATATACTAATATATGTACAATTCATATCTATTACTTAAAAATAATGAATAATAGTATATTTTGTACTTCTCATTAAATCAGAATTTTGTACGCGTGGTGCATGAAGTAAAATTACGAGTTAAGAAAAGCCTGAAAACTTGGTAAGGTCGCGTAGCGCTACGCGCTACGCAACGTAACCAAATTTTCCGGCTTTTTTAAGCTCGAAATTTTACTTTATGCTTAATCTGGGAGTGGAAGACACTCGTTAAAGGCAAGTAATTAAATTAAACGCCATTAACTTTGCACGCAATTTTAAATTATGAGGAATATTTTTATTTTATATTGTGTACATCAAATTCAATGAATTTTGTTTCAATTATACATTTCGACGGTTTTTTTTTGCAGCCAACTTTGTTAAATTTTGGAGTTTTACTGTTTTTAAAAATAAATTTAAGGATTTGTGTGTGGGTGTATTTTACGTATATATATACCGGGTGTTGACTTGGAGGACGCAACATAGGAAATCACATGTTAATTTTAAAGTGTTCAAATATTGGCTTCCCTATTTATTTTAGAGACAAAATGTATATTACTTTTTTGTAGAGGGAAAAATTCTAAATTTATGAATGTTCACACTTAACACTTTACGTTTCTCTAAGTTAAAATAACTAAGAAAAAGTAATGTGATTTTATAAAAATAATGACATACCATGGAATTGATACAACAATTGTGGATATTCCCTGTTTTTTTTAAGTTAAATTTAATACTTTAAACAAGTGTTTTCAACTCCCAGACTAAGCATGAAGTAAAATTTCGAGTTTAGAAAAGCCCCGTGAAAATTTGTCGAGGGTCGCCCAGCGACCCGAGACAAATTTTGTGGGCTTTTCTAAACTCGAAATTTTACTTCATGCGCCACGCGTATAAAACACTATAATATTGTCAAATTTATATATATTTGAACTTTACTTAAAATCTGTGTTTTATACGCCTGGCGCATGAAGTAACATTTCGAGTTTAGAAAAGCCCAGAAAATTTGTCTCGGGTCACGGGGCTTTTCTAAACTTGAAATTTTACTTCATGCTTAGTCTGGGAGTGGAAGACACTCGTTTAAAGCTTCAAATTGAACTCTTTTAAAAATCAACGAATGTTACAGCTAAAATAATTAAGAAAAAGTAATGTGATTTTATAAAAATATTGACATACTATGGAATTGATACAACAATTGCGGATGTCAAAATAGCTGATAACTGTGGTCTGCAAAATACCACTTTATTAGGAGGATTTTTTCTTGTATAGTGTAAATCATTTCGAATACATTTACTTTAATCAGGTGACTGCGATATCATTTGCCATTTTGACATCCGCGATTGTTGTTTCCGCGATTGTTGTTTCATGGCATGTCATTATTTTTATAAAATCACATTACGTTTTCTTAATTATTTTAGCTTAGAGAAACGTAAAGTGATAAACGTTAACACGAATGAATTCAGAATTTTTCCCTCGACAAAAAAGGTAAATAGATTTTGTTTCTAAAATAAATAGGGGAGCCAAAATTTGAATTTTTCAAAATTTACATGGGATTTCCTATGTTCCGTCTACCAAGTCAACACCCGGTATACAATTATTTTTATTCAAGGAATTTAAGTACATTATTCTTTAATATAATACGATCTTGTATTTAAAATTCTCCTATTATAGGCTATCGACCCGAGGTCTTTCTGCCATTTTACGTATATTTGTTTAATTACTACGAATTGTGCAATAAAAGGCCGTAGCTAGAAAAAATATTGTGAAATTCATAATATTCGTTTTTATCAGTATAATTTGAATCGTGCATTAGCAATATATATGAGTGGTCTAACTGCAAAACCTACATTCTCTACTTTTGAAAACTTTTGGCAAATTGCAAAAAACATGTTTACTTTAACATGGCGGACATGAAAAAACCACCAACTCAATTTTCACAAAAAGTGGAGAATGTGAGTTTTGCAGTTAGACCACTCATATATAAACTCGTCTAAAACATTAAAATATTGTGAGGTTCAAAATATCCCGATTATATTTGATCTGACGTTCATACATTTTTCTTCGTTTAAACCAGTGGTCTCCAAACTACGGCCCGCGGGCCAAATCCGGCCCGCGACTTGCATGAATCCGGCCCGCGATTGTTTTTTTTTGTAAATGTCATATTTTGAAATATTGTAACAATTGTTCCTTAAATTTTTCATAATTTTATAAAATTAATCGGATCTTGGCCGACTTTATTATGTAGAATTGTATTTGTGGCCCGCGAAGAAGATAGTTTGGAGACCCAGGGTTTACACAAATTTTGTTATTTTAAAATTTAACCACTTGGAGCTATTTCCTTTAGAATGCGTAAGGAAAAAATCCTTGTATATAATGTAATAGCCAATGAATTCTGTATACATAAATAAATAAACACATGGACTTACTACTATTTCTAGGTCAGACCCTTTATCGATTTTCCGAGAGCGTCGAACGTTTTTCAGGTAAAAACCGCCGGCCCGGCCCGCGTTTTATAATTAATTTATGAAATTTGTATAAACTTCTCTCCTTTTTCCCGAAAAAAAAAAAAATACTTCCAAACCCAGTAGAATAGACATCGTCGTTCTTTCTCATTGCCGCTGCGGAATTTCCAATGCGATATGAAAAATCGTTACTCGCGAAAGAGGGTAGGTTGGAGAACGAGCACTGGGGAGTTAAGTAATTGCGTATAATGGTCTCGTTTTGAGCCTTTAAACTCATTTATCTGCACATCAGATACTCACCCTAAATGAAAATATTGCACGAGGAAGAGAGATGATGTTTTTATTTTATTTGTGTGTTTCATGGCATGTTTAAAATTGTTCATAATTGGAATTTATGTTGAATAAATTGCGTAGAATGAAAGGGAATTATAAAATAAATATTGATGTAAAAACATACATTTACTTAGTAAGTCATATGTTAATACTTAAACTTATCTCACATTTTAACCACTAGCACAAAATTAGCTTAACCCATTAACTACTTGGACCTGACTTGAGAATGAGTGAAAAATAATGTAAATATCTTTATGTATATATACAGGGTGAGTCGGGAGGAGCGCACCAAACTCTAGGAGTGTATTATACACGTGAAAATAATGTAAAAAAACTCATTTGTTCTTATCCGATTTTCATTTGTTTTCAAGTTATGGCGTAATTAAAAATGTTCATCTAGCTTTCCACTTCTATCTGAATTTTAACATTATCAAAGTATGCCATGTTCGAGGTTTATAAACATTTGATAATTCTGACGTTTTGATGAACTGTCAGTGTATGGTTAACAGTAACTGAACGTTTAAGTTCGAATTAATGTGATTGTTAGTGTTGCAAAATGCCACATACTTATTCAAATTTAGAATATGCAAATATGGTGTTTGTATATGGTTTCTGTAATGGAAATGCTACATCTGCTGTTGAAGAATATCGTGAACGTTTTCCACACCAAAGACATCCTGATAAAAACATATTTATTAGAGTTTTCAACAAATTGTGCGAGACTGGTAAGCTTCCCAGTGCTAACATAACATATGAGCGCGCTGCTCGACAAGGTTTTGTAGAACTAGAAAATATTCTGCATCTAGTAGAAGAAGATGCAACTACTAGCTCACGGAGAATTGCCACTCAATTGGCAATTCCACAAAAAAGAGTGATGAACACGCTACACGAGCAAGGCTTATATCCTTATCACGTTCAGAGAGTACAGCACCTACAACCAGGGGATTACGCTAACCGTACGGAATTTTGTCGGTGGATAAATAATAATCATCGTAATGTATCGAGTATACTCTTTACGGATGAAGCTACATTTACCCGTGATGGCATTAACAACACTCGTAACTCTCATGTATGGTCTGATGAAAATCCCCACGCAACAGTCGAAAGCAATTTTCAACATCGGTTTTCTGTAAACGTGTGGTGTGGTATGGTTGACAGTTATTTAATCGGCCCTTTCATTTTGGAGAATCGTCTCACAGGAGGCAACTACCTCAATTTTTTACAAAATGAATTACAAGGCCTGCTAGAAGATGTTCCTATAAATATTAGAATGCAGATGTACTATCAGCACGATGAAGCTCCTGCACATGTTGCTCGTCAAGTCAAGCAACATTTGGACGAACGTTTTCCAGGGCGTTGGATTGGTCGTGGAGGTCCTATTAATTGGCCTGCAAGATCTCCAGACCTCGCACCACTAGATTTTTGTTTATGGGGCTGGATGAAAAATGAAGTCTACAAAATAAAAGTGGACACACGGGAATCACTAATTAGACGAATTGAGAATACTGCAGCCCATATAAAAGAAGAAAGAAATGAATCAATTGGGAGAGCAACAAACGCTCATCGTAGACGAAGCAGAAAATGTTTAGAAGTCAATGGCGGTATTTTTGAACATTTGTTGAAAGAACGCTATGATTAAGAAAATTTGTTTGTATATTAACTTGTTTATTTGTTAATATGCTATAACTTGAAAACAAATAAAAATCGGATAAGAACAAATGAGTTTTTTTACATTATTTTCACGTGTATAATACACTCCTAGAGTTTGGTGCGCTCCTCCCGACTCACCCTGTATATGATTTAATAAAATATTTTTAAGTGTATCTTTTACTTCACAATATTTCACTGTTTTATATGCGTGGCGCATGAAGTAAAATTTCAGTTTAGAAAAGCCAGAACATGTGGTTTGTACATAATGTATACGCTGTAAATTTTTTTTCTCAAGCATTTGTCGATTTTATAAAGGCCATAAATTTGAAGTTTCGAACTAGTGTTTCCACTCCCAGACTAAGCATGAAGTAAAATTTCGAGTTTAGAACAGCCTCAAAATTTGGTTTGGTCGCGTAGCGCTACGCAACCAAACCAAATTTTCAGGCTTTTCTAAACTCGAAATTTTACTTCATGCGCCACGCGTATAAAACACTGAAATATTGTAGAAATACAGTTAAAAATACTTTTTTACAATAAGTAATAACCAAAATATTTGAATAACAAAATATTTACAATATTCTTTACTCGTTCTAAAGTCAGGTCAAATAATACAATCCATCAAGTTAACTTATTTAGTAATTTAATTGGCAAACAATTAATAATGTCGCTTTATTGCATCAATGACACTGAATAGGTTAATGTTATTGTTTATGAGTTGAAAATAATTGTATTTAATCTAAACTAAATTGGTATTACAAATGCATTTAAGTTCTATTTACAAAAACATTAACAAATGCCCGGCGCATCCACCATATGATGATTTTTTTGTTTGTTTAAGGTTGCGGTTTACTAGAGTGAGACAGTCTCTTGCCAACCGTAGCTAGAGTAAGAGACACCTATATCACTATTTCCAGTATAATAAGGTAAACGTATGAAATAATGATTTTTTTTAATGATTGTTGTGCTAATTGAATGCAGAATTTACGGGCACCCTTGCATTTTACGTAGCATAATTATTTGTTGCCTAAAATTGAGTAAATAAATGACGCAAAAATAGCAATTTTTCTTACAAAAAAACTAGATCTCTTTCTCGTTTTAAATTGGTGACAATAAAATCCTCGCAACCTTAAGTATACAGGGAATTTTTCTCCCAAGTACACATATCTCAATTCGACGTATGCATATTGAGGCATTCATTGTTTTGTCATAAAATAAATATATGCAAATAGAGAATATTAATTATGAAAGAAAACAAACGTGTTTATGAAAACATACATAGTATTTTAAGCTCAGTGTAGTAAACCGCAAAATCGGTAGTATTTAGCGCCCCTATCCCGTGCACGAGCGGAGTCAGAGGGTAAATACATTTATTAAAGCGGTAACGTGTTATTAGCGACATGCGTGCCCCGAGATAAGGGGGCGATATTTTCGTACTTTACGAGGTCGGCCCCTTCAACCCCATTGATTTATATTTATTCGAAATTCGGTCCGAATTAAGCGAATTTTATCTCTTATCGCACGGGTGTTTAGTGTTGGCGGTCATGTAATGCACTAATGGCTATTGTTATTATTAAAATATTCCAAATGAAAAAAAAAAGAAAACAAAAATAGTAAGAAACTTATTCAAGATTTTGTATTTATCATAATTATACATACATAGGCAAAGTAGAAGAGGCGGATGCTCGAAATTATGCACTAGTAATGATTTGAACTCTCGGCTAGCGTTCGTTTGGCTGATGGCCACTGATTTTAATTAAAGATTGCAAATCCATTAAGCGCATACGTACAGCAAAAATCGCGCCCCACACTTCGTATACATTCACTAATACCGCGCCACAGATAAAATCGCATTAATACCCCGGTTTTAATTAAACAGCGCCAATTAAAGGAAAAAAAGAACGCGGACGCAATAAATCGCCAGAGTGCAATTAAAAAAGAGCGAAATAAATAAAAATACGTGCCATTTAAATTTTACAATAGTTCACAGATGCGAGATACAATCCGATCAAACAAAATTTATAAATGGTGAATAAAATATAAAAAGCTTCATGATTTATACATCTATTTCATTTTGTTTAATAGTTTTATTTTTAAAGTGGCAATCAACCCAACTCATGTCGAGTTCATATGATTATTAGTTCAAAATTTTGTTAATCCACTTGTTGTACAACATTCACTTTATAACGCTTGAATTAATTTCTGAACCATACTTACACAATTAGGTATAACAATTTACACCGTTGTTTGTTTTACAAAATAAAATACATTTTTAATTGACAAAACCACATAATACTATTTGAAATAAAACAACACAGTTCAAATAAAACCCTTTTATAGTTGAACACTGCATAAAAGAATTAAAAACAATGTGTTACATTTGAACATGATAAATACAAAAATACAATTTTTTAATGTTTGTTGTGTTTTTATTAAGGGATATTTAATACTATTGTTTGAATTATTTTATAATTTTTTCATAATTTTTTTATAATTTTGTAGAACAACTACCATTGAGCACGTATACACATTAAGAAATTCGACAGCTGACGCCACCTAATGCTCTATAATGGCATCGTCAATGACACGAATGTACAAACTGTATATGAAGGTTATTGTTTCGTTCATGAACAAGCTAAACTCTGTTTGTGAAACCAGAAAACAAATATCAAAGTTGAATTTTTGTTCAGTTAACCTCGTTCGTGGACGAAACAGTGACCTGTATATGCACCTAGTGCATTCGTGTCATTTTCGATGCCACTATAGTACATTAGATGGCGTTATCTATCGAATTTCCTAATAGTTTTTACATATTGGCTTGATATAGTCAGAAATGTTCAGTGTTTTTCAGTATTTGTTCAGTGTTTGTGAAACTAGAAAACAAATATCAAAATTGAATTTTTGTTCAGTTTAGCTCGTTCGTGGACGAAACAGTGACCTATATATACACTTCGTGCATTCGAGTCATTGTCGATATAGAGCATTAGATGGCGTCAGCTATCGAATTTCTTAATAGTTTTCACGTATTGGCTTGATATAGGCAAAAATGTTAAGTATTCCTCAGCACTGGGTAACGCGTCTGTGAGTTTACACATGTTTAGGATTTTAACTATTTTTTTTCTTCTCAATATTCCCTTTTAACTACCTCGTTTTCAACGCACTAAGTTAAATGTTTGACAATAATGTTATCGTTACAATGTCAAAAGTTATTTTTCTAATTAAAAACGAAGTGCGTATTTTTGAATTGCACAATAAATCAATATTTAGTGAGCCTGGCCAAACAAAATTTTCAGGCTTTTCTAAGCTCGAAATATACACTAAGCTGAAATTGTTCACGATTTTGATCACCATCATCTCAAAATTATGTGTATGTAATAAACGTTTAATTATTGTTGAGTGTTATTTAATAGTCGGTTAAGTAATTTTGTCACTTTGTTTATTTTGGATGAATATATTATCCCTTCAAAAAGAATCGATTTAAAATAAAACAAGCTTAAATTTGAGTTGTGATGTTTTTATTACTCCTTAACAATTGCGCTTACTACAAGCGCTCAAAGTTGGATTTTTGCAGAACAATGAATTTCTTTTAAAAATAAGTAGCTTATAGTATTTATAATATTTGTAAGATGATTTCCGATTTTTTTTTAGATTTGAAATAACCAAAAATGTTCCTGTGTAACCCACGACTTGTCGATTTTCGTATAAAAATACAGATCCTTTTAAATCTAAAAAATGCACCGTCTTTCCATAAATAGTTTAAGCTGTTTAGTTTTTAAATAAATACATTTTCAAACCATCCGGCTGGAATTTAAAATTTTACAAGCAACACAGTTTTCAACAAATTCTTAACTTTGCGCACAACAATAAGAGGGGTATAGAAACAAAGTTAGCATTTTCCAAAAATCTGTATCTCAAAAGATACACATCTATATTAAACTGTGTTTTGCTATTCAGTAGAACAGAATTAGATGAAGATATAAAGCAAGTTTGAACCAAATTCACATAGAGGACAAATACGATAAGAAATTATATAAGTTCATAAGAACATGAAGTGGAGATTGTCACCTTTGTTTCTATACCTCTAATAAGTAAAATTAAAGCTTTTTTAATGTACTAGCTCTAATAATTATAATAACATTTACTAATTTTTTAATTAAGTTATATGGACAAATACGATAAGAAATTATATAAGTTCATGAGAACATGAAGTAGAGATTGTCACCTTTGTTTCTACTCCCCTAATAAATGAAATTAAGGCTTTTGTTTTAATATACTAGCTCTAATAACTTTTACTAATTTTTGAATTGAGTTATGTGGAATACTTAATCACAATATAAAATTGTTTATTCCTTACTTCTCTTTAATTTGTATTCGTTATGTGTACATTTTAAGTGCTAAGCACTCCTTATCAATTACTAATTAATTACAGAACATAGTTATCACATAAAAATATGAAGAAAATAAAACAATTTGTACTGAGCTGAAATATTATGATTATTAAATACAGTTTAAATATTGCGCTCGGTACAAGCGTTTAAAGATCAATACTCGTGGATTAGACACTTTTATTTTGCTTTTAAAATTGTGGTAAAATATTTTCCTAAGGAAAATAAGCTGCTTACAGTGTTTATAATAATGCTTGTAATTTTATGTTAAAAATCAAAAATGTTTAAAAAAAACGACGTTCCCGGTTTTAAACATTTCTTATTATTACTGGTAAATGTTGATTTTTCAAAATATCTGCAAACGTTTTAATACGATCGTGTGATGAGAAATGTACTTTAATCGACACAAGTTTTTATTTTAATTAAAATGGGATAACAAGCGCAGAAATAATACCTAAACACCGGTATAATATGGTAATTTTTTTTCAAATAGTGGCAAGCAATTTTTTTTTGATTTACCTCTAAAATCTGTAAAACGATTTACCTGTTTTATAACACCTAACCACAATGTTCAAGAATATGAAACTGTGTTAATCTTCAAACATACTTTGATTGAATCTTTTAACATATTCAAATATATAAATAAATGTCTCTAAAATATTTTACGGGTCATATTTTAGCTCTCGCGGACTTCCGGTTGGGTACCACTAATATAGATATATATACTTCATTGAATTTTTCTATATTATATAATATTGACACTTACCAATGCCTTTAAAGCGGATACTTTTTTATATTTTTTTTAGTTTGTAGGTATACATGCAGAGAGTTTTTCTTTCAACTATATATTTCCCGATTATATGCTGTAAATTTTCAGATATTCGTTGTTCGTTTTGAAAGGGTTCAGTTTGAAGCTTTGAACAAGTGTTTTCCACTCCCAGGTTAAGCATGAAGTAAAATTTCGAGTTTAGAAAAGCCTGAAAATTTGGTTTGGTCGCGTAGCGCGAAGCGCGGAGCGACCAAACCAAATTTTCAGGCTTCTCTAAACTCGAAATTTTACTTCATGCGCCACGCGTATAAAACACTGATTTCAAGTATTGTCCACAATATGCTACTAAGGCAGTACGCTAAAGAAGTATATTTTAAACTTTACTTCGCTGACGATGAATAAATATATCCGTTTCGTTTCTTTCAATGGGATCGCATCAAAAATGCGTTTGTTACACTTAAAAAAGTGTTCAATACGAGTTAACGATATTTGTCTCTTTTTATCCCTCTTTATGTAATTTTCCGTCCTTGTGTCCTTCGGGCATTCTTGCAGAAGTGTGCACTCGCTTCTCTCTCTTATTTTTTCTTTAAATTTCACTGCCCGTTTCTCGCTTGTCTCTTTTTACTTCCTTGAATACAATGTATGCGGGCGTTTCTCTGTTTATCCTTAGTATCCACTTTCAGTATTTTGCTTGTATTGCCTTTAACTGTTCCTGTTCCTTCCAACTCCAGATTTCTGGTCCATACAGCATCGTGCTCCTCACTAAGCTGTCCAACATCATTACGTTTGTCTTTATATTTTCAATTTTTTTTTCGTTTATGCCCCACACTTGTCCTACCATTTTTTGTACCTAGACTTTCAATGAGTGCTCAGTGTTGTTTGCGCAGAACAGATAGTCTAGATATTTTAATTTTTCGATATCTTTGATGCTTTGTCTCTCCCACTTCCAATCTTCCAATTTGTTTCTTCTTTCTCTCTTTATAAATCTTATTATTTTTGTCCCTCCTACCTTCAATTTACTCTCTTTCAAAATCTCATTATTTTTGTTTTTTCTACATTCACTCCTAGTCTCTTTTTCCTAAAATATTTATCGAAGCATTTTGTCATCTCTTTCATTCCCTTTTCGTCTTCTGCTACAATTGTCACGTCGACAGCATATGCTAACGACCACACATTTCCTTTTTCCACTACCACTTCAACTGCGTGCGCTTCTCTTAGCTTCGTCTACATCAACAATGTATGTCGCGAATAAAATAGGGCTCAATGGGCATCTCTGCTTCACCCCTTTTGACGTCCAGAATGCTTTACTCAAGTTTCCGTTCACATTAACTCTGCTTATTATTTCCGTATAGATTTCCTCTATTCTTCTTACAACATGTTCGCTAATTCCCTCCTCTTTTAGAGAAGACAACCATTTTTCTCTGTCTACACAATCAAATTTTGATTTGAGGTCCAAGAATAACGCGAATTCTTTATCCACGAGGTGGTTTAATACAGGGAGTTTTTCTTCTAAGTATACATACACCAGTATTCTGTATACGCTATAAATATTCGGATATTGGTCGTATTTGAAAAAATATTAAATTGAAGCTTTAACTAGTGTTTTCCACTCCCAGATTAAGCATGAAGTAAAATTTCGAGTTTAGAAAAGCCTGAAAATTTACTTCATGCTTAATCTGGGAGTGGATAACACTAGTTAAATTTTCAGGCTTTTCTAAAATCGAAATTTTACTTCATGCGCCACGCGTTAAAACATTGATTTGAAGTGAAGTTCAAAATATACTACTAAAGCAGTATGGTAAAGATATATATTTTGAACTTTACAATATTTTAGTGCGTGTTTTATGCGTGGCGCATAAAATAAAATTTCAAGTTTAAAAAAGCCTGAAAATTTGGTTTGGTTGCGTAGCGCTACGCGACCAAACCAAATTTTCAGGCTTTTCGAAACTCGAAATTTTACTTGATGCTTAATCTGGGAGTGGAAAGCGCTACGCGAACAAACCAAATTTTTAGGCTTTTCTAAACTCGAAATTTTACTTCATGCTTAATCTGGAAGTGGAAAACACTTGTTTTAAGCTTCAATTTGAACTTTTTTCAAATACGACGAATATCCGAACATTTACAGCGTAAACGGTATACTGAGGTATGTATACTTAGAAGAAAAACTCCCTGTATACACACGTTATCTATTGTTCTTCTTCCCTTTCTGAAGGGTTCCTGTCCATCTGGTAAAATTCCCTCAATATCCAACACCTCGTTAATTTTTTTCTCTAGGACCATCCCATAGATTTTGTATGCTGTATTGAGTAACGTTATTCCTCTGTAGTTTGTAGTTGGGCCTTCTCTCCCTTTCTTATGTATTAGACATATAAGACCTACGCCATTGAATACGAGTATAAACAATTGTTCAGAATAATTGTTGGTATATTTTCTCTGAATAACATTTAGTAATTATTTGTCGTCAAGTTATCAAAAACTTCTATAAACTTTTTTGGGGAAAAGCGGCAGAATTCAAAAATCATATTTGTCTTTTTAGCTGGATTTTTTCCAGTTTCTTCAGAGAACTTAATTTTTATTTAAGCTTTAGTTTTAACTTTAACACTAAAGATTGAATAAAAATTAAGTGCTCTGGCTAAGCAAATGAATATAATTTTTGAATTCTGCCGCTTTACCCCAAAAAAGTTTATTGCATTTTTTTTATTTTCTCTAAATTCATACAAAGTAAAACCATATAAAAATTGTACGAATTCACTAGCAGGCATTTCGTAATACGTGTCTATAAGTTTTATACAGGTACAGAAGTCGTGTAAAGCTTCAGTCGTTTATAAGTTTCATACAGGTATGTAAAAATAAGAGAAATCGTGTAAAGCTTCAGTCGTTTAAACCTAGCCGGTGTTTATTGATTAACCGTTCCGGCGGTGTTGGTGAGGGTTACGAAATGAGTTCCTAAGTAGATTTAATGAAGTATGTTCGGCCGAGTTTATTAGGTAGGTAACTGGCTGTGTATATATCGCATTTGGGCGATTCAAAGTTGCAAGGCCCAGGAGATAATAGTGGAAAATTCGGTGGAAACTTTGTATCAATGGCTTCATGGATCCGGAGGCACAATTAACTTCGAGAAGCGGAGCCGGCACTCGGCGCGCGCGTTAGAGAGAGCCAAACATCATTCACATTCGAGTTTTAATCATTTTTCACATAAAGACGCATTGTATTCACACCATCCGCTCAACAATGCATACCAATTAGTCATAATAAGGTCAAAATGCATAAATAACAGGCGCAGCGCAACCATTTGACGTTGCTTTCATTCAGAGGATTCCACATTTCAGCCATTTCAGCCATTCCCGACCACTAATCACATCTGTCGCACTTAGGGACAATGCATACAGGGACATAATAACACGTTAGTGCAGATGCAGAAAATATCACTTTGATCGGGCTCCTATAAATCACCCTAATCACTAATTCCGGAGGCTATTGTTATGGTAACGCATTCCGGGGATGGATTGTAAAGGGGTTTTCCTATTTACGGAGGAAAACACGTGTTCGATTTTACGGCTATGTACGGTGGGAAATTTTTACTACATTCGACGCGCACGAGGGGAAAATTCTGAAATAAGACGCTAGCATGAAATTGCCTGGAAAACTTAATAACATTGCAGCGCTCGATGCAGTATAAAATTTATCAATATGACATTGAGATACACACAGTTATTACGCCTGTTTGAGTTTTATAATCATTTTAATTCAAATTTGATTTAACTTAAATTCGTGCGAACAAAAGTAGAGAAAAAAATCTCAATTTTTAATAATAGCATAAAACGTTTAAACCTTACAAAGAATAATACTAGCATGACGTAAATCAGCGCTTCTCAAACTATTTTATGTGGCAGATCGGTATTTTTGGTCCCAGCTTGCTACGGAGTGGCATCCGCAGACATAGCAAAAAAGAGAATGGGGAGGACACGGCCCCCTGGACATCACGAAATCATGCATTTTTAAATGCAGGGTCCTTTTTTATAAGTATACATTTTTCAATTATATGCTGTAAATCTTCAACTATTCGTTCTTTTTTTAAGAGTTTAATATACATACCCCAGTATACTGTATACGCTGTAAATTTTCGGATATTCGTCGTATTTGAAAAAATATCAAATTGAAGCTTGGTTAAGCTTTACCAAGCGTTCTCCACTCCCAGATTAAGCATGAAGTAAAATTTCGAGCTAAAAAAAGCCAACCAAATTTTCAGGCTTTTCTAAACTCGAAATTTTACTTCATGCTTAATCTGGGAGTGGAAACACTCGTTAGAAGCTTTAAATTGAACGCATTTCAAAAACACCGAATGTCTGAACATTTACAAATCGAGATATGTATACTTAAAAAAATCCATGTATGTTTTTTCATAAGTGTACATTACATTAATGATAGGTATTCTTATTTTGTTTGCTGTAATAATAGTTTATCGATGCGGCATTAATCGGTAAGTAACAACTCGATGGATGAATACAAAAATCAATTCGATTTCATTAAAAATGCAACGATGATGAATTGAAAGGGGAGGGCAAGGAACGGCCTGCATAAAACATTGTGCATGCTCGGAACAATCAATAAAACGTAAAGGCAATTATCTGAGGTTTATATATTATAAATAGAAAATGTTATCTGGTAAATATACTTTAATATTTGTGCCAACAACACCTTAGAATTTTAACAACCGCCAGTAAAAGTACACATAAATAAACGGATAGTTTTGTTTAAAGGACACTTAGACATTTTCCTATAAAAATTTGTATCAATAAATAAATGAGTAAAGCTGAGTGTCAGATATGATACCTCTCATTTTCTATTTTTATTTGTTAGTTGATTTGAAGAGAATTTGACTTAAATGTTACATATACTATCATAGAGCGTTGTAACAAATCAAATAAGATTTTAAATATTTCATTGTGTAATTCAATAGCAGCTACAATTCGGCAAGTAGCTGTTTCAATGAATATTTATTGTTTTAGTAATCTTTTTAATTCTCCGATTCCATACGCGAAATGTTAGATCTAACGTATACGTTATGTAAACTCACAATCTAAGTATAAATATCAAGTACTAAACGCGCTTAGGCTGTGATGTTAAGGAATAACATGAACGTTAAATTTAACATTTTGTGTACGGAATCGGGCTAATTGTTTGCAGTTTATGCAAACATTATCGCGATTTTGTATATTATGATACCTACATTTAATCGAAGCAACTATTTTCTTAAAAGATTGTGTTAAAAAGAGTTACATACACACTTGTTAGCAGTTAATACAAAAGTTGTTATAATAAATTGATAAATGAAGCTCATAATGCTGAAAGTTTATATTCACTTTTAAATCAATAATAAAACGCTTTAGGATTGTTTCAAATATTTGATTTTGTTATAAATTTTATTCAAGAATTGAACGCAAATGACGTGAAATTTAAAAACATTGAAAGTGCGATTCTTTATCCACAACAAATTTGTTTTGTAGATTGCATAAAGAATATCGGCACTTTTAATGTTTTGAAGTATTCTACAACCAAGTGTTTTAAAGTATTCTAAAACCAATTCAACAAATGAATTCCATTCATACGTGAAATTTGTTACTTATTTTAATTTTGTAAGTCATTGTTACGGGGAAGGTATATAATCCTCTAGAATACTTTTCGTACGTATCCAAGAATCGATTTCAAACGTAAATCACGAATGAATTGATTAAGGTACCTATAGAATCTCTATCAATTTGAAAACAAGATTCTGTAATTTCTACAAAATTCTTTTAATTGTTTTATTTATTTAAAAAAAACACAACGAAGATATTTTTTGTTTGTTTGGGAAACTGTACTTTGCGTTTCAATCTTGATAAACGTTAGAGCTTTTTTAATGGCGTACATAAAACAAATGCGATTGCATGCCCTTAGTACGGTATTCGAGCCTTGAAAGTAAAGTGCTGGCGTAACGAAAGTTGTGAAGGGTGAGGCTTTTCGTAATTTGAATTTGTACATAAATTATAATAAACGTTGTAAAAGTGTACATATAAAAAAATAGTCGCAAATGAAAATTAAAAATAAAAAAAAACATTTCGAACCTACAATATTTTATTATTTATTTATTTATTCAGTGACGAGGTATGTTTAATATATATATAATATAGTACAACTAAAAATATGCCACCATATCTGTACTCATATTCCAAATTCCAATTTATTTAAGCTGCTATTGAGGCTTCGGAGTGTTAGCTAACTAAATGCGCAAAATCAGTATTATTGGTGAATGCGCCGGGCATAAAGTCCAAATATTTAAAGAGTAACTACAATTGTAAGACTAAACTTTAATTTTTTATCGATTTCCGATACTGTATATACTTTCAAAGTATAAATGCATCAATGTGGTTTCACATGTTAAACCTCTATGTATACCTGATCGAATCAACACCCGGTATATACAGTATCAGCTAGAAATAGGTTTATTAAAAAATAATAGAAAATCTACAATTTTATGCAATGCTGCAAATGATATTTGTAAATACAATACTTTTTTACTTTGTTTAACTACTGTATATTTCACCTAACTCTGTGACTATAGTTTCGACTATCTAGTAGTCATTCTTAAACCAAAAGTAACTTATTTTTGGTTGGAGAATGACTAGATAGTCGAAACTATATTCACAGAATTAAATGCAATATACAGTGGTTAAACAAAGTAAAAAAATGATTAATTTACAAGTGTATTTAAGATGTACCACAAAGTGAACGCCTTACACACAAAACAGTTACAAATAATAGATTATATCTTAGTCTCAAGATAAATCTGCTAAATTCAGACAGTATAGGTACATTATGCAAAACAAAGAAACAAAACTGTTAACTGGTATAGAAGATTTTTCCGAGAACACCGTATAATGATAAGGTGCACAAATTAATAATTTGTACAATATATTTTTTCAAATAAAATTCAGAATAAGGAATGCAGTGTTTAAGGAAATCTCCACTACAGCTTAGTAATTTTTAGAAACACACTAACAAAAAAAAACTTTTGGGAACCAAGTAAATTTGATTTATTTAAATGTCAATTGATCAAATTTACATTTAAAAATAACTAAACTGATGTTCTTTTTAAACATAAATTTAGTAAATTGATATTAAAAAAAAATGTACCAGATTTCATTTTTTTAATCAATTTGTTTCTAAAACTACGTTTCTTTAACACTGCATTAATTTTTTGAATTATATTTAAAAAAAATTATTCACCGTTTTTTGGCTCGAATTTTCAACTTTTATTAAATAGTTTAGGATAATGGTTAAGATTTCTATATTTAAAGTTAAATTAAAGTAAAAAATTAATTAAATCGGAAAAATAAGCACACGTTGCTAGTAACAAATATAATATTAAATTTGTCAAACATCAACTATAAGACAAAACAGAACATTTACTAATGAAACAACTCAACTCATTTGATTGTAAACTGTACAATAAGGAAAACTTCAAAATAAGTTTTTGCTATTTGCCTAGCGTAGCTATGCACTCCTTAGTTAAGCATGATATAAATATTTCAGGCTTTTTTAAACTCAAAATACATACTTCATGCGCCAAGTGTACAAAACACTGATTTTACGTAAAGTTCAAAAACACTTCATATTTACTCAAAATAAAACGAAACTAGAGATTATTCTGTCATCAACGATTTGCAGTGTTAATATTAAATAATTAGGTTTTGAACACTTTTTTTGTATATAAAACTGCTAGCTATTGTTGACTTTTTTGTCTTAATACCAAATATGTTTTTATCGATGGTTAAATTTACCGGAACGCAATAATCTTATAATAATTAAGACTTTGTTGTCAATATGCTTTGTTGTTTCCATTATTAATTCCTTTTAGTATTTATGTTGCATTATTACAAAATTTATCTTAGCCCGGCGCAGTCACCATTTTAATAACATAAAAAATCTTGTATTGTAAAATAAAATTGAAATAGACGAGATTGACGATGACAAACTAAGTCTATTAATTGAAGAGTAACATACAGGTGGTTTATCTTTAAAGTATACATATCCCAATTATATGTTGTACATTTTCAGATATTCGTTGTTTGTTTTTAAAGAGTTCAATTTGAAGCTTTGAAGTAGTGTTATCTCCACTCCCAGGTTAAGCATGAAGTACAATTTCGAGTTTAGAAAAGCCTGAAAATTTGGTTTGATCGCTCCGGGAGTAACCTTTTGTAATGTTTTAAAAAATTATTGATATTGGAAAATTGGAAAAAAAACAATATTTTTAGACACGATATGCGGTTCGGCCTCTTAAGCTTGTATTAGACGACACTATTTTCTTGTACAAGAAACTTTATACTATATTCTATCATGGTGTAAGAAATAGAACATGTCCTATCTCCATTATACACAACTGCACAAGATTCGCGTTTGGTGATATTTTCTGTACAAGAAAGTAGTGTTATCTAATACAAGCATTACGAAAAACGTTAGGTGCTAGAGAGGAAGGGACATCAGAATCGTAATCAGCATCCCAAAAATAATCTAATACACTCAAAATGTAGACCAGTGTAATTATTATTGATAAAATGCGATTATAAATTTATTATTTTCAATATTGAAATGAATATATTAATATTTACGTTTTATTGATTGATTTTATTTATGAATCTTGAAAATGGGAATACGAATTTTATGTATTTTATTATTTTGTGATTAAATTCGTTTCATAGAAATTCAGCTTAATTCCTAATATGATTCCGAGAGAGTATGTATATTTGCCTTTATTGAGAGCCGTTTTTCAGAAAAATACTATTCTTTTGTATATTTTATTTTATATAATTTTTAATTTCTTCTTGTAATTTCTGAGAATATAGATTAATATAATTTTGAATTACATAATAATTTGTTATTTCATTATATTATGTAAATACAAAGAAAAAGTAAATTGCATTAATGTTTATGTAACCTTTAAACGAGCTCCTGAACACATTTTTGTACTCTTATTCTGAATCAATATTTTACAAATGTTCATTCCGCGTCGCGAAACTAACAAACTGCAATAACTTGTAAATAATAACTACGTTAAGTATATATATGTATATAAACATAAGTAGTATTTATTAAGTTTACTATTTATACGTTAGTATTAGTTTTTTACTTTCTATTTACTATTATAAATCAAATTTAATTTATATTTTTTGTTTGTAAGCTTCCCTTGTAATTAGGCTTAGGCTGGTTAAGCAAACGAAATGAATAAATAAATAAATACCTATAATTAACTACTACGCATCCTGCGTATTTGTATTGTAATATTCTGTATTTTCTACGTATTTTGTACAAAACAAATAGATTAATTCTAAAATAATACCTATTCATATTTCGTTATTAATAACATAAAATATTTTACGGTAAAAAAATGTATTTGAGGATTTGTTATTATATTGTTTTATTTTGTATTTTCTACGTATTTCGTACGAAACAAATAGATTAATTCTAAAATAATACCTATTCATATTTCGTTATTATTAACAAAAAATATTTCACGATAAAAAATGTTTACTATATAATAAATTAAATTCATAAAAAGCTCTATTGTAGGTGGTAATATGTAAAATAGGAATTTCACGCCGGAATGGGCATGTGGAAATTTAAATAATTCGTGTTGCTTTTTTGTTCAGCTGCGGAATTCAGTTTGGGTAATGCTGAAATGGTTTTTAATTCTGAAATTCAATTTGATGAATTTATATCGTGGAAATAGAGGTTATTTTGTTGAATGTTTGTTTTATATGTAGATTTAAAAATAAAATGCACCAGTCTGCGAAATATCAAAACGTTACACGAGTGTTTATAATAAAGGTGGTTTAAATACTCTCATATTTTTGTATTTGTAACTTCTAATAAGCGTATGTTTAATTAATTTTTCAGTTAACCCGCGGTGATACATTTTTGAATCTAATTCTGGATATTTAATTAAAACGCTTAGTTTGTTTCACTGATTTATATTTTCTCCGACTAGTTTCCACCATTGGCCACATTCCGTCTTGAAGATGACCAATTGTCGAAACTAGTCGGAAAAATATAAATCAGTGAAACAAACCCAGTGTTTTAATTAAATATCCAGAATTAGATTCTAATAAGTGTTCTTAATTAAGGGGCTCAGTGGAAAAGTAGTGCAAGTGACATGGATTAATTTGTGAAAATTGGAGATAAAGTTTAACTTTTATAGAAAAATCTGTGAACGTCTAATCAATAACATTGAATATTATTTATTTAATAGTTGAGGCTGTTACTTGGTGAAATTCCATATCAACACTTTTAGTAAATAACACACTTGGTTAAAATTTCACTGTTTATTGATTGACACTGCAAAAATTGTTTCGCCACACAGTGGCTTCATCAGGCAGATGAATAATGATTCATCTGCCTGATGAAGCCACTATGTGGCGAAACAATTGTTGCAGTGTAAATCAATAAACAGTGAAATCTTAGCCAAGTGTGTTATTTACTAAAAGTGTTATAAATTATATTGAGAGATACACATATTGTTGTTTTATCACTAAACATAAATCTTATTTGTAGATATCTCTACTTTTACCAATTTTTAAGAAAATGGCACTTTTACTAAGTTTCCACTGAGCCTCTCAATTCATAATTTATGTTATTTAAATCAATATGTCTGTTATTTAAATCAATTTTGTGTTGAGTTTAAAAATTTATATTTACCAATTATCAAAAATTCATAACATCAAAAACAAAACCCCCCTTCGCGCGTTATAAACTTTCAACACAATCCCCAACTCTCCACTTATTCATTTAAGTCTTGTTGTTATTTTTTTTTTCGTACCCGAATGTACGTTGTTCCACTTGAGCACTTTAAATTTAATATAAGAATTTGTGCGACTTTTAGTTTACGGCATTTTTACGTCGCTTTATTTACGCAGCAAATTAAATTTCCCTTTCGCAGTCGCTATTCTGGAGAGAAGGCCCTGCTGGAGGGCACCGTGATTACGGCACGGGTGAAGAAGAAAATACTTTTGCATTCCGCGTTTACGCGACATTTCGCTATAAATATCAAAGGGACAAGGGAGCTGAGATGGGTAGGGGTGTACGGTGAAAAGGGGAGAAGCGCGGAAACGGAAACGTGATGCAGGGATGAAAGTGCACTACGTTTTTATTGTGCGTAGTAGGTTGTCGGTTTTGTAGAGTTTTTAAAAAACTTTATTTTATTAACATCATGAATAAAGATTTTTATATGTAGTATTTAGAAGTTTTAGGCCATTATAGCAATTTTGTCGCCGAAATAGAATCCAAAATCTAGAACCTACCAAGGGGAGCCAATGCTTATGGGAGAACTGGAAAACGAATAGAAAAGGAGAGACTATGGTCAGGATGTGTGGTAAGAGTAAGATAGACGACTATATACACCAATCACCGGTTTCGCTTCTGGATGCAGCATCCAAACCAAATTTACCAAATTTTATATAGAGACTTGTTAACTGAATTTATATGAACTGTGGACTTACTCATATCGTCCACATTGGCTTGTCTTCTCAAAGAAGAGTCGGAATTGAATAGAACATTAGTTTGGTAGTAAATAAATAATTCTAATAATTTCTAGAATTTGCTGTTCGAGTTTTATTCATTCAATAAATACTATACGAAAAATTTGTGTTTTAAGTATACATATTTAAACGCTGTAAATATTCAGATATTGAAGTTTAAAACGAGTGTTCTCCACTCCCAGACTATAAGCATGAAGTAAAATTTCGAGTTTAGAAAAGCCTGAAAATTTGGTTTGGTCGCGTAGCGCGAAGCGCGGAGCGGCCAAACCAAACTTTCAAGCTTCTCTAAACTCGAAATTTTACTTCATGCGCCACGCGTATAAAACACTGATTTGATATAGAGTTCGGAATATATAATATATATATAAGCATACTGCTTTAGTAGTATATTTTGAACTTCACTTGACATCAGCGTTTTATACGCGTGGCGCATGAAGTAAAATTTCGAGTTTAGAAAAGCCTGAAAATTTGGTTTGGCCGCTCCGCGCTTCGCGCTACGCGACCAAACCAAATTTTCAGGCTTTTCTAAACTCGAAATTTTACTTCATGCTTAATCTGGGAGTGGAAAAAACTCGTTTGAAGCTTCAATTTAAACTCTTTGTAAAGACAACAAATCTGAAGATTTACACTGTATACAGTATATTGGGGTATGCATACTTAAAAGAAAAACTCCTTGTATTTTGATAAAGATAATTATTTCCCAGTTGCATTAAGAACATGTTTATATAAATTACTTCAAATTTTATAAATCGCAAAAACCTAACCAAAACAGATTAAAATATCAAGATTTATGAACACATGTAAATCGCAATTTTTACCATTTTTTGTTTATTTAAATATGAAATGTATTACTTTCTCGAAATATTCAATTGATGAGGCGGATACATGATGAAACTCCATAATACTATTTGAAATAAAACAACGCAGTTGGGAGGGTTTCATTATTTCATCTGCCTGATGAAGCCACTGTGTGGTGAAACATGTTGCAGTGTTCAACAATAAAAGTGAAACCCTCCCAACTGCGTTGTTTTACTTTCTTGAAAGTAAGACTTTTTCGAAATATACACTTTAGAACGTTTACACCACCATAGCATAATTATCATGAAAAATAACAAAAAAATAACGAATAGATTAACATAAATAGTATGTTAACCGACACACAAAGACAGACAAACATGAAGTGCGATTTTAGTTACGGTGATAACTGACAGACAGATAGACCGACAAAAATGCGAACTTTGGTCGAAAACGTGACGATCCATCAAAATCTCGAGGTCGATTTTTTTTATACGAGAAAATGAAAATATAGCTCTAAATTATATAAAGAAAAATTTACAAGTGAAACACGATTTTACCTTTGTTTGTAAAACTGAGACTTTATTAAGTGACTATAGTTTCGACAACTTTAACTTGTCATTTTCAAACTCAAACTCAAACTTTGAGTTTGAAAATGACAAGTTAAAGTTGTCGAAACTATAGTCACTTAATAAAGTCTCAGTTATACAAACAAAGTTAAAATCGTGTTTTATTTGTGAATTATGATGTATAACGAAGATGAAGCCTCCACTGTTAACAACGAAAAATTTAGTTTGCTGATTATTTGCAGAATATTTAATTTGAATTCGTTTTTATTTCGAAAAATCAAAAAATCTCGAAGTCGATTCTTTCTATACAAGAACGTGAAAATTAGCTCTAAATTATATAGACAAAAATTGAATTCGCCGATTATTTGCAGAATATTTAATTTAAAATCGTTTTTATATTTTAGCTCTAAATTTGTTATGTTCAGTATTTCTTTAATCTTTATTAAAACGGAAGGCCAATACATTGAAGATATATGATTGTAGAAAAGATTTTGGACAAAGCAATTTTCACTCAACTGTATTAAAGACTTTTACGTAGTATCCAGAATTAAGTGTACATATTGATTATGACTGCATATTATTCTTGGTTTAATATTTCAAGTCAAATCCACATCTTTAGTTGTTGTTGTCCACAAATTTCAATTTTTACTTTCCCCCGTATGTAATACAAAGGGAAAGTATTGTTTTCGTGAAAATTTTCGAATCAAACATTTTAGCGGAAATATCCGTTTTGAGGTCCCCTGAGTCGAATAAGACCATTTTTGAAAAATGTCTGTCTGTCTGTGTGTGTGTCTGTGCGCGCTGTACCGCAAAAACCGCTAAAGATATCGAGATGAAACTTGAAACTTAAGCTTTTTGTTACAATCGGAAGAACTGAAAAGCTTTTGGTGAAAATCGGAAAACCGGAAGTGGTACTTTACTCTTAGCGTTTTTCAGTTTTTTCAGATTTTTTCAATAATTGTTCATCAAAAAAAAAATTCTTTCAAATAAAAGTTGTAGATAATAACAAAATGAAGATGTATTGTTCACTTACTTTTTGTCATAGCACTCTTAGTTTTTGAGATATTTTATAAATAGTATTTTTTATCTAGTCATTGATTTGTGTCAGTGTGTGTGTGTTGATACAATTGGAAAATGTTTCAAATAAAAGTTGTAGGTAATAAAATATTAAAGATTTTTTGTATCTTCACTTTTTGTCATAGCACTCTTAGTTTTTCAGATATTCAATAAATAGTGTTTTTTATCTAGTCATTGGTTTGCGTCAGTATGTGTTGATCCAATTGAAAAATGTTTCAAATAAAAGGTGTAGTTATCAAAAAGTTGAAGACATTTTGAAAATAATAATGCTACAAATATTTTAAAAGTGATTTAATACGCAATTTACGGGGGAAAGTACTATGATGGACACATCACCATTTTTATGTTAAACAATCCCAATAATAAATAACTATTATTCGCTCTAAACCACATATAAGAGTTTTATCTTAGAAATAACTTAGATGAAGACACTGGCAATTTTTATTTTAATGTACAAGTATGTATGAACTTTATTACTAAATTGTGTACACCACTAGCAGAAGTCATTAACTGAGATTTATAGCGACATTAAGTTTTAGAAACAGCGCTACTAAAGCATTAATAAAATGTTTCTTTGTGAAAATAATCAAATTACGACTTTCGTAAAAAAACTATCAACACTACATTTAATACAAATGAATATAGCTCATTTTATATAATCAGGCGAGAACTTTAAAGAAATCCGATCATATTTGCATCTCTGTGGAGATTATCTGTGCAATTAATCAAATGATTGCCCTAAAGATAGTGCCATTTCATTCCTATAATTCTTATCATACTTTAGATAAGTTAAACAAGTCACATCCTATGACTTTTGGTGTTATGAGGACAAATGTGTTCTAAAGTCTTGCTTAGTTAAATGAAATTAGTATTAGTACATTACAGAGCTGGGACGAGTCTTCGTAAAAAGAATTCGAATTACGAATCCAAATCACCTAATATGATTCGAATCACGAATACTCGAATAAAGATTCGTAAGAGATAAATATGATTCGAATCAAAGATTCGAATCCTGTTTTTTCCAATAACGAATACAAATCCTTTAAGAATAAATTTGATTTTATTATTTTTTGCTACCATTAATATATAAATACCGTTACCAGTTGTTTTAACAAAAATATTCAAAACCTAATTGTTTATTATTAACACTGAACATCGTTGATAACAGACTAAATATCTGATTTCCTGTAACTCTGATTAAAGATGTATTTGTGTGTTTTTGAACTTCACTTCAAACAGTGATTTGCACGCGTGGTGCATAAGGTAAAATTTCGAGTTTAGAAAAGTCCCGTGAAAATTTATCGAGGGTCGCGCAGCGACCCGAGACAAATTTGTCTTTTATGTATACATATGCATACGCTGTAAATGTTCCGACATTTGTTGATTTTTTTTAATGTTCAAATTGAAGCTTTAAAAGAGTGTTTTCCACTCCCAGATTAAGCATGAAGTAAAATTTCGAGTTTAGAAAAGCCTGAAAATTGGGTTTGGCCGCTCCGCGCTTCGCGCTACGCGACGAAACCACATTTTCAGGTTTTTCTAAATTCGAAATTTTACTTCATGCTTAGCCTGGGAGTGGAAACACCCGTTTAAAACTTCAAATCGAACTCTATTATAAAATCGACGAATGCCTGAAAATTTCTTAAATAAAAAATTCACTGAATATCATTAAAACCGGGAAAGTCAGAGAAAAGACATGGAATTATATTCAGATTGACCAAAACACTAACATAAAAGCCATATGATATTATTAAATTTGTCAAAATCTGCAGGCAAATTAAAAAACACGTAAAAATGTATAAAATCAACCAAAATATTGACAAAAACAAAGAAAACCATTTAACAAAATGGGGGTTTTCCACAGAAGAGAGTTATAT
This sequence comes from Philonthus cognatus, assembly GCA_932526585.2. Classification (NCBI taxonomy): domain Eukaryota; kingdom Metazoa; phylum Arthropoda; class Insecta; order Coleoptera; family Staphylinidae; genus Philonthus; species Philonthus cognatus. The sequence continues at coordinate 39,595,382 of OW052243.1, forward strand.
TAAAAGGTCAGGGAAAAAATCTTGAATTAGGGTAATGCCGGAAAAAATTAACATTTTAGATTGTGGCTACCATTTCAGTTTTAATCAAAATAATATTAAACAAAATTTTGAAAACTTAATTATTATCTTTAATAAAATTTTAGTTATTTAATGTTCTTATGAAAGCATTCATTTTAAAGTTTCGAACGAGCGTTTCCACTCCCAGACTAAGCATGAAGTAAAATTTCGAGTTTAGAAAAGCCCCGTGAAAATTTGTCGAGGGTCGCGCAGCGACCCGAGACAAATTTTCTGGGCTTTTCTAAACTCGAAATTTTACTTCATGCGCCACGCGTATAAAACAGTGATTTAACGAGAAATTTAAAAACACACAAGAGGAAATTTTTCAAGTTAATCCTCACAATTAATTCGAATTATTTTTAAAGATTCAAAACCTTTTGTAAGTATTCGAATCCTTTTATAAATATTCGAATTCTTTTATAAGGATTCGAATTACCCACATTTGAATTCGAATACGAATCCTCTTAAAAAAATGTAACGAATCCGGATCACGAATCCAGTTGAACTACAGTATTCGAATGCCTCTTTTGAATCCTCTAAAAAGATTCGAATCCTGCCCAGCTCTGGTACATTATATCTATAAGCTATCAAGGTATAAAAAGCGAAGTGTTTTATGTTTGCTCTAAATGATATAATTTTTTTAATAAATTTTAGCAGTATATTTTTCTAAATAAATATTGTATACTAAAATATATACAATTTTGTTTTTAGAATTAAAGCTTGTATTAGACGACACTATTTGCTTGTATAAGAAAATAGTATACAATTTTCTCTCATGGTGTAATACCCAAAATATGACCAAACGGGAATCTTGTACAGTTTTGATGTCCTATTTCCACTATACAAAACTGTACAAGATTCGCGTTTTGGTCATATTTTTGTTCTATTTGGTACACCATGATAGAAAATATTGTACTATTTTCTTGTACAAGAAAATAGTGTCGTCTAATACAAGCTTTATACAACTCGTAGGATTTAAAACACGTCAATATTAATAAAAAATATTATATCAATATTATAATAATTATTTAAAAAATTGAACAAATCAACAATTTATTTGTAAATTTCAACAACGAATTACAACTATAACTTTTATTTATTTTTTATTATCGGAAATCGGAAACAATTAAATCCAAAAATATAGAGATATCTCAAAAATTGAAAAATCCTAAATTTTAAACAATACTCCTATTATTAATATTATTATTTTAAAGAAAATCGCAAAACCCAACAAAATCATCAACATAAAACTTCAAAATTAACGTATACACTTACATACAATGACGTATTAAACACGTCAATTATAATAATTATTTTAGATGTTTATTTCCAAAAGAAAATGTCTCTGCATCATATAAATGTATTTATGACTAAAGAATGTAAATGATTTTTTGTTCTATTTTGAAAAACCAGACACAACAAAATCAACTTGTGCGATTGTGTTTTGTCTGGTTTTTCAAAATAGAAAAAAAAAATGTACATTCTTTATTCATAAATACATTTATATGATACAGAGAATTTTTCTTTTGAAAATAAATATCTAAATTTCTAACACTTCTAACGTGTGTAATCCCAGATTAAGCACGAAGTAAAATTTCAAGTTTAGAAAAGGTTTAAAATTTGGTTTGGTCGCGTAGCGCTACGCGACCAAACCAAATTTTCAGGTTTTTCTAAAGTCCAAATTTTACTTCATGCACCACGCGTATAAAATATTGAAATATTGTAAAACTCAAAATACACTGCTTGTGTTTGATCTCATGTTAATGAATTTTACAAATATATGTTTTGATTATTTTGAATATCTGGAGCAGTTTGTTTTGGAATATTTAGAAGTATTTTCAAAACAAAATAGGAGTTAACATTAATTGATAAAAACGTCCAAATTCACAAAATCGATAAAACAAAAAAACATGTAAAAAAATTCGATAAGAATATCGACAAAAAAATTATAAGCAAAAATAATACAAGTACCAAGAAAAATTATACTGTATTATTAATTTAATCAACATCAACCAATTACAAATTGAACTATAATTAATTAGGTTTAACCTAGTTTTAAGTTTTGTACTTAAACCAGGGTTCGGAAATATCACGATATTTATATAAATATTAAAGTATCGGATATATATCGATATTTATTTGATATATATCAACTTTTTGATAACTATTCTTGTTCATAAATAATTATATTTATATTATTTATTAATTATACTGAAAGTTTTTCTTTTAAGTTCCAATTACAGGGTATATGGTGTAAATCTTTATTTTGAAGTAAGTTTAGAAAAGCCTGTAAATTTGGTTTGGTCGCTCCGCGCTTCGCGCTACGCGACCAAACCAAATTTTCACGCTTTTCTAAACTCGATATTTTACTTCATGCTTAATCTGGGAGTGGAAAACACTCTTTTAAAGCTTCAATTTGAACTTAAAAAATACAACAAATGTCGGAATATTTACAGCGTATGCATACGTATACTTAAAAGACAAATTCCCTGTATAGTACACATACTTTATTTATTGTATTTTCATTTATTACAAAAAAAAAAAAACGCACAGTTGGTACAAGATAGTAAAAACATTTAAGCTGCATAATTAATAGCTCATCGTCGGTAGAATTCTCGATGTTTGATTCATTAATGGGGGCATCTTTCCAAGTCCTGTCTAAATTGCAATTTTTAAGAACATTTTCAAAACTTAAAAACGTTAAAGTTATAGAAAACACAAGTTTAGATGCCTTATTATTTCCTAATTTTGATTGTACCAAGCTAAATAATAAAAATTGTCTCTGTAGTGCCGCAGTTGCTATTACCGATTATTTTCAATTAATTAAAAAAACTGGACCTAGAAATTTTCAACAATCGGGGGAATACCCGGCGACGCGCAATTTAGTAGTTTATGCAGCATTATATTAATCGTACTTTATAAATATCGATATATATCATGATAAATATCGTGATAGATATCTTGTGATGTATATATTGTGCGAACCCTTACTTAAGCTATTGTAATTAATGCGTTTTTGTAAATGTCTTCCGTTGATTTGACAAATAAAATAAAATAAAGTGAAATTGAATTTGCTAATTTCTTGCAGAACATTTACAAAATATAAAAACGAATTAAAATTAATATCGACTTTCTGCAATTTGTTTGAATGAACATTTGGAAAAGTCTCAACGAGACTAAATTTTTGCAGAAAGTCGATATTAGTTTTAATTCGTTATATTTTGAAATATAATTGGTAAATAAACATCAAAGCCAAACTACCCGGAAACAAATAGTCAAAATTGACTAAACAAACAATATGATTGGAAAATTTATTTACAGAAACAATAATAATAATAAAAGAAATTATCAAAATTTATAATGTTTTTGTGATGATCACAAGGGCTACTGAAAAACCATAAAAATCCTCCTTTTTTTCAGAATGAATACTCGAGATAATTTAACGAATCCTCTAAAGCTTTCAGTAGTGAAACAAACCAAGTGAACTTTATTTTTGTTTCATCAAGTGATCAAATTAAAAATTTATTTACGCATTTTTTGTGCACCCTGTTTATTATTAAATTATAGTTTGTCATTTTGATTGAGAGGGAGGGCTCTTAAAACAAAACCCTGGCTGCGACACTGGCTTAGTGAAACAATTCTTGAAATATCCACACGTTTCTTAAGAAATCACAATTTGCACAATCATTTTATGATTAACTGAGAGGAGCATCTCACCTTATATATTTATTAATCCACACGAACGTAATCCTTAGACAGGTTTTGCTTTGCACCAACCACAATAACAACACAAGAATTTATTAAACATATATTCACGTAAATAATCCACCATGCGAGTAATTGCAAATAACACTTGTAACACTGTTAATCCATTTTTGCGAGCAGCACTTTTTCAATTCCACTATGTGTGTAAAATAATCCATGTGCTGGTGTAATCCAGGCAGTAAGGGCACTCGATTTTTTGTTATTTATTTATTTTGAGTCAGAAAATTGCGCGATAGTGGTCCTGGGGTGAAGAAAAACACGGCAGCAGCAGGATAATTTGTGAGTAAGGCTCCGTTCCAGGGTGGTAGTAAAAAGTCGCAAGGATTAGGGTCGTTCGTCGAGGACGTGTGCGCGTGCACTGGATAAACAAACAAAAGGGGCGCAAACCAAAAAAAAGGAAATAAACGCGAAGTGACACACGGATACACGTAATAGTTGCAGAGTGTCGCACGTAGTGCGAATGTTGAGACGGGACCCGCACGGATACGCGCGCTAGCACAGCAGGACTTGAACTAAACGGAGGGAACGAAGCGAACCGCTTTGGACGGCAGCCGACACCGCACTGAGGACTGGTTCCCTTCCAGCGACGACGCCGACAGAGATAGGGCTACACTTAATCAATCACGCGGAACAGAGACGGCCTGACACACGAGCCTCCCTCTGCCCTAAGTGTGCGATCTCGGTGCTTTCCTTTTCTCCTGCTGCTTTGCTTTGCTCTGCTTCTTCTCATCTCTTCTCCTCCGTCTTCTCTGCTGTTCTTCACCCGGTAATTATACCGAATCAGACACAAGCAACCTTCTTATGCGAGGATCAAGTAGCGCCACGCTGTTAGTTAGATTGTTGAAACCCTGACAAAAGGGTTAACCTGGATTAATTAGACTAATTAGTCACATCCTAGATTTCTCCCTCATTCGATTCATCTTTTAAATTGCTATTTTCATTTTCTTAAAATTCACCATTACATTTTTATTTTCTTAAAATTCACCATTACATTTTTATTTTAACATGTTTTTTTTTAAATAAGTTTCACTTAATCAAGAAACTACAGAACATGGTCTTGTTTTCATCACACCTATTCACTAATATCCAATTTCTCAAAAGTTTTGAACATGTACTACCGAAAAGATAATATCCAATTTCTCAAAAATGTTTGAACATGTACTAACGTAAATATAAATATATTTCACCAATACCTACTAATCACCTTTGAAAGTAAGCACCAACAAGCCTTCCTTTGGTGAAGCGATTAAAGATCAGAGCTGGGTAAGATTTCAATCATTTAGGATTCGAATCCTTTTAGAGGATTCAAAAGAGAAATTCGAATAATTTTTTAAAAAAGGATCAGAATCATTCTAAAAGGAATCCTTAAAAACAATTCGAATTTTCAGAAATTACTAGAATCCTCACAAAGGATTCGAATCATCGCTATAACTCAGATAATACGCTCTATAAGAATCGTCTTTAGAATATGTATATTGAATAGAAATAAGTTATTAAACAGTTTCGAAAGCATATTAAAGCTACTACAAATGACATACAGGGATTTTTTTTAAACACACAGACCTAAATTTGTTAGTTTGACAGACGCTGCAACTGCTGTCAGGTTAGAAAAAGAGTTTTTTATTTCATTTTCCTCTGAATTCCCCTCTATCTACGCCATTGACTTCTAAATAATTTCTTTCCTGTGATAATTTAGGTAAAATTTAACGCATTTGAAAAACAACGAATGCCTGAATGTACAATGTATAAAGATAGTTGTTCTCTTAAGTATACTTACTCCAATATACTGTATACCCTGTAAACTTTCAAATATTCGTTGTTTTTTAATTGAATTAAAATTAAACCTTTAAACGAGTGTTTACCACTCCCAGATTAACATGAAGTAAAATTTCGAGTTTAGAAAAGCCTGAAAATTTGGTTTGGTCGCGTAGCGCGGAGCGACCAAACCAAATTTTCAGGCATTTCTAAGCTCGAAATTTTACTTCATGCGCCACGCGTATAAACACTGATTCATTGCAAAGTTAAAAATATATATCTTTAGCATACTGTTTTAGTAGTATAATTTAAATTTTTAATTGAAATCAGTGTTTAATACGCGTGGCGTATTAACTCGAAATTTTACTTTATGCTTAATCTGGGAATGGAAAACACTCGTTTAAAGGTTCAGTTTGAATTAAATTCACAAACAACGAATATCTGAAAGTTTACAGTATATTGGAGTAAGTATACTTACGAGAAAATATCTTTGAAAACATTATACATTTGCAGGAATTCGTTGTTTTTGAAAAGCATTAATTTTACCTAAATTATTACAGGAAAGAAACTATATTGGAGGCAGTGGCGTAGATAAGGGGGTGAGGTGATTTAGGGGAAAATGAAATAAAAAGTTCTTTTTCTATTAGCTATTTATTTATTATTATTTTTATTTTATTTTTATATACATGTAAATTAATAATAGAACTATTTTATTTACTTGTTTTTGTTGAACTTTAGAAAAATAAATTTATGAAACTAAATGTTAAGTCAAATCCGCCCTTATCACAAAAAACTATCTGCGCCACTGATAAGAGTAATTATTTATAGACATGTGGTTACTTGTTAAAAAAAAATCGAATGTAGGTACATGCAAATAATGTTAATAATTAAGAAAACATCAACCTATTTAGGATCATGTTCAAATTATTATTTTTCTATGGGTTGTTTCTATTTTTTTTTTTATTTTAATTTCCTAAACTAATTTCGAAAGCAACGTAAGGTAAATATCACAGCAATGGAAATAAGGCGAAGGTGAGATATCAGAAAGTTACTATAAATGGAGAAATACTCACTTGCAAAGAATCGCAATAAAGCAAAAAATAAAAGAAGAGAAAAATACAATATGAGATATACAGCAACCACAGCTGTACAAATGGAACTGAGAAAATATCAGAAATTGAATAAATATGCAAAAATAAAAAAATACAATAAATGTTATTACTTAGATCCTGCTTATCCTAGGTAAAATTATGTGCTATATCTACAGCATTTTAATTACAATATAGAAAATACAATAAAGGATTGCAACCAAGAAACTGAAATTATTAAGCATGTCCAATTTTTGTGGATGGTGAACGCGCCGGGTAACAATAATATTATAACGTTTTATTGTATTCGCGATTGGGATTTCGTAAACTACCTTGCAATCATTTAAAACATGGTTTAGAGTAGGCTTTTAATTTTGAATTAGATTGGCACTACTTACTGTTATCACATAGTTTACCATAACCTCAAATGTATTCCATCTTTCAATTAGCATTATGGGAAACCGCAAAAAATGCCACTTACTCTAAATCATAATTTAAACGATCGCACGGTATTAGAGATACGAAGAAGATTAAAAAGAGATTTCATTTTTAATACAAAATAAAACTACCTTATCAAATATAACTTAGCGTAATTTTTATCAAGATATGGCAAAAATGCAATAATCAAGAAAATTGTATTTCTTGCTATAACTTTGTTAATTTAAAATATAGCGAGCTGAAATTTGAAATGTACCCCAATAACATGAAATAACATAAACACAACAAGTGACGGATTTTATACAGGGTCACCTATTTATAAAATACATCAAATGTTTCACTATAGAGACATGGTTTACTTACGCCAGCATTCATACAAATAATCGTAAAATAACTAATTTTGGCATTTGCTCCCAAAATCAAGGTTTGTATCTTGAGGGAAGACTTTTATTTTTGTAAAACTCAGTTTTAGTAATATTTGTATTACTAGAGCCGACTTATAAAAATATTCCTCGACTACCTCAGCATTAAAAACATTAAAAGTGCGATTCTTTACGCAATCTACAACAAATTTGTCTTAAGACAAAGTTGTTGTAGATTGCATGAAGAATCGTACTTTTAATGTTATAAAGTATTCTACAGCCAAGTATTGGCAATTTCATTCATACTTGAAGCGTGTCTTATGCAGAAGGTCGTAAGTACCAAATGACATGTTTTACAGGAGAAACATAAAGCGTGAATGAAAGTACTATGGCACTTATGACGTTTTGATAATTTCTGCTCTTGTAGTAGCACTATCGCCCCGGCATTTATTATACAAGTAAAGCATGACATTTAGAACATATTCCGTATATAAACAGCATTACTTAAAAATTGGCACTTCCGACTTTTTGCATATGGCACGCTTCACTTATGCTTATACCCTAACATTATTTGGTTCTCTATACAGTACTAACCTACTATGTAACCTCAAATTATTATACGTCACCAACATTTCATTTGGTCAATAAACACGTTTTAATTTTGTTTGTATAACACAATTTTTTATGTGACTGCAGTTTTGGCAAATTTAGCTTGCCATTATCGAACATGAAGTAAAAATATATTGTTATACAAACAAAGTTAAAACGTTTTTATTGATAAATTAACATGTATAACGAAGTAGAGACCTCCAGAATACAAAATTTCATTAGGTATTTAACATTTACATGTACTAAACATGCTGGGTGGAATACAAAGAAAAAAACAGTCATCCTAGTAAATTTTTAATGATTTTTTCGATTTTCATTAATAATACATGAGATTATAGGAAAAACAAAATCGATGAAATTGATACATTAATGTTTTTTTTTTGTGAAACTTAGGTTATTCTATAAAAGGCCAGGAGAAATACACTGTATATGTCAAATGAATTTAAACTTATATCTATATAAAGTAAGATTTGTAATAAGCTGCTTTGGAAATATAAATGCATTTTACTCTGATTCACCTTGTATTACTCATGTCTAATACAAAGAGATTCAATTTTTACTATTCCACACACGGTAATGCTAGAAAGTAAAATATAAATACACGCAATAACCATATATTGAATCAACTGCACTATAGAGATAAATATAATCTGTAGGCATATATTTAAAAATAATAATAATAATATTAATCATCCCAATTTTAACTTGTACTTCTATTTTTGTAAACATTTTAAAGATACGTATTCTCATTTACATAATTAAAAAAAATATAAGATTTATAATCTGGTCCCCAATTTGGTGGACGCACAATATAATAAAGATTCTACCACACGTCTTAATTTTGCTTTTCTTTTTGTGTAAGTTATTGTTAAGCAGAACGGCCACCGGCTGAAACTATATTGGTCTGGAAAGTTAATTGGGAACAGGTAGAGCCGGTAGCCCGTGGTTGCACCGAAAAACGACCAAAATGCCGGACGGGTGGTGGTTTTCTTCAATGGACCGGGAATTCCATTCAATTGCGATTCGGTGCGATTGTTAAACCAGTTTTAATACCTTTTTATAAGATTTATAGATACAAGATATTTTGCATCTTCTGTATTATGTTTATATTATTTTAGCAAAAATACATGTACAGGGAGTAGATATTTTTAAGTAACAGGAAATCTAATGTTGATTGGTTAATAATGGAACATTAATGATCAAGTGAAATTAACCCAAGTATTTTCTTTTAAAATCATAGTTAAAAATGTTTCACCACGTGAATGATGATTATTTAAGATATTCCCTAATCATTTTAAAACGAATGTATACTTCACAGCGGCGTGGCTACTGTGGAGCAGTTGGAGTAAACTCTAAAAGCGAATGAATTTTAAAGGCATTTCATTAGGTTATTTGTAAAATGTATTAACCCTTTCAGCCCACGAATTTTTCTGGTGCCCAAAAAATATTGTGTACACTGCATATTATTTATTACTATTTTAGAGATACAGAACATTTTTCTTTTAGGTATACATATCTCAATATACTGTATACGCTGTAATCTTCAGATATTCGTTGTTTTTACAAATATTTCAAATTGAACTTTTAAACGAGTGTTTTCCACTCCCAGATTAAGCATGAAGTAAAATTTCGAGTTTAGAAAAGCCTGATAATTTGGTTTGATCGCGTAGCGCGTAGCGCTTCAGGCTTTTCTAAACTCGAAATTTTACTTCATGCGCCACGCGTACTAAACACTGATGTGATGTGATGTTCAGAATACACGAATACACGAATACTAAAGCAGTATGTTGCTTTAGTAGAATATTTTGAACTCCCCCTAAAATCAGTGTTTCATACGCGTGGCGCATGAAGTAAAATTTCGAGTTTAGAAAAGCCTGAAAATTTGGTTTAGTCGCGTAGCGCTACGCGCTACACGACTAAACCAAAATTTCAGGCTTTTCTAAACTCGAAATTTTACTTCATGCTTAATCTGGGAGTGGAAAACAGTCGTTTAAGACTTCAAATTAAACTATTTTAAAGAACAAGTGTTCATCGGAAAAGTTACAGCTCATGCATACATGTATGTATATTTTAAAAAAAAATCCCCATATGGTTACCAAATGTAAGTGGTGGCAAATGCCACCGTCAGTGCCGAAAGGGTTAACGTGAGATCAAAAATAAAATCGAGCTGAGTGGGCTATGAATCCTAAACGTACATATCTAAGCAGTACATTACAAACTTCACATCAGATCAATTCGCTATATTCCTAGTGCATGCAGTAAACTATTGAGTTTAGGAAATTTTACTGAAGTAATGAATGCTAATCAAGCAGTGCTTTTATAAAAACAGCAAATGCGTTATCAACAATCATAGGACACATTTAAAATATACAACATTGATTTACGTTTGTACGATAATTGTTGATTCCATGAACGATTATAAAATATATGTTGTGAAATGTTTTAAGCTTAACACTTTAGATCTTCAATTGATATCCATTTGTTATTCTACTTCTAAGCGCGTCTATCACGATATCATATCATTTTCAATTATTTCTTGAAATTAGGTATCGATCTGTAGTATTTCAGTGTATCTTCATAAGATTACATTCGATCATGGATCTTTGTTATTGCAAAAGAGATGAGCTGTATCCACAGATTAGGATGCTGGAAAAATTATAGATAATGTTATTTTTGCGTGGATGATTGTATGAGATTCTTTCCGAATTGATTAAATGTGGTACACATCCAGAGAAATGCGCTGTAAATTTTCCGACATTCGATGATTTTTGGAAGGAGTTCAATTTGAAGCTTTAAACGAGTGTTTTCCACTCCCAGATTAAGCATGAAGTAAAATTTCGAGTTTAGAAAAGCCTGAAAATTTGGTTTGGTCGCGTAGCGCGAAGCGCGGAGCGACCAAACCAAATTTTCAGGCTTTTCTAAACTCGAAATTTTACTTCATGCGTCACGCCTATAAAACACTGATTGAGCGTGAGGTTTAATATATACTGCTTTAATATACTGCGTTAATTGTACAATTTAAACTTCATATTATTTCAATGTTTGATACGCGTGGCGAATGAAGTAAAATTTCGAGTTTAGAAAAGCCTGAAAATTTGGTTTGGCCGCTCCGCGCTTCGCGCTACGCGACCAAACCAAATTTTCAGGCTTCTCTAAACTCGAAATTTTACTTCATGCTTAATCTAGGAGTGGAAAACACTCGTTTAAGGCTTCAATTTGAACTCTAATAATAAACAACGAATATCTAATCTACAGATATTCGTTGTTTATTATAAGAGTTCAAATTAAAGCCTTAAACGAGTGTTTTCCACTCCCAGATTAAGCATGAAGTAAAATTTCGAGTTTAGAAAAGCCTGAAAATTTGGTTTGGTCGCGTAGCGCGAAGCAGTAAATACGTCGTAATTGGGACATGTATTCTTAAAAGAAAAACTCCCTGTGTTTTAAAATATAGAGTGGTTCAAAACTATCGATTTTACAAATATTAACTAAATAAACTTAGGAAAGAAATTACAAAAAAAAAACTAGTTTCTAGTTTTAGTTTGGGCTTTTTCCATAAAACGGAAAGATGAACTCCCCGCAAGTAATTTATTTAATGAAAAGCAACAAACTTTTCCCGTTCGGCGCTCCTCGCTACTTCCATTAGATGATAGACGTAAATTATAAATGGGGACAACTGGACATTCCCATGGCAATTACATCAATTAGAATTTGTCGACTGTGGATCAACCGGCTGCCCAAGCAAAAGACAAACTGAAACTTGCACGAAAATCTTTCCGACCCAAAAAAAAGAAACCGCGCGCACACGAAACTCGACCGCTCTAATTTAATGAACACCAGTTCTACAGCTTTTCCTGCAAAAGTATGATGACCTTTTAAATTTCACACGCCTTTAAGTATAAAAGAGGTAAAAGTTAATATTTGTTTAAAATGTGATAATTCAAGGATTTTAATGGAATAGAATTAGTTACCTGTTGGATTTGATCTGTTATGAACATCTCATCTCATCTCTGATTAATTTAATTTTTTCATTTTTGTTGATTAATTTTTATAGTGTTTTAATACACTTTGGGATCAAGTTTACTTTCTATTGTTAATATTTAAATGTATCTTCAGTGGCGCAGCTACATATTTAGCGCCCTGGAGCAAAATTCTTAGATATTTGGAATACATTGTTTTACTTGTACTTCAGCTACTATAAATTATAAATATTTATTATGTCGCCTTAACATCCAAACATTAGCTCATAGACGTTTTATTGCAGATGCTTGTTTCTTATACAACCTGTTAAACAGTCGCATTCCTTGCCATGAATTACTTGGAACAATTAATTTTTGGGCAACAAATGTTCACACTAGAACGAAGTTTATATTTAGATATAAGTTTTCAAGAACAAACTATGGGAAAAATAATCCTATTTGCAGGATTATGCGATTGGGTAACAAACTAAATTCAATTACATCTTTCCACATTTTTTCATTTAAATATTTGCGTTTTAGAAGCTTTTTATTAAGTTTGAATTTAGCTGATTTTTATGACATTTTTAGATAGTGTTTCAGTATGCAAGTTATTATTTTGTTTAACTGATTCTGTTTTTCTTTATGATAATAGGTTGTCTTATTCTATTAGCACGTAGATGTTATGAGATGGGATATAAAGGATTAGGTTTTTCTATTTCGGGGGCTGTTTTTGTTTTGTAATTTTGGAATATGTATAAATGTTTGTATTGTGCAATGATCTCGCTGTAATTATTGTTATATTTCTTTTTACTTTTGTAATTTTTTTATTCTATTCACATTAATTATAATTTTTGTTTATTTGATCTAATAATGGGTTAGCCCGTGAATGAATAAGGATTAGGAATTGTTTGGCGGGAGGGCAGCGTAAGCCGCACCCACTTAGGCCACCGTCGGGCCCATTGTAGTTCCCCGGGTGGTTAGACCCACTCCGCACTGTCGGCAATTGCCAGAATTTGTGCGGGTGATCATTGCCATCCGGGTCCTTCCCCAAATCGTGAAGGACCCGGATGGCAATGGTTTCTTCTCTTTGTACCTTCCTTATCTTTGACAGCGCTGGACACTGTGGAAGTATGTGTCTTGCTGTTTCTTGTTCTTCATTGCATCCTCAACAAAGGTCATCGGTGGCGATTCCCATTTTGGCGAGATGATGCTGGAAGCTGTAGTGTCCAGTAATATAGCCGGTTAGAGTACGAAAATTCTGTTTTGTGAGTTTTAGAAACTGCTTTGTTTTTTGGTAGTCAGGTGCCGACAAGTATGTCTTTGTTCGACTGCATGTTATGAATGTTATGTATAAGTTCAGATGTTATTTTGAGCTTTGCTATCAGTGACGATGGTTATGTTACGTTTACTGATTTTCCTGTCTGTTATTACTTTAGCGCTTTCTAAAATCGCGAGATTTCGGTCTATGTTGTAGTGGCGTGTGCTACTATCGGGATGTGTTTCCAGGTAGCCAGATCTTTGGAGTATATACCCATCCCACAGCCTGTCTTTGTCTCTGATCTATCTGTGAACACTTCATAGTCTTCCGATAGTGTCTGCTGGTTTGGGTTCACGATGAATTTCTTTTCGAAGATGTACTGAATCTTCTGATCTGTTTTGTTTCTCAGTAGGGAAGGTCCCCATTTGAGTATGTTTCCGTGTCCTCCGGCTGAAATTTTATCTGACCATGTGTTCATGGCCCTGAGTCTTTCTGCTGTTAGTCTTGCTACACTCTTGATGTGAATATCAAGGGGTGGAAGACATAGTATTGTTTCCATGGCGGCAGTGGGTGTTGTTCTAAAGGCTCCTGTTGTGCATGAGCATGCCAGCCTCTGTATGTGGTTTACTTTCTGTATTGCTCCTTGTTGATTAGTCCGCGTCCACCAGACTAGGGCCCCATATTCGAGTGCCGGTCTAATAATACCTATGTATATCCACAGCAATATCTCTAAGGATAGTCCCCAGGTATTACCTATGGCTCTTCTGCATTGCTAGAAAGCTTTGCCTGCTTCCTCAGTTTTATGTTCTAGGTGCTTTGACCAGTTTAGTTTGGATTCTAGATACATTCCTAAGTATTTACCTTCTTTTGATAATTTTAGTTCGGTCCCCAATAGTTTTGGTAGCATGTGTGTTTCTTGGTGAACATTAGTACTTCTGTCTTTTTGGGGTTTACTGAACACGAGTTGGTTATGCACCAGTCCTCCACAAGTTTGAGTGCTTCTTGCATTCTGTTGGGAGGAAGTTTTCATATTTTCCATTTAGGAGTATTGCTATATCATCCGCATATCCTATTGTATAGAATCCCTGGATGTTAAGTTTTGTGATCAGTACGTTCACCAGAAGTGTTCACAGGAGTGGCGATAAGACTCCACCCCGCAGGCAGCCACTGGTGACAGAGGCTGTTATTTTGACGTCTGCTAGAAATGCTATTACTTGTCTGCAGCGAAGCATGTTCCCTATCCATTCGCAGAGCATATTGTTAACACCCGTTCTATTAAGTGCCTTCCCGATATTTTGGAAGGATGCTTTATCAAAGGCTCCTTCTATATCGATAAATGTACCTAGTGTGGTCATTTTTTTCGTTATCGCCGGCTCTATTCTTGAGACTACAAGATGTAGTGCAGATTCGGTGCTTTTGCCTGGTGTGTAGGCGTGTTGATGTTGGTGTATCGGCGTGGATCTGAAAACATTGTCTCCGATGTCTCGATCACATAGTTTCTCCAGCGTTTCTAACATGAACGAGGATAGGCTTATTGGTCTGAACGATTTTGCGTTTGTATAGTCATTCCTGCAAGGCTTAGGAATGAATTCTACCTTTACCATTCTCCACCGTGAATGAATGAATAAATAGATAAATGTTAAAGCAAAGCACTGCTCCACTCTAACTACGCCCCTGTTTACCTATAAACCTTTAAACTGATTTTAATTTTATATTTTTAAACTGTTCTTTAATCAATATCATAATTCAGACTTTAAACTGAGCGTGTGATGAAAAACCTTTTAGGTTAATAACATACCACATCGAATAATTGATGAATGATAATTTTGCGATGAAACAGCTACTAACCAAATTAGGTAAAACTTTTATCCACATTAAGAAGAAGAATCCAGTTCTTGCGTAATCATGAACTGTTCCCAGGCGCCATTTCTCTTCATCGTGTTTTAGGATGGCCGCAGGTCTTTATTTATATGACGCATTAATGCACGCACGCATAATTAATACACATAGGACAGAGTGAATGGAGAGTGGTCGACGATTTTAATAAGAAGAAGCTGTAAATAAAGGCATTTCTGTGGTTTTCAAAACAACTTTCATCCGTTGGATTTATAGAGTTTATTATTTACGGATCTTATTTCATTGGTAGCCAATATATGTAATGATAATGAGCAAAGATAAGATGGAAAGTTACATTAAATTTAAATTAAAGGCACTTGGTTTGTTTCACTTAAATCTTTGTTTATTTAATCTAGTTTCGACCTATCGACATACTCAATGAATAATACATAGAAAATAAATATTTACAGAGTTATATACATTATCACCAACCAAGTGCTTTTAATTTAAATTCAATATTAGTTAAAATGTTTCATCAAGTTATCAATAAGAACTAAATTAAATTTATGGATACTAACATTTCAGAAAACCACCATTTGTCAAATTATTTATTTACAATATAATTACAATTACAAAGTAATTTAATTACCTTTAATTGAAATTGTATAATTACAATGTTCTTTAACAATTGCAATTTAGTTATTTTTAAGGCAAATTAAAATATAATTATGATATTTTTCTTACTACTGTGTAGATTAGTGCAATTCTGAGAATACAAAATTTATGTGGGGAGTTCTAGAAAAGTACACGATATTTGGGTTAGGTAGGTGCTAAAAACTGGTATATCTGAGTAAAATGAACAATGTTTGCTGACTAAAATTCAAAGTCAAGACAATACTATTTTATTTAATACATTTTTTTGGAATGTGTACAAGTTTCGTGTATTTCATGTTAATGTCTTAGAAATAACGAAGAATGCTTTGAATATTGTGTTTATTTTGACAGGTTGCAAAAAAAATTAAATGAAATACCCACAAAGCTAAACTTAAAAACTTAAGGTTTCTAAGAAATTGTAAGGTGCACGGTGCGTTAATATTGTTAAACGAGTGAAAAAGTTGGTTAGTGTTTAAGATAATAAAACTTTCAATTTTGTTATAATTTATTTAAGTAATAAATAGACATTCTCACGAGATTACTATTATATTTTGTCTATATGTATTTTAGATACCATGTTAACACATATTTGGAAAAATTCAATAGAAATGGAATCAATATCTTTAATTTTTTTTATTTTCTCTCTAAGAATTATTCTATTATTTTATAAAGTTAGTGTTCTAAATAATCATAACTTACTGAAATGTTTAAAATTATATTCAAAAACGAATTTAAAAAGAAGTCTGTTCGTTATAACCCTTTCGGCCCTGACGGTAGCATTTGGCTCCATTAATTTGGTAAACATAATGGACATTTTTGTTTTAAATATATGAGCTGTAACTTTTCCGATAATCGTTTGTGTTTTAAATAGTTTAATTTGAAGTCTTAATCGAGTGTTTTCCACTCCCAGATTAAGCATGAAGTATAAGTAGTATAATTTCGAGTTTAGAAAAGCCTGGAAATTTGGTTTGGTCGCGTAGCGCGAAGCGCGGAGCGACCAAACCAAATTTTCAGGCTTTTCTAAACTCGAAATTTTACTTCATGCGCCATGGGTATAAAACACTGATGTTAGGTGAAGTTTAAACTATTCTTCTAAAGCAGTATGCTACAAACGTGTATTCTGAACATCACATCACATCAGCGCATGAAGTAACATTTCGAGTTTAGAAAAGCCTGAACATTTGGTTTGGTCGCTCCGCGCTACGCGACCAAACCAAATTTTCAGGCTTTTCCAAACCCTAAATTTTACTTCATGCTTAATCTGCGAGTGGAAAACACTTGGTTGAAAGTTCAATTTGAAATATTTCTAAAAACAAGAAATATCTGAACATTTACAGCTTATACAGTATATTGAGATATGCATACCTATAATAAAAACTCTCTGTATATCTGAGATAGTAAGTAATAATATGCAGTATATAAAACATTTTTCTAGATACCAGAAAAATTTCGGGGCTGAAAGAATTAAGAGGCTTGACGTTTTAACTCAGTGTATGGAATTTCTGAGAATAGTCTTGCCGTAAGAACATTTAAATATAAGCCGAGGGTAAATAGCTAAGAAACACCAATAAACACGGATTTTGCGGCAATAACACGTAAATAAGGACTACATAATAATGGTTTTGATTAAGTCGTTCATTAATAATTCAAGAGGGAATGATGAATTCAACAAAGTATCTGGAAACATAATAATGGAAATATGAAATGATCTGCAAAATGTGCTTATAGCCAATTTTGACGTCGTTATAAAACAATTAAGTTAGTATACACATCTTTGACAATATTGCCTTTATGTTAAAAGTAACGTTATATTATTAAAAGTGAAAAACAATGTTAAAATATTATTCTTTCATTATCTTTTGTTAATTAGTGTTAACCCCTTTTTTGTTTTAAGTATACTTTTACATATTCCAAAAAACTTGCTCCAAACTTTCGAAATAAACAAATACAAACATTTGTAAAATTAATTAACACAAGATCAATTGAATTTCACAATATTTCACAATATTTCAGTGTTTCAGCCTGAGAATTTGGTTTGGTCGCTTCGCTTCGCGACGCGACCAAACCAAATGTTTAAGATTTTCTAAACTCGAAATTTTACTTTATGCTTAATCAAGGAGTGGAAACACTCTTTAGAAGTTTCAAATTAAAAATTATTATTAAATGCTTGCACATTTACGAAGTCCGATACAAACTTTGATATGTATGTTTAAAACCAAATTTTCAGGCTTTTCTAAACTCGAAATTTTACTTCATACCTAACTATAGAGTGGAAACACTCGTTAGATGGTTCAAATTGAACAATTTTATTAAAACGACGAACGCCTGAACATTTACAGAGTATTCATTGGGACGTGTATACTTAAAAGAAAAATTCCGTGTATAATTAAACTGAGGAATAATTTATGTTATTCTTATGATATTTTTGATAATATCATTTTGTAACCTTCCTCTTCATACTTATTAATTTGCACGATTTGATTATACCTATGAAAGTCTAAAAATAAATTCGCAGAATCATTATTCTTATAACTACTCATCAAACCTTATTAAGCAACGCTTTTGTGTAAAATTAATAATAATTTACAAAATTAAAAGCACCGCGGCGGGGAGCGCGAATGGTCGCGTGGTTGTTCGATTTTCTCTTTTCCACTCTTGACTTTCGGCGAGCGAGTGTGTAATTTTTACCGAGGCGACTCCTGTCTCGCGGTAAAAAGAAGAAAATCTGGACCAATGGTGAGGTGCGATCGGGACAGGTGGCAGCCGTAAGATACCTGTTCTTCACGTTCTTCATAATCACTGCTCTTAAGAGGCAAGTTGAGCTCCTTGAGAGAGGAGAGAGAACTACCATCGTCCATGTCCTCAAACATCTTGCACACGCACCACAATCCGGATTATTTATCGCTCATATCGGACAATACGGTTTAGAACCGATAAAAATAAATAAACATTCGGCTCATTACCGTGGCAGATATATTATACCTGGAAATGCCAATAAATCGCTTGTCTGATGGCTCGGGATTCAACATACGTTTGGGACGTCATGAGCTTTCAAATGGATATCTCAATTACTGATATATTAGCTGCATTCATTTACTCTAGCCTATTACCAATGTTTTTAAAAGACCTAATCAAGTCAACTACATGAACTTTAATTTTAATCTTTGGATTTTTTTATTATTAACCTTTCCGGATTATTTCTGCACAGATATTGGACCAGATTAATCGAATTGGGTGAAAATTGTAAACTGATTAGAATAGAATTCCTATACAAAAAATCAACTGATAGCAGAATTTAATACAAATAAAAATTACTGAAAAATTATTCATGAACCAAAATTAATTTATCGGTTCAATAAAATGTTCAAAAAATTCAACCTTACACCTGCATACTACGCAAAAACCAAAATTTAATTTTTGTTAGGAAATACTCTTATGAAAATTGATAATCTTGAAAAATCAGTAATTTATTTACCAAAATGCAGTAATTGCAACAAAATTTATTTTGAAAACAAGGTTTAAACAGCACCTTTATCATACGAAAAATCAAAATTCTGAAAAATTTGCGACAGCTCATCATACAATAACCAGAGGACACAAGAAATGGAACTAGTCGTTATAAACTTCAAATTTAATGTTATTAAAAGACAACCAAATTATGAAACTTTACATAATTTAACATTTTTAGTAAATATACATTTAATAAACCATACAGAATGATTTATAAAATATCAAGAAAGATGAATGAATTATTTCCTAAAGATGTATTGAAATCAGCTAGGGTTTTGTCAGTAAGTAAAATATTGTGAAGTTTAAAATATACTGCAAAAGTAGTATGCTAAAGTAATATTTTTTAATTTCAAGTTAAATAAGTGTTTTATACGCGTGTCCCATAAAGTAAAATTTCGAGTTTAGAAAAGCCTGAAAATTTGGTTTGGTCGTGTAGCGCGTAGCGCTACGCGACCAAACCAAATTTTCAAGCTTTTCTAAACTCGAAATTTTACTTCATGCTTAACAGAGCTGGAGCGAATCCTCGTAAAAAGGATTCGAATCACGAATTCGAATTACCTGATATGATTCGAATCACGAATACTCGGATAAAGGATTCGTAAGAGATAAATATGATTCGAATCAAAGATTTGAATCCTGTTTTTTCGAATCACGAATACAAATACTTTAAGAATAAATTTGATTTTATAATTTTTTTTGCAACCAATAACATTTTAATATTGCTAGTAGTTGTTTTAACAAAAATATTTAAAACTTTATTACTTATTATTAACACTGAACATCGTTGATAACAGACTAAATATCTGATTCCGTGTTACTCTCATAAAAGATGTAATTATGTGTTTTGGAACTTTACTTCAAATCAGAGTTTTGTACGCGTGGCGTGGCGCATGAAGTAAAATTTCGAGTTTTGAAAAGCCCCGTGAAAATTTGTCTTGGGTCGCTGCGCGACCCTTAACAAATTTTCTACGCGGGGCTTTGATAAACTCGAAATTTTACTTGATGCTTAGCCTGGGAGTGGAAGACACTCGTTACTTTAAAACATATCACAAGTGTTAAAATGTGTAATATGTTAGAAAGAAACAAAAATGATATGTCTATTATAGTACTTTCCCCCATGTTAAATTCTTGAGCGTTTTCAACAAATTTTTCTTATTCGTGTTTAACTTTGTTCATTCTTAACCTAGGAGTGGAATCACTCGCTCAAAACCTTAAATTGAACTCTTTTATAAAATCGACAAATTTGAGGCATGTTAGTAGTTTGCAGAATATTTATAAAATATAAAAACGAATTAAAATTAATATCGCAATCCCTGTAATTTTTTCAATTTATTTCAATTTCCTGTTGTTTCATTTAGGTTGGTGAGAGAATAATTTGACCTGATGTTGCATTTTGCATATAAATTATGCATAGAACAGTAGAGCTGTCGTGTAACTCAAATATTCATTGTATAATTCAATATCTGTCGGGGTATTAGCTCGAGAAGTAGTTGTTTTAATGAATATTTGGAGACTTGTTTCAATAAGATAAACATTTTGCAGAAAGTCGATATTAATTTTAATTCGTTTTTATATCTGAGTAATTGATTAGTAGATTTTAACCTAAATTTTAAAACTGTCCCCAAAAAATGCTCTCTGGGTCCCCTCCTGGTCAAAATTAGAATCAAATAAATTCTGGCCAATTCATTCCTACCTTCATTTTTAACTCAATATATTTCTGTGTTAAAAACCAATGAAACACTATTATTTGACAAACATTTTCCCTCAATCGGACAGTAGTTTATAAAAATAAATTTCATGATATTGACATTTTCTTGTGACAATTAAAATACTTTTTTAATTCCGCTAATACAAGCAACTACATGACAAGTTGTGATATTATAAGCTTAAAACAATGTAACTTTCCCTATACTCCTATTTATACTATTAGTAGCTACTATTCTTCGCAATGTTTAACAATAATTCAACTCTAAATAAACAATCTTCAATAAATCACAGTTATAATAAATTCTAAAACCGTAATCTTAAAATAATCTGAAATTATTACGTTCGGCTATAATATCACCAAGCAGCTTATTATCCCCACAATAAATTAACACATATCAAGATCACCATATTTCACAAATATGTATACGTGTGTTTGCGTTGGATTAAATAGGGTTAATAAACAATTGTGGGCGGCGTTTTGCTTTATTCCCGTTCAATTACTATAATTAACATTGAAAATCATACTTAACCAGGAGCTAAATTTCAACTTTGTTAGTTGAACATTGTTATTGGGAATAATGTAAATGATGTGGTGATTTAGTTATAAAGATTATTACAGCAAATTAATTAATTAACAACTCATGATTATAGATGTAGGAATTTAATATTCAATTTAATTAGAAATTATTTTATGCAATTCTATATTGCTTATTTTATATTTAAATCACCTTTTATCATTACTTTTTGGGGACCCTCGTGGGTCAGTGAGTAGAGCTCTTGGGCCAGAGGGTCGTGGGTTCGAATCCCACCGGGGGGTGTCACCTTATAAAGAAATGCTCACTTTCTGGGGCCATGGATGTGTGTGAATGTGTTGTGCCGTCCATAATTAGTTACATAAGCGTGTTAAGAATTAAATACTTAAATGAAATACATTAAATACAAATTATTGTTGGCCAATAGTCTACGATACTTAGGCCAGGCAAGAGCTAAAACAAACAAAAAATCATGAAAATCATGATTCTCAAAAATAAGCGAATTATAGGAAACTTTATATTTTGGTACTTTCGCATCGCGCATGGCTATCTTTGATAATTTTAGCAGCGTTCAATCAAGGCAGCGCCTGTGATTACATTACTTTTGACGTATAGACTGCTTAAGTCTGTTTGTGTGTAGGAAAAAGTGCATTGTTTGCATTTTCTGTAATGCCTATTATATTGAGTACGCTGATATGGTGTTTAGTTTTGGTTTTGCAAATGGAAATTCCACTGCTGCCACTGCTAAGCACCGTTTCCCAAACCTCCGTCCTGTGAGGGCAAACACATTTTCGCTAACGTTTAATTTTATTCGGAGAACTGGATCACTTAAATAGAGTGTAAACATTTTAAAAACAGAAAAATCAAAAGTTTCTTCTCTTATTTTTGAGAATTAGACCTGTGTTAATAAGAACTTTTTTGCTTAAAATAATCTGTAGAATACACTTCTTAAGTGGCGGGAAAACGTCGTGAATCAATCTGTATATGCAAACTATACTGTGCAAACTATTATGATAAATTAGGTTAAATTAAGTTTGTGTTTTCATTTTATATTTATTTTTGTACTACTCTATGACACGTGTAAAACAGTTTTTGTTAGTAACACAATAAAGATATTTATTTATTTATACAAATCTCTCAACATATGAGACAAAAGGGCTAATTCTTTTTTAAAAAATATCTGTTTTTGAATCACATTTTGGAAGACCTCCAAAATTGGGGTTGCCGCGGGGCTCTGATATTCTCTGAAAGGCACTGAATTAAATAACCAAGAGGTATCTAGAACTAGAAAACATCAATTACCGACGCTTGTTTGGGTGTGTACTTTTTGAAAATATCCTGCTCTCGTATTGTTAGCACATTATTACGAATGATTTATCGGTGGGCTTTTTGATTTAATTTCATGGATTGGGTAAGAAGCGAGATCGATCGAGATATCGGTGATGATCCTGCGTTAATTCGAGGCAATGACCGATCGACCCAAACCGAACCAACGACCATCGGCTGAACTATATTCAGAAAACTTGATTTCGATGAGTACGGAGGCGCATACGAAAATTAATGGGTCGCGGGGTGTTCACGAGGAAGGAAGTCGCGACTGCCTCGCTTTTCTGCTCTACGAAACTTAATTTCAACCAATTTATATATACAACGTATTAAAATGTAAATATATAATTTACCGAGTTAATTAAATTTATATTTTGTAATTGAATGTACATGTAAATAATAAAATTCAAAGTTGTATTTTAAATTAAATTCCATTTATTTAACGTTAGTACACAGTTTTAGTGCAAAAAATTATGTTATAATATTAAATTATTACGCAAGTTGTATTTGACGGCACATTTTTTTTATTATCCTGAATTCGTATGAGTAACATTCTTCGAAAGGTGTAGCAAAGGAAACCAAATATAACTTAGATGTGAAGTTTCCGACTAGCAGGAAGCATCATTGAAAAATTGGAAAATAAAAAATCACTGTGTGCATCTTCAATGTAATTTTAAGTCGTAACTCAAGGGGTTACCATCATATTTCCTTATTCATTCCACGCACTCAGCATTTTGTACTCGTACGATTACTTAAGTACCTATTATTACGTACGTGTACTTAGTCCTCGAGTACATATTTCGCAGAGTACTTGTATTCAGTACTCAAGTACATTTTACTTGTACTCGGAACAGCTTTGACTGTATACATATACAGTCGTTTAACTATAGTTTTTCGTGCTTTCATTTATTGTAGTCAGTCTTTATCTCAAAAATGAAAATATACCTAAAGTGAGCGCCTCGAAGATTCAAGAATCAACGTGTTATTTATTAAAAATATTATTTTCTGCTAAAATAAAAAAAATCCTCCGTTTGAAATTGAAGCTGTGAAGGTATAATCCTTTCAGTGTGAAAGTGATAAAATTAAGATTGTACGTACCCGTAAATGGTATGGCTAATTAGCGATTTAGCGATGCACCAGTGTTAATTGTGTACAGTTTATAATTACATCAATTTCCCAGTTAATTTCGCCATTAATCCCGGGACAATCCCGCAGCCAGCGGAGGAGATAATTGGACGGGGCGTTAAAAGTGCGAAAGTGCCGCCACTTTCCTATTCGCAAATTCTCGTTTTCCTGTTTATGAATCGTAAACTTCTTCGTTCGCATTGTTCCAAGGGATCATATTTATTGCAGTGCAAAATTCAATTTGCAAAACTGGACGGAGGAATCCGCGTTCGCAAATTTCATTTAAGATTTATGCACTCTCTCTCGCCGACGTGGGAAATTATTTTAAGGAATAATTAAAATGTCTGACAATTGAAATGTTTCTTCTTATCTTTTATTCCAAAATCAGTTTTTAAATTTTGAATATATTTTTAAATTATAGTAATTGAACTAAAGTAGAATTATGATAAATCATAGTTAAAACAATATGATATAAAATTGTCCCTGGGCATTATATGTTTACTTAATGAGTAGTCTAATTGCAAATCTCACTTTTGAAAACCTTTGCCAAATTGCAAAAATACACGTGTGCTTTAACATAGGGAACATAAAAAAATTTGCCAACTCAATTTGCACAAAAAGTGGAGAATGCGAGTTTTGCAGTTAGACCACTCAAATGATAAACATTATCACGAATGAACAATTATTGTATACTCGCTATAATTGAAACACAATTTGACGAAACAATTGTAGCGAGTATACAATATATATTAAAAGTGTTTTAAATTGTTTTATTTATATGAAAGTGAAAATGAACTTTCAACAATTATCAGCCTTATCGATCAATGTTTTAAAAACTATATGTTTGATGAGTATTTTTGTCAAAGATTAACATTATAATTTTATAGGAGACCATTCTAAAAACAGCAACTTTCTATTTTCTTTTATTTTAAAAATATTTCTAAATTAGATAAATAGTACTGCAATCAATGGCGTAGCCAGGATTTCGGCTTAGAGGTAACCCAATCAAAATCAGAAACGTAAGATGTAAGACATATATAACATAAATCAAAACATCGCGTAATTTTTCACATACACTGTAAAATTTCGGGCATGCATTGTATTTGAAAAGAGTTTAATTTGTATCTTGTTAGTAAACTTTCCAGGCTTTTCCTAACTCGGAATTTTACTTCATCTGCTAGGCGTATAAAGCAGCAAACTACTGTGAAGGTAAAAAATAGATTTAGATTCTGCTTTGTCAGTATATTCTGAACTTTACAATATTTTACTCTTTTATACGTCTGACGCATGAAGTAAAATTTCGAGTTTAGAAAAACCTAAAAATTTTGTTTAGTCGCTCCGATTCGCGGAGCGACTAAACCAGATTTTTAGGCTTTTCTAAACTCGAAATTTTACTTCATGCTCAATCTGGGAGTGGAAACACTCGTTAAAGACTTGAAATTGAACACTTTATAAAATGATGAATACTTGAACATTAACAGTATACAAATTTCAATATATCTTAAATACTAATATTTAGGTACTTGATCTTTGTAATAATTTAATATTCTAATTTAACTCGTACTTTTGAAGATTATTATCATTTTATGTAAAATTTATCAATTTTCTCGAATTTTCATTAAATATTCAATTTGTATGATTGTTATTAACTGTTTTCAATATTGTCGTTTCCTTAAATTATATTTATTCTTATTAAATCAATTTAAACAATTTGTGTGTGGGTTGACATGGACGTTAATTTGTCTACCTTAGTTCATTTTCACAATGAAAAACTTTTTATTCCTTACTTCACTTTTATTTTTATTCGTTAGATGTACAGGGTGGTGCATTTTGGAAGTGTATGGAAAACATTTTTATTTAATGAGATACTGAAAAACCGTTTTGGCAATCCAGGGTCACTTTTTTGTGTTTTATTCAACGGCAAAAGAAAGTTTTTACAGTTTGGTTATAATTTTAAAAACAAATAAGTTATAGTAACTTTAGAATAACGAAATTTTATCAACTTCAACGGTTAGAGATAGATCAATTTCTTTTTCGCCATTGATTAAAACACGAAAAAGTGACTAAGGCTAGCGAAAACGGAATTTTCAATATCTCTTCAAATAAAAAAGTTCTCCATATGTGGCACCTTCAAAATGCACCACCCTGTACATTTCGAGTACTAAGCACTCATTACCAATAACTGATAACAAAATTTCTTTAACAAATTAAAACAAAAGTGAAGGAATAAAAAGTGTTAAAATGTGATTAAATACTCCACATAACTCAATTAAGAAATTTTATTATATTTTTTAACAATTTTTATGTTTAGTAATTTTCTCCAGTTTATTAAAATGTATTTTGTGTATACATTTTATTATTTTGTTTTGATTTAAAATTGTCAATATTTAATGTTTTTTTGTTGATTTGCTAAATTTTTAGGGTTTTTTTAGTAAATCATATTGATATTTTGTTTGATATCAATTGAACACCTGACTTGTGTAAAATATTGTTTTCTAACACGAATAAATCGAAATTGAAAACTAAATAAAATATTTAAAATTAACAAACGGTACCAAAACCTATCAAATCAACCAAAACCAAACTAAATGTTCAGGCTTGTCTAAACTCAAAATTCAAAACTAAACCAAATTTTCAGGCTTTTTTAAACTCAAAATTTTACTTGATACACCAAGCGTATAAGACATCGATTTCAACTAAAGTTCACTTGTTCATAATATTTCAGTGCTTTCAGTGTTTAATACGCGTGGCGCATGAAGTAAAATTTCGAGTTTAGAAAAGCCTGAGAATTTGGTTTCATGCTTAGCCACTCGTTAAATGTTCAAATTGTACGCTTTTCAAAAACAAGGAATGCCTGGAAATTTACAACGTGTGCATCGGGATATGTATACTTAAAAGAAAAATTGTCTGTATGCACGTTTTTTTTTTTTTCATTATGTTTGTTAAACCTACTAATAATAATAAAATGCTATTTAAGCAGTTCTGTATAAGAATATAATTATAACGAACAATTTCGCATTAATCTTTACATGCATATAATATTAAAAAAAAATGATCTAAACTTGATTTGGCGAATTTACATTTTTAAGTGTCCGTTATTACATTAATGTTCGAAATTAATTTCCAATTTGGTAATAAATAATCAATCGACTCCGTATTTTTATCTCGTCGTTTTAAAATTTCCATATCCAGTTTTATTCGCCAATGGTTATCAGAAATTACTAACTCAAATATGTACACTCAAGGTGCGATGAGAATAAATGACTCTCTAAATGTGTTTAAATTTATTTCAATTTATGTATAATCATCAACAGGTTCTTTATAGACTAATAAGATTTCAATCATTCGGAAAGAAAAAATGTAACTTGCTCTCAACAGGGATAAAATCTGCAACTTATGTTTTTTTTAATTCTATGTAAAAACAATGTTGAATTATAAAATTATAAAGATGAACAGTTATGAAAATATTGTATTTTGTAATTTGGAAGAGATTATGTAATGCACATATCTGTATATTATCGGCTTACCTGTAATACCTTCTAAGTCCAAGTTTTGGCTATTTTGCTTTTTTACGGAAATAATTGTATTAAATTACAAAAAAATATAAAACACTAAAATATTTTGCTCATTATAACTAAAATAACATTAAAGTGATATTGCATTAAAAACAATCTAAAAACAAGCTTCGGAAATAGTGGCGGCAGCAGTTTTTTTGTCTCTCCTGAAAAGTTTTATTTCTCATACTTAGAAGGAGTTACAGGTAAGCCGACGATATGAGAGGTGTACTACGCCAGTCACATTTTTTACAATATACGTTTTTTATACTGTTACAATTAGGATTATTTTTTACTCTATCGAGAGGTAAAATAGCACTGTAAAATTTCAAATATGTTACTTCTTGTAGTTTACCTTCTACATACAGATACATGTGTGGTTCAGAATAATTACAGTGTAACTCCAAGTATATGGTACATACATTTAGATATAGTAAGGATTTTAATAGAATATTATGACGACGAAATAAAAAATATTGATATGTCTATCATAATACTTTCCTCTATGTTAGATACTTGAAATCAATAGCTTTCAGCTACCATATTTTTCGCGTATGAAACACTGATTTCAAGTGAAGTTCAAAATATACTGCTTCTGTATGATAACATTTACAAATATTTATTACGTCTGATCAAATCTTAAGCTTTCAAATATTAAGAAAGTTGCTTTGATATTTGTATCCATAAAAGAAAAAATCCTTATACAACGAATGTCTATAAACTGTCGGCATCCCAGTAGGTTCTGACTAGACATATAATTAAATTTATTTGACGTTTCCGAAACTCACCGAATCGTATGACGTAATCTAAGTTATGTATTTTGTTTTTCAAAGCAACCAAGATGACGACAGTTTATAAACACTTTTAAAATTTAAAGTATTAATATTTTTATTATAATTATTATCAGTTTAATATATTTTAAAACATGATCTTCTATTTTTTCAGTAAAATACAGATAATTAAGAAAGTGAAAAAATGTTCCTTAAGTTTGAGTTTTTATATATTTACAGCAAATATGTCGACGAGGCGTTTCCAAACAAAATATCAACACGATTAAATTGAATTAATCCAAGTATGTTCAGTTTTCATCCTACATGCAATATGCGATAACATCAAACTTTTCGTCGTTATACTCTTTATGCATCTAAAGTGTAAAACGGGGTGTTCAGTACAAAGTTTTAATAAGTGTAATCCTTATCGAATTCAATGATAATGAAGTCAACTATGTCATAAAGGCACTATAAAAACTTAAATTTCTTTCAAAATAGCATATTTATACACAATTACAAATCGTTTTTAATTTTAAGAACTATTACTGCGTATACCTTCAATTCGATTTCATTTGTAATATTATACTGCCTTGTTTTTTTTAAAATATCGTTTTTTAAGAAATTTTTAATTAAAATTCCAGCATGTTTTGTCTTTGATAATCTATCCCTTAATTAAATCCCAATCTGCAATATTAAAACCGGCATCAGGGTGGACTGTTACTGAATTAATTTGCAAGATGGTCTTTTTTTTTTCAATTAAAAAACTCACCCCTGCGGAACGAATGGGGTTTTCAGTTTTCAGTTTCGGTTTCAATGGTGCAATAAACATCGACCCGACGCCCACGCCGCTAAATTTTAATTGCAATAACACTATATATGTACGTGTGTGGATCACACATCGCTATTGCAAAACATCGACAACGCCATATGGTATAATGTCATGTGAACAATTACAAACGAAATGAGAGAAAAGTGAAAATCTGTTGTGAAATATGTGTTGGTTCATTAGTTTGCATTAAAGACATAAATGGAAGTGTTTAATTTGTTTTCTTGTGCATTAACATGTTAGGTTAAAATGGCGTGTGATTTCTATTTGTTAAATGTTAAAACTCCTACGACGAAATAAACATTTTAAATAATATGTATGAATATTTCAATATGATAACTGCTTATTATTATTATAATTGATCGATGAGGCTGATAATTGTTGAAAACTCTAATCGCTTATATTAAATATCACTATATTATTGTCTTTCAATGTCTATTGTAATCTTGCTACAATTGTTTCGCCACACTGTAGCTTCTTCAGGCGAAGAAATGGTGCATTTCTTCGTCTGAAGAAATGGTGCATTTCTTCGCCTGAAGAAGCCACAGTGTGGCGAAACAATTGTAGCGAGATTACAATAGACTTTAAAAGACAATATAGTGATATAGAATATAAGTTATTATTATTATCGTGAGGTTGAGCATTAAATCAAGTTAAGTCGGTAACGCACCACAAACGTGCATTTCTAAGCAGTATATTTTGAATTTCACATCGAATCAGTGTATTATACGCTTGGCGCATAAAGTAAAATTTCGAGTTTAGAAAAGCCTGAAAATTTGGTTTGGTCGCGTAGCGCTGCGCGCTACGGGACCAAACCAAATTTTTAGGCTTTTCTAAACTCGAAATTTTACTTCATGCTTAATCTGGGAGTGGAAAACACACGTTTAAAGCTTAAAGTTGATTAAAAAAAAAAAACAACGAATTCAGAAAAATTACAGCGAATGCATATGTAAGTATATTTGAAAGAAAAATTCTCTGTATGTGTTTGGTCTATATAAATATCCAATCATGTGCGTTTTATTAGATAAAACTTTAAATAGTAATAAAAAATGATAATATCGTATGGTTTGGACTGTAAAATTTGTACACACTAGTTTAGTGTGCATTTTAAAAAGTCATTTAGATAGGAAGCGCACCAATGCACGTGTTTTATTGTTATTTTTGCGGCGGTTTCGGGGCGGACGCACGCAACAAAACTGCCGGATTCGCCGTTTAATTTATACCATAAATTCATTATTTGTACAATCGGGCTTTATCTCGGGATCATATCCCACTGCTGGCAAAAGGTGGGCCGTAAAATTCGCGATACGCAAACGTCCGAAATTTTAATTAATACCGCGAGAAATTCCGCTCGGCAGTGAATGCTGAAAACGGTCGGTGTGTTTATATTAAATAATATTTTTGTAATCGGCCCGGGTCGTGGGCTTTATTACAACCTAATTATTCGAAAACAACGGCTTCGGATCGGGTTGGCCGCGGCTTTGTGTTTTAATTTTAATTTCATTCACCCGGCGAATATTAATCCATGGGGTGGCTTTTGTTCATAAACATATTAAATTCCCTACACATAAAATGAATTCGTTTAGAATTTTAGCATGTGTCAAACGTATTGTAAAAATATATTAATTCCAAGTTTTTAAATATGAAAAAAATCTATTTTATCGCTTTAAATCTCGCAAGGTCATCAAATCAGAGTGTTTTAAATTAAGTCAGAACAAATCATTAAGTTTAGCTATAACTTTTTGATTATGTTGCTACTTGTGATTGCTATTTCTTAATACCAGTAGTTTTTAAATGTGGTTGTAATCATGAATATCAATAACCAATACTAATTTAAAAATAAGTATTATAACTCTTAATCACAGTCGAGTATTTGATTAGAACTTGATTTGTTTGCATTTCTATTTTAAATAAAATTAAAAGTAACATTTTATTAGCGCGAAATCAAACGTAAAATCAACGTGATTTGGCTAGAAAACATAAACGTGTATATTTTGAAACTTCACACTAAATCAGTCTCGTATACGCCTGGCGCATGAAGTTAAATTTTGCGTTTTGAAAAGCCTAGCAATTTTGTTTTTCTTTTTCAAGCTTCTCTAAATTCGAATTTTTACTTCATGCTTAATCGGGAAGTGCAGAAACAAGTTAGAAACTTCAAATTAAATAATAATAATAATAATAATAGTAATTTATTTTCAAGAAATAAGTAATTACAAGGTAATACATATAAATGAAAATGTGTCAGCAAAATACAATTTAGAAAATATAAAATTAAATGAATAGAAACAAAGTTAGAAAATATAAGCATTTTTCTCTTAGTTCTTTTTTGTTTGTTTCCCGTTTATTAATTAACTTTGTTTCTATTTATTTATAGAAACAAAGTTAATAAACGGAAAACAAACAAAAAAGAACTAAGAGAAAAATGCATATCAACATGAATATATCCTATTTCGAGATGGCGTTTTTTTTAAAATTTATTTCTTTATTTATTTTTTTTTATTTGATGTATTTCAGAGTTCGTTTAAGGAGTATAATTCTTTCTGACATAGATATTCATGCAGACATTCCTTAAATTTCTTAATTTTTTCAATAGATTTAATATTGTACGGCAGACGATTGTAGTAACGTTACAGTAAATGAATGCCCGAAAATTAGGAAATAAAACAACCTAACTTCGCCCAACATTTAAAACCTACAGTTAATTTAGCTCGATTGTGCTCATATTATTCTAAAAGCTGAAACATATCTCCTTGTTTGTTCGTTTTTTTTTCATCTGTTCCCACTGTATCCAGAAAATTGCTATATATACCAAATATTGCAAAAAGTTCTGGCTTCAACTAGAAAACATCATCTGAAAGTAACCCTACAAAATTTATAGACGCTTTTCGAATGAAATTTTGCTTAAAATGTTAATACTATTTCACTTCAAAACTAATAAAAAATACAAAAAATGTAATTAACTCTGCTGAATATTATAGATATAAACAAGTTACATACAGCTTGAGATGTGGTAAGTATTATTATTATTATTATGATTATTATAATTGATGAACATTGGTAAAAATGCCATATCATAAAGTATGTACACAAAAACATGTTTTGACTGCAAATTATTAAACCGACAATAATTAAAAGCATTGAACTTTTAATGTCCAAAAAGCACGATTTTTCTAACCCATTAATCTGGGAATTTAAAACACTCGCTTAAGGCTTCAAGTTGAACTTAAAAAACGAATATCTGAAGGTTTTTACAACATATACGAATATCTGAAGGTTTACATACATATGCTAATACTTTGAGATGAAAATGACACAAATATACAGAATTATCAAAGTATTTGAAATGTTTTGCCAAACATCGTCAATTTGCAATATTTCAATCACCCTGTATTTAAAATCTAGCTAGATTTTGTTTTTTTTTTCACCTGCTTAAAACATTTCATATTATATGTGAAAAATGATATTATTTTAGAACTAAATATTTGTATTGCATTTCAACTGAATGTGTTTAATTTTGTATGTATTCTGATAAACTAGTGTATTGTGGAATGTTATAATTTCGCAGTTTATCAAAAAAGATTTCTTTCGTGACCTGTTTTCTAGAGGCGTGTTAAAGAATACCCCAAACGTGTTTATCAGTCGACTGTTATTAATTTACGTGTTCCTGGATTGTGTATTACCCCGGTGGCCCTGAACACGTGTATAAATAGATGTCCTACCTAGGTTAAAATGTCCATCAAAAATTGGATCAATATTTTTATTCGGGATAGCAAACAATGCATTTAATTATTTACTAACACCGATTTTTATTTAATTAGTTAGAGTCGAGTGAAGTTTTGTTGGTTTTCTTAAAATAATCTTCGCAATATACAAATATTGTGTCTTGAACAAAGGGTAATTCAAAAATAAATTGAAGCAATTTAATACATATTTTAATCGGTGAATTGTAAACTGCTAACATGTGTTTCCACTCCCAGACTAAGCATGAAGTAAAATTTCGAGTTTAGAAAAGCCCCGTGAAAATTTGTCGAGGGTCGCGCAGCGACCCGAGACATATTTTCTGGGCTTTTCTAAACTCGAAATTTTACTTCATGCGCCAAGCATATGAAACCTTGATTCAGTGTGAAGTTCAAAATGCATGCATGCTCTTAATATAGTTATAGTTTTATACCAGCTAATTTTGACTAGGTTTTTATTTTAATATACAATCAAAGTAAGTTTATTATGATACGTTAATCCAAATGATTACGTAATTAATTACATAAGGTAATTAATTACTTGGGGTTATGTATCGTAGTGAACTTACTTTGATTTCATATTTGATCCCACGTAAATCATGTAGTTCATAGCAAAACCTAGTAGAGATTAGGTAGTAGAAGACTAACCCTGTATAGTCTACAGATTCATTCTCAACATGCAGATGTCCATTATTATAAGAAATAGAGATTTGGTTAAATGGGATGAAACACTCCGTAGCTAAATATATACTAAACTCTATAAAAAACTCTAGATATTTTATGTAGTTTTGGCCCTATAATAATAATCGTGAATATGTGATTTCATTATTTTTCGTTAAAGCTCATTTATTTTCAGAGGAAGTCTAGTTTAATTTGCACGTTTTTAATAGGACTCTCGTAGTATACTCAGATTTTCGAAAATTGTTCTTATGTTTGAGATACAAGGGTCAACTTCGTTTTTACCTATGGGGGTCATAGTAAGTTATGGTATCATTGAAAAGAGATTTTTTTTCGCTTTTTAGAAATGTATAATTTGTTTTAATTTAATTTATTTACGGAATCTCCAGTTTACAATAGATTAATACATATACATCTTAATACAATAAATTGACTAAACAAAAACAAAATCTAAATATGCCAAAAGAAATTTAAACTGATAACCCTACAGAAATATTTTATTTCAAAATATATTGCATATTGATCCCAAATAGTTCAAAACGTAACAATATGAAACAAGCTCCTTCCCACCTTCAAGTTACAATTGTTACAATTGTTATGTCTAATATGAAAGCTAATGGTAAAAACAACAAAATAGATTATTTTAACAAACATTTTGACAATTGAAGACTGAAAACAAAAAATAAGGAACAGTTATTACTTGAATTAAAGGTATAAAAAGAAGTTACAAAATATGTTCAAACACGCCCTATGTTGAAAATGTATCTGTGGACACCCCGTATAATATAAGTATAGTCTTATACTACCTAATTTGTACTTAATGTTTCTATAAATTAGATTATTTACATGATATAAAGTATAAAATCAACTGAGTTTACTATGATACATAAAGCTAAGTAATTAATTACAGTATATAAGAGCAATTTTGATAAGAAGAGGAGACTAGTCTAAATTAAATCAATTTTACCACTTATTTCTCAACAAAAATATTTCTTACCTGAAACAAATACCTACTGTTAATTATTTAAATACATGCACTAATATCCTCTACCGTATAGAAAAACCACCTCGCATGATGAATAACCGACCGTAATTAGAAGTAATTTGAAGATCGGTGGTGTTTTTTTTTATTGCTCCAAAAGCCAATTATAAAATAATTTTATCTAAAATGATTCCTTCTTGGCGTGCTACCGAAAGTAAAGAAGTCGACTTTGTGGCATTTGACTAATTTCCGATTCGTCAATAAATGTGCTGCGGAGGCCCCAAGGGCCGGGCTTTTAAAAAGATCTTAAACGCTTAAATTCAGATCAGCATCTATCACACGTGCGGTTGACTCGTTGGTTAATTTTCTCTGGTTTTAATTTATCCCGCACTAATTTCATTTTTCGGGTGTTGTGAAATTGAAATTATGATTGCGGTATTAAATTCTTCATATTTTACGTGATACTTAACTTTACTACACACACGTATTAAGTAAATTTAATTATGCTCTTAATATAGGATAATATAGTATGTGGCAAATACGTGTAGGTATAATAAAGTCTTGATTTTGTTTTCTAAGTGCAACAGTTGCGGTTCGTCCATAAGGGCTGCAGGGTCGGATGGTTAGGCTTAATATCAGCTACTTATAATAATGTAGATAATTCTAAATTGATAAATAAACCACTAATAACATTTCTTCGCACTTTTATTTGAATTACCGAATGTACATTTGGGACACAAAGTATCATTATCAATAGATTTTTAGTGCTTGATCTTCATGTAACTCAATTACTTTAGATAGCTGTATGTTTTTGAGTTTACGTGAAGTGATTATTACACATAA
The DNA here is from genome assembly GCA_932526585.2 of Philonthus cognatus. Lineage (NCBI taxonomy): Eukaryota > Metazoa > Arthropoda > Insecta > Coleoptera > Staphylinidae > Philonthus > Philonthus cognatus. Next base: position 39,630,751 of record OW052243.1, read on the forward strand.
AAAGACAGTTATCCCTTACTTCACTTTTTATTTGTATCGTTAGATGTACATTTTGAGACACAAGGTGCTCATTATCAATAACAAACTGTTTGTTTGTTATTGATAATGAGCACCTTGTGTCTCGAAATGTACATCTAACGATACAAATAAAGGTGAAGTAAGGAATAACAGTCTTTTTATGTGTACTTTAGATAGCTGTAGTTTTGGCAGTAAGTAAAACTGTAGTTATAGTAAACCTTGTAGTTATGAATGGCAAACACTGCAGTTATGAATAATAAGCACTGTAGTTAATCTATTGATAAAGGGCATATCGTGCCTGAAGTGTACATCTAGAATTAAAATAAAACAGTGAAGATAGAAGATAAGTAACAGGTTAAGCTGACTGAACTTCGCCTACACTTATAGGATTTTTTTTCTGTATATTTTCTCTATGATAAATAAAGACATTTATTATTATTATTATAAGATAAAGAAATTTAACTACTACTTACATAACTGTAGTTATAAATATTAAAAACTGTTGTTATTATTTAATTGTTTATTCAGTTAAAATATGATATCATATTTTGATACATTGAAAACTCTGTCACAATTATTGCAATTCAGATGGTATTTAAATGGGTTACACGTCCGAGATATATCGGACGATTTTAACATTTATACACTTCATTTTAATCGATGTGCGACCTAAATCACTAGTTTTTCACCCAAAACCTGCAGCAAGCAGTATAATTTATCCAAGTCTCTATCATAAACAATTTGTTTGTTGCAAAAAACCTCAGATTTGGTGATAAAATCATTCATTTGGAAAGTGTGTTAGCGCTATGTAAATTTAATAATCCATAATTTTTCGCATAAGGAAGCGACTGTATGGCGAAACAATTGTAGCGGTTTAAATCAACACTTTTTTAAAATTAATTTCTCATCTGGCACTTGATGAAACATATTATAATATGTAAAGTTATTTAAATTAGAAACACTTGGTATTGTTTCACAAATTAAAACTTTATTTTGACTAGTTTCGGTTTGTTAGTCTATTTACAAAGGAATGTACTTTCCTTTAAAAATGGTCTAACAAACCGAAACTAGTCGGAATAAAGTTTTAATTTATAAAACAATACCAAGTGTTTTAATTTAAACACAATTTTATTTAAAAGTAATTCAGTGTTAGATTAAAAAGTTAATACAGAAAAGTGGAAACGACGAGTAATAAGTTTGTCTCAGCTTTTACCTTATTAACAACTTTATTATTCGTTTTCCAAAAGTGTTTTTTTTTTATATATAAATGAATTATTAATGTGATTTACTTTTTTTTCTTTAATTACCATCCTCTTACTTTAATTGACAGCGTCGGTGGCCTACCTAATAGATTTATCGAATTAGCGAGATTCGATCGGACGTTCTCCGCCGTTTTTTTGTCTTCGTCTTTAATTCTTAATTAGTTAATAAGTTTGATTGGAATGTCTCTTCGGAAATTGGAATCTTTGTGCTCGCGTTTGTTTTCATTAATTAGGAATAATTAATATAAGTCAGTCATGTGTTATTAATAGTTCTTATTTAAATAACATAAAGGTGGTATAATTTTGAAGTTAAATCAATATTTCACTAAAACATAAATATGAGTCCTTTTAAATTTGTATCCTTTTTTTATTATTTTAATGTATAAACTTGATTAAATAGTATTTTATAAAATCATCTTTAACTTAGTCTTATTTAACGTTAAAAAGGTGTATATCGTTATCGCCTAGTGATCACATCGCATTTATTTATTTTGCATAAAACATAATATCGATTTTGAAACAATGCAATTAACATAAACTTTACATTTAAATCAGTGTTTAATACACTGTTTTCAGATTTATTTCAAGACTATTCTTGCGCCCATTAAAATATTTCATTCCATTCCGCCCCTAAGACAATGCGCAATCAGTTGTAATCTTTCATCGCGCCGGCAATAAAGATATATTTAGGGCGCAACCGGAAGCGATAACAATCCGCCGGAACACCGACATCTGGAATGACGAAAATATCGCGCGCAAGAAGGAGAGAAAAGAGAGTCGAGGAACGGGGGGAGGAAACAAGGAAAGAAGGAAAGAAATGCGTGCGGACTTTTAATAATCCCAAGGCTGCGATCGACTTTTAAAAATTCCAAAAGTCGTCTTAACCCCATCGGAGACCCGCGACGCAGATGTTGACCCATTAAAAAATAAAACCTTTCCGGTTCTCCAAGAAAAAGAAAAAAAAAACTTTTTCTCCGTTCTCGTCATTCGGAGGGTGAAATGTGATATCCGTGAACGGGTGACGTACGAAGAGTACGTAAAATAGACTCGAATGTGTTTCTAAAGATAATATCTCAAAATCTAAGAGTTACAACAAAAGGTGTATAAGTATATTAGGTAATATTAAATATTACAAGAATGTATTGACTTGAGGATCAAACATAAGGGATGGGTGTATTTTGAAATGCACTTTCAATCAGTGTTTAGAAAAGCCTGAAAATTTAGTTTGGTAGCTCCGCAAAGCATATCATTTTGTATATATGAACTGCAGTTTTTGTTGCTATTCCTTGGTTCTTATAAGTCAATATTCTGAAATGCCTTTTTCTAACTTTTGCCTTTAAGTTTTGAAAGTGGGGCTTAAAGCTGAGCTTAGTGTCAAATATAATACCAAGGTATTTACAGGTGTTAGAAGAGGAAATGTACGTGTTGTTAATTAAACGTTTGAAAGGAGATTGATGAGGTATGAATATAGAGTTGTGATTTATTAGGATTTATGGATATTCTCCATTTAGTGAACCATAATTGCATACTGTCGATTCGTTCCTGCAGATTGTCCATGGCTTTGAGGATTGTAGGTGCGTAGAATACTAGAGCGGTGTCATCGGCGCATAACAGAGGATTTGTTTAGGTAATTTGGATTGAGATTATACAGATCATGCACAAATATATTGTAGATCAGAGGTGATAAAGGAGAACCTTGGGGTAAACCTTGTTCTGGAATAAAGGTATTGGAAAGCGAGGTTTGGATTTTAACTTGGAGATATCTGTTTGATAAGAAATTATCTATAAGGTTAATGACGTGCAGATGGATGTTTAGATAGTGACATTTGGGTTCCGATTTATTATAGGTAAAATCCAAGGTTTTCGGTAGTCACTAGTTCCAGCACCATTTATGTTCTGATTATGAGACAATATTACATGATACATCAAAATAATCCTAAAACTTGGGGGATTTTAATGTTACCAATTTAAAATGATTAAGATATTTAGTTTTTTTGTAAAAAAATTCTGAAAATAGCTATTTGTTGAATCATTTATTTACTTCTTTTTAGTCAACAAAAACATGTACTACGTAAAATTCAAGTGTGTTCGTATAATCTGCATTCAATTAGCTTAACATTCATTAAAAAAATGTCCATGATATATTACGTTTACCTTTTTATGCTGAAAATAGAAATATAGGTCTATCTCACTCTACCAAATGGCTTGGCAGAGTCTGTCTCACTCTAGTAAACCGCAACCTTAAACAACAAACCTCAATGCCAAACGGAATCAAAGGTTTTTGTATGTCAAGAAATACTACTCCGGATTTCTGGCCCTCGAGGTGTGTTGTCTCAATGTTTGAGGTGAGGATTGATAGAAGGAGAGATGTAGAGCGATGCTGCAGTTTAAATATCATTATAATATCTTTTGTATTTAGTTTAAATATGTAATTTTATATTTTTAGTTGAACTATATTATGTATTTGACTCCGTTGGCTGAAAAAATAAATTAATGGGCCCGTTCATCAAAATGTTCAACATTCAACATGTTTGGATTTGTTGGTATCTAATGAACGGTACTTCGGTTGGTCTATTTTGTACGACTGCAAAAATCCCAAACACATTCACGATTAACAATCCAGTCATCAGAGAATTCCCCAACAGTTGGCAGTAAACTCCCAATTGAACGGGCCCAATAATAAAATTTGATTTACAATAACAAAAACCTGAATCAATCCATAATAATTAACCAACAAATTTTAATTACCACCTACATAATAAACCCGTTTTATATTAGCCCATAAATATGAAGCACAGGTTTAATTAATCCAGCCACATATTGTATACAGACACATTAATATTATCTACATATAGAAATAAAACCGCAACTGAATTTATCTCCAATCGTTAATCGCGTTTATTTGTTGTTTGTTAATGCATTCAATTTCCTTATAGAAATGACCGTCTAACGGATCGGACTCGTTATAATTTGCAGAACTAGTCTGCTAGTTTCGCACTTGTTGTTGTTGTTGTTACTCGTACAAGTAACAAACCGGGTTTGAACTCGCGACCTCTTCAATCTGTTGATTTATGATAGATTGCATGGCATGCGGGCTCATTAAGTGCGCTCTCTGTTATCCCTCCTGGTTTAATTGAAAAGTGTTCATAAACATCTCCTAAATGGTATTAACGGTTCTGATATATTGATTATAAGTATGATGAGGATGTAGTAACTAAAATATTATATTAATTATTGCTCTACTAGCTAACTGTGTATTGGAATTAATAAAGTATAACGCGAACTGGATAAAAAAATTAATTAATTAAATAACTTTAGAAATCGTGGATATTCTCCATTCAGCCAACCATAATTGGATACTGTCTAATTTACTACATTTTTTAGTTGAATACTCTACAAGATATTATGGAGGATATGGTTCTTCATCGTTTATATCTCGGATTGGCTAATGGCATCTGTCTCACGTATCATGCTAAACGTAAAAGTACTTTTAAGTTAATATAAACACTAAGGGATTAGTAACAGGGACGCTAATAATAATTAATTAATATAAAGACATAAAGCCGAATAGTGTGAGGCAACGACAATGGAATATAACAGCAATTAGGTTTCCCCCCAAAAAAATGAATACCAATTAGTCTGCGTTTTCATGCTCAGGTGAGTGAAACATTAAGTATAAGTGGCGGCACATGTGTGCAAAGTACGTTTACGAAATAAACAATTTTCTTGGATTCCTGAAACATTCAAAACGTACAATTAGGAGGATTATTGCGGCGACAGAATCCATTTGCATGCCACTTCCTCTACGTAGACACCTCAAATGGCAGCAATCATCAACTCCGTCATGTCCGGTGACAATCGCGAAGGTATCAATTATCAAATAAATATGCAAGAAAAAAAAAATGTACTGTAGACTCTAGTTTTGATTGACAACTAGTTCAATCAAAATAATGATGCAAAATAATATGCCGATTAAAATTAAGAAATTAATTATTAGTGTTTTATTTAATTTCATAACATTGGTTTGCAATCTTTGTTTAACCCATTAACGGACAAACAATTATAGGGTTAACTCTAAAAGTTGATTGTGGGTAAAATTCTGCACTAATTTTTATGATTTCTATGAATGACTTATTATATTACATAGTGTTTTTTTTTTCTATTAAATAAACATATAATGTATCTGCTGCGAATTTATAGAAATTCGACGATTTTCTAAAAACGATTTAATTAAAACACTTAACTTTGTTTTAACACTTTTATTTTACTTTTCAGTGACTATAGTTTTGGCTACAAGCTAGTCATTATCAAACTAAGTGCACTTAGTTTGACAATGACTAGCTTGTAGTCGAAACTATAGTCACTGAAAAGTAAAATAAAAGTGTTAAAACAATGTTAAGTGTTTTAATTAAATTGTTATGAAGATGTACCACAAAGTAAACGCCAACCAAATTAAAGATTTCTAAAAACGTTCAATTTCAAGTTTTGAACGAGTGCTTCCACTCCCAGATTAAGCATGAACAAAAATTTTGTGATTCAGGCTTTTCTAAACTTGAAATATTAGTTCATGCGTTAGGCGTATAAAACACTAAATATTGTGAAGTTAGAAATACACTGAAAACATTTTTAAACTTTCCCCCATATGCAAAACAAGGGGAAAGTATTGTTTTCGCGAACATTTTCAAATCAAAAATTTCAGTGGATATATCCAATTTGAGGTCCCACGAGTTGTTTAAGACCATTTTTGAAAAATATATGTAATTCTGTCACCACGATAAAATCTAAACCGATTGAGCTGTTAAGATAACACTATAAAATTAAGCTTTTTATTACAATAGTAGTATTCGATCAACTTTTGGTGAAAATGCGAAAACGGGAAGTGATAGTTTACTCTTAGAATTTTTATAGTTTTTTTTTAAATATTAATCATTTAAAAAATTGTTACTAAGAAAAGTTGTATATAATCAAAAAAGAGCATTTATTGTGTATACACATGTATCCGAAAGTTTGATAAATCGTTATTATTATATTTTTATATGTACCAGGCTCAGGCCTATGTTTTGTTTTTGTCTTGTAATTGAGATATGTTTTCTGTTAGACAATAAATAGATTAGTATTATAAAATCTCATGAAAATTTAATAAATTTACAAAAATCTCGAAATATTAAAAATCTCATGAAAATTTTATCAAAATTACGAAAATCTAACGAGTTTACGAAAACTGCCAAGGTTTTAAAAGTCGACTAGAAATTTCAATATGAAATGAGCAGTATATTTTGAATATTATACTAAATCAGTGTTTTATACGCGTGGCGCATGAAGTAAAATTTCGAGTTGAGAAAAGCCCCAAGAATTTGGATTTGGACGCGCAGCGTCCAAATCCAAATTCTTGGGGCTTTTCTCAACTCGAAATTTTACTTCATGCTTAGTCTGGGAGACACTCATTAGATAACTTTTTCAAGTTTTTAATTGATTTATAGCAACTCGATTGTTTTCAATATTTTAGTCGATTTTTAAAATGTTGGCAGTTTTTGTAAACTTCCATCACTATCAATAATAAAAAAATATACGCTTTTATGAATATCACACATATTCCTTTTAGTGAATTTTCAGGAATGAGTTTTCGTTAGTTTCCTAAATGTCCGTCAACTTAAAAAATATTAACGCCTTCCGTGAATTTCGCAAGATCTTAGTAAATTTTCAAAACGTTTTCGTTTTTTTTTGAATTCGTAACATTTTAAGATTTCCGTTGATTTTTAAAATGTTAACGGTAATTTTTTAAAATGTTGACACTTTTCATGTCAATTTCCGTCCATTTTTTTTTATTTAACGAAAATTGAGGAAATCATTTCATAGGTTTCCTACATTTTCGTTAATCTAAAAAAAGAAATGTCAAAAATGAAATAATAAAAACGAAACTGAATAAATATTTAAATCATCGATTTTTCGAAATTTTAAAAATTCATATAAACAATAATCGTAAATAGTTAAGATTTTGAATATTAACGAAAATCTAGAAAATTTATAAAAACCGTTTCAATTTAAAATTTAAAAAGGATTTTGGTTAATTTTTTAAAATTTTGATAATTTTCATGAATTTCCGTCAATTTTTCGGAACTTGGCAGTTTTCATAGGTTTCCTACATTTTCGTTAATCTAAAAAAAGAAATGTCAAAAATGAAATAGTAAAAACGAAACTGAATAAATATTTAAATCATCAATTTTTCGAAATTTTAAAAATTCATAAAAACAATCATCGTAAATAGTTAAGATTTTGAATATTAACGAAAATCTAGGAAGTTTATAAAAACCGTTTCAATATTAATTTAGGAAATTCATGAAAACTGACAAGATTTAAAAAATTTAAAAAACTTTATAAAAAGTGTCCACATTTTGAAAATTGACGAAAATCTGAGAAATTTAGGAAAATCGTTAGAATTCTGAAAATAAACAAAAAAAACCTTGAAATATTGAAAATCTCGAATTTTTTTTATAATTTAACGAAAATCTGGAAGTATTGAAAAATCTTGCAAACATTTCGAAATATTGAAAAATCTTGTGAAAACTGTATAAATCGAGAAAAATCCTAAAATATGTAAAATCTTATGAACATTTTATATATTGACGAAACTTTAAAATATCGAAAACCTTACGAAAATTTCGAAATATTGAAAATCTCATGAACATTTTATAAATCGAGAAAAATCTTGAAATATTGAAAACCTCAGAAATATTTTATAAATTGACAAAAATATTAAAATTGTTATAAATCGATAAAAATTGCGTAATAAAAATGTTGAGAAATAAGTGAATTCGGAATTTGATATCTGGAGTTATAATTTTATTAAAATCTTGAAGTGTTAAAAATCTGATAAAATTTTTATAAATCTAATGAACATTTTACAAATCGACGAAAATATTAAAAAATGTTATAAATCGATGAAAATTTCGTAATAAAAATGCTGAGAAATACGTGAATTCAGAATTTGATATAGTTTCCATCCGTCAACAATCAATCTATTATGTCAATTGTTTTAATAATGAATCGAGTGTTTTCCACTCCCGGATTAAGCATGAAGTAAAATTTCGAGTTTAGAAAAGCCTGAAAATTTGGATTTGGTCGCGTAGCGAAGCGGAGCGACCAAATCCAAATTCAGGCTTTTCTAAACTCGAAATTTTACTTCATGCGCCACGCGTACAAAACACTGATTCAATGTGAGAATGATTTTTAACCGAAAGCGATATTGACAGACTAATGTCACGATTGTCAACTGTCCAATTGACAAGTGAAATAAGTTTAGTCAATTTTTTTAAATGAATAATAGTAATAGTCGAAATATTAAATAACAAATTATTTACATTTTCTACACACATTCTTAGGTCAGGACAAATAATATAATGTATCAAATCAAGTTATTTATTAATTTAACGACAAACAAATAATAATGTTGCGTGCTTAATGGGTTAGGAATAAAGTAAAATTTTGAGTTTAGAAAACCTTGAAAATTTGGTTTGGACGAGTAGCAATTTCATTTTTGATAGAATAAATTGAAACGTTTATCTTGGGGCAGGTGGTGGCCGAGCGGTAACGTCGCCGGGCTGTATCGCTTTGCGAGCCACAAGTTCGGGTTCGATTCCCGTGCACGGGGAGACTTTATTTGAAAAATAATGTCTCGTCGTGACCCTGGGTGTGGTATGAATGTGTGTGATTGTCCGAATGAATAGTTATTAATACAAATTGTAATAAATTACTTGATACAAAAATAAACATTGGCTAATGGGCTAATGGGCAAGTTCCCAAGGCCAGGTAAAAGCCAAAGACAAAAAAAAAAACGTTTATCTTGAGAACCACATTTTGTTGTCATTTCAAAATCACATAGTAAAACGATGAAACAAATCACGTGAATAGTTTTTGCTTAGGTCTGCAATGGTTTTAAAATATTCAATTTATATTTATAAAATTTCTGATGTCCAGGGGAGCTGGGGGTAGGTAAGTGCCTTCCCTTGCCCCCATTATGCTAAATAATTTTTAAAATAAAAGTTGTTGCCTAATAAATTAGAAGTCAATTACTTGCCATTTGAATAATTTAAAAAGAACAATTAATTAATATAATTAAAATTCAATATCTGAAATCAATATATATTGCCAATTTAGTAAATCTGTTGTATAGATTAATAGCATGTAATAAATTAATTGTCATACCGAACGCAATGGTCACAATTATTCCCATCATCAAGAACACGAACGCACTTTTCCTAACATAAACAACTCATCCTACCTGGGTAAAAACTTGCAACTACCAACATCCAGGCAGAAGGCAACCTTTGGACGCAATTAAACCCGTCTATCGGTGTGTTGACTCCTTGTATATTCCGCCTCTGTGCATAAAATCAGCAAATTGGCTCCATAAATAGCGGACTTATCGCGCTCCTTCTTTTTATTATGAAACCGACCAAAGTTTTAATATGTATGTTAATTTATGGCGCGAATAAATTCAACATCTTCGGATCGGATATAATATGTGTAATGAGTAATTATCGGTTTTCTCTATTTTTCATCGCCAGCCCCGCCGTGGATGCCTGCTTAATTAAGAGAGACCGCTCAACAAGAAATTTAATTAGACCTCGACTTTAGATAACGAGAAATCGCGAAATAAATGAATTGGGGAGTTTTAAAAATGGGACTCCAATATACTGGTTATTGACATTTCAATCAAATAATATCCACAGCCCATAGTACTGTCAAATTGTGTTTAGCATAAAATATAGCTCAGTCGGATATGAATAAGAAATGTGCATATTTAAGCAATATTCACTTGACTTAAAATCAGTGTTATATAAGTGTGGCATATGGAGTAACATTTTGAGTTTAGAAATGCCTGAAAATTTTGGATTAAAGCGCGGAGAGAAGCCAACCCAAGTTATATTTTAATCCCACTTGCAATTTGATAATGGATGGTCTGGAATTTTAAGATTATTTGAAATACATGGTTTGTCCTGAAAGTAATGAGAATAATTTTTATTGCGCTAAGCTGAAGGATCTAGGAGTGGAATCGTTGTCTGTAATCACTGGTGGGGAATGTTAACTAAACGGTCTAACCCAATTTTCTAACCTCTGAGCTTTTACAGATTGTGAATCGAATACTAATTGAACTGTCGTTTGAGACGATTGTTATCAATTAGAATGCACACTTGGAGAATGTTCAAAGACAAATATTATTGATAAGTTGACACAAACCATCTGGAAAATAAATAGAATCGAACTAGAATGAACATCGTGAGAAGTGGTCTTACAGTCTTAGAGTTCAGAAAATGAAGTTAAGATGAAAACAATTTTGAACTATGATTGACATTTACATTTTAAATTGCTAGTAGATAATTTGGGTATTACAAAATCCATTGTGCATGCAATTATCCCATCAAAATTGCAGATGTTCGGAGAGTCTGTGTTAAATCTTGACACTTCGAAACAGTTTTCGTTGGTATTGGTAAGGGTTGGAAAGGTCGACACCCGGATACATAGTACTACAGGAAACGAATAGAGAGAAGCTAGAGTGTGAGGAAATGGTGAGAATGGCTAGGTATGAGATGAAGTTATGGGACCTGGAGGAAGAGAGACTGGTGAAGGCGGTTTGGGTGGCGTGCGTGAATGGGAGAGAGGGTAAATGGAGGAGCGAGAGAAGGAGAATGTATGAGAGGGTGGGTTTGTCGGAGGCGAAGGTGATGGAGTGGCTGGGGAATGGGGTAAAGATGGATGCGTGGGTGAAAGAGAAGGAAAAGAAAGTGGAAGCACGGGAAAGGCAAGGGTATATAGAGAGGAGTGAATACAACGATAGGTACGGGAGGTGGCAGGTACATGGGAGAATGCCGAGGTATTTGATGGAAGGGGGATGGAGTAGGGAGGAAAGGGTGGTGCTGGCGAGGGCGAGGTGTGGGTCGGAGGAGAGAGGAAGGAAGGTCTGGATGGGGGGGGGGTGTATGGGAGGTGTGTAATGTGTGAACGGGGGAGGGATACGTGGAGCCATCTGACAGAGGAGTGCGAAGGGGTGAAGGAGGAATGGGTGGGAATAAGAGGGAATAGAAGAGTGACGGAATGGATGAGAGAGGATGGGGCCGGGGTAAGGACGCTGGAGAAGTTGGGGGACGAGAGGGAAAGCAGAAGGAAGAGAGGGGGCAGTGATTAGTGTAGATATGGGTGTAATAGAGTATTATGCCAATAAAGGTCTTTTTTTTTGGTAAGGGTTGGCCAGAACAGCACTTTCATCGCAGCCTATTTTTATCTCAAATCTGCTTCTGTTTGGATTCTATTTGTTTTCTAGGTTGTCATTCAAATTAGAAAGACAAAATTTGGACACTATATAACTCGTACAAAATGTCACGATCGTTCTGAACGGCATGTCAGTCTAGGACCTCTTGGAGGATTACTAGATGTGATAAAACCGCGAGAAATGTTATATTGCTGGGCAAAGGATGTATGTTCAAGAATATTAATTAAATTTTATTATATTTTCAAATATATAAAAGTTCATGCATCGTTCTCATTACTTACCGGACAATCCATGTATACTACTCGTTCATTAAACGCAATTTGCTAATAATGACGAAAAACACTCAAAATAACAGTTATTCCGCAATCCAAAACCAACGAATACTCAAAAAATCATTAGTCCCGTAAACTAAAAACGATGATTCCGATCGAATTAACAACACCCTCTGGGGCAAGTTCTACGGTGTCCAGATGCACCCGGCCCTTCGAAAATTATACAAATTACAGCCAGTAATAACACAGACGACCAAACCGACATCAAAAACAAAAAAAAATCGAGGTCGTGTGTAAAAAAAATCAGAACCCTACCTGAAGGCCCATATATAATCAACAGGAAATCAAAGTAGCTCCGTCTCGCTTTGCGTTTGAGTTTGTAAGACCGGAGACCGGTTTCGTTCTTAAATCCAAGGGTGTTACGGCTCAAAGTCTCCGATTCAGAGACAGGTGCACGGGGGCAAGTCCAGAATGGACCGGAAAGTTGCTGTTGCTCTTGCCTCTCGCTATCCCTTTGACAGGTATCTTTGCTGGTAAATTATTCGAGAGTCGAGGCAGGTGCAAACTGTTGTTTATACGTCATGGAAAGTTCTCTCACGGCCTCCATACAATCCAATCCGCTCCGATTCGTTCTAAAAGCGTTAATTATCTTTACTGAAAAATATGTATGGGCGAATTGTAATTGATATTCGGGGGGCTGCTTCGGATAACTATCGAATTCTCTGTTGGACGTGTGATGCGATTCGATTTCAACATGTGCCAATTTTAATCTCATAAGCCTTTTCAATTTTAGTACGCCTACAAACACGCATGATATTCATAATCTATAATAACCAGTGGCGGATTTAAACTGATTGAGGCCCTTAGCGGTAGCAAAAATAAAGTCTAGAAGACTCATCAGTGTTACATTTTTTTTAAAATAAGAGATTTGAATGTATGACATTCAATTCTTAAACCGTGCGATCATTTAAATTATGATTTAGAGTAAGCGGCATTTTTTTGTGCGGTTGCCCAGAATGCTATTTGAATTAAAGAATAAATTTGAAGTTATGGTAAACTATGTGTTAGCAGTCAGTAGTGCCAATCTAATTTAAAATTCAAAGCCTACTCTAAATCATGTTTTAAAAGATCACACGGTACTAGTTTTTACTAGAGTTTTTTTTGTTTAAAACACTTTGTTTTAAAACAGTGTTTTAAACATGTTTCAAAACAGCCGTCGTGATTTAAACGATTTTGTATTAAACATATTTTTAATATTAAATTTGTTAAAAACATGTTTTAAAGGTTAAATTTGTTTAAAACGTGTTTTTTTAATATCTTAAATTTCATAAATTATATTTTAAATTACTTCATTACGAGTTTTTGTTTTCGTTTTTAAATTGTTGAAGATATTTCAAATGACACTAATAAACACAACATTTTATTACAATAAAATATTACAACTGTTTGTGCATAAATGTAATTTTTAAATACAGGAAATTTTTCTTTTAGGTATACATATGCGTACACTGTAAATTTTACGACATTCGTTGTTTTTTTAAAAGATTTCAATTTGAATCTATAAACGAGGGTTTTCTACTCCCAGACTAAGCATGAAGTAAAATTTCGAGTTTAGAAAAGCCTAAGAATTTGGATTGGCCGCGTAGCGAAGCGGAGCGGCCAATCCAAATTAGGCTTTTCTAAACTCGAAATTTTACTTCATGCGCCACACGTATAAAACACTTAAATATCGTAAAGTTTAAAATATACGGCTTTAGCAATCTAATATATAGATGTGAATAAAACGTGAGTCAAATTCTGCGCTGAATAAATTGTTTAAAATAGTGATTATAGGCAACCTAATAACTCTAACGTATATTAGGTTGCCTATAATCGATGTTGTATGTGTGTTTTTTTAACTTCACTGTAAATCAGTGTTTTTAAGCGTGGCGCATGAAGTAAAATTTCGAGTTTAGAAAAGCCTAATTTGGATTGGCCGCTCCGCTTCGCTACGCGGCCAATCCAAATTTTTAGGCTTTTCTAAACTCGAAATTTTACTTCATGCTTAGTCTGGGAGTGGAAACAACAAATTCCCGCAAATTTAAAAAACGCTGTAATTATCGGGATATGTATAGTCAAAACAACAGGGCATTTGTTTTGACTATACATATCCCGATAATTACAGCGTTTTTTAAATTTGCGGGAATTTGTTGTTTCCCCTCCCAGACTAAGCATGAAGTAAAATTTTGAGTTTAGAAAAGCCTAAGAATGTTCTGTTTTAAACGTCTTTTAAACATGTTTTAAACACGTTTTAAACATGTTTTTAATCGTTAATATTTCAAACGCTGTTTTATTAAAAAAGAGACGTTTTGTAAAAAAAACTGTTTGTTTTAATTAAAATGGAAAAAAACGTTTTTTTTAACAACCCTGGTTTTTACAAATACGTTTTTAGAAATAGGTACTGTTTCTTGATATTTTGTAAAGTAATAATAATAATAACAATCAATATGATAAAATCATTGTTATCTACGACCTCATCAAAAATTCGCGAAGCAGAGCGATTAAACAACATTTTCAGGCTTTTTTTAAACTAGAAATTTTACTTCATGCGCCCCGCGTGTAAAACACTAAGATATTATGAAATTTCAAATATACTATTAAAGTAGTTTGGGGACCCTCGTGGGTCAGTGAGTAGAGCTCCTGCTCTTGGGCCAGAGGGTCGTGGGTTCGAATCCCACCGGGGGTGCCAGTTTCTTATGGGGAAATTGGCACCCTCTGGATCCATGGATGTGAGTGAATGTGCTGTGTCGTCTATAATTAGTTGCATAAGCGTGTAAAGAATTAAATACTTAAAATGGAATAAATAAAATAAAAATTGATGTTGGCCAATAGTCTACGTTACTAAGGCCAGGTAAAAGCCAAAACCCAAAAAAAAAACAAAAAAAGTAGTTTACTAGAGCCGCATGTTTAGAACCTCACTTGAAATTAATGTTTTATACGCGTGGCGCGTGAAGTAAAAGTTCGAGTTTAGAAAAGCCTGAAAATTTGGTTTGGTCGCGTAGCGCGGAGCGCGGAGCGACCAAACCAAATTTTCAGGCTTTTCTAAACTCGAAATTTTACTTCATACTTAACCTGGGGGGCAGCTTGGTGGTGTAGTGGTTAGAGTGTTGTACTGCCACGCCACGGACCGCAGTTCAAATACCGGCCTAACAAGTTGTCTGCATTTATATAGGTTAGGATAAAAATGCCAAACACTCCGTCTTCTCGGATATGACGTTAAATGCATGTAGGACCCGTGTACTGCCTGGATGTTGCGTGCACGTTAAAGATCCCTACCGGTGGGTTGGAACTCCCACCGGGTTCGGCAAAATTCCCGGATAGCTGTAGACCTAATCTCCGGCGTCATGATTGGCCTTAGCAGCGGAAATAGATGACGTAAAAACCCAAAATAAAAAAAATAAAAACTTAACCTGGGAGTGGAAAACACTCGTTTCAAGCTTCAAATTGAACGATTTTATAAAAACAATGTATATTTTATTGTACAATTCAATATCCTTTGGGGTATTTACTTGGAAAAAAATTGTTTGTTTGCTCAGTAAATATTTGAAAAAAAATATATTTGCAGAAAGCGTGTTTTTAATTAAAGTTTAAAACTAATGTCACGCTGGTTTTGGCCGTTACTACGTGGTAATCCAAATCAAAATTAAATAAAACTATTACTATGTTTTTTTACCACTTTTATTAATAAAAGCAACAAAAAACATAGTAATAGTTTCATTTAATTTTTAAAACTAATATTTGATGTATATCATCCTTCCTGATATTAATTAAAATAAAATTCAGTAAGTAATTCAAACACGATTTTATTGACTGATATTTCAAATTTTAATAATGTTAATTGCACCTATACACTGTTAATGAGGAAAGATAAGAGCAGGAAATGAAGTAGTCTCTCTATCTTTATAAAGGAGAGCGATGGGTGCATCTTGCTTAATTAATTCCGAGCTACGACAGTACTTCCAGTAATCAGGGCCCCCGACTCCGGCTTGTGATCATCGGCTCCCAATTAATTAACGGGACAAGACATTGTTTCTAACAATTTAATTAAATCGATGGACACCTTCATTCCCCCCTCACTTGAAAATCAGGAGGCGCTAATTGATATCCATCAATTATCGCCATATCGTTATGCTTCGTACAACCTTGACTTTAAACGACTCACGACAAATACAAGACATTAACTTTGTTGAAATAATCAATATCGTGAATACCAACAAAATTTGTTACGCAAAAATAAGAAACAAAAGTAGTGGAACCAAAGGCATATCCTTAATTTTGAAAATAGAGGGGCCCGGACAAAAGATGGCCAATGTTAGTATACTCAATGACATTAGAAGCGTAACACCCAGAAGGAGTTATTATTTTAACTTGATTTTTTGCCAGTATGGTAGTCTTACATCAAGAATAAAATGATTATATTTTCAAGAAATTTTATTAAAAAACAATCTAAAAAAAATTAATAATGTGTTTGGCGACCCCTTTGCTGTATACACTCCTGTAGACGTCTGGGCATCGACAAAATGAGATGGTCGATGTCTTCTTGAGGCATCTCGTTCCAAGCAACTTGAATTTCATCGATCAACTGTGCTAGAGTCTGTGGAGGATGGTGCAAAGAGAATATTATTCTTCCCATGATATCCCACACATGTTCAATGGGATTTAAATCCGGCGAACGGGGCGGTCACGCCAAAACATTAACACCAGCTTCATTAAGAAAGTTCATAGTTCGACGAGCAATATGGGGACGTGCGTTATCTTGTTGAAAAAGTACGTCTGGGCGGCCATCTAAATAAGGCAACAAAGTCGGTCGTATGACGTCTTCAACATAACGCGCAGCTGTCATACTGCCTCGAATGAATACAGCAGTCCTGTGTACATGCCTCTCAATAGCAAACCTAAGATCAGGTCGTTCTCCACGGTAGCGTCGTACCCTTCTACGGCCATCATGCGTGCCTAGACAAAATCGTGATTCATCGCTGAATACGACATCGTGCCATTCTGCCTCCCAATGCTGCCGTTCTCTGCACCAGTCCAACCTTTGGCGACAGTGTCTCGCTGTTAAAGGAAGCACTAATCTTGGACGGTACGAAAGAAGCCCAAAGGATTGAATGCGGCGATATAAGATTCGCATACTAACGGGCCTACCTTCTTCTCCAATCCATTGATCACCGATTTGACGCGTAGTAGCGAAACGGTCTCGCAGGGCTATTTGTCTTAAGCGCCGATCTTGACGTTCTGTGGTACGCCTTGGTTGACCAATTGGTCTTCTTCTTGCTCCTCTACCTTCTTCTGTCCATACCTGATACACACGTATTACAGTTGCTGCAGTGGAATCAATACGGCGGGCAATTTCGCGATAGGACATACCGACATCTCGATAAGCAACAACTCGACCCCGGTCAAAATCGCTCAAATGGTGATATTGTGGACGTCTTCGGACTCGAGGCATTTTATTTAAGCTTAACACACTCAACGGAAACACGAAAACTAAAAACATCTGCACTAAACAGCTCATATAAATAGTTTTATCAAAAAAGAAAAAGTGAAATATTTTTTTTTCACAATAAATATAAAAGGCACAAGGTTGAAATTGTTATTAATGTATGCTTTAAATATAGTCACTCTGTTGCTAAAATACGAATTCAAAAAAATCATTCCTTCTTCGAAGTTCTCGAAGTTCTTTTCATTTAAAATTTCTTGTAATTTCTACTTTAATATTTAATTTTTATTTGTTACTTGGTTTTAAGTAAATTTGACCTAAATGTTACATACAGATTGTTGATTCGTTTAGGTATACATAGGGATGTAACATGTAAAATTGCATTTATGCATTTTTCTGCTTTCAGGGTTATTTTAGGAGAAAATTATAAGGGTAACGAAAAATAAGAACGACCTAATAAATAGGAGTAGGATTTTTTTCTTAATTTTTGTTTACTCTTGTGTGTTTTCTTAAAAATGACTCGGGAAGCAGGAAAATGCATGGATGTGGTTTGACATGTTAAATCCCTATGTATACCTGATCGAATTAACACCCGGAATATATTGCACTTTGTTAGAGCGTTGTAACAAATCAAATAAGGTTTTAAATATTTCATTGTGTAATCCAATATTCGGCGGTGTATTTGCACGGAAAGTAGTTGTTCAATGGGTATTTATTGCCCTAAGTAGTGTAATTAATTAAGATGTATTGTTTTCATTTTATACGAACATTGTCGTAATTTTATATATTATATACGAATAAGTACAATTTATTACTAAATTATATGTATATTTTATACTGTCAAATATAGATAGATAATGATGATGATAATAAATATCGTATTTCGATTTGAAATGGAAGAAATTGTGTAGTAAGTTGAAATAAATTATCGTAGCATTTACATCAAGGTTCAGGTCAAATATGCAAAACCTGCCAGACGCAAACAAAATATTTTGCTTTTTTTTAAAGGTAAATTGAATATTGATTTTGCTGGTATACAAATACGTTAATGCGTGTACCTTTGTTTGCGCGAGATGAATTAATGGGTAAATAATTAACACTCGCGCTATTTATAACAATTAAAGCCCTCATAAACGTCAACAGAAAATCAGGGGACTGATCGATTGTTTCCTAAATAATTACCAGGAGCTACAAATAATTCGCTTCAGCACACATACACATTGTACTTGTGTTACTAATTATATAAAACACGTTTTACATTATCATATGCGCACTCTCGAATTTCTATGATGAAATATGTGTAGTGTAAAATTCCACGGGTTTCAATTTATTTAAAAAATAGTATTTAATGCAATATCCACTGGTGCAACAAGATATAATACATTATTAATGAACATTTCGTAAAACATTTCTACTAAGTAAAATGTAATTTTTAATTGTGAATGTAATTAAAATCCGCGGCTAGTGGATTAATGTAATTTAGTCGTAAATTGAAAAAGTGTTTTCTTTTTGTTTCAAAAATTTTGCATTCGTTTTTGAAGTGCTGCTGACTTCGCGCTTCGTTGAACAGAAACGCGGGCGCAGATTTTTAATTGCGACTGAAAATAATGCCGTCCCCTAAGTTTAATGAATCATCCCCGTGACTCAGGGGGGTGATTTGGCATATCACACATTCACGTGTAGCGAATTATGTATTTTTTATTTTTATGTATATGAATATGCATATGCATATGAGTTGTGAATGTATCATGCAAACGTTGTCGAAATTATATTTGTAATAAGGTGCAATTTCTATTGGTAAGATGAAATAAAGATTTGTAAATTGTATTAGAGTTTATTGTCTTTATCTAGAATTTTATGCTCTGTCAGTGGTGCGCAAACCATGGGAAAGTAATGAAATGTCAAGGTAAAAATGTTGAAATTTGCAAGAACAACTCAAAAACTGTCAAAAAACGATGAAATGTTAAAATTTGACAAAATGTTGAAACAATGTCAAGAGGTGATGAAATGTCAAGAAATATTGAAATATTACAACATTTTGAAGTATTTAGAAAAGTGATAATCTGTAATCAAAAAATGTTTTAAATATTTCAAACTTGACAATTAATCAGTGTTTTGTTTTTATGTGCGTGGCTGGGAGTGGAAAAAATTCGTTAAAAAATAATTACTGGATTTTTAAAATATTTTTATTAATTTACAAAATCTTTAGCGTTTTCAAGTTTTTGTTCAATTCTAATTATTATCAATTATTAACTATTTAAATATTTAAAAATCTTGTCAATTTTCACATAATTTTTAAAATTCTGACGACTCGTGAATTTTTTAACACGTTCGTTATCATACATACTTTTTTTTAAATTTCTAATATTTATAACAATTTTCAAAATGTTGAGAAAAATAATACATTTTTAAAGATTATTGCTGATTTTCCAATTCTTGACTCCTTTCGTTACTTTTTAAAACTTTGACGCTTTATGTATTTCCTAGATTTTTTTCAAATGCCAGTATTCATGAATTTTTAAGAATTTTGTTCATTTTCGGGTCCGCAAATTTCAAAGAAATTTAGTTTATATAAAATATGAGGAATTTCTTCAAAACGTTTATTAATCGTTAACTATTAATAACACGTCTAGATTAATTAATCGATGCTAAAAAAACACGAAAAATTTTAAAAATTATTTAAAATTCATAATTTTAGATAACTTCTTAGAAATTCACACTTATATGAAAACTCTGAAGATTAACGAAAATCTTTGAAATTCTTGATGTTAAGGATTTACGAAAACCTTGAAAAATTCATGATAGGTGTCTAGATTTTGAAAATTATCGACAATCTTTGGATTTTACGAAAACCGTCGGAGTTTTGAAAATTAACGGAAATTTTGGAAATTTTCGAAATGCGTTTAGATATTTAAAATTGACTAAAACATCCACGAAGAATGGGATTTTAAAAATTAACTAAAATTCACAAAAATCCGCGAAAAATAAGATTTTAAAAATTAACTAAAATTCATGAAAATTAACGAAAGTTTAGGAAATTCACAAAAATTGCTATATTTTAAAATCTGACGAAAATCTAGGAAATTCATGAATACCATCGACATTTTAAAAATGTAGAAAATTCATGAGAACCGTCAGAATTTTCGAAAATTAACGAAAACTATGGAATTTCACGAAACGCGTCGAAGTTTTAAAAATTAATAAAAATCTTATGGAAATTCACTAAAACTGGAAATTGACTCAAACTCATTATCTATAATTTTCGTATGTGCAGCGATCAAAAATTTTACTCAATGTTGCTTTTTTCGGAATAGTAACAGACAAGTTTCCGATTTAACAACAACGTTTTTCACTAATCATAGTCAAAACATATTATTTTTCACAAAATCTAGTCAGAGGTTGAAACCAGTGGGCGATCGACTATTTGAAGACCCTGGGTAGAGAATATTCAGACTAAATCCATATTATTGCTTTAATAATGATATTTCAAATTCACATGCGATCTGATCTGAAATAATCATAATCATTGAGCATAACGCATTGACGGATAAAGTCAAATTGGAAATCGTGATGTGTCGCATCTAATCCACCAATAATTACACTGCGAACGATTAATCGAAAAATCTAGCTGGTAATCCCCCCGGGGGAGCGTCCGTTCCTGGGGGTGCGGGACAAATTGCCTCCCCGAGATGACACAGCATCAGCAGGCCGCCCCCCGTCCCGTGCCGTTCCGTCCCGACCGGCCCGAAGGGTGGCAGTGGAAACGAACACGCTTCGTTAGACCGAACCCCCTTTTCGAAATTATATTGGATGTTAGGCAGTGCAAATATCAAACAAAGAATGGTGCGAAACGTAACCGCAGAAGAGGGATTTTCATCGACGGACCGCACGAAAACCAGATCTAACAAGTCGCCGAGGGTCGGCCCCAATTTAATTCCCGGCCCCTAATCGATTGTTTTTAAGTGGTGAGAGCGAGTGGACTTTCCGAAGAATTTCATTTTAAGTGTGTAGATTGTTCAAGGGTGAAAATACTTTAACCCTTGTTAAAGGCTTACCCAATCAAACTAAATAATATTGTATATAACTTTGTATATCTATATAGTCCAAGAAATAAATCTAGTGTGCAGTGGTTATTTAGCCAACAAATCAAAATTTTCAGGCTATTCTAAACTCGAAATTTTACTTGATTTAGGAATTGACCCATTCGGCGGTCCCATTCTGTCTCTGTAACGCAAGCTGAGCTACAACTTGGAATTTCTGACGTTTTGTCAGATTCACGTATTTCATGTCGCACTCCACGGCGCATGCACGCAATCAGTTAAGTATTTTTTATTGTGTGGTTGTTGCTGTAGAAATTATTATAGTTCTAGAGTTACAATACACCTATTGTAACTCTAGAACTACAATGGTTTTTATGGCAACGACCACATAATTAAAAATCGCATTACATTTACTAATCAGTGATGGACCCAAAGTAAGACATTTCAGAATAGGACTAGAAAAAAATAATTATGGATATCATTAATACGTCGTGAAATATTGTTACCTTAAATTAAAATATATAATAAATTGGGCATTAGCGAATTAATTGAATACTTAATTTGTTGTATGATAATGTAATAACTCTTTGCAGCATGTTATATTGTTACCTGAAAAATAGAACACGTGTTTTCCCGTTTTATATTTATTTATAAAGAAACACGAGGATATGTTTTTGCCTGTCCTCTCGACATTTTTATTTACCTTTCAGCTTCTGTAAGAAAACATAAATATGGCCTGGAAAGAGAATGATGACATAATAACCGCTAAGGGATATTTATTTTATTGCATTTTTTCTATTTCTTCGCTCCCTTTATTCCCGGCGAAAAAGAAATTGTACATTTTCCGTGTGTTATTTCTCCTACTTTTTGTATTTCCAATATTGATAAATATCCTTAGTTATAGTTATAAAAATGACTATATTTTTATATTTTGGGAATGTCAACAATTTTATAAAACAACAATTTTATAATACGAATACTTAATCGAGAAATAATCTTTTTCACTGGACAATGCAGGTATTTTTAGAATAATTTAACACAAGCATTCTATATCTTTAGTTCGGTTCTTATTCATATTTTCCTATTTGTTGAAAAAAAGGTTCTAAAAGACGCTCAAACGTTTCAGCAGATTGATAACTACATGTTTAAAATTATTTTCGGAAAAAAGCGTTACATTCATAAAAAAAATATTTTCTTGTTAATTAATCTGGGGAGTTTTATGTGAAACACCCTGTATTATTTTATTTGACCTAACTTGAATGTATGAAGAAAAATGTAAACATTTTAATATTTAAATATTTTGATTATTACTTATTTAAAAAAAAAATAAGTGTATTTTTAACTTCAGAATATTTCAGTGTGTTATACGCGTAGCGCATGAAGTAAAATTTCGAGTTTAGAACCTGGTTTGGCGACCAAACCAAATTTTCAGACTTTTCTAACTCGAAATTTTACTTCATGCTTAGTCTGGGAGTGGAAACACTTGTTCTAAACTTCATATTGCACGTTTTTATATAAAATCGACGTATGCCTAAACATTTACAGCGGTTACATTATGTATATTTAAAAGAAAACTGCGCAGTATGTAATACAATAAGTTATTCATAGAAATCATAAAAAGAAGCACATAGTTTTACCTAAAATCAACTTTTAGAAAAAAGTCTATAGTTGCTGGGCTGGTAATGGGTTAACTTCTATCTGTTTTCAATCAATGGATTCTGGTTGGAACAGAATACAGTACAGAGCAAACATTTGTTATATAAAGTCCTTAGGGTTTTTTTAATGCTTTTACTTAACCATTTACTTAAGCATTGACTGTTTTGTGTTGTAGGCGTTCACTTTGTGGTACCTCTTATATACACTTGTAAATAAAACACTTTTTACCTAGTTTAACCACTGTATTTTGCACTACATTTATGACTATAGTTTTAGTTTGATAATGACTACTAGATAGTCGAAACTATAGTCACAAATTAAGTGCACATTACTGTAGTTAAACAAAGTAAAAAGTGTTTTATTTACAAGTGTACTTAAGCATTATTAATATAAAATTGCAGGTGCTAATTATAAACAAAAATATAATGAATTTAACCTTGAATATACTGTTTTTTACTTTGATTTTACTCGGTGACAATACTGATTATATAGAGTCGATTTCATATCGTATTATATTTATTTATTTATTTTTACAAAGTAAAATCATCGATTCAATACAAATACATCGTTACAAATATCGATTATTATTCGTTGAAATATTGATAATCTATCGATATACCTAAATATCGTTGTTACCAAGCGTTAAATCACTGAGAAATGTTTTATCAAAAATATATGTTTTGAGTTAGCAAAGCAAATAAAACACTTCATTTCCCGATGCAGCATTTTAAAGGCCTCTATAAATGTGTGCGTTTGTGTGGATGAAAAGAGAAATAAAAGGGAAAAAATCCTAGAGTATTTGGAGCGTCCCTCTCGAACAGGAAATCTGTGGTAGACAGTGCGCGGCAGTAAATTTCTTTTTTTTGTCGGGGTGACGCGGTGCATTTTAAAAATATGAAAGCCATTGAGAGGCGGAAAATAGAGTTAGGGTGCACGAGGGGCGTCGGGAGGAGGGCGGATGAAATCAAAAACAGCGGGAAGACAAAAGGTCCTGGCGGTAATTAAGGATAAGGCTGTCTATTATTTCGCTATATATCTTGATTGATGGGGTCGCAGTTGCGCGCGCGTTTCGGTTTTGTTTCACTTTAAATTGTCCCTTTTATGTTATATAAAATCCTCGCGCACTCGCTCACGTCAAAGATAAATGGATTCTCTGAAATTACATTTTTATGAAAAAAGTTATAAATATAGTGGCTGGCGCTGAATCCACCTTTCCATTTCCAACTTACTCTTGTACACTTGTATTCCTTCGGGTTGCATTATACAATGGCGAATCATTAAATCGAAAAGTATTTTACCCTTAAATACAACATTAGATAATACTTTATGTTCACTTCTAATATACAGGGATTTTTTTTTTAGGTAAACATGCATAAGATGTAAATTTTCTGACATTCGTTTTGTTTGAAAAGAGTTCAATTTTAAGCTTAAAACAAGAGTTTTCCACTCCTAGACTAAGCATGAAGTAAAATTTCGAGTTTCGAAAAGCCCCGTGAAAAATTGTCGAAGGTCGCGCAGCGACCCGACACAAATTTTCTGGGCTTTTCTAAACTCAAAATTTTACTTCATGCGCCACGCGTATAAAACACAGATTTTAATTGAAGTTCGAATATACATAAATTTGACAATATTTTAGTGTTTCATACGCGTGGCGCATGAAGTAAAATTTCGAGTTTAGAAAAGCCCAGAAAATTGGTCGAGGGTCGCTGCGCGACCCTCGACAAATTTTCACGGGGCTTTTCTAAACTCGAAATTCTTACTTTATGCTTAGTCTGGGAGTGGAAACCACTTGTTTAAAGCTGTACATTGAACTTTAAAAAAAACAGGGAAAATCTAATGATTTACAGAAAATAGGCTGAATTTGGTTTGATTTTGATTAAAGAAAAACTCCCTGTATACAGATTGTTCAATGATATATTTAACGCTATGCAGGGAATTTTTTAAATACACTGAACTTTACTTTGAAGAAAAACTCCCTGTATACAGATTGTTCAATGATATATTTAACGCTATACAGGGAATTTTTTTAAATACACTGAAAAAAAAACATGTTTATACAGGGAATTTTTCTTCTACATCTTGAAACAATCTTGGAACAATATAGAATTTCAATTCTACAATCTTGTTGTGTATACAGGGTGTCCCAGAGTACCCGGATCAGGCCTTTTGTAAGAAAACGGCTGGTCCTAGAGAGTTGGGACAAAAAAACTATAAATAATAAAGAATTGAATAGTGATACTGTTTTTTTCGCAAAAAGGTTGACAATATTAAAATACAACTTAAAAATAAATATTGATACAAGATTGACACAGAATAACTGGCTGAAATATTTTTTTAATTATCTTCACTAACCAAAAGAAATCTAACAAAACAACATCGAATAATGATGACATGGAACTTTGGTAATAACATATTCAAGCGGCTTCAAAGTGGCATCGCTTTGTGGCGATGCAGAGCCCCAACCATGTCTTGACATTTTTGGCGATGGGCCACAGGTCCTGAAACATTAATCGGTTACACCACCGGCGTAGGGATTACTTTAGCGACTTCAAACTTTTGTTGCGTGCAGCATCAGTTCTGTGACAGTTACGGTTTGAAGCATTATCAAGCCATTGTTGGGAAACGGCACAAAGTACAACAATTAGGAATAATACTAAGTTGTTTTTAAAGATATACAATGGAAAATCAAAGTAAAAGTGATGGTGAGTCGACCCCGAAAAAAATAAAACAGGGAATTATAAATTCTAAAGACTATAAGAAGAATGTGGTAAAAAGTAGTTGGTAAGGCCATTGCCATTATGATTTGAAGTCATTATTGGTATTAAGCTTTTTTGATTTGTTATAGAGTGAAAGGCCAACAATATACCAATTATAAGGGTTCGGTTATTCCTGCTAAATCGATTGGGGTCCATGTAAGTGTAAGGTAAAGTGTTTCAATAGAATTGATAAATAACAGCAACTGTAGATATTTACACGTTCATATAACTTAGAACCTAAGGATAAGCAGGATGTGTATCTGCAGGGATTGATTCTCCTGAAACAAATTAAGCAGCGACGACCGAGAGTAGAAAATATTTAAAAATTAAAAAGAAGCTGTTCATTTAAGGATTGTGTTTTGGTCAATGGCGAGCGAAGAAGAATCTGCAAAACAGCATTCTTAAATTTGCATGCGATTAGTAACAAAAGATTACAAAGGCTTCAGTGTTTACTGCAAGCTGCTGTTACTCCAAAAGATAAGAGGGGAAAAAAATTCAGTGGAAATGCTTTGCCTGCAACCGAAAGTATACAAGTGCATGAACACATTTCTTCGTATTCAGTGAAAACATCCCACTACTCCTCAAAAGAGTATCGTAACTAAAACTCAGAATTAATTGTAAAGACTATGTTCTTAATGTTTCTGGAAAAATATTCAAGTACAAAGATAATGTATGAATATTTCAACAACATTTTTAAAGAAGATTTTGACCAAAAGTTTGGTAGGCAGCAAGTAGATACATGTTGCACGTGTTAAAAAATGTCTGTTAAAATAAAGAGTAAAACACTAAATGATAACGCAAAACTAGTTGCTACAACAGAGTTACTTGTTCATAAAAGACGAAGTAAAAAGTTCTACACCGATTTTCAGAAATCAGCCAAGAAGTCCAAAAAAATAGAGCGGTATTAGCCTTGTCATTTGATTATATGCAGAATCTGCAGTTGCTCAACATTTTTGTTCAAGATTTTTTTTATTTGAGACAGTTAACTATCAATGTATTCTGCATTCACAATATGAAAACGGAAGAGGCTGTATTTTTTGCATATCATAAAGGCAGTAGCAAAAAAGGCCCTGACGAGGTACGCTCCTTTTTGTATCACTATATAAGAGAATATGTACCTGCCCAGGTCAAAATAAAAACAATACTTTAGCAAGAATGTGTCTATACCAGGTCTGTAAATATGAAACCGGAATTTTTTAATAGAAAATACACATTTATTGTATGAAAATGGTACAAAATATTTTTTTATTCAAAGTATTGCCCATCGCTAGCTACACATGTTTTCTATCTCTCTGCCAATTTGTGGATGCCACGCTCAAAAAATTGTTGATCGTTTAAGGCAAACCAATCATCGGGCCATTTTCGTACATTTTTGTAAGAAGTGAAGCGCTGCTTAGCAAGTGCGCGTCCTATCGATATAAATAAGCAGTCATCGGATAGAGTCTGGTGAGTAAGCCGCATGCGGAAGTATTTCATCGCCAGTCACAATTCGATAAGAAGATGATTTTCTTTTGTACCTGGTGAGCAGTATTTCGTAGGTGGTTTTTCGGTTTTCCTGCCGTCTTTCATGTGAAACCTATTTTCCTACCTTCTGGATCTTTCTTATGGCTTTCAAACGTATGGAAACGGCTTCTTGTGTCACATTTCCTCATCCAATAATGCTTGCCATGTGGCGTCTTCAAACTTTCTTGGTGGTCTTCCACGTTCTTGGTTTCTCACGTGAAAATCGCCAGTTTTAAATATTTTAAATCACTCAAAGCACTGTAATTTACCACGAGCATGCTCACCGTAAGCTTCGACAAACATTCGATGCCTTTCTGCAGCAGTTTTCTTCGAATGGTAACAGAAAATCAATGCTGTCCGCGAATCATAATTTTTAGGCTCAAAAACAGTCATCTTCAACGCTATGAAAACAAATGTAGTTGTATTAAACTTGTAACAGTCACTATATTGACAACTAGAGCCATTTATAAGCAAATTCCGGTTTCATATGTACAGACATAGTATCTAAAAGACTCTGGCAGATTTGATAAAATCGAACATTTTTTTCCGATAAGAGGGCACTCATATTTACCATGTGACCGGGGCTTCGGCACAATAAAGCGAAAGCTCCGAAAATTCGATCGCGTATGTACCCTATATCAATACGTTGAACTTATAGTGTCCGCTAGTACAAAAAATAAATGTACAGTGCATGTAGTGGATAGTAAGGACATAATAAACTTCAAGGATTGGTGGTGCAATATCTGTAAAAACTGCACAAAGAACTGTGCCAAGAAAAATGAAAATTGCATTTAGCATCAGCACTTTTCATCACTTTTCGTACAACGTGAATGATGGAAAAGGTTTAGTAGTTGCAAGAACCTACATCAATGGATTAGACGGAAACACGTTCCAGTTAAAACTGTCTACAGATTTAAAAGAACCCAAACATTAGGTTACCTAGAAGGTAAAGTGGCAATAAATTCTAAGAAAATGGTTGACATTAAAAAATCTGCTGGATTTGTCGGAAATGTGGAGGAAACTGCGGCATTCTGGTAAGAGATTTTAGAATGGACTCTGGCCGACTAACACCTCTGACAATAACCTATTTCTGTTATATTTAATAATTACTGTTAATTTTGTTTGTACTTAGTATCAATACTAAAATTATCTACAAAAAATATAATTACCTATAGGTTTGACTGCAGACAGGGTAGATGTTTGTAAACTTTCAAGGTAATTTTACATTTTTCTAGAAAATAAGCTGCAATGAAATATGTTGCAACAGGTTCAATTTTTCCTTTATTTTAATATTAAAAATGGTTTATTCCGGAAAACAGTGTACAAGAGGTAATAAATGTTGACTTGTATCCTTTCTGCAATCATTGATTCATATGTACTTACATATCAAGAATTGTGCACGTTTATTAAATAAGATCAAATAGTTACAAAATATTATATTTATGTTCAAATGAAGAGAATAAATCACTTTTATGATTGTTTAATTAAACTCCACAGAAAATTACAAAACGACGAGTTTGTTAGTATACGCTAAAGTGAACTTTGGCCTTTAACGATTTGTGACACGAAACGTGAATTTAGTTATTGTTTGACGATCGTTATTCAGCCTATACAACCTATAGGAGGCATCGATCGACCTCTTGCCGGTATTTGCATTAGAGTGCAAGTAATTTGCTTTAATCTTTATTGTTGTAATAATAATGGCAATCATTTGTGCGGGCCAATAAACGACATAATATGCTTGCATGAAATGAGTGTGCTTCAATGGGAGGTGATTTCAGGGTTGACACAATGGAAGTTGTATGTGTGTGTGCGTGTGTGCAATGTTATGTTGTTACACTGATGTAAACGGATTTTTAAGTATTTTCTTTTAACAGTACTTTCAAATGAATAACTATAGTTTTACGGTTCATAGTTTATATTTAAACAGTATCGGCCAAATTACCTGGAACAACAAGTTCTTCTCATTTTTATATTAAATCAATATTTTTAGGCTTTTTTAAACTCGATATTTTGCGTTATGCTTAATCTGGGATTGGAAACACAAAAATTATAAATTGAACACTTTTATAAAAACCACGTATGCCTGAGCATTTACAGTGTATGCATCGGGCTGTGTATACTTAAAAGGAAAATTCACTTATATAAGATTTCAGCTCACATTTTTTAAATTTTTAGTCACCCATAAAAGCTAAGGGGCATTTTCCTTCAATTATACAAACATTTGGAAACAAGATTAAAATAAAATTAGGATAATTAAGGAGCTCAGTTTAAAAACAGTACAACATTGCTAAAAGTACAGATATCTACAAATGAGATTCATATTTAGTGATAGAAAAAGGGTATAATTGAATATATGCATCTCCTAATATAATATTATACAATGTTACTGATTAGACGTCCACAGATTTTTCTAGAAAAGTTAAACTTTATCTCTAATTTACACAAATCAATCTCATGTCACTTGTACTACTTTTCCACTGAGCCCCTCAATTGTCTTTTCAACAACTGTTTGATAGATCATTGAAAACGATGATGACATCAAAATGATTCTCGATAATATCAGACATTTTAATAAGCCATCTTAATCTACAATTAAAGAAAAAACACATACATTTTTATATAACTAACAATTAATTCCACATAGCACAATAAAAAATTAACACGTTTCCATCATTAAATTACACACACTCAAACCGAGGAATTTTAATTCTGTTGATTTTGTTCAGAATTGTAATAATTATTACGTTTATGAAATTAGTAGGAGAGCGTCTAATATCTCTGTGTGTGTCTGTGTTTGCTTTTGGGTTGCTTGTAATTTGGATTTCGTGCCGGGTTTATCCGAAATTAATTTGTAAGTGTAAACCCGAACACATCTCGACATCCGTTATTATCACCACGCCGGATTTGAAAGAATAATTATGGGGAGAGACGAGCGCGGTACAAGATAATACCACAAAACTCGAAATTGAGAGGTTGTTAAAGGCGAAAAGGACGTACCTGATAAGTTTGAGAGGATCCTTTTCCATATAACTTTATTCCGATTCCAAATGATGACATCTAACGATGAACGAAAACTGGTTTTAAAATGATGTACACTTGTAATGGAAATAATGTCTTTAGTGGGTGGTTTCTCTTATTTATCTTGTGAATTTTTATAATCATTAATTATATCGTATGCTTAATTAAAAAAAGCCTTTAGTGCCATGGTTTCACCTTTTTTTAAATTTAAGTTGGCTACACACTTTGGGAATTGACATATAAAACGTCAGACATAATAATTTAAATATATTGGGTTTTCCATTAAGAGGTCCCATTTTAATTATTTAAAAACAATATTTTTCTTATGAAATAGTGCCAACATATTTATTTTAAAATAAATGGCAAACAAATCTCGGCTTCTTCTGCAAATGGCTTCTGAAACAGTTTGGCATCACATTTTAGCATTTTTACGCTTGAATTGCAGTAATGTTCTCAGCTGACCTGGCGATACGAGTACGAACTGGCAATTTTACATCAGTAATTTGTAAATTTTGCTCAAATTTAGTAATAAGTTTCACAATTGCACGGCGAGAAGGTGATTTATACGAAGCGGCGATCTGTCTAGGCGAAATTTTCACCATATTGATAATGAATTTTTACTATTTCTATACTTTGTTGGAGCGTATATCATTCCATTTTCTCAAATCGTACGCTTTTCACTTAAAAAGTGTGAAACAATGAAGGCCCTATTTAACAGTTTAAAAATGCCAGGGAATTTAAAATAGGACCTCTTAATGGACAACCCTTTATAATTTCAGAGTTGCCTACCAACAATTTTTTCCATGGCACTCTAGAGGTTTTGTTTTTAATTAAACATACAATATAAATATACCTACAATATTATTTAAAAAACTTCTGGAATTTTGTTAACAGATGCTTAAAGCCCTTTCAATATTTTTACATAGAAATGTTTAAAAAACCATTTATATATTTTAGTGTCGTGTAATTTTGACTGAACGTTATTTTCGTATGTGTTTATCGATGGTAATACGATGTAACTAAATAAACTCCGTCGGCGAATTGAACTTTAAGGACTAATTGCCGGAAATTTAAGAACAACAAAGGCGTTTTATCTAATTATAAACTTCCACACCGCCCTATAAATAGTTTTTAATGGAGCGTCGACGGCGGCGGAGCCGCCCTTGCACTTTTTTTTTCGTTCAAAAAACCGTCAAACCCACCCGAACAGAAAAATCAATAAAGTTAAATTTAAATTAAATCAATTCCGGTAATGAATAACCAACATCAATGAATAAATACAAACACCCATGTCCGTGTAAATATGAATAATGGATGGTCTTGCGGATAGGACAATGGGAAATGAAAAACAAATAAAGTGAACGTTTCAATAAAATGGCTTTTATTATAAATTAAAATATAGCGACGGATTTATTGCATGCATTCGGAAGAAAAATGTAGGAAAAGGATTATCGAATTATTGGCTTTAATGCGGCCACCAATCAAGGCTATAAAGACCGGAAATTCGATTCCGACGCGGCGCGATGAAATCGTTTTTCTGCAATTTCCGATTTATCTTACCTGACATAAGGAAGTGGGTGACGTTTTGCAAAAAAAAAATTGCTGAAGTATTACCAACTGATGTTTAATGGTTATTTAATATTCTAACACAAAACAACATTCTGTGGTAACAGAATAACGAAACTACAATTACATTTATTGAAAACAACTGTAAAGCAAGCTTTAGTAAATTAAAAATATTTTTTTTTATTATTGAGACATGAAATCAACATATATGTGGAACTTTTCTACCTTACGCGATTAAATACTTAGCTTACCTCAAATCCCCACCCATTACGAAAAGCTATCTGCGCCACTGACTAGGCATTTAAATACTTGCATAATTTAAATGTCTAGAGTCAGTAGCGTAGATAGCTTTTTGTAGTGGATGGGGATTTGAGTTAGTACTTTGTTTCATAAATTTATTTTTCTAAAGTTATACAAAAACAAGTGCAAAAATTGATAATGTGTCTATTATGGCACTTTCCCCGTCAGTTAAACAATTAATTATTGACATACTAAACGTATTTCACTTGTTAATCGGTTAAAGACTATTTCACATTAAATCAGCGTTTTATACGCGTGGCGCATGAAGTAAAATTTCGAGTTTAGAAAAGCCTAATTTGGCTCGGTCGCTCCGCTTCGCTACGCGCCCGAGCCAAATTTTCAGGCTTTTCTAAACTCGAAATTTTACTTCATGCTTAATCTGGGAGTGGAAAACGCTCGCTTGAAGCTTCAAATTCAATTCTTTTGAAAAAACTAAAACATTTTAACAGGTAACACTGGTCTGCAAAAAAAAAAATTTTTTTCGAGCCCTGACACCATTCCTGCTGATTCTTATGTAAAATGACCTCCTGAATCCGAATATGACCTCCGTTTTCCCCCCATCACCCACCGTTTTCGGGGGAGGCCCCCCCACCTATTTTTATCACTTTTCGATCATTTGGAGGGATGAAAAGGAGTATTTTAGCCTTTACATTTCTTCTGAGGGGCTAGAGAGGTGAAAAGTTCCAAAACATGAACATTTGTAGCAAGGAGGTAGATTTGGGGGGGATTTGCCCCCTTAAATTGTAAAAAAATCATTAAAAATGATCAATTTTTTCCGTTTTTTTCGCAGTTTTTTCACCTATTTTCTACATATTCCAGCTTCCATTTCCCCTCATCCCCAACCAAACACCCCCAAATAATAAGAATTTATTGCAACAACATATAGCAACAATAATAAAAATATATAGCAACAATAATAAAAATATATAGCAACAATAATAAAAATATATAGCAACAGTTCGGAAGATTCACTATACCACGCTGGCGCTCTCAATACTCCCCCCGTTTCCCCAATCCATTGGAGGGGTGAAAAGGATTATTTTAGCTGTAAAGAATAATAAATAAAAAGTAAAATATTAAATGTAAAATAATAAATGTAAAGAATAATAAATAACTAAGATAAGTACCTTCATTTGGTGCTTGCTTTCCTTTTGTACCCTGAGGTAGTATTGTTGCTATATATTTTTATTATTGTTGCTATATATTGTTGCTATATATTTTTATTGTTTGGGGGAGGATGAGGGAGGATGGAAGCTGGAATATGTAGAAAATAAGTGAAAAAACTGCGAAAAGAACGGAAAAATCGATCATTTTTAAGGATTTTTTTACAATTTAAGGGGGCAAATCCCGCCCCCCCCAAATCTACCTCCTTGCTACAAATGTTCATGTTTTGGAACTTTTTACCTCTCTAGCCCCTCAGAAGAAACGTAAAGGCTAAAATAATCCTTTTCATCCCTCCAAATTATCGAAAAGTGATAAAAATAGGTGGAGGGCCTCCTCCGAAAACGGTGGGTGATGGGGAAAAACGGGGGTCATATTCGGATTCAGGAGGTCATTTTACATAAGAATCAGCAGGAATGGTGTCAGGGCCGATTTTCATGCCGACCAGTGTAATTTGTTATTAAAATATTTCGATTTTCACTCATTTTTGAAGTATATTCCTGACTTCACAATATTTCAGTGTTTTACAGGCGTGGCGCATGAAGTAAAATTTCGAGTTTAGAAAAGCCTGAAAATTTGGTTTGGTCGCGTAGCGCTAAGCCATTATCCATTCCATTATTTTTTTTAAATGGAACAACCTGTATATTTTTGTCATTGAAGGGCATACGTTAACTTTACATTGATATAACATGGTTAATAAAAATGAAGTTTAATTTAATAATTAATTTTGAACTAACTACAAGCTAGAACGGCGATGGAAATAAAGTCAAAAACTATCGTGGGGTTGCAATACAATCTGCAATCCCAAAAATGTTTAAAATGCTGATTACCAGAGAAATCATGTATGTGACTAAACACTTACGCTACGCGACCAAACCAAATTTTCAGGCTTTTCTAAACTCGAAATTTTACTTCATGCTTAGTCTGGGAGTGAAGCACACTCATTTTAACTTTCAAAGTGAATTCTTTAAAAAAAAAACAAGGATTATCTAAAGATTTATGGCATATACGCTGTAATTGGGACATGCATACTTGAAAGAAAAACTCCCTGTATGTACAAGTTGAGGCATTAATTGCGATTGATTGGCTACAATTTGTAATGGTCATATAGGCAACTCAATTTACACATAACCTAAAAATTGAAGGTGTAAAATCGTATTGGATGCTTTTGTTTGATAAATAGAACATACGAAAATGAACATTGAAAATGTTCGGGGTTACATAAAACTCTCTGTATGTTTTTCATATACCGTGCGTTTTATTTAAGTAAGTAAGCCGTATGGATTTACATGGTAAATATTGTACCCCATGTTAACTTTTGTTGTCGTACAAATTTGAAATATGGTCATTCTTAAATAAAACGCACGGTATTGTGTTCTGTTGGAGATTCCGTAATTAATAAACAAATACAAATACAAAAAAGTTTAAAAAATATCTATTATCTTCATTTATGCAAATATACTTTAGGGTCTCATAACTTTTTAATAAAACGTCAAAATTGACAGATTAGGTAAAAATTGACAAAATCTCAAAATTAACAATCAAGATTGATAAAACGTCAAAATTCATAGATTAAGCAAACATTGAAAAAAATATCAAAATTAATAATCAAAACTGATAAAATGCCAATATTGACAGATTAAGTGAAAATTGACAAAATATCAAAATTAACAAAATATCGAAATTGACAAAATATAAAAATTGACAAAATATCAAAATTGACAGATTAAGTAAAAATTATCAAAGTTTAAATAAATTGACAAATTAGATAAAATTGACAAAATATCAAAATTGACAAACCATCAAAACTGACAGACCAGATAAAATCGGCAAACTGCCAAGATAAAACAACGTCAAAATTGACATTTCACTTGTCGAAACTGACGTATGTTTTTAGTTACAATCTATTTTAATTGTGAACATGTTATTTGTCGTAACTTTTAATTGTTTTTATACTTATTATTTTAATTATGTTTTAATGTGTAATTTTATATTTTTAGTTGTACAATATTATGTATTTTTTAAATGGACTCCATTGAATGAATAAATAAATTAAAACATCATCAAAGTGTCAAATCGATATAAAACTTGACAACAAATGTGTATACAGGGTGAACATATCGGCAAACGTCGCACATGAAATCGATACGGAATTTTGTCAGGAATCCAAAACAGTTAACGTCGAGAATCCAAAACAGTTGACTAAACTCACCTAACTAATAATAAATGAGTTGTGTTTGTTTTCTCATCTTGACAACGTTATTGATAATTGTCGAACGAGTGTCTTCCACTCTCAGACTAAGCATGAAGTAAAATTTCGAGTTGAGAAAAGCCCTAAGAATTTGGATTTGGACGCGCACCGTCCATTATATAATATGCGCATCAATTAAAATTGAAATTTTAAAACACATTTTTAACAATTGTCGCATTTTGACTTTTCCCTATATGCAAAACAAAGGGAAAGTATTGTTTTTGCCAGGAAACAAGAAACATTTGTTGAAAAATAATGTAGGTGGAAGCTATTGATTTCAAGTATCTAGCATAGAGGAGTGTACTGTGATAGACATATCAATTTCATTTTTATTAAGACAGGTTTATCTTTCATCTACTAACTACCTATCAAGGGAGTTTTAATTCATTAATTTCGTATTTTCGCAATGAGCGATAAACAATAATAAATCATGATTAATCTTCAATTAGAAATGTATGTACAATAGATATGGATCGTTTGTGAATGAAAGTGATTTGAATGAACTGATTCCGTTTTTCAAGAAGAATTGATTCGTTAATGATTAATTCACTCGAGACGACCGACCGAACGATTTTGATCGAGCGGAATAGTATTCCCGACTCGGATTTATACATGCGGTCTGAATCCGCCCGAATCGGATGACTAATTCGTTCGCTAGAATCCGTTCACAACCTCAACTCCGCTTTGTACTTGCGCTCTGAATCTGAATCCGCCCGAATTGAATGACTATTTCGTTCGCTCGAATCCGCGCACAACTTCAACTCCGCTTTGTACATGTGGTCTGAATCCGAACGAAAAAAATTCTTCACGACTTGCAGTAACGAGCGCGCTGCGCCAGCCTTTATTGGTATTTTTTACGACTCGACGCGTATTTTTATCAGCTAATGTTTGTCCTCGACTTATGAGACAAATCACAGAATATTTGCAAGATGAATTCAAGCCACAGAAGTTTTATTTGGAACAGCTTTAGTAAACTTTCAACTGAAAAGAAAATTATTTGATAATTTAAAAATAAATATAATATAACATTTTGAATTATAGTTAAATTTGTATATGTTTGCTCTATTTTTTATAGATACATATCTTTCGAATAAACCTATCATATTTGCTTAAATTATACAGGTCGTACGAGTCAGAGCTGGGACGAATCCTCGTTAAAAGGATTCGAATCACGAATCCGAATCACCTGATATGATTCAAATCAGGAATACTCGAATAAAGGATTCGTAAGAGATAAATATGATTCGAATCAAAGATTCGAATCCTGTTTTTTCGAATCACGAATACAAATCGTTTAGGAATAAATTTGATTTAATTACTTTTTTACAACCATTAACATATAAATATCGTTATCAGTTGTTTTAACAAAAATATTCACAACCTAATTATTTATTATTAACACTGAACATCGTTGATAACAGACTAAATTTCTGTGTTACTCTGATTAAAGATGTATTTGTGTGTTTCTGAACTACACTTCAAATCAATGGTTTATACGCGTGGCGCATGAAGTAAAATTTCGAGTTTAGAAAAGCCCCGTGAAAATTTGTCTCGGGTCGCTGCGCGACCCTCGACAAATTTTCTACGCGGGGCTTTTCTAAACTCGAAATTTTACTTTATGCTTAGTCTGGGAGTGGAAGACACTCGTTACTTTAAAATATGTCACAACTGTTAAAGTATGTATCGTCGGATGCTCGTCTTCAGAGGTGATGTGTAAGCAAATTATGGGTCCTAGGAGTTGCCAAATAAGTGAGTTACTCAACTGTTTCTAAAGCACACTTTGTAAAACCAAAAGATTAAAATTTTACATATAAAATGTACAATAAACTATAAGTGTGATACATCATTGAATTCAGTAAAAAATATTCTTCCAGAAAATATCAAAATCCAAAATAGCGCTCATAAGAAAAACAAAAGTTAGCTATGGTCCCTAGGTAAATGTTATAGTTATCTTAAAATAAAATATGTTACTGGATTTATCGTTAAAAAGTGCCTATAATGTCAAAGTTGTAAATGCCTGGATTCAATAGTTTGTGAATAAAAAAATAAAAACGAATTTTCAAAAATACGTTTTTTGACAATATCTCATTATGGAAATAAGATATTTCAAACTTGTTTTTGGGTTATTATTGGGCCCTAAATTATGCAACTTTGCCCCAATTTAACCGACTCTCTATTTCTTTAAATAACCGAAATCCTCATACTTTCTGTTGAAATACGGACACCCAGTATAATAATAATAATAATAATAATAATATAAAATTTATTGTATTGTTATTTTCTAAATATTTTAATTAAATAAATAAAATAATAAAATAATAAATATTTACGAATATATTAAAAATAAATACTTAATTCAATATTAATTATACCATCTAATGTCTAAAAGTCTTGCGTTGAAAATCACCAGAAATCATTAGATGTTTTTTGATTAAACGAATTCCACTATGGCTTTCGACGTCTAAGTCAAAAAATGTTTGAAACAAAAGTTGTAGCCAACGAAAAAATATACCTCTTTTACCTAAACACTTTTCACCTCAGCTCTTTTGTTTTTGTTCAATAAACCAATAAAGATTTTTTTTTGAAAATAAATATGATAATTCGAAAATTTACGAACGAGTGTCTCCACTCCCAGACTAAGCATGAAGTCAAATTTCGAGTTTAGAAAAGCCCCGCGTAGAAAATTTGTCGAGGGTCGCGCAGCGACCCGAGACAAATTTTCACGGGGCTTTTCAGCTCTTTTGTTTCTGAATTAGAAACTAAAAAATCTAGTGGACATCAACAACTCACCGATTATAGCTTTCGACGTCTAAATCAAAAAATGTTTTAGACAAAAGTTGTAGCCAACGAAAAAATAAACCACTTTTACCTAAACACTTTTCACCTCAGCTCTTTTGTTTTTGTTCAATAAACCAAGAAAGATTTTTTTTTTGAAAATAAATATGATAATTCGAAAATTTACGAACGAGTGTCTCCACTCCCAGACTAAGCATGAAGTAAAATTTCGAGTTTAGAAAAGCCCCGCGTAGAAAATTTGTCGAGGGTCGCGCAGCGACCCGAGACAAATTTTCACGGGGCTTTTCTAAACTCGAAATTTTACTTCATGCGCCACGCGTATTAAACACTGATTT
Organism: Philonthus cognatus; assembly: GCA_932526585.2. Classification (NCBI taxonomy): domain Eukaryota; kingdom Metazoa; phylum Arthropoda; class Insecta; order Coleoptera; family Staphylinidae; genus Philonthus; species Philonthus cognatus. The sequence goes on from OW052243.1 coordinate 39,669,434, forward strand.
CAAGTAAAGTTTAAAATATAAAAACATATTAAAACTGTTTTCAGTTTTAAAAGTTATCAAAATATGTCAAAATTATTTAAAATTGCCAAAAACAAAATGACCAAAATGTCATCTCGTAAATATAAAAAATATCAAAAACGTCAAAAATTTGGCGTGCTGATAAAATCGATTTACGTTAAAATTATCAATTTATGTCAGTACGTGACAGTTTGACAAAAACGTTCTTACAAAAACGAAAATTTCTGTTAAAATCAGTAATAATGTCAAAAAAGTTATCTAATAATATATGAATTGTTATCTAATGTAAAACAAGTAAATATGTAATATCAAAAATATCAAATGTCAAAATTGTCGTCTACTGTCAAAAAAGTAAAAAAATATAAAATGTCAGAACTGCCATCTAATGTCAAATACGTCATTTAATGTCAACATCAGAAATAGTAAATAAGTAAAAAATTTCATTGTTTATCAAAAGTAACATCTAATGTGAAACATGTCATCTATTGTCAAAAAACGTAGTCTAATATCAAGAATATAATCTATTGTCAAAAATGTCATCTCAAAAGGTATAGAATATCAAAAATGTCATTCAGTGTCAAAAATGATTAAATGTCTTGTAGAAAAGAAAAATCTCAAATTTGTGTGTTCAAATAATGATTCAATAATTTTTGAAAATCGTTACAAATCTGAATAAAAATATTGAAAATCTTACATATCAACATTTTATATATTTGACGAGAAAATCTCGAAATATCGAAAATTTCATCAAAATTTTATAAATCGATAAAAATGACAAATTATCAAAAATCAAGATATGTTGAAAATCTCATAAACATTTTCATAAATTAATTAAAAATCTCGATATATTGAAAATTTTCTCAATATTCGATAAATTAAGGAGAATTGAGGAAATATTGCAAAATCTGATAAAAATTTGATTAACCGACGAAAATCTCGAAATAAGAATAATTTTATGAAAATATCGATTTGTTGAAAATCTTATAAAAATGTTATAAATCGACATGTTAAGTGTAAAAATTTGATTGGGAATGTCAATTCATATTCATCAAAATGTTATATTTGGCAAAATTACCGAAAAACAATTAAAAATCTCAAATCTGTTAAATTTGACACAAATCATTAATTTATTTGATTTTATCACTTACAAACGAGTGTCGTCCACTCCCAGACTAAGCATGAAGTAAAATTTCGAGTTTAGAAAAGCCCCGCGTAGAAAAAATGTCGAGGGTCGCGCAGCGACCCGAGACAAATTTTCACGGGGCTTTTCTAAACTCGAAATTTTACTTCATGCGCCACGCGTATAAAACAGTGATTTAACGAGAAATTTAAAAACATGCAAAACAAATTTCTCATGTTAATCCTTACGATTAATTCGAATTATTTTTGACGATTCGAATCCTTTTGTAACTATTGGAATCCTTTTGTAAATATTCGAATCCTTTTATGAGGATACTAATCCTTTTATGAGGTTTCGAATCCTTTTACGAGGTTTCGAATCCTTTTATGAGGATTCGAATCCTTTTATGAGGATTCGAATCCTTTTATGAGGATTCGAATCACCAGCATTTGGATTCGAATACGAATCCTTTTAAAAAAGTGTAACGAATCCGGATTACGAATCCAGTTTAACTGAAGTATTTGAATATCTCTTTTGAATCCTCTAAAAGGATTCGAATCCAGGATTCGAATCTTGAATGATTCGAATCCTGCCCAGCTCTGGTACGAGTCAATTCCTTTAAAACAGTTTTAGCTCGTTCAACTGATATCACTGGGTCGGTTGTCTATCTCGGCGCCGTTCGGTATTGAACGAACATATAGGATTATTATTATAATTATTATTATTAGTATTATTATTCAATTTTCCACGTAGTTAATTGACGGTAAGTAAATGGTCACGGTTTATGAAACAAGTGTCTATCGTCACTATAGAGGGAGATTGAGGCGAGAACGAACTATATTATTATTATTATTATTATGTGATTCGTATACGAACGATTCATAAAGAACGAATCACTTCTAAAATATGATTCGGTTGATTCGAATTACCTGAAAGATTCGAACTTCCCATATCTAATGTACAATACATACGGACGGGTTGGCTGCCAAGTGGTATAAGTCGCAAAACTACATTTTTCAGGAGAGCAAATTTAAAGTTCGTACCTCAATATAAAATCATTCAGTGGAATAACATTCAACGCTATCTGTCGGCAGGCTATTGAACCAGGACCCACAGCACTTGTCAGAATCGTAGATTTGTCTACCTAGTACTGGAAATGGAGTAAATCCAATTTTAAAATGTTGTGACTTGGCAGCCAACCCGCCTATATACCGGGTGTTGACTTGGCGGACGCAACATAGGAAATCCCATGTAAATTTTGAAATGTTCAAATTTTGTCTCCCCTATTTATTTTAGAAACAAAATGTATTTACCTTTTCTGTAGAGGGAAAAATTCTGAATTCATTCATATTAACGTTTATCACTTTACGTTTTCGAAGTTAAAATAATTAATAAAAAATAATGTGATTTTATAAAAATAATGACATGCCATGGAATTGAAACAACTGCGGATGTCAAAATGGCAAAAGATATCGTAGTCACTTGATTAAAGTAAATGTTTTCGAAATAATTTACACTATACAAAAAAATGTCATTATTTTTATAAAATCACATTACTTTTTCTTAATTATTTTAGCTGTTAATTTTCTGACATTCGTTGATTTTTAATAGAGTTCAATTTGAAGCTTCAAACGAGTGTTTTCCACTCCCAGACCAAGCATGAAGTAAAATTTCGAGGTTAGAAAAGCCCCGTGAAAATTTGTCTTGGGTCGCGCAGCAACCCGAGACAAATTTTCTGGGCTTTTCTGAACTCGAAATTTTACTTCATGCGCCACGCGTATAAAACACAGATTTTAAGTGAAGTTCGAATATACATAAATTTGACAATATTATAGTCTTTTATACGCGTGGCGCATGAAGTAAAATTTCGAGTTTAGAAAAGCCCAGAAAATTTGTCTCGGGTCGCTGCGCGACCCTTGACAAATTTTCACGGGCCTTTTCTAATCTCGAAATTTTACTTCATGCTGGGAGTGGAACACACTTGTTTGAAGCTTTAAATTGAACTTAAAAAAAACAGGGAATATCCGCAATTGTATCGATTCCATGGTATGTCATTATTTTTATAAAATCACATTACTTTTTCTTAATTATTTTAGCTGTTAATTTTCTGACATTCGTTGATTTTTAAAAGAGTTCAATTTGAAGCTTTAAACGAGTGATTTCCACTCCCAGACTAAGCATGAAGTAAAATTACGAGTTAAGACAAGCCCCGTGAACATTTGTCGAGAGTCGCGCAGCGACCCGAGACAAATTTTCTGGGCTTTTCTAAACTCGAAATTTTACTTCATGTGCCACGCGTATAAAACACAGATTTTAAGTGAAGTTCGAATATACATAAGTTTGACAATGTTATAGTCTTTTATACGCGTGGCGCATGAAGTAAAATTTCGAGTTTAAAAAAGCCCAGAAAATTTGTCTCGGAGAACTTAGAGAAACGTTAAGTGTTGTGTGTGAACAGTAATAAATTTAGAATTTTTCCCTCTACAAAAAAGTAAGATACATTTTGTCTCTAAAATAAATAGCGAAGCCAATATTTGAACACTTTAAAATTAACATGCGATTTCCTATGTTGCGTCCGCCAAGTCAACACCCGATATAAATAGAGTTTTATTTTATGTTTATACTAAAATTAATTTTATAAAATATATTTTCAGTCGGAATTCATAAAAAAAACAAGAAATTAAATACAGATTACACACGCATCCCCGTTAAAAGAAATATGTTAAAAACACATAGTGTACCTTTAGCGCAATTATAATCATCGAGCAATTACCCGGCGATCATCCGTGAACTTTTACACATATAATTACAGCCCGTGTGTGCGTATGTGTTTTTCGTCTTCAAATATTGCTTTCAATTTGATGTAATTTTTTCCCATCTCATTCTTCGTATTACATTTAATTGCGGGTTACCGAAACGACTTGTTAAAATATATTTAACACTTTACCAGCGCCTCTAATGGAGGTAGATAATTATAACCTGGCCGGTCGCTAATCGCTAATGTTAATTAATTTTTAACAAAATTTCTAATTGAAATGCTGGAAGCTTTTCAGTGGGACTAATTAAATATTCATTATCGGCTGCGTACTATTGGCTTTTCTTAAGTGATTTGTCCTGATGGAGAAAATAATGGAAATTTAAAGTATGCCAATCAGTTTCATTCTATGAATATTGAACGTTATTAAAGCAAAGTTTGAAATAGTTTGTGGAGTCCAATAATAAAACTGATCGTTTAACAAAACTGACCAATTGGAATTTAATTCCAGAAATGTTCGTAGTTTAAAATGTATTTTAGCATCTAGTAGTGTTTGTTGTAGTGGTATTAGAATAATATAAAAATAATATCAATAATAATATTAACTAAGACTCATTGTTTGCAGTTTATACGAACACTTTTGTAATTTTATACAAGGTTATTTAAAATTAAGGAACAGATTTCAAACATTTGTTTTTTCAAAACTATAAAAGATAGAAATACAATTCCACCGTTCCTGGAAAAAGAAAAGTTCAATTTTCTATGCATTTAATATGAGCACCATACATTACATGACAAATATCAAAACGGTGGCTCATTTCTTGGCATACACGAATCAGCTAGTCTTTAGTTATCAAATTCAGAATTCACAGCTTCAACAATTCAATTTTGGAGATTTTTAAGAATGTAATTTTTAGGGGGGGGATAAAAACATAGTCTTTTACGTTACTTCACAGAATAAAATCACAAAGATCACAAGGTCTGGACAATCAACATGACAAGCAACAGACTGTTCAAATTTTACACTTTTGTCTCTCCAGGAACGTTGGAATTATGGTTCTACCTTTTGTAGTTTGAAAAAAATTACGTTTGAAATCTGTTTCTTCTTTTTAAATCACTCTGTATATTATATTTAAAACATTAAAAAACAAACTAAAAAAAGCGTGAGCTTATTCTCTTAGATTTAAATAGTATTGAATTTGAAATATTCATAATATCAAATGTTTCACATGTCAATGGTATGTATTTGATCTTCATCTGCGCTGATAGAATGAAGAAGAAAAATAATTAAATGGTAGACCGGTAAACTTTTCAAGGCGCAGTTATCGTTTTCAGATGACACTGGCCATTTTTTAAGTTTATCAACGTTCATCTACATGTATAATACAATAATAATTTTTTTTGTTGAAGATTCACCGGAATTATTTCTTTATAATGTCATAATTTGTTTATCTAGCCAATTAAAATGTTTCTGTACACATCCAGCACTTTTATATTACATCTGGTATTATTATACTTTTGTTAACATCGACTTTGTAAAATACTAGAAATATAAATTTGTTTGATTCTAGAATTTCCTATACCATTCTATCAAGTATACATATCCCAATTATACCGGCTGTTGACTTGGCGGACGCCACATAGGAAATTCCATGTAAATTTTGAAATTTTGGCTCCTGTATTTATTTTAGAAAGAAAATGTATTTACCTTCTTTGTAGAGGGAAAAATTCTGAATTCATTCGTGTTAACGTTTATCACTTTACGTTTCTCCAAGTTAAAATAATAAGGAAAATGTAATGTGATTTTATAAAAATAATGATATGCTATGGAATTTAAACAACAATTGCGGATGTCAAAATGACAAAAGATATCGTAATCACTTGATTAAAGTAAATGATCTAGAAAAGATGTATATGATACAAGAAAGAATCCTCATAATAAAGTGGTATTATGCAGACCACAGTTATCACTATGTTTGCGTTATGTTTTTTTGTCGTTAATTAAGTAACAGCAATACTTTTTCCTAATTATTTTAGCTGTACATTTTTTGACATTCCTTGATTTTTAAAAGAGTTTAATTTAAAGCTTAAAACGAGTGTTTTCCACTCCCAGACTAAGCATGAAGTAACATTTCGAGTTTAGAAAAGCCCCGTGAAAATTTGTCGAGGGTCGCGCAGCGACCCCAGACAAATTTTTTTGGGCTTTCTGGGCTTTTCTAAACTCGAAATTTTACTTCATGCGCCACGCGTACAAAGCACATATTTTAAGTAAAGTTCGAATATACATAAATTTGATAATATTATAGTGTTTAACACGCCTGGCGCATGAAGTAAAATTTCAAGTTTAGAAAAGCTAAGAAAATTTGTCGGGTCGTTGCGCGACCCTCGACAAATTTTCACGGGGCTTCTCTAAACTCGAAATTTTACTTTATGCTTAGTCTGGGAGTAGAAAACACTTGTTTAAAGCTTTAAATTGAACTTTAAAAAAACTGGGAATATCCGCAATTGTTGTATCAATTCCATGGTATGTCATTATTTTTGTAAAATCACATTACTTTTTCTTAATTATTTTAGCTGTAAATTTTCAGACATTCGTTGATTCTTAAAAGAGTTTAATTTAAAGCTTAAAACGAGTGTTTTCCACTCCCAGACTAAGCATGAAGTAAAACTTCGAGTTTAGAAAAGCCCCGTGAAAATTTGTCGAGGGTCGCGCAGCGACCCGAGACAAATTTTTTTGTGCTTTTCTAAACTCGAAATTTTACTTCATGCGCCTCGCGTACAAAGCAAAGACTTTAAGTAAAGTTCGAATATACATAAATTTGATAATATTATAGTGTTTAACACGCGTGGCGCATGAAGTAAAATTTCGAGTTTAGAAAAGCCCAGAAAATTTGTCTCGGGTCGTTTCGCGACCCTCGACAAATTTTCACGGGACTTTTCTAAACTCGAAATTTTACTTCTTGCTTAGTCTGGGAGTAGAAAACACTTGTTTAAAGCTTTAAATTGAACTTTAACAAAAACAAGGAATATCCGCAATTGTTGTATCAATTCCATGGTATGTCATTATTTTTATGAAATCACATTACTTTTTCTTAATTATTTTAACTTAGAGAAACGTAAAGTGTTAAGTGTGAAGAACATTCATAAATTTAGAATTTTTCCCTCTACAATAGAGTGTAATACATTTTGTCTCTAGAATAAATAGGGAAGCCAATATTTGAACACTTTAAAATTAACATGCGATTTCCTATGTTGCGTCCACCAAGTCAACGCCCAGTATACTGTAAATCTTCAGATATTCGTTGTTTTTTAAGAGTTACATTTGAAGCTTCAAACGAGTGTTTTCCACTCCCAATCTGAGCATGAAGTAAAATTTCGAGTATAGAAAAGCCTGCAAATTTGGTTTGGTTGCGTAGCGCGAAGAGATCAAACCAAATTTTCAGGCTTTTCAAAACTCGAAATTTTACTTCATGCGCCACGCGTATTAAACACTGAAAACACTAAAATATTGTGAACGTGTGAACCTTAATTGAAATCAGTGTCTTATACATGTGGCGTATGAAATAAAATTTCGTGTTTAGAAAAGCCTGAAAAATTGGTTTGGTCGCTCCGCGCTACGCGACCAAACCAAATTTTCAGGCATTTCTAAACTCGAAATTTTACTTCATGCTCAGCCTGGGAGTAAAACACTTGTTTAAAGCTTCAAATTGAACTTAGAAAAATCATATGCGTATGTATACCTAAAACAAAAAAAGTGTAAATGCAGCCTATACATAGGGATTGTATCATACAATATGCAGGGAATTTTTCTTTTAGGTACACATACTCATACGTTTTTTCAATTTAAGTTCAATTTAAAGCATTAAACGAGTGTCTTCCACTCTCAGGTTAAGCATGAACTAAAATTTCGAGTTTAGAAAAAACTGAAAATTTCGTTTGGTCCCGTAGCGCGAAGCGCGGAGCGACCTAATCAAATTTTCAGGCTTTTCTAAATACGAAATTTTACTTTATGCGCCATGCGTATAAGACACTGATTTTAATTGAAGTTTACTTGGTCACAATATTTCAGTGTTTTCAGTGTATTATACGCGTGGCGCATGAAGTAAAATTTCGAGTTTAGAGATGCCTGAAAATTTGGTTTGGTCGCTCCGCGCTTCGCGTTACGCGACCAAACCAAATTTTCCGGCTTTTCTAAACTCGAAATTTTACTTCATGCTTAGCCTGGGATCGGAAAACACTCGTTTAAAGCTTCAAATTGAACTTAAAAAACACGTATGCGTATATCCAGCTAAAAGAAAAATTGCTTGTATATTGTATGGTACAATCCCTGTATAGGCCACATTTACACTTTTATTAATATTAATGGATTTACATTATAAAAGTTTTATTTATTTTATTGATATTGTAACGTTTAGATGCTAATAAAAAAATATAAATCTAAACGTTCCATCCTTTCTTCAAGTTTCTATTTAAATATATTTTGATAACTTCTTAACAGAATAAATTCACAGATACTGGTGTAAAATATGCTTCAGGTAGTGGTATTCGCGGCCAAACCAAATTTTCGGGCTTTAATAAACTTAAAATTTGCTTCATGCTTAATCAATAAGTAATGGACCCATAAAGCATCAAATTTACCACCTTTGAAAAATAACAAACGCTTAAAAGTTGACATGAGACTTAATATGTATATTTAATAGAACAATTCTTCGTATAGTTACCAGTTTTTGCTTTATCTTTATTTAATTTTAAAATATTTTATTCAAAACGAGAAATACTAAGGGGATCATATGTTACCATTTTCCCGGGACAATTCACAATTTTCACCCTTAGTCCCGATTTTGTCCCACTATTTTTTAATCCCCAATTGCCTCGAAAAAGATTCATTTCATTGCTTCTTTTCAGACTTTGGCCAAAACAGTTTTGTTTATTATATTACATTAAAATACGAAACAAGTTTCTTATTAATTTCTTAAAATTCTATGAAAAACTACCGTATCAATTATTACAAATGTCTGTAATCCGGAAAAAAAATTGGTAGTTTTGACTATGTTCAATGTTACTGATAGGCAATCGATTTTATGTATATTAATCAATACTGAGACGTGTTTCAATGTTTTTTACCAATTTAATTTAATAATTCTACGATTCGAGTTTCGAGATATTTGGTGTCATTTTTAAGTTTGAGAAATTTACAGTGTTTCTATAGCTAAAAAGTATTAAACAGTGGTGAATATAACATATTATAATGGCTCGCTGTTGAGCTGAAACTAGTCACAGTTTAAAATAAATAGTGAATACATAAAAGTAATCAGTGTTAATTATTTAAATATAACAAACCCGTTTGTTTGTTCAAAAGTTTTACATATGGATTACGGAATTGTTTGAAAATTTCAGCGGCTTCTAAATAATTTAATTTGGTACCTTTTGTACAATGATGTAAAATTTTTACTCACAGTAACAGTACATTCGCAAATCACGTTGGAATGCAAACATCCTTTTTCAAAACTGAAGTTATTAAAAGGTTTATATCATTGTACAAAAGGTACCAAATTAAATTATTTAGAAGCCGCTGAAATATTCAAACAATTCCGTAATCTATATGTAATGTTTACCACTGTTTAATACTTTTTAGCCTTTTTAGCCATAAAAACAATGTACATTTTTCAAACTTGAAAATGACACTAAATATGTCGAGACTCGAGTCTTAGAATTATTAAAATAAAGTGGTAAATAATATTGAAACACGTCTCATAATTGATTAATTAATATGGATTATCACGTAGTAACGCTCAAACTATACAAATATTTTATGTATATTGTTTCTATTTTTCGATAATCCCTTAAATTGTGTCAAAAATCTAAAATTTTCTTGATTATATCCGTTTGTTTGATAGGCAATTAGTTTGATTCTATTCAACGTAAGAGGAGTTTTCTCATCATTTCTGATGATTTTATAAAAATCTAATGTTTCGTTCATTTTTTTATCATTATTAAAGAAAACACACATTCTCTAATTAATTTCTCACTTAAGCACACAATTTTTAAATTGAAAAAGAAAAACGTAGTCTCCAATTATTAATGTTTGAATTGTAATTGTGATACAAATACAAGTATATAGCTATTATTTTAATACCCTGCGAGATATCGGGTTAAAAAATGCAAATTTAACAATAATCGTGACAAAAGTTCAGAAATACTGAAAAAATGTATTTACATTTTCAAGACTTCGGAGCCGCACTTAATTCAAATATTTAGATTGAAAGAAGCTCCGACCTTAAAAAAGGTTGGATTCCCTGGTCTAAGACAAATTTGTTATATATTCAGAAAAGTATCTCGCTTTTTACATGTTTTCTAAGAAACCATTAATAACTTTGTTTATATTAAGACTAAATTTAAATACGGACTTGATTATATTTTCGAAAAGTTATGCATTCAGTTCACTCAAGCTTATTATAAACATTATCAAGTAATCAGATTTTGTTTGTTCACATTAAGCCAATTTACAAATTCCGGAGAAATAATGATGAGCTTTTAAGCTCCAGAATACCACATAAAAAAACCTCAATACACACACGCGCGCCTTTTCCATTTCCATCAGAGACACGAGCATTTTTTGCTCTGCTCGTAGAAAATAAGGTCATTAGGGTACCTCGATGGTGCCCTCTTCCCTAGGCCCTTTTCGTCCTCTTCAGGTAGGCGTGAGAGTGCATTAACGATCCGCCGATGGGAAAGGAAGTGATTTTTGTTTTCGCTGCCGTATTCCACCTGTCGTCCTCACTCCGGTCGGTAAAAGGGGGTGAAATCCCCGATATAATAGATTATTGGGGCCACTGGGGTGACTGCTTTCTGAAATACAAAAAATAAAGGAGAGGGAGATGAGAGGAAAAAAAGGTTGCCGGGTTAATGTTTTCTTGGAATTCTCAAAGGTTGAGATAATAATGATACAAGTTGGGGGATGATAAAAACGATTTTAATGAAATCCAGCTGCTTTTTATTTGAGATTAAAATATGCTACCTTATTAAATGCTGAACCTCGAAATGATTGAAGTGATATTCACTAAATTATAATGTACACTTCTGTGCAATAAAATTAGGCACAAGTCTCATAACTATTTTTCACAATATTCTAGTTGTATAATTTAGGTCTGTGTTAATTGCTTAGCAGCAGTTTCAATAAATGATAAATCACTATAATTTGAAAATACCATCTTTATTAAAAAACTAAAACCTTTTGAAAAAACCCTATTTTAGTTAGTTTTCCAATTTTTGAATTGTTGTCTAAATGACGCATCATTTTGACATTAAGGAAATTGGCATATTTACATATTTTCGTAACTAGAAAACTCCTCATGTTCTTTTTAAGGTATAACATATTTTGTGTGCTTAATTTTGTTGCACAGTGTACATGTATAGTAGATGGCAAAACGACAAAAATATAAATAAAAATGAATATGTATCCATAATACGTTTTCCGTTACTGACAATTTAATATCTGTATGTGGTTGCTAAACTACACAAAGTCACATTTTTTAAATTTTACAGTGCTGTTTACCTCTCGAAAGAGTACAAAATTTAGATTTCAAGAGTATAAAAAACGTGTTTTGAGAAAATGTGACTTGGTCAAAAAGAAAACACAAACTGTAACATTAGTACATATAAAAACATATTCAAAAAAACACCAAAAATGTTTTCTATATGGATTTCTATCAATAACATATGCAGGTCGCATCTTCCAAATAAACAATCCTCAAACTGATTCACCTTAAGCAGCAACATTTGGTAAAAAGCTATTCCCACGTTCGCCGCCAAACAAAAAAAATCTAATAACCCTGATGTTTGATACACGACCATTTCAATGCCCTTAATAAATTTTCGAAGGAGGCCCACAACACGTGTTGTCCCAGTCATATCTTTTCTCCTGAAAAAAGTAACCACATGTGGATGAGCCCCTCGTTTTCTCATTCCTTCCCGGAATGATTGGGGTCTCGTGTGCTTTCCTTTTTCAGGGAGGGGAAAGTTCACTGAATAATGCATCGGGCTCAATTAAAATATTCAAATGACGATATTGTTAGTCACACTGAAACACCTTTTCTTTCGTGCAAAGGAAAAAAAAACTGCAGTGTAACCGTGAAGCTTTCGCGAGAAATTGAACGGGACCGGTTTTTCACGCGACGTTGCCGAAATTAGACTATAGCTACAACGGGGAATAATAATGTCTTTAGAAAACGGGGATGAATATTTAATGAGGGGCTTAAATACGCGATCGATGTTTTTTAAATTGTAATTTATTCTATTACAAAACAAACAGTTTACTTTATGTTAATACGTGAGTTATCTGTAAATTAATCTAAAAATAAATTTAACGATGAAAATGAATCGGTATTTGTAAACAATAACATACTGTTGGTAGATACACATCAATGTTGCTTAAAAGAGTGTTTTGCAGCAATCCTAATGGCAGGAAAAATTATATATGCTTTTATTTGTTGTTACGAGAGGCAAGAAAGTCAACCGGAATGTTAAGATGCACTTTCTAGTCGGCGTCAGTTAACATTTGATCATGCATGCTTGTCAAGCTGGCAGTTACGTGTGTGGCTATCTTTAGAGTAAGATGCACTTCAGCGGGTACATCCAAATTTACTCAAATTCATTTTTAGGTGTTAAATACGCCGAGTACGAGTTTTAAGTACTTGGAAAATAATGTATTCGTTGACTAAGTACCGAAGTACATGAAACGTATTCATTCACAAGTTTTAAGTACTAGTACTTGAGCCTACATATTTACATGTTTCATTTTGTTAGAATTGTAAATTACTTCATTACATTAAATACAGTTTTATGTAAAGTCATTTAATGCGTGACGACGTTGACTTCATTGTCATCTCGTTTCTTGTTCACGTAATAAATGGTCTAATCGCCCTCAAATGCAAACGTCCGATAAATAACCATCGATCATTTTATCTCCCCCTTTTGCTCATTTACTAGGGAATTCTATTTAACTTTTTAATGCTACATCGGCGATAATTCTCGACTGAGGATTAAATACTTCCCAACTGCATTTCACACCGCTTCTGATCCCATCAGCACATCAAATTTTAGTGATCGTTAAAGACAAGTATTTATCCTTCCGTTTGCTCTTAAATTCCTTGAAAATATTGGTGCAATTACTTAAAACCCAAGAGTTGTATGTGGTTTACAATTACTTGTGTTGCGAATATAGGTACCAGTGGTGTAGATAGCTTTTTACGCTAAAGGGGATTTGATTGAGTATTTGGTTTCAAAAATGTATTTTTCTAAAGTTCAACAAAAACAAATAGAAAACATGGTTTTATTTTTCATTTAGATGTTAATGAAAACAAAATGAAAGTATTAACAACATAAGTTGCTAACAGAAAAAGATCATGTTTTTAACTTGCCTATATTTTAAGACTCATTGGGATTGATCCCCTAAATAAAACTGGTACCGGTTTTAATGTTATTGGTTGTAAAACAAATAATAAATTCAAATTTATTTTTAAAATATTTGTATCCGTTACTCAGAAAACAGGATTCGAGTCATATTTTTTGGTTCCGGATCCTTTATTTGTGATTCGAATCATGTTCCAATCACGAATCCTCAAAAAAAGAGGATTCGAATCACGAATCCTTAAAAAACGGATTCCAATCAAGAATCCTCGAAAAAAGGATTCCAATCACGAATCTGAGTCACCAACTCAGATTCGTGATTGGAATCCTTTTTTTGAGGATAGGTGATTGGAATCCTTTTTTAAAGGATTCGTGATTCGCATCCTCTTTTTTTTGAGGATTCGTGTTTGGAATCCTATGGTTTAAGGATTCGTAGTTCGAATCCTTTTTTTAAAGACAAAATCTTTTTTTTAAGGATTCGTGATTCGAATCAATTTTTTTGAGGATTCGTGATTCGAATCCTTTTTTGAACATTCATCCCAGCTTTGCTACAAATTCAGAAAATTGCTTCAGTGGTTTAAATAATTTTATTTCAATATAATTTGCAAACTGTGCTCCTTTTCATTTTAAGTTGCTCTTCTGTAAAAACTGGATATTAATAATTTGAATAAATTTGAATTAAAAACATACACAAGCTTATCCATCTATGATAATTTAAATCCTTATTGTCCCCTCTTTACAGACAACAATTTCAACATTTCAACATGAATCTACGCGCCGTTACATTAACGAGTTTCTTATTTGTTTTGTAATTTGGAAAGTTTGATTAAATTGTATAAAGAGACGGGTAGGCACTGATTGAATCCGGCTGTTTCCGGGTGGGCGTTCCAGTTTTAAAAAGCCGTTCGGCCCGAGGACGCAAAAGTTTAATTAAATAAATGCAAATAAATAAATTAAAACGGACATTATTATATATACGTATGATATCCCTGGGGATGAAGAACGCACGTCATCAACGTGGGCGTATAAAAGTAAATTAAAATCGGCGGAAATGGCATGTGCGTTTGTGTTTTATTACTAGAAATTTACAAAAAAAAAATGTTATGTAAAAATAGACAGATGAACGACTTTACATTTATCGGTATCTTTACTAAGGATAAACAGCAAACCATGATTTTAAATAACAAAGACCAAATAGGAGCGGATCCAGAAAACAATTTTTACAAAGACAGTTCTAAAATTTAGGTTAAATTCCACTAATCACTTACTCGTTTGTTGATTTAAAAAATGTTTACATTTTTATCAATAATCGCGTAAAATAGTGATGACAGCCTACCATAACCTCAAAATTAAATTTATTATCGAGTCAAAATTGTATTAACATGACACAAGATTGTATCAACTTGACACAATTTGGAAATTCATGATTGAGTCAAGATTGTATCGACAGTATTGTGTCAGGTTGATACAACATGACACAATATTGTATCAACTTGACACAATTTTGAAATTCATCATAGAGTTCAGATTGTGCCGACAATATTGTATCAACTTGATACAATATTGTATCAACTTGATAGAATATTGTATCAACATGACACAATAATGTGTCAATCTTGTATAATTATTTATTTTCAAGTTGTAATTTAATATTGTGTCAACCTAGTGCCGTGTTCACATCCCAAGATTGTAGAATTGAAATTCAATATTGTGTCAACATTGCTATATATGTAATTTCTGCTAGAGAATGTACAAAAAAAATTACTGTACTAACTTCAGTATCAACAGATTATTTATTTCCTGGTTTAACTATATTAATTAGGCGTTACTGTCACATTTATAATTTAATATTTTATGTAACTAAATATACTTTATTATATATTATACGAAGTAAAATATGGATGTTTAATGAAAGAAATCCGAGCCGCAGGTGTTTCAATCAAAAACGTCGACATAATGAATTTTCCACGGGGTATATTAAATAAAGCCATTGTGCGCCATTAAACTTTTTCAATAATTAATGAAATTTCGCCGGTCATGATGCCCCGAACGCCGGTGTGCGTTTACAGCAATAATAAAAAAAGGGCCGTCGACCATATTGGCTTCGAATATCGACCAGAGCACATCAAAAAACCTGTATGTAATTATATACAATATAAACAGGTGTTTCAGAGGTCCAGTTTCCATTTCTACCTGTACCACAACCTTCTCGTTCCCCTCTTCTTTAACCGGATGCCGACCAGATTAAGATATGAATACGGCTGTATACAATGACCAAGCTGAAATTAATCGATTTTTATTTATTTTTTCGCTTGTTATTTTTGTTTGAGTAAATATTGTTGCATATAAGAAGCGATGAATGGTCGCAAGCACCAAATATGGTAGCATGTTATTAAATATCACAATGTTTTTTTAATAAGTTTAGTCAGTGGCGGCTCGTCCATAAGGATTGTTAAAATTTTACTTCCTGTTTAATCAAGGAATGGAAATACTAGTTCGAAACTTCAAACTGGACGATTCTAAAATTAGCAATAATCAATGCCTGACATTTTACAGCGCATGTAACGGAATATGCAGGCTTAAAATAACTTGAAAATAGATACAGGGAATTTTTTTTAAGTATACATATCCTGATGCATACGTTGTAAATTTTCAGGCATTCGTTCTTTGTTGATAGGTTGAAATTAAGTTTCTATCGAGTGTTTCCACTCCCAGACAAAGCATGAAGTAACATTTCGAGTTTAGAAAAGCCTTAAAATTTGATTTGGTCGCTCCGCTTCGCGAAGCGGAACGACCAAACCAAATTTTCAGGCTTTTCTAAACGAGCGGAACGACCAAACCAAATTTTCAGGCTTTTCTAAACTCGAAATTTTACTTCATGCGCCACGCGTATACAACACTGACATATTGCGAAATTCAAAATATTCGTGTTTAGCAGTATATTTTTAATCCTGCTTAAGCAGTTGATTATTGATTTAGCGGTATTTCAGGCCCTTGTTCTTTGTGGATAAGTTCAATTTATTTTTTAAATCTGAAGTTTAAAATATACTTTAGCATACTGATTTTTAAGTAGGTTTAAAACTTCAAAAAATTTCAGTGTTATATACGCGTGGCGCATGAAGTAAAATTTCGAGTTTAGAAAAGCCTGAAAATTTGGTTTGGTCGCTCCGTTTTGCGAGGAAGTCATCTCTGAAACAGGTCTATTTTGCAAAGGTTGACAAATCGTATTATTTATATAGTTGAAAAAAGTTGAAATATCGCTGGACTTATTGTATCGAGCTAAAAGGAGATTATGTTGAAAAGTAAACAACAAAAAAAAACGTTTGCATCCATAACACGGATACTTATCATACTGCCCTCATAGAAGCCCTGACTGCAAACGTATTTTAGTTTACTGGAAATATTAAATATCGAGTAGGAAAAATGTGTCCATACAAAAGAATTGAACCTGCGAGCCGGTATGACCGATTTTTCGGGAAAATGATGTATCGCGTGATATTTCACCCCGTGCGCCCAATGTTTTCCAAATACATTTCCTCTCTGCTAAAAAATAAATAAAAAGGGAGATCATAATACACTCAGTATTTGAAAATAAAGGCACCATAGTGTGATTTGTGGACGTTCGCATATATCTATTAGATCACATCCCTCTGGCACGGCACATTCACACACACACACACGCGTGCATCCAGTAGGGGGGATTTTATGCAATTTGGCATTCTTGCAGGCCATAATTCGAAAAAGTCACGTCGCCACTATAGATTTCCATTATCTCTCCCCCAACATGATTTTGTACATTGACCGTACTGATGCGAAATGAAAAACCAGTTGGAAAAGCTTAGAGGGAAACACGGGTGTAAACTGGTTTAGAACAGCTGATACGTGTCATCGGAAGTGCTGGCCCCCTTTTCTTCTGAATCAATTGCTGTTGTAGGTAGCGGGGGCGCGGCGCGAAAGGGGGGAAAGCGTCGGGGTGCGTCTAGACGCTGTTATGGGCGAGGGGGAAACCCCACTGCGCCCGAAATAGAAAATCCACGCTTAGTGGAAGGAGGGTCCGAAGTGATTCATATCCGCTACTTGCTCACTTTATTTTCATATCCTATCATCGATACGTTAATGTTGCTCATGTATATTTATATACATTACTCACGTAGGAATGAAATATTCAGCGAATATTTCCCGGGTGCGTTTTCCCCCGGAAAATTTTCACGCTTGAACAAACACACGATCCTTTAAGAGGATGCCTTCTCTGATAAATGATTCCGCGTCGTAATATACAAAAGGTGCCGTTTCCGCTTCTTATTCAATATCTACCCTCTTTTATTCACTTTTTGAAATAACGTGCATTGAAATTGTATACCTGCATATTTACAACGAATTAATTAAAATGTTTACATCTAAATATTAAGAACATTATTATGCAAAATTAGGACAAACTTCTTTGGACAGTGGTGTAGCTAGGTGCGGAATTTTTATTACGCCCACTAGACTTGAACTCGATGCACAAGTTCGAGTATCTCAATAATCAAGTATGCAATACTTCAGCAGTTGAAGTAATTTGTAAGAATCGAGGAGACGATCTTTGTTGATAAATCTTCAATGAATCTGAAACTTATACTAGGTGGCGCAAAAGCCATCACCCTATCGAAGGTGCTATAATTTTTGCAAATGGGGGCAAATGCCAGTTCTGCTTTGACATTTGTGAAGGAAACAGATACAAAATACAAGCCAACTAGACATGAATCGCTATACTCCTCAAGAACGTGGAATAATTATGAGGGCTGCATTTCCGGGTCGCCTAATCTCTCGTATTGGTGATTTGCACTAGCCGGCAAGATCGCCCGATTCAACCGTTTCAGACTTCTTTTTGTGGGGTTTCTTGGAGTCACGAGTCTATGTCAACAAGCCTCAGTTTCTTAAACCCCTTAAAGAGAATATGCGTCATGAATGCGAGAACCTATTGCCGGAAATTCTGGCAAGACTGATAGAAAATGCTATAAATCGACCACTTGGTCGATATCGTTTTCTCGACTTAATGAAAAAAAAAGACATTAAATAAACACAATCCAAAAGCAGTACCAAAGTTTTTCATTAATAAAAAAATTACAGCCAAAGAACATCGGTTGATAACTTTTGCGCCCCCTTGTATAACCCAAGCAATATATTGGGTCGTACCATCATTTCATAGTGTTCTTATGTATTGGCAAATTTAATTGAAAACTATAACATTATAACAACAAATCAATCAATCATGTTATTCTACGTTGTTGTTTAAGGCATCTTCTCACCTCTCGACCAATGTTAAAAGCCATTTCGCCAGATATCGCTGGTCCAGGACTCGAAGTAGCTAGTAAGCCAGTCTTCGAGAACCGTATCATTATTGATGGTTATACTGCGCATATGGTTTGTTAGAGATCAAAAAAGGTGATAATCTGATGATGCAATGTGTGGGGCGTACGGCGGTTGCTGAAAAATCTCCAAATTGCGCACATGGAGGGCGATTTTTGCCATATGAGGTCACATGTTGATGTGGAATTGGCCTTGACGTTGGGTCTTTTCTGCTGGATAGCCTCGTTCACACGACGTAAGGTTCTTTTCGATCGGTTTGTTCCTCTCAAGCAATTTCCAGTGCACTAGAATAGTTTCACTAAATCCTTCTTTGAGTCGATATTTTGCTTTACTCTTCGCATTGTTGTGTTTCCTGCAGCTATACATCGCTATCCTTGCTTCAAATTAACGTAGGCAACATTTTTCATATCCTGTGATGATTTTGTACAATAATGCAGATGCCCCGAGCTGTATCAGCGTTTTTGAGATTTTTTTATTCGAAGAATAGCAATTGCCGTCAATGCCGCATTTTTGCTCCACTTTAGGAGGCTGTCATTTGTAAAAAATAGTATATTTAAGAAAACGATAGACATGAACTTGTAGAGAAGAAGAGCACTTTCGAAACTGTTTGAATGTTGGGAATCAAATCTGAGGAAAATAAAAGTAAACATAAAAACCCTACGATATTATGGTATGACCTAATATTTTAAACTTAACATTAAAGTATCAAATTTGCAGGCTTTTCTATACACGAAATTTGACATAATGCTTGATTAAGGCGGTCACGACTCAGTAGAATGAAACTACGAAGAATCACAGGACTAGTCACTGGACATTGTGACCTGAATAAGCACCAACATAGGATGGGAATTGAGAAAAGCCTCCTATGTTGTGGGTGTTTAGAAGAGGAGGAAACTCTCCAACACCTACTGTGTACATGCGAAGCTTACAAAAGGCAACGCACGGAGCAATTCGGAAAGAGTGTGCTTCCTGAAATCGACCTCAAGAAAATCATCTGGCTGAAACTCCTGAATTTAATAGAAGACACATGAGTACACAGGGAGTAAACCATCCAGAGGCGCACAAAAGGACCACGGAGACCGCAGTGCAGGGACGCTAAGCGACACCACCTCATGTCACAAGCGGCTTGTGGCCTCTTATTGGGTGAGGCAACAAGCTTCTCATTATTAAGAGGTCGCATGGTCTACCCGTAAGACTTATCTGGCAGTATCCATGTTCTATGAGAATACACGAAGAGAATTCAACCTCACTTTTTGTACCTTGGATCTGTTGCCTCCCCTGAAGTTGGCCACGAGCCGCGCCTGTTACGGTATAACATCTGGATAGTGTTAGGTTATTGGATAGAGGATGGTATGCTGGCTACCAGTTACTTAATCCCATTAATTGATTAAATATCAAATAATGGGCTTGAGTAACTGGTAGCCAGCATAACAGTCTCTATTTTATAACCTAGCACTATCCAGATATTATGTAAGTAATTGGCGTCTAATTTTACCAAAAAATTAGTAACCTAATCCAACCTAAAAATAGTTATGCATAACCTAAGTCAACTTTAGAACTTGTCGTCTAACGTAACCCTATCTCAGATGCCAACTATTTGGATTTGTCCGGATACCGAGTTTTCCTTACCTTTTATTAAGTTGGTAGTTGATTACTTCAATAACTGGAAATTAGCACAACCCAAGTAACTAGTATATAACATAGAAATTAACATGAAAGTGGATAGATTACCGTAGAAATTAACCTGAAAGCGGTTAGATTAGTTGCTGATTACTTAATTTGCCTAACTCTAGCTTCAACTTGTTATCAACTTCTTAAGTTAGATTAGTTACTTCAGTAACTAACAATTATTGTTACTTAAAAATGTTGCTTAGAAATAGTGTAATAAACTTGGCGTCGGATTAACTTACATGCCCTTAAAGAGAAAACTTTAAACCGTCTAGAACTCGACGATTTATCCATTTTCAGCCAAAAGCAACCGAGTTATAGTAGTTTAAAAAATCGATATTTTTGATGCATTTTCAAGTGGTTCGTTTTTTTGCCGAGTGTACTTGGTTTGCTGAACCCAAGTTACTTAGGTTAACTATCTTTTTTTGCCATTCTTTTGTTTTACTCGACATGTAAAAACAAAAATGTAATAGTTGTTTTTGAACTTTAGAATATATCAGTGTTGTATAGGCGTGGCGCATGAAGAAAATTTTCAGCCTGAAAATTTGGTTTGGTCGCTCCGCTTCGCAGATCGACCGAACTAAATTTTCAAGCTTTTTTAAACTCGAAATTTTACTTCATGCTTAACCAAAGAATGGGAAACACGTTAGAATGGCTAGGACTTCAATAAAAACATTGGTTTTGTTTTATTGCTTTTATTGAAATATTGAAAACAATTAAAACTATTACAATACATATTTAAAATAAGATAAATAAGTTTTAGCTAATGCAGATCAGCAAAAAACTACTCATATTTTTGCTTAGATTATTTTCATTTCTTTGTCCGTTGTTTAATCTTTAGATCTACTGAGAAGGCCATACAGCATTTCAAGTTTGAATACGTTGGATTATTACCGTTATCAAAGGATTCCCATTGGAATTGAAAAGTTGACGATATTATGCGCGGCCCCATAAACAATATAGCGATAAGAAAACTCCGGATCAACTTAAGGAGTAATAAGAATTTCCATTAAACCGTAGTTTCCTTGTAAAACGTCCTTACTTCGGCTTTTAAAGTAGATAAAAGTGTTCGAAGCAAATTATCGTATGTTTGTGAATTATGAATATTTGATACGAGTTTATCCATTGAATATTCATGTAATAATATTTATGCGTTTTTAATGTACAGGCACAGGTAAACTTTGGTTATACAACAGTATCTATGTTAAATCAATTGACCCATTATTGGCCAAGCAATTATAGAGTTAACTCAAAAGTTGATTTTAGGTAAAATTCTGCACTACTATTTATAATTTTAAGGAATGACGAATTACATGACATACTAGGATTTTTCTTTAATATACGAGTACATAATGTATACTCTGTCAATTATTAGTCATTCGTCGATTTTATAAAAGCGTGCAATTTGAAGTTTGGAACGAGTGTTTCCACTCCCAGACTAAGCATGAAGTAAAATTTCGAGTTTAGAAAAGCCTGAAAATTTGGTTTGGTCGCTCCGCGAAGCGGAGCGGCCAAACCAAATTTTCAGGCTTTTCTAAACTCGAAATTTTACTTCTTGCGCCATGCGTATAAAACACTGAAGCATTTTTAAGTTAGAAATACACTTAAAAATACTTTTTTTTAATGAGAAATAATCAAAATATTTATACAACAAAATATTTACCTTTTGCTTTATACTTTTTCAAGTCAAGTCAAATAATACAATGTTTTCTATTAAATATACGAATACATAATGTATACGCTGTCAATTTTTAGCCATTCGTCGATTTTATAAAAGCGTGCACTTTGAAGTTTCCCAGATTAAGCTTAAAGTAAAATTTTGAGTTTAGAAGAGCCTGAACATTTGATTTGGTCGCTCCGCGAAGGGGAGCGGCCAAACCAAATTTTCAGGCTTTCCTAAACTCGAAATTTTACTTCATGCGCCACGCGTATAAAACACTGAAATATTGTTAAGATAGAAATACACCTAAAAATACGTTTTTTTTTTTATGAGGAATAATCAAAATTTTACATTGCAAAATTTTCCTTGACGCATTCTCAAGTCTAGTCAAATGATAAAATTTGACACATTGTATCATTTGACTTAACTCATGAATGTGAGAAGAAAAATGCAAATACAAATATCAAGAATATGAATTTGAGTTCAGTACTCATTTATTCACCGGATAACTATATACAGGTTTCAGGCTTCAACGAGATCATCAGTATAGTCCCGAACTAGTGCTTGAAGAATACTGAATAGCTTTGACTATTTATTATGGCCTATGCAATTTACATATCTTCGACAGCGTAAACGCCATCTAATGCCCATTTGCTTAAGTAGCATCATGAATTGATGATGCTACTTAAGCAAATGGGTATTAGATAGCGTTTACGCTGTCGAGCATATGTAATAATGTAAATATTTTGTTATTTCAATATTTTGACTATTACTCATTAAAAAAACGTATTTTTAACTGTATATCTAACTTCACAATATTTTAGTAATTTAATTAACAAAAATTAGTTTTTTCATCAATGGCACTTAATGGATTTAAGAATGGTTTAAATAATATTCATCAACTTATTGTTAAGTTTCAGTACAATCAACTCACGAAACGCCGTCTCCCCCATCTCAAACTATTTGATCATTAAAATAAATGATCCCACATTAGATTACGTTAATAATTATACAGTTATTCATCAAATCCACAGCTAGGAATATTGTCTGGCTGTGTGCATGGGTAAGAACTCCGAAACGTGAAGCGTCTCGAATTGTCTGCGGCTCGAAGTTCTCTTTGTACAATTGTAGACACATTCCTAGATTCGCCGAGCGAAATTAGTTTTATTCAGCTTGTAAATTAATTAATGCCGAGTTATGGGAGCGACAACGCAGTTGTTTTCCTGCATTTTCAGCGTTTCCCCGTTTTGACCAACTTACCGTCGCATAATCCGAATACCGACACACTTTTTGCTCGGTCAAATTCAGCCTGGGATTATTATGAACGGAAGTGCTGGGAATTCACAAATTAATCTATGGGCGTAGCCAGGATTTTGACCAGTAGGGAGGGGCGGGAGGGGGGTGGGGCGACGAGCCAAAAAAATTGTCAATCCTAGTAAAAACTTAAGAAACGTCAATTGTTCTTATATGAAATGTCGCAAAATGATGAAGACAATGAAAAATCAAAATAAAATATTGTGTTTTATTAAACTTAGTAAGTAAAGGGTGGGTTTTATGTTCCAGGCCGATGTTTTTCTTTAATAACTTTTAAATGCAACACATTTTTTTTTTACAACATCCAAAATATGCACGAGTTTGAAGCAGTACATATATTTTACAAACAATACTGAAATGAATCCAGCTGGAACACATGCATAATAATATCCCTACAATATTATTTACCTTAATTAAATTCTTGCAAGTTCACATGCTGCAACTAACGCAAAAAAGCTAAAATATAGAACGATACATTCAACATGAAACTTGATTTTAATTAATTTCCACTGGCAGGAGCACAAAGAGTGTAAACTGCGGAAGAACAGAAAGAACCAGGTGCAAAAATGCAGCGAGGTTCTCTCGTTTCAAGAGGAGAGGTCCGTAATAGCGACTAATTAAATCTTCATCCTCATCCTGTTTCCACCCACTGGTAAAAAATGACACGGACGCGTGCAAAAGTGTGCTAATTTCCATTCTACGCTTTTATCTCTCCGGACGCGAAATCTATGCAAAATTCTTTTGTTTATTTTTTTCAATGTAAATTTGAATGGGATAGATAAGGCCCTACGCCCTTTTCCCACTTAATTAAGAGTGCGGTGATTTATCTAAATTATAAGTCTGTTCTATGCGCTGGGAGCGGTTTGTCTTTGGAAACTTGCTTAAAATATGTAGATGTTCAGATGAATCTTGGAGAGAGAGAGGGTAAGAAGGGCGTATAATTCTTCTTCGTCTTCTGGCATACATAATTACGACTTTCCATCAAAACTGTTATTAATTTTAAGGTTCACTAATTGCCACAATTATACGCGTTCATTTTAATGAGCGATCCGAAGCGACTTTTTACTAATTACACATGCATCTACAAGGTTATTAGTCAAATCATAAAAGATGTGAAATTTTATTAATGATAAAATAGCGAAACTAGCGCGGTTTTGCCACTCTTAAAAAAATAGAACTTTTTTTATCATGTATACTTGTATAAATCGCGAGTCAAACGCATTGAACCAATTGTATGACACAGTAATTATAAGCAACCCAAATATGTAAATGTGTATTGGGCTGCCGGCTAAAAGGATGCAATTTAAATTAATATATAAAGTTATGTAATATTCTCACCAAAATTGTAGACTAGAGCCTTTTTAATCATCAGACGAAATTACCTAAAAATAAAAAAAAGATTATTAGTACGTGTACAAGTGATTTCACAACTTGTTCGAGTTAAGAAAAGCCTGAAAATTTGCACGCGTTGGCAAATACAAATTTTCACAATATTATAAACTCGAAATTTTACTGCCTAGGTCAGGCGTATGGTACATTGAAATATTGTGACGCTCAAAATATACTGATCAGTACAGTTAAGCATTTTTTAGTCTCTTGATGACTAAGACTGATGACTAATTTTGCATTTGTTAGTCATGACCAATGACTAGTTTTTAGTCAGTAGTTATGAATTTATATTGTAAATTGATGACTAATCAAGTCATGACCAAATTTTTGACTAAACGTTGACCGTGTTCTAAATCTGAGGAAGTTAGAAATAAAATAAAGGTATGTAATTAAAACAATACTATTATTTAAATGCTCGTCACAAAATTAAAATATTACAAAATCATAAATGCTTTGAGCATTGCGAGTGGTCTTCACGTCTCGGGGACACTGATTTACGCCGGAATTGACTCATCCGGGGGCCCTATTTAGTCTCTGTAACGTAAACTGAGCGTATAAAATTTGGATTTTTTTACGCATGCGCGCATTCAGATAACTATTGTTACGTGGTCGTTGCCATCGAAACCATTGCAGTTCTAGAGTAACATTACACCTATTGAACTACAATAGTTTCTATGACAACGATCATATAATAAAAAAATCGTTTAAAATGTATTACATTTACTAATCAGTAATGGACTCGTAAGTAAGACATTTCAGAATAGGACAAGAAAAATATATTCTCAATTATGATTTTCATATTTAAATTCTATATTGTTACAATATGATCTCGGGTTAACATTTAATTATTGTTACAAGATTGTATAACTGTTTTTCAATATTTATGGTATACAAGATAAAATTTATACTAGGGTATGCATAACACTGATTTCGTACCTTAAACTAGGTGTACCGTGCTATTAAATTATTAGTTATAAATTGTAATCCAATAAATTATTTTATAAATGCAAAAATATTAACATCATCCTTGCAACCGTGTTAAAGCTGTATGCTAACATCTATTGTTAAGGTTGTGATGTTAAACGTTACGTGTATTGACTAGTCTCGATAAATCATCGTGCTTTTTTGCGTACCGAAAAATCTCCGAATTAAAATTGCAAACTGTTTTCGAAAACACCAATAAATTTTGCACGGGGGGCACGAACCGTACTCGCAGTTACAACATGCAAATTTCGTATTTGCACAATCAATACTTTCACAGCCTATTTATTCGATGCAAATACAAATAATAATATTTACAACAAAGCCGTTTTTACGTACACCAGCAAATTATTTTTTTGTAATATAATTTTTGCTATGGAACATTTTGTTGATATTTTTTAGTATGCATATTTACATAACGAACGGAATTGAATTATACATTAATCTATGAATTTTATTTGGACGAAATAATTCCTATTCAATGTAGAATGTATTTTCAAATCGTAATTGTTAGTAGTATATTAAATTCCAGTATTGCTAGAATGTTGGAGATGTATTTTTTTTAAAACAACACACACACGCAAAGGTTGTGCTTTAAGGTACTACATTACATTCTATTTAGGGGTGTTGAAGTAATCATTAATTAGATTTTTTTTTTAAATTTAAGAAATAATACTTGAAGCAACAATGTTTAATTCCTATATACATTGAGTTGTTTCTTTTGGTATACATATCCTAATTATATGCTGCAAATAATTATATATTCGTGATTTTTTCTTAAAGTTAATTCAAAACGTTAAACGAATGTTTTCCACTTCCAAATTAAGCATATAGTAAAATTTTGAGTTTAGAAAAGCCTTAAAATTTGGTTTGGCCGCGTAGCGCTACGCGACCAAACCAAATTTTCAGGCTCGTATAAGACACTGATTTCAACTAAAGTTCACTTGTTCACAATATTTGAGTGTTGTCAGTTTAGAAAAGCCTGAAATTTTACTTCATGCGCAACCCGGGAGTGGAAAACACTCGTTTATAGCTTCAAATTTAACTCTTTTAGAAAAAGCGTATGGGAGTTTTTCTTTTTGATATACATCTTCCAATTATATGCTATAAATTATCATCTATTCGTTGTTTTTTGTTTAAGTTCAATTGGAAGTATTGAATATTTGTACAATATAGATATTCAATTTCTGTATATTATTGTATTATTAATGAATATCATTTATCATTTAATACAAACATGTTATATATATCTACAATATTGTATCAATGGCATTATTCAATACAGTTATTCAATACATATCAATATGTATTAATAATTAATAACAATAAACAACTCTTTCGAAGTTTTAAAATAGTAATAATATTGTTTTGTATGTATTTACCTTAGTAGAGATTAAACATTGTATAACGCTACGCGACCAATCCAAATTTTTAGGAGTTTCTAAACTCGAAATTTTACTTCATGCTTAACCTGGGAGTAGAAAACACTCGTTAATATCTTCAAATTTACCTCTTTTAGAAAAAACCGAATGAGAGTTTTTTTTTTGGTATACATATCAAAGTTATATGTTGTAAATTATCAGCTATTCATTGATTTTTGTTTGAGTTTAATTTGAAGCGATGAGTGTTTTTCACTCCCAGATTAAGGATGAAGTAAAATTTCGAGTTAGGAAAAGCTTTAAAAATTGGTTTGGTCGCTCCGCCAAGTGCAGCGATCAAACCAAACTTTCAGGCTTTTCTAAACTCAAAATTATACTTCATGTGCCACGCGTATAAAACACTGATTTCAAGTAAGGTCCACTTGTTAACAATATTTCAGTGTTTTCAGTGTTCAACACGCGTGGCGCATGAAGTAAAATTTTGAGTTTAGAAAAGCCCAAAAATTTTACTTCATGCACAATCTAGGAGTGGAAACACTCGTTTATAGATTCACATTGAATAATTTTAGAAAACGCGTATGTATATGTATACTTAAATGAAAAATTCCCTGTATCTATACACGTAGAACATGAATAAAAGCTACTATTTCGGTTAACATCATAAGGATCCTATAACACTAATTCTTCAGTATACTTATTTTTAAACGCAGACCAAACAATTCCAGTCTCCTGTTTAATTTTAGGCTCTTCCGTTGTCACTAACGCATTGTATTATTCGAATTTCGAGAAGGGAAAAAATCTGTAAATTGCGCGAGCATCGGGAGGATACCGAGAGACGAAAAGACGGACAGACAGACGGACGGGCATCCGATTGTGAGTTAAAATAGCCAAGGCAATTAACATGACCAAAAAACAAAATACTCGTTTCTATATTAGGTCGTAGTTATGTTGAGGATTTTTCGTATAACTGGCATTCCGGGACGCCATTAGACCGTGCGGGATTTTCTGGATTCTTTTCAATGTTACAATTAATTACATCTATGTAATTCAATGATATCTAATTAAGGAAATAATAATCAAAAAATCTTGAAATAGTTAAGAATTTTAAATTAGTATACTATAGGACTAGTGAAATGCTGATAGTTCATTTGATTTTTATATTAATTGTCAATGTCAAAATTTCAGTGAAAAATCACTAGTTATAATAAATGAGGACCCTAGAAGCCAAGGGATACAAGTGCGTATAAATAGATTTGGGAAACAATTTTTTAAAAGTTGAGAAAAGAGAGTAATCTAAGGAAAATTTGCACTCAATGTCTTATATTAAACTAGAATTACCTTTTATTTACCAATATCAGTAATATCCCGTCGCCAAAAAATGATTAAATGTACCTTAAAACCCATCCCCACACTTGTAACTCCAATTTTATATAATTTGCACTTATATCCCTTGGCTTCTCCTTAAATATATTTTATTAAATTACCCGTATAAGTTATTAGATTCTGACATATTAATGTAAGGTTAAAGCGGCCACAAAACTGTAATAGTTGACATCTGCAAATTTATTTAATTTACCATTAAAAATCATGATTTGAAAATAAATATACAAAACTTACATCTAAAATTTGAGAAGCTCTTTCACGTTTACATTTTTATTTTAAGTTTTGAGGTCTTCAATGTATCTTACCTGTTGTTTTCTCGAAGGGATAAAATCACCCCAGGTTTTCGATTTTTTGCCAAGATTTCGTTCAATTTAGACATTTTAATGAGAATGAAGAGTGTCGATTTAAAAATCAAAACTGAAATTACATTGCCAAAATGACATTTAGGACTAACTACCAACATTCACCAAAATCCCTTTTCTAAAATATTGTATTTTGCTAACTTAAGAACAATTTGAGAATTAATATAATAACCAAATAAACTTTACCTAACATTATTCAAATATTAAAATAGCAGCAAGTATATTTTATGGCTGCAGTCTTTATGGTTAAAGCTTGTATATATATATAGTGCATCTTTATTCAGACAACAATTACAATTAGATTTATAACATTTATATACATATAAATAGTTAGCCTGTCTGGGCTATCCCAAAGGGTCTTTCTGCCTTGTTTGAATCTACTATTTGCTATTTAAAATTTAATAATCAGTAGGTCGTTTAACTGTCTGAATGAAACGAGCTAATGAATTGGTGAAGAGTTTCTGTTGGAAATTTGTATTTAGACATGATGTTAGCATTTCGGGAAATACAGTATTTGTTCAGGATTTCAAAATATTTGGGGTTAGTGGAGAATTTGGTACTTAGGGTAAGTATACGCTGTTCGATTGCGGGTAGATTTGTGGTTTCGTAGAGGAGTTCGTTTGAGTTTAGTGATGGTTCTGAGTGCTGACCTTTCGACTACTTGGATGTGATACATAGTGGAGGGACGGATCTGGTTGAAGAGGATGCAGCCATAGTCTAACAAGGGGCGACATATTGAAGTATATATATGGACTGCATTTTTAATAGAAATGCCGTGATTTCGTATGTGAGTCTTCTGAAGTGCCGCGCCCTTGTCTTTGATTGAGATTTTTTGGAGAGAATGTGTGGTTTGAAGGATAATTTTGAGTCGAATAGGACCAAGGTATTTACAGGAATAAACGGGGAGAATTGGAGTGTTATTGAGGAATACATATGGTGATCTGGGAGTGATTTTCTGGTAATGAGAAAAGAGTTGGGATTCTTATAAGTTTATTTTGTTTCGCCACTTTGAGCACCATTTTTGTATTGAATTCAAAGATTTTTGGAGGGATATTTGGGCATTTTTTAGGGTTGGAGCATGGGTAATGAGGGCTGCATCATCAGCAAAAAGAAGGAAATATCGCGAAGGGTTAAAGTATGTTGGGTCAGGATTGTATATATCACAGCAATATAAATAGTATAATATAGGGAATAAGGAACACCTTGTAGGAGGGGTAACGGAAATTAATATGATTGCCGCATTTGAATTTAGGATGTTCTCGCTGATAGGATGTTATTTAATAATATTATTAGGTGATGGGGTAGGTTTAAATGAAAACATTTGTAAAGCAGACCTTGATGCCATACCGAATCAAAGGCCTTTTCTACATCGATAAAGAGCACTGCAGTTTTGTAGCCTTCAAGGTGGAATAAAGCTTGTATTAGACGAAACTATTTTCTTGTACAAGAAAATAGTATACTATTTTCTATCATGGTGTAATACACAAAATATGACCAAACGCAAATCTTGTACAATTTTGTAAAATGGAAATAGGACATGTTCTATTTGGTAGTATCTTGTACAATATTGTTGTACAAGAAAACAGTGTCGTCTAATACAAGCTTAACTTCATAGAGCTCGAATTTTAAAGGCGAAAATTTAGGTTAGACGAATAAACATTTGTGTAACAAACCGAAACTAGTCACATTCCTTAGAAAATGGTCTAACAAACCGAAACCAGTCGGAATAAAGTTTATAATTTGTTAAACAATATCAAGTGTTTTTCCTCTCAATAACTTGACATTTGTGTACCTTTAAATAGGTGGAATAAATCATAAAAAAACAAGCTGAGTCGGATATTAAAAATAAATGTATCTATCTAAGTATATTTTTAACTTCACAATTTTCCAGTATTTAATACGCGTCGCGCATAAACTAAAATTTCGAGTTTAGAAAAGCCTGAGTTTGGATTTGGACGCTACGCGTCCAAATCCAAATGATCAGGCTTTTCTAAACTCGAAATTTTTCTTCATGGTTAGCCTGGGAGTGGAAACACTCGTTAGAAGTTTTAAATTAATCAAGGAATGCCTGAAAATGTATTACATTTATTTATACAGTAAGCATTGTTATGTCAAGAACATCATTTATTTATTAATGCTATATCTCAACTGGCGTGAATAAATATTATCATTATAAGAATTGTTATTTGATTAAAGTTATGTGTGTAAATAATTTTTAGTAACTTAAGTTGTAGTATCTAGTTGTAAAATTACTGCTCATATTTTTTTATAGAACTATTGTTCATATTTTTTTTCTTTTATTATTAAGTTATTGATAATGAGTGCGTAGCACTCAAAATGTACATCTAACAAATAAAAATAAAAGTGAAGTAGGGTCAAAAAGGTATTTTTCACTGTGATTAAAGACTTCACATAACTCAAATAATCAAATAGTGATTATTATTATGATTATTATTAATTGTTAGAAGGAAAGCAGTATAGAAATTTCCATTGCTAATTCAGTAATTCGAATTTCGTGTGAAATTTCGATTCCATTATACAACAAATGGGAGTAAATTGGCTGGAGTAAATCATTTACACGTTCCCGGCCCAGAAATAGGTTCCCCGCCTATAAATCTGTTGCTTCTTCTAAATAAGTTTATTTAGAGGGTGGCTAATGCATTCGGCACCCTCTGAGCCCTCTCCATTCCACACCCCTGCTGGATGAAAACAGAACGAAAGAAAAAAAAACGAGAAAAAAACGGGAAACGTCTCGCACTTTAGAATAACACCTCTGCTCCGGATGGATCATTTAAAGCCGCATGAAAATTGTTTTTAGCTTCTTTGTTTTCAAGTATATTAAAACAAAAAGAATACATAAAAAGTGTACACAGATAATAAGAACAATAAAACTCGAAACTGATTTTTTATCATTTATTTATACATACAGGGAGTTTTTCCTTTAAGTGTACATTCATTGTTTTTTTTAAAGCGTTCGATTGGAAGTTTCAAACGAGTGTTTCCACTCCTTGATTAAGCATGAAGTAAAATTTCGACTGAACATTAAAATTTAAAAAAAACACAAACTGTTGATAGCACAGCACATCAACGTTTTTATTATAGCTCATTTTTTTCATATAAGTAGATACAATTTCACCAATAAACACTTATTACTGTCAAATATAATATTAATTTTCTGATACATGTAAACAAATTTGATAGGTAATTACAATAAATAGAACAACATCTATAATAATTTTGTTATTAGACATAATTTAAAAGCAAAGTACTTATTGCGAGACATAATTATAAAAAGAATTTCATTAAGAATTTGATAAAAAATAAAAAATATTCAAGGCATTTCAATAAAAATATTTTTTTTTTCGGAAAATTGGTTGTATCACTCAGATATAGGCATATAGGCACAGTGGCGGATTTAAGATTATTCCGCCGGTAGGCTGAAATATTTTGCCGCCTATTCTCAGTGGGGGGTATTGGATGACATTTTTGATAAAGGAATATTTAGACTACGTTTCTTGACATTAGATGACATTTTTCACATTAGATCTTACTTTTGATAAACAAAGACCTTTTTTACTTGTTTAACTTTCTATATTTTTAACTTCACTTGAAATCGCTGTTTAATACGCGTGGCGCATGAAGTAAAATTTCGAGTTTAGAAAAGCCCGCAAAATTTGGCTCTGGGCTTTTCTAAACTCGAAATTTTACTTCATGCTTAGTCTGGGAGTGGAAGACACTCGTTAGTGAATTTGAATTATCATAATGTTTTGTATTTTTCGTTGTCTGCAACTGTTGTTGTAAGCTTTGTGTGATTGAATTGATAATAAAGCTACACTAATAAAGACTGTTATTCCTTACTTCACTTTTTATTTTTATCGTTAGATGTACATTTCGAGACACAAAGTGCTCATTATCAATAACAAACTGAATTCTTACAACTATTTGCGCGGTATATATATCTAAAGGGATTTAGGAAAACCAATAAGTAATTAGCTAGGTGTTACGGGGGCTAAGGGTTCGGCATGGTTTTCGGTAGGATTACATTCTCTGTGGGGTACTTTTTTGGTAATAAATCTAATATTGGATTATCTAAGGGACTAAGGTCAAAATTTAGCAAAACATTTTTATTCTTGTACATTTGAATTGATTCAAGCATATTTAATCTACGATGACCTGACTGCTTTAAAGATTTAATATTGTTAACCAAAAATGTGTGTCCTGTTTCTAGTGAATGGTGTGCGACCGCTGATTTGTCCGGGTTTTGAATTTTAAAGTAATATTGGTGTTCATTGAATCTTTTTAATATATTGCGTTGTGTTTGACCTACGTATATTTTATTGCAATTGTTGCAGTTTATTGAATAAATTCCGGATTGTTCTAGGTGGTTTGTTTTTGCAAAAGTGTAAGTAAACTGTTTAATTTTGTATTGACATAAAAGGCAGGAGAAATGCTGAATTTATTCAATAAACTACCAATTCTCATACAAATTGATGGGTGGTAAATGAATCTAGCAAACTTTTTTGGGGCGGTTTCAGTTGATTAGGGTGGTACTTAATTTTATTTTGTGATTTCTAATGTGTCTATTAATTAATTTATTGATTGTGTCTAGTTTGTAGTTTAATGAAATGCCTATTTTCCTGATTAAACTAAATTCCTCTTCTCTACTTTCTTTAGATATTGGTATGTTAATTGCTCGAAAAATCATGCTATTAAAAGCTGCTAATTTATGTTTAAATGGAGAAGATGAAGATGAGTGGATGTAATTAAAAGTGTGTGTGTTTTTCCTGTATATATTAAATTCTATGTTTTTATTATTATTTATCAAAAGTAAATCTAAAAATGATATTTGATTATTTATTTCAATTTCATGCGTGAAACTGATACTGGGAAAAAGTTTATTTAAATTGGAAGTTATGTCTTTTACATTTGTATCTGTTTTGACTATTGCGATAATATCATCCACGTATCTATACCAAACCCTCGGAAAGTTAGTGATTGTTTTCATAGCTTCATTTTCAAGGTGGTTAAAAAAATGTTGGCTAACTATAAGAATAAAAAGTGCAGTAAGGAAAAACAGTCTTTATTAGTGTAATAATCACTTTACGTAAACTCAAAAACATACAGTTAATAAAGCTACAGTTGATGAGTGATTTGCAAAATATATCAAAAAAATCTTTCTCGGCTTATTAAACACAAACAAAAGAATTAGGGTGAAAAGTGTTTAGGTAAAAGTTGTGTGTTTTTTTCATTATCTACAAATAAATTTGTTCAAAACATTTTTTGAAAAACTATAAAATAATGTTATACATTGAGGAATAAGTAAGCATTAAATTTATAAAATTTCAAAAAGATATTGCTTAAAAAAGTTTATAAATAAGTTTCAAACAGCAAACATGTCAAAAAATAGTCTTTTTGAGAATTCTTCAGTCTCACAAAGTTCTTAATTATTTCTTTGTTAAAACAATTAAAATTCGTTTATAAAAAACTGAAAAATCTAATGATTTCTGGTGATTTTTAACATAAGACTTCTAGACATTTGATGGTTTAGAGTTGGCAACACTCCGGAGCCCTTAGGGGTATTCAGCCGAGAGAAATAAAGTTCCGTCTAAATAAATATTCAAAATTAGGTATCTGTAGAAAATTTGCCGCCATAGGTTTCTGCCTACTTAGCTTAATAGAAAATTTGCCACTGCCTATGTAAAGTTATTAGTTATCTATCTAATTTAAGTTGATTATAGAATTTGTTAAAATAAGAACGCATAATTGATACGCAAGTAAATTACAACAATTAAATTGATGTCATCGAGTTTATAACACGCGATTATTTGAGCGTCAACGGGCAAACACGACCATGCAAGAAAAATTGAGTCGTGATAATTGAATGCAACAGCTGTGAGTAATATTTTGTGGAATTATTATCATTAATTCCGTTAGTGGAACACAGTGGATAATTCACACATTTCATACGTTGTTCATATGTCCGTTTATTGTTGTCAGAGCGTGAGTGGATCGTCACTAATAAAATTGTACACAAACCGGGGGCACGCACTTTATGAATAGATTGCTTCTAATAAGAGCTACTTTACAATGTTGCATTATACTGGTATTTCAATTATATTTACTAAATAAACTTTTATTTATGTACAGATTATTTAATTAGAGCTCATTCATAAATGTAGTTATTTAGTTTTGGTTGTTTGCGATAAACTTACTGGCACGTGTAGAACACTGCTAGCCAATATTGTTCTATACTCAGTGCAGTCCATTTTTACCCCAAATTGGGATATTTAAAGAGATATGGGTTTTTTGAGGGATTTAAATATTTGGGGCTGAAATAGGGTATTTTAAAGTTTAGGTACAGTATTTATCAGTTAGTGTTTTCATCGCTATTTTTTTATTAATTTCCTTCTTTCATTTACAAATACGCCATCTATGTTGTAATTTTATTATCATTGAAAATTGAAAATTTTAACAAAACACGGCATGCTTCCTCCAGACCAGGGCCCGTATTCACAGTACCGATATAATTTGTCATCGGTGAGAAGTTGCACTGAAATGAAGTCATTTTACTCCAAACGGTTAGGTAAATTCTTCCCAAAATGACGTAATTTCAGTGCAACTTCTCACCGATGACAAATTGCATCGGTACTGTGAATATGGGGCCAGGAGTCGGCAACGCGGTGCCCTCGAAGCAATTTTAAAGTGCCCGTCGTTCAAAAAATCTTAACTCCAAATTCTAGATAATTAAACAACAAACACTCGCGGATGATTTGAAAGGTGAAATAGAAACATATTGGGATTGGTTCTTTTAAGTACGTCTAGGTATCAAAAAATCACGAATTATGTGCTTACATTCTTGGTGTTGTAAAATTAGGGACAATATTTTGAACTTCACTTTTAATCACGGCTTTACACGCGTGGCGTATGAAGTAAAATTACAATTTTAGAAAAGTCTGAATTTTGTCCAAAAAGAAACGTTCGGGGTTTTCTAAACTCGAAATTTTACTTCATGTTTTCGTAATTGTAATTGATTGTAAACACTCGTTCCAAACTTCAAATAAAACTCATTAAAAAACGTATATTTAAAAGAATAATTCTCTGTATATAGCTCAAAATGTATATTGTTTATCTATTTCAATCGTTACATATTTTGAATAGCTAACATTTACCTGACGTTAATGAATCCAGACATCAGTATCGTAAAGTACAAGTTACACAATGAATAAGCTACACATGAGTCAGGTACAGGCGAATGCAGGTAATGTTTCCTCTGCATTTCTTTGTAAATTTTTACCCATCGATTGAATTTAATTTTATTTATCTTACCGACTGGCTTCACTGTCAAGCCAGTCGGTAAGATAAATAAAATTAAATTCAATCAATCGGTAAAAATTTGCAAAGAAATGCAGAGGAAACATTACATGCTGTACTGTAGTGGTAACTTAACTGAAATTGCAGTAAATTTCATTGAAAACATGCAAACATTCGAAAATTTCAAATTAAACGAAATTTTAAGGAAGAACATTATGTGTTTGTGCCATGTGGTTAGTCATTATGAAAACTGAGTAAAGGGGGGTGGTGTGTGTAATTAATTTTCATTAGTCACACGGGAAGGGTTTGTGTGTGAGTAACCGCTGAAAATATTAACGTTGCACCTTTAAAATTGCTAAGGCAAGCACACGACCACTGAGGCACAGAAGCACTTTGGCAACTTTCGTGTTTGCCACCCTGGCAATGAGGCGGAGGAAGCCGGGACCCCGGATAAGGGCCTTTGATGGCCGATCGATAATCTCTGGGCCTTTTGTTTTACTCCTTTTTAAACGAGTTTTGCTTTTAATTAAACATCATTGCAGCAATGGACAGTGTGTTTTTTTTACAAAATGAAAACAAAAAAAATTCACATATACATATTTATTTCAGCCTCCTAAATTGTGCCCGGTAAATTAATTAATTTAAGGCTTCAGTTTCTAGTCAAAGCCGGGTAATATTTCAGCCTCGTAAACTGTGTCTGGTGGATTAAGCAATTTTATAAAAAAAAGAAATGATGGGTTCATGAAACAAAAAGAAAATAACGGCCAAAAGACAAGGCTTTTGAATTATACAGGTGTTTCTTTTAAGTATACATATCCCAATTAAATGCTGCGAATTTTCAGGTATTCGTTGTGTTTTTTTGTGAGTTCAATTAGAAGCTTTAGACTAGTGTTTTTCACTCCCAGGTTAAGTACGAAGTATAATTTCGAGTTTTGAAAAGCCTGAAAATTTGGTTTGGTCGCGTAGCGCGTAGAACCAGTACTGAAAATTAATTGACTCACTGTGTAGATCCAAAGGAAATATTGAAGGCACCAATAGAGACTTTTGATTTATATATTTTTAATATTTTATGTTTAGTTTAATTATATAGTAGTGACGTCTTCATAATAGCATATGTATGTAAATTTTAATTTATAGGACATGTATGTAATATGCTTGAATAAAGTTTGATTTGATTTGATTTGATATAGTGCTCGGAACAACAATGGAAGGTATGCTCAACACGTTTTGAAAAATGTCCTAATTTTTAAGATGTTCCAATTTTGTATTTATGCAGCGGGCGCGAATGACCCTATTGTTTTTGATATATTTTGGATTTATATATCTGAATGAACTGGGCATTGAGAATTTTTATAAACTAGTGATTTGCGTAATAGTGCAATACGTACTCTTTATATTTTCAGCGAACTATTTGCGTCAGAAAAAAAGTTGAATGCTACTATACTTCGCTACTTAAAAGATCAAAGGGCAACCACCATTAGAAGTAAGGGTTGATAAATTTCTTGTTTTATGCGTTTTTTTTTTGGTGTGGCAGCTTTAAAAGAAAGAAATGCCGCACAAGAGGGGGGTGGTACATTGACCGTGACGAAAGCCGACATGATTCAGATGCAGGCTCAGTTTCAGACGCAGACTTCGACCGACTTTCCTGCAATACAAAAGCAGATTTGATAGAATTCTAGATTATATTTGTATCCTAGAACTCTTAGCTACTACATTTGCTATTAACAAATGTTACTTGAGTACGTGATATATGGAGGGTGCTGAATTTTCGAGATGTCTATATCAAAATCGTAATTAGTTAATGATATTTAAATAACTCAACGATGAAACTAGATATAATAAAATATAATGATCAAAGATCAATTACATGTTATATGTTGAAAAATAAAAATAAACTACTACATTTCGAATTAAGCTCCTTAAATAATCCTCTCCTTAAAATTTTTGTTTGAGTGTCACTGTCAATTAACGAAATAAATATAACTGTCAATTTTATTACAATTGAAAATGAACACCTAGTGTTCGAAATGTACATTAAGTATAATAAAAGTAATACGTGAAGAAAGGAATTACTACAATAATTAATAGAAAACACTTCACGTAACTAAAAAAAGAATATTAAAGATATTCTTGTTTAAGTTACGTGAAGTGTTAGTTATAGATTAGTAGTAGCTTTATTCCTTTATCTTCGCTGTTTTGTTTGAATTATATATGTTAATTTCAGGCACCATGTGCCTTTTTTTAATAAATTAACTGATTTTAGATTAATCTATTGAAAAGGGGCTCATAGTGCCTGAAATGTACATATAGAATTTAAATAAAACAGCGAAGATAAAGAAATAAAACTACTACTAATCTGAAATAAAATGAAATTGCCAATACTTGGTTATAAATATTTCAAAAATATTTAAACTGCCATTCTTTTCGCAATCTACAAGTAATTTGTCTTACAGATATGAATTCAAACGCCTATTGAAAAAACTGCGTTTTATATGTTTAACTTGTCTCATTGATCACTTGATGAAACATGATTAAATATTTTTTTAAAATAACTAAAATAAAATCAGTTTATTTGTTTTACTAATGACCGGTATTATAAAACGTTTTATTCTCTAAGTAAAGTTTACTTTCGGAATAAATCAATTTATTCCAAAGATTTCGGTATTATAACCCTAAAATAAATAAATCTCCTCAGTAAATTACTTCCTTGTTTTTCTACCAAGTAAATTTTATTCTCTAAATAATTTGACAGTTAAAAGTCAAAAGTGTAGTATATTATTATAATTACTTTAGATTCTACTACTTGTATTTATTAATTTCATTACAGTTATTATGTCTACCATATCATCTGTGTCAGATGTAAGTTCGCTTATAGTATCTTCACTGACAGTGATTAATTTGAACCACAAGAAATTCTAAGGCATCGAAGACCTAGGGTTTTTCAAGTCAGAAGCAACCCTTTGACTTAACCAGAGATATTTTATTTTATGCATAGATATGCATACGCTTTTTTTAAATTAGTTCAATTTGAGGCTGTAAACGAGTGTTTTCCACTCCTAGATTAAGCATGAAGTAAAATTTCGAGTTTAGAAAAGCCTGAAAATTTGGTTTGGTCGCGTAGCGAAGCGGAGCGACCAAACCAAATTTTCAGGCTTTTCTAAACTCGAAATTTTACTTCATGCGCCACGCGTATTAAACACTGAAAATAGTGAAATATTGTGAACAAGTGAACTTCACTTCAAATCAGAGTCTTATACGCGTGGCGCATGAAGTTATATTTCGAGTTTAGAAAAGCCTGAAAATTTAGTTTGGTCGCGTAGCGCTACATTTTTAGAATTAACATTTAACCCAGAAAATTCACGAAAACCCTAAAAATTGTGAAAACTACGAAAATCTAAGATATTCAAAAATCTTAAGAAATTCTCAAAATATTGAAAATATCATTTTTTTATATTTTATAAATCAAGAAAATCTTAAAATATTGAAAGTTTAATAAAAATTTAGAAAATTCAAACTGCTAAGATGTAAGAATTTGAATTTTACTTTAGATCAGTGTTCTACACGCGTGGCGCATGAAGTACAATTTCGAGTTGAGAAAAGTCTGAATTTGGAATCCAAATTCTTGAGGCTTTTCTCAACTCGAAATTTTACTTCATGCTTAGTCTAGGAGTGGAAGACATTCGTTCGAGAATTATCAATAGCTTATTTTTCTGTTTTGTAGACAATGGTACAACAATCGATGAAAAGCTTGGACATTTACGAAAAGAGTCGACATTTTCAAAAGTGACGAAAATCTTGAGGTTTTATGAAAAACGTCGAGAATTTAAAAATTAATGAAAATTGTGGAAATTCACTATAAATTCATAACTTTTTTAAATTTAAACATGTTGACAAGTTTTAAACATCTGTAAAATTCACGAAAGGAACCGACATTTTTGAAAATTAACCTAAATCGTCAACATTTTAAAAGTAATTAAAATTAAAACGAAAAAGCCTGAAAATTTGGTTTTGTCGCGTAGCGAAGCGGAGCGACAAAACCCAATTTTCTGGCTTTTCTAAACTCAAAATTTTACTTCATGCGCTACGCGTATTAAACACTGAAAACAATGAAATATTGTGAATAAGAGAACTTCACTTGAAATCAGTGTCTTGTACGCGTGGCGCATGAAGTAAAATTTCGAGTTTAGAAAAGCCTGAAAATTTGGTTTGTTCGCGTAGCGCTACGCGCTACGCGACCAAACCAAATTTTTAGGTTTTTCTAAACTCAAAATTTTACTTCATGCTTAGTCTGGGAGTGGAATACACTCGTTTAAGTCTTTTTTAATTTCTAATAAGCTTTCTTTTTCTTGTTCTGTGTAATTTTGTACTTTTTTACGGGTATTCTTCATAACTTTAAGTGATTATACTAAATTTCCAATTTGTTTGACGATTTAATTTGAATTGAAAATTCTAGTTATATTTGCGGAAAATATACGAATATTTTGCCCGGCCAAATATTCGCTGTCAAAATATTTACGTAATTCGTATGTGATTAACTAATTTCTTAGTAATACGTCATTTTGATTGGTCTAATTCTTTAAATTGATAGGTGAGAGCGATTGTTACTTTATATTTCGGCTCTGTAAACCGAAAAGTTTGTTGTGGTCCTCCCACTTTTGAGGTAAGGTATAGCATACACTGGCGAGCAAAAAATAGAGGTCACTTTAAAATTATGACTTATTTTTGGAATTTTTTTGTTTTAACTTTATGTTTGCAAATTGTAAACCAAAGTAGGTGTTAAATAAGACATTTCCTGACAAATGTTATCTATCTGTCAGTTACTATCACCGTGTTACAAACTTTTATGAAACAGCATCCATTTCGCTTTAATTGAAAACCTACGTTTCGTTGTGGTTTTCTTACTTAGTGTTGATTTTTCTATGCGAAACTTGTCATTCACACGGTGTACTGTACTTAACAAGTCATAATGCCTTTAGGCCCTATTGTTGTGGCAAGAATTATAGCGTCGATTGAAGATGGGCGAGGATAACGTGAAACTGCAAGGATTGTTGGCAAAAGCCTTTGT
Organism: Philonthus cognatus; assembly: GCA_932526585.2. Lineage (NCBI taxonomy): Eukaryota > Metazoa > Arthropoda > Insecta > Coleoptera > Staphylinidae > Philonthus > Philonthus cognatus. The sequence continues at coordinate 39,710,596 of OW052243.1, forward strand.
GCTATACAAAAAGTATATCAGCGTTACTTGGATACTGGCCTGATAACCAGAAAACCAGGATCCGGCGAAAAGAAGTCACCACGATCAGAGATGACAGTTTTTTGGTGTCTACATGTTTGCGGAATAGAACAGCTTCTGCAGTTTATCTACGAAATCAACTCCATGAAGTTAGAGATGTAAATGTTAGCGAATGGACCGTAAGGATAAGGCTTCGGGCTGCTGGATTGTCTTGTAGAAAGATGGCTACAGGTCCACCTTTACAACGCCGATATCGTGTTGCAAGATTGGCTTTTGCTCGAAATCACAGGGCATGGAATAATGAGGACTGGAGCAGGGCCCTGTTTTCAGATGAGTCGTGGTTTTGCCTCAATGGATCAGACGGACGTCGGAAAGTGTGGAAAAGACGCGGAGAAAGATACGCTTCAGTTTGTATTGATGAGTGACTTCCATTTGGCGGTGGGTCAGTTATGGCTTGGGCAGGAATTTCTACCGAAGCACGCACAGAGTTGGTCTTTATAGAGAATGGCTCCCTGACAGTTCACAGATACATTACGGAGGTTCTCGAAGATCATGTTATGCCCTACGCGAGCGCGGCATTTTCATGCAAGATAATGCTAGACCTCACGTAGCCAGAGTTGTCAAAGATTATCTGGATGAAGTGGGAATTTCGCGGTTCGATTGGCCAGCTCTCAGCCCGGACATGAATCCCATAGAACATGTATGGGATGAGTTAAGACGACGTATCAGAAAGCATACACCTGCTCCAAGAACTGCTCAGGAGCTAAGACAGTTGCTATTGCAGGAATGGAATAATATCGACAAAATGTGATCGTTAATTTAATTCAAAGTGTTCCTCGTCGACTTCAAGCAGTCATGAATGCAAGAGAGGGTAATACTCATTATTAGCGATAAGTTTTTTTCATTATTTTTTGTTCCATAGGAACAAAAATTCGAACTTCGTCTGAACTGTAATATTGTGATATTTCCAAAATAGGCAATAAAAACAATAAATATGCTTTACGATTCAACATTGCTTGTTTAATTTAGTGTGCAAAATACAGTACTATTGTGTACAATTTGCAAACATAATGTTAAAACAAAAAAATTCCAAAAATATGTCAAAATTTTAAAGACCTCTATTTTTTGCTCGCCAGTGTATAAGCTAGATAATGAAACATCAAAATTATTAGATACAGTAGTAATATAATATTTAACCATTTTAACACACGCACCTATTTCTTTTCAATTATCCTACCTGCCTGAATCGCCACATTTACGTGTAACAACTGCAATTTCAGCAAGAAGGAAACAAACAAATCGCTCCTCATTATACACCGTTCCGGTTTTTCAGGCGCCATCAATCAACGTAATCTATAACCGTACACGGGGAATTTGTTTATTTATGAGGCGGATTAGTAAGGAACACCTTATACACAAACTTTTTTTCTTCGGGTCCTTTCGTTTCTTAGATAAACACAGGCCTGGGATTAATAATTCATCGGAACGGAGCCCGTAAATTGCCACATAAAGGACGTTTCGCAACGTTAATTTGTTAAACTCAATTTCGACGCGATAAAAATTAATGCGGACGGCGTGGAGTAGAAGTGAAAGAAGTGGAGGGCAAAGGGGGGAACGAATGGAATTAGATCACTGATAGAGTGGCTGGTAATGAGATTGCTATTTAATTTGTTTCGAATGTGGAATGAGAAAAAGGGAAAAAGAAATGTGCATGTCAGATGGTATCAATTTGTGTATGATTAATTATTGATCTTATATTAATATCTTCATTTCTATAAAATATTAATTTTATATATTCTGCTTTACTTGTAATTTTATCAATATACTAAGGAAGCTCATAACAACGTAATTTGATCTTCTTACATTTTATTGAGAACAACATGAAGGTACATTTAGTTAATTATGAAATTAAATAATACAGTTATAAAACCCAATTAACAGGAGCACCACAGCAGGAAGTGTGTCGTAGTCGACGTTAACTTCTTAACCCACGCCTCAAAATCATTAACCTCCGGCATGATCTCATGCATTTCGATAACGCACCCACAACTATCAATCCCCGGATTAATAAGGATGAGAAAAAAAAATACAAAAATGACTTAGATAATGATATCCTCAAACACAGGTGCAGCCTTTGTAGCATTTTTCCAATTTCTTTTCGTTCCCTTCTTATTATCGAAACACGCGAATACAGAATCGTCCTATATTTAGAATTCGATTTAACGGGTGTTTCCGCCGATTGTAATTACGTATTCGCCACATGGGATTTAATTTCGGTGAGAGATTCTTGTAATTGTAGATACTGATTTAGGTAGGAATATCGAGTTTTAGCTGGATGCTTTTGTGTTGGTTTAGAACAAGTGCTATTGAAATTTAATACACTTTCAAATCTATTTTAAGGTATGAAATTGACAAATTATCGACTGATTGTGACTGGTATTATAAAACGTTTTATTCCATAATGCCCAGTATTACAAAACGTTTTATTGCCTAAATTAAATGTAGTTTAGGCATAAATCAATTTATTCCAAAGATTTCTGTATTATAACCGCAAACTTTATTTGGCTAAGAAATCTCCTCAGTAAATTATTTCCTTGTTTTTCTACCAAGTAAACTTTATTCTCCAAATAATTTGACAGTTAAAAGTCAAAAGTGTAGTATAATTATTATAATTACTTTAGATTCTACTACTTGTATTTATTAATTTCATGTATTTATTAATTTCATTACGGTTATCCTGTCTACTATATTATCTGTGTCAGATGTATGTTCGCTTATAGTATATTCCCTGGCAGTGATTAATTTGAACCAGAAGAAATTCTTCGACATAACCAGGGATTATTCCTTTTGTGTATACTCTTTTTTTAAATAAATTCAATTAGAAGCTTTAAACGAGTGTTTCCATTCCCAGATTAAGCATGAAGTAAAATTTCGAGTTTAGAAAAGCCTGATAATTTGGTTTGGTCGCTCCGCGAAGCGAAGCGGCCAGACCGAATTTTCAGGCTTTTCTAAACTCGAAATTTTACTTCATGCGCCACGCGTATTAAGCACCGAAAACACTGAATATTGTGAACAAGCAAACTTCACTTGAAATCAGTGTCTTATACGCGTGGCGCATGAAGTAACATTTCGAGTTTAGAAAAGCCTGAAAATTTGGTTTGGCCGCTCCGCTTCGCGGAGCGACCAAACCAAATTTTAAGGCTTTTCTAAACTCGAAATTTTACTTCATACTTAACCTGGGACTGGAAAACACTTGTTTAAAACTTCAAATTAAGAGAAAAAACAACGAATATCTAAACATTTACAGCACATATTTGGGATATGCATAGTTAAAAGAAAACCCACCTGTATTTAACTTAAGAGTAATTTATTTAAGATAATACTACGTTAATATCTTTTAAAAGCTTTAAAGCCCATGTTGTTTAAGTTTCAAAGCTACATTTTCATTATTACGGCAAATTTTCTGTTGTTTTTTAACCTTCATTTTTGCATATAAAAAAATAAAATAATTTCACTTGGCTTGGATCAGAGCTGGAATGAATCCTCAAAAACATGATTCGAATCACGAATCCGAATCACCTAATATGATTCGAATCACGAATACTCGAATCAAGGATTCGTAAGTGAAAAATATGATTCGAATCAAAGATTCGAATCCTCATTTTTGAATCACGGATACAAATCCTTTAGAAATAAATTTGAATCTATTATTTGCAACCAGTAATATTTTATTCAGTTTCTATTAACAAACATGTTCATTTACCGACTAAATATCTGATTATATAATGATTTTAATTAATGATGACATATGTGTTATTGAACTTCATTTTGAATCAGTGTTTTATACGCCTGGCGCATGAAGTAAAATTTCGAGTTTAGAAAAGCCCCGTGAAAATTTGTCGAGGGTCGCTGCGCGACCCTCGACAAATTTTCTACGTGGGGCTTTTCTAAACTCGAAATTTTACTTCATGCTTAGTCTGGGAGTGGACAACATTCGTTCTTAGAAGTTTCAAATTAAAGGATTACTCTAGATTACTAAGTTTATTACCAATTTACAAAGGCTACAGCTCGAAGGACCAATCATGGTCTTCGAAGACCGAAGAACTACAGGGAATCGAAGTTTATTTACAAGAAAACAACGAATATCTGAAGGTTTACAGCATGGATAGGAAAGAAAACATCCAATTTTGAAAAAGTATCGAAGTTGGGTTGGCTTTCATTGCGTTTTTAACTTCACTTTAAATCCTTGTTTTATACGCGTGGCGCATGAAGTAAAATTTCGAGTTTAGAAAAGCCCCGTGAAAATTTGTCTCGGGTCGCTGCGTGACCCTCGACAAATTTTCTACGCGGGGCTTTTCTAAACTCGAAATTTTACTTCATGCTTAGTCTGGGAGTGGACCGTCAAGATTTTCTACATGTCGAGATTTTTGATATTTCTAGATTTATGTCGTTTTATTCACAGTTTGTTATTGTATTAAATGCAACTTTAATATTAAATAAAAACGGTTTTTTTTAGGAATAGAATATTCACCCATTAAGAGCCGAACAAATTAGAAAGTTAACTCTAAAAGTTAATTTTAGGTAAAATTTTGCATCTTTTTCTATGATTTCAATGAATGATTTATTATATTACATACGTAGATTTTTTAAAAGAGTTAAATTTAAAATTCAAACGAGTGTTGTCCACTCCCAGACTAAGCCTGAAGTAAAATTTCGAGTTCAGAAAAGCCCCGCGTAGAAAATTTGTCGAGGGTCGCGCAGCGACCCGAAACAAATTTTCGCGGGGCTTTTCTAAACTTGAAATTTTACTTCATGCGCCACGAGTATAAAACACTAATTTAAAGTGAAGTTAAAAATGCACTGAAAACCAACCCAACTTCGATATTTTTTCAAAATTAGATGTTTTCTTTCCTATCCATGCTGTAAACCTTCAGATATTCGTTGTTTTCTTGTAAAAAAAAACTTCGATTCCCTGTAGTCCTTCGTTCTGCGAAGACCATGGTTGGTCCTTTGAGCTGTAGCCTTTGTAAAACGGTAATAAACTTAGTAATCTAGAGTAATCCTTCAATTTGAAACTTCTAAGAACGAGTGTTGTCCACTCCCAGACTAAGCATGAAGTAAAATTTCGAGTTTAGAAAAGCCCCGCGTAGAAAATTTGTCGAGGGTCGCGCAGCGACCCTCGACAAATTTTCACGGGGCTTTTCTAAACTCGAAATTTTATTTCATGCGCCACGCGTATAAAACACTGATTTCAAGTGAAGTTAAAAATATACTATTCACGTTGGATATTTTTCATAGTTAAGTAACCAAATATGCATTCACAAATATTTGAATTATTCGAAAATTTTAATATTTATATTCAAATATGAATAATTTAGTGATTTAAATATTCATATTAGAATATTTAACTATTTGAATTAATCGAATTCGAATCCCAGCCCTAATAGCGATGATTCGAATTATTTAGGAGGATTTCAATCCATGTATCAGGATTCGAATTTTATAAGGATTCGATTCCTTTTATAAGGATTCGAATCCTTTTATAAGAATTCGAATCCTTTTATAAGGATTCGAATCATCTACGTCTGGATTCGAATACGAATCCTTTTAAAAAAATGTAACGAATCCGGATCACGAATCCGTTTTCACTAAAGTATTCGAATACCTCTTTTGAATCCTCTAAAAGGATTCGAATCCGGGAATCGAATCCTGAATGATTCGAATCCTGCCCAGCTCTGGCTTGGATACACAATAATTGTACGTGATTTAAATTTCAGATATGGACTCAGTTATAATTCATTCATTTAAAGAAATGTTTTAATTCTTGAAGCTGAAAGGCGGCGTCAGTTCGTAGTACATTTTCAATTTGATATAAAGAAAACTCTTAACTTTTTTATACCACTTTTATTTTACATTTGTGACTAGTCTCAATTACACGGTAGTCATTATCAAACTAGGTGGTATAAAAAAGTTAAGTGTTTTCTATATATTAAATTGAAACTGTACCCCAAAGTGAACGCCTCCAAGATTCAAGCAATAACATTTTGTTGAAAAGTCGCTCAGTAATTAGAAGATATTTACCAATTATATTCTTTTTTTAAGTTTGAAGTGGCGTAAAAAAAGTTAAGTGTTTTCTTTGTATCAAAATGTTTTAATTTATAAAAATTATACTGATTTTATCGTTTTAACTTAGTCTTCGTTTAATTTTATTATTAGATATACCAACTTTATTTTTGATTTGAATGTTACATTTTTTTGTAACTAGATGTAAGTAATTATTCATGTTTCTGTAATTTATGTACTGTACTTACTTACCAAAATAATTATTGTATCTTTACTTTGTTATTGCCGTTAAATGCTTACTCTGTAAATAAACATAACTATTATTTTTCTTGGGTGCAGATTTTTTGCTCGAAACGTCATCATTAGTATTCCCATTAGTTTAAAAATTGAAGAAGCATTGATATGGAAATGAATAAGTCCAGCACATGTTCCATGTTACTTCTTCAATGTTTAAAATGAAACTAATTTTGGTCAAGTAATTATAAAAACATCTAGGTACACAAAAAATGTACGTATATTTAAACATCGTGCATTAATTATTTAATTTTAAACAATGTAAAATTAAACATTCACATATTTTTAAGTACATACACGCAACGCTATCTCGAGAGAAAATGCAAATATTCCTATTTTAGGTTTTAATTTAACCGACTACTAATACACGCTTTTATAAAACGGAGTTTTTGAAACAGAGTTTACACAACATATTTTCAAGCAAGTCATTTTGGTTGAAAAGTAATAAGCGAAAATGAAGAGCTTTGCTATATTTGTCTTTTTAGCTCTAGCCTGTTTACAATTTGTTTCTGTAAGTATTATTATTAAGTAATAAAATAAGAAAAATTAATTATCTGAATTTAACAATAAAACAACTTTATTTGAATAATAACACTTTTTTTAATTTTACGTGACTACAGTTTTAGCTTGCCATTATCAAACATGTACATATAGTGTTACACAAAGAAAGTTAAAAGTGTTTTATTGTTAAATTAACATGTATAACGAAGTAGAAGCCTCTACAATACAAAATTATCTGAATATTTCAAATTCAAAACTATTTGAATTTGTGAGATTAAGCGCTTACGCTACTTTTAGTTTGCAAAACTTTAAAAATAATATATAAAATTATAAAAATTATCGTAATTTTTTATATTATAATAATTTTCTTGTAAATTCTCAAAGATAACATCAGTAAATTCGACGAAACAACATTTATATTCATCATTTGAATATATTTGAAGAAAACAATTTGATTTATTTATTTTGCAGGCACATCTAGGTCTAGAAAAAGCTGACATTGCAGTCAAGGAATGCTTAGATAAACTTGGAATCAAACCTGGTTTTAAATTTGACATAAACATTAAAGAAACCCATTGCATGACTACATGCCTGCTTGATAAATTTGGATTCACCGTTAAAGGTAAAATAGTAAGCCACAGGAAATTAAATTATTATATAGCCCAAATTCACGATTCAGTTTCACTTCCATTTATTTTTCAGTGAACGATAAAACAATATGTTTTATCGTTGACTGAAAACTTAATGGAAGTAAAACAGAATGGCAAATTTAGGTTATCCCTAAACTTATGCAACTCAATATATAATTTCGATTTTGTCTACCTTCATCAATGTTATACAGTATTATATCGTTCTGTTTCTTATTGGAATTAGCGAATTTATAAAATTTTTGTTCACCGCCGGACTCACAAATAGCATGCATTTATCTGATAATTTATTATTTGAAATAAAACAACGCAGTTGGGAGGGTTTCACTTTTATTGTTGAACACTGCAACATGTTTCACCACACAGTGGCTTCATCAGGCAGATGAAATAATGATTTTACAAAGTACAGGTAAAGCTTATATACTAATGCAATTAAATTAATAGAAGGGGGGGGGGGGGGGGGTAATGAGGTAATTAGGCTGAAACTAATACAAACAATTTTGAGCGACTAAATATTGATTAGGGGTGAATTATTTACTTCTATTTGGTCATTTAATAGAATACCTTTTTTGTTATATTTATTAATTTCTAATTCTTCTAATAAGTTTAATTTACGACTTTTGTTACATTAGTGCAAAATTTTGAATTTAGGGTTAAAGTTATGTTGGTATTCGATTAAATGATTGGCGTAGGTTGAGGAGGTTTTCTTAAATTGAAAGCATTTTTGATTGCCATCAGCAAAAAACTCAAATCCTTAAACCTAACTCCTTCTTTTAGAACGGTCAATTCACTTAATAAATTCATTAATAATTCTAAAGACAAATCTGATAAAACTACGAACTCTGCTGTGTATTTGCTAGAGTGTGGAGATTGCCCTAAGGTATACGTTGGACAAACTGGACGTAGCTTCCCAGATCGCATTTCAGAACATCAAAAATGCTTTCAATTTAAGAAAACCTCCTCAACCTACGCCAATCATTTAATCGAATACCAACATAACTTTAACCCTAAATTCAAAATTTTGCACGAATGTAACAAAAGTCGTAAATTAAACTTATTAGAAGAATTAGAAATTAATAAATATAACAAAAAAGGTATTCTATTAAATGACCAAATAGAAGTAAATAATTCACCCCTAATCAATATTTAGTCGATCAAAATTGTTTGTATTAGTTTCAGCCTAATTACCTCATTACCCCCCCCCCCCTTCTATTAATTTAATTGCATTAGTATATAAGCTTTACCTGTACTTTGTAAAATCATTATTTCATCTGCCTCATGAAGCCACTGTGTGGTGAAACATGTTGCAGTGTTCAACAATAAAAGTGAAACCCTCCCAACTGCGTTGTTTTATTTCAAATAGTATTATGGAGTTTCATCATGTATCCGCCTCATCAATTAAATATGATAATTTATTTTTTTAATTTCAGGCAAATTTAATATTCAAAGAATAACACAAATATTCGGCTTGAAAATAACAAATGCACAGATGAAACAAATTAGCCAATGTGAAAAAATTTCAAAGGGTGGTGATTCATGCAGGAGTCTTTATAGCGCTGCAGAATGCGTCCAACAAATCTTTAACCTACATATTATTTACTGATATGATGAGAAATAACCCCTAAAAATAAATTGATAAACGTGATTTTCTTAAATACACACAATTTTGTTTATTAATTAATTACCTTAACATCATTTTATATAACAATAAAACATTTTTAACTTTGTATAACACTTTTTTATTTTACGTGACTGGAGTTTTGACAACTTTAGCTTGTCATTATCAAACATGCCGTATTAAAAAAAGTGTTATACAAACAAATTTAAAAGTGTTTCTCAAACAAATTTAAAAATGTTCTATTGTTAAATCAACATGTAAAACGAAGTAGAAGCCTCCACAATACAAAATATGATTTTATTTAGTCATAAGTGTTTTATACGCCTATAAAGAATAAAAAAGGTAATAAGTACTATAAAAATTATTAATATCTGAAAATAAATAAAAATAACTGATTTGTCATTTAATATACACAATTTTGTTTATTTATTAAATACCATAATATGTTATTAATTACTCATTAGTGTTTTACACGCCTATAAAGAATAATAACGGTAATAATATAAGAAATATTAAAATCATAAATGGCTAAAAATAAATTATTAAAGGTGATTTTTTTTATAATATACTAAGTTTTATTATTAATTAAGTCGCCCAGATGCAAAACCGGCCATACACTTTTTATTGATTTTGAAATGTTGGTATCCCTGGATTCTGCTCGTCTTAGGCTACAACTTTAAAAGTGACCTTCCAAATTCATCCAAAACCTTTTAAAATTAAGTTTTAAAAATCCTGTCGGATGCAGAACCTGAGTTGCAAAAGCTGGCATATTTTTTTAGTTGCTAAACCTGCTAACTTTTGACTTAGTTTTACATTGTCCTCATTTGATACAAAGCTGATTTAATTTATTTAAAAGACGCTGCAAAATCAGTATTTGTCAATTTGCCACAAGTTTGTTAAAACTTGTATGGCTGGTTTTGCATCTGGGTGACTTAATTAATCGTTGACATTAGTCTGTTATTAACAATTGTCGGTGTTAATAATAACTAAGGCTTGGATTATATGTAAGATGCATATTTATTATTAAGAGGTAAATCACTAAAATTGTAAGTTTTTTTATGCATATCTAATGTTCGGCTTGTTTTAATCAAAAAACATTAGATATGCATTAAAAACATACAATTTTGTTGATATACCTCTTAATAACAAATACGCATTTTACATATAATCCGAGCGTTGATAACAACTATTTAGGTTATCTGATTAGATTATAGAGAGCAATTTCAAGATACTATTTATTTAAACACTGAAATCAATATCGCATAAGACTCAACAGGTGAATATAAAATCCTTAATAAAACTCTAAATCCATTCCGGAATATCTAAACTATTTTATTTATAAATTGTAGATCATAAACTGGATCGTAAAATACATTTAAGCAATCAATTTTTAATCGCATTTATTTCCAATAATCTTATCTCGAGATGACCGGCTTTCATTTAATCCATTAATAGGTATATCTGAATTCCATAAATTGTTTGTTTATAGGTGAAAGCAAGAATTTAAACGTTTCGAATTATACCCAAATGTACACTAACAGAATTTTAAATTTGTGTACGAGTAATTCCGGAATCGATGCGATAGAATCTGTTTTAGTTGTTGATTATGACATGTTAGTAAATGTTAGTTTTATTGATTCATTTTATACTTATCTACAATCGCTAACTTACCCAGGCGCGCATCCAAGAATTGGTCTTAGAGGGGGCTCGCGTATTTATACCTATGCATACAAGTAGAAATAAAATTTAATTCTGGATATTTAATTGAAACACTTGGTTCGTTTCACTGATTTGTATTTTCTATAAATCAGTGGAATAAACCAAGTGCATTAATTAAATATCCAGAATTAAACGTACTACAATTTATTTAATCTTAGGGGGGCTCAAGGCCGCTAGCCACCCCCTTGTGTGAGCGTCTGATCTTAACAGTGTAGGTATTTGCTATTTCTTAAATTGGTTTCGTTTTTAAAAGATGTTTTGTTGATAAAATGGATGAATGATGTGATGGATAAATAATTTTGATAGGACGAGGCGCGTCTGTTCGGTAGATAAGTTCTGATGGAAGTGGAATGTCACTTAGGACAATTTAAAATAGTCGCCATAATTCAGGTTCGAAGGGATAATAAATTTGGTTGCGAGGTCCCTAAATTGCCTCAATATACTTTCGGCTTCTTCGGAGCTGCTGCCGAATCAGAGGAGGTGGGAGAATGGTGGGAAGGGTGGAGTGAAAGAGTGGAAGATATCTGGTCGTCGCCGTTATTTACTCCAATTTAATTTTCCCGGAATTTTTCACTGCTTCTTTTATTTCCCTAAAACGCTCGAATTCATCCAGGACTACGCTAAATTATTGCCGCAATATATAAACTCGCAAACATTTTCTCCGAATCTAACTGCAGTATATTCACTGATCTTGGATTTGATTATATACATTTATATATTTATTAAACATTTAAATAATAATATATACTTTCCTTAAAGTATATATTTTTTTACATATTTCATCTTAAAATATGAATAGATAAGACGACAATGTCAATATAAATAATAACGACCCAACAAAGAAGTACCTACACTTTACAACTTAATGTAAAATAGAATAAATAAGTAGTGCTAGTATATAAAACCCATTAAGCGTCATTGTTGCCATAAGGTAGCATTATTATATTATTTTCTAATTACTAACTAAATAAGTTAGTACATTATATTATTTGACCTCACTTAAGAATTTGTGAAGAAAAATGCAAATAATTTGTTATTTAAAATTTGTTTATTACTTATATTAAAAGTGTATTTCTGGCTTCACAATATTTCAATGTTAAATACGCGTGGCGCATGAAGTAATATTTTGAGTATAGAAAAGCCTGAAACACGACCAAAATGAAAAATATACCCCAGGTTAATTATTTTGCGATAACTTTAAATTTGTGCTTTCCAGTGTATTTCAAAGGAAATGTGAGGTCCGGGACAACTGTTTTTTTTTTGGGGCAATTCAAAATGTTTAATAAATTTGAAAGACATGGGTGACTCTCTCAATATTGTGGCAGAAGCAGGTCTATGACTTTTACTTCAATCACTAGTTTTCCTTAATGCATGTCTCCCCATTTCGAATTTTACTAAAACCAGTTCAGACAAGGTTTAACTTCCGCATCCTCGATACATAGTGAACATTACACAAAACGTGATTTCGGAAAGTTGTACTTAAGTTTATATGTGTGGGGCGGGTGTATGTAAATAGTAAGAAGTAAATATCTTTCCTAGAGCAGCAGGAACAGCACCCCTTTTGGAAGTTAGTTCCCCGTATGTGTGTGGTGTATTCAGCTGGAGCACGTAAATGTGTACATAGAGGCATTACCGGAGGGACTATATTTAGTCCCCTTCCGATTAGTCCCTAGTCTGCATCTCGCTGGTCTGGGTCTGGCTCGCAGACGATGTCAAGGACTCCTGCGAACATTCCTCCCCCATTTTTTCCCCGTCTTGCATACTTCTAATTTCGCCACGTACATTTATTTATACAGACGAGCGCCCCTTGCTTTAACACTTTTACGATTTTAAGCTGGAAGTAGAGTTGTTATCATATCGGGGAGGTCTGTGAATCGGTTAAATTGTTGACAACGTCATATAGGTGTGATATATCTAAAAATATTTCGTAACCATTTTTAAGTGCAGTTATAAAATTCGATAGGGAAATAACTCTAACCAAGTTTGAGATAATTGTTTCAGAAATTACTTCATGACTTGTTCGTCTATAATTCCATGGTTCTGCAAAAATTCTGCTTGTATGGTGAATATTGGAAAGTGGTTCAAGAGCTGACTCGGAGCAGTCCGTCCCGCTGCACAGTTAAAACGTGCGGCCTCTACTTGGTTCACCATATCCTTAATTATCCTTTCAATCATATACTTCTCAATAATCCTTTTCCAAAATTCCTTTTCAATGAACCTTTTTCTTTAAAAATCCACGTGTATTTCCTATTTCCTATCCATTGAGGAGGGCAGAGGGCGCAGCACTGGCTGTTTAAATCTGTCCAGATTTTAACCTACATTTAAGACCTAGATTTAAGATTTCATTATTCATCCCTTCATCCACTCATTTAATTATTCATACAATTATTACACAAAAAAATGTAAACCAATTTTAATTATTATTTCTTAATTACTGTGACTGGTCAAAGAAGAAGAAGAAGAAAGTCAAGGATTGAACGCGATGTTTCTGATTCGCGGTCAGGCATTTAGGAATCCATTTTACAGGCCCTTTTTCATGCCCAAATCGACATGAATAATATAATGAATGAGTTCGTATGAAATCCTCAGGATCTCAGCTATACGTCTTAGTCCAATTGGATGGTCTGATAGTATCACTGCTTTTCTTTCATAGTGGCAGAGCTAAAAAAAATATTTTTTACATACAGTTATTTAATTAATACAGCTTTAAGACACACAAATAAAAATACGTACATAAAGTACGATAAATTGAGTGAAGATAGAGACTTCAATATTTGAATAAAAGTGTCTTGTAAACTTTTGCAGGTACCACCAGAAAAATGAATAAACTTCACTTGTGCCATTATCAAAGCAAAGCAGCGATATTTAGTGATGGGCTAAATAGATATTTTCTAGAGTTGACACTAAAATGGGTCTTCCGGGTCTCTCGTTATCTTGCATGGAAAATGTTCCTCTTTTGAAACAAACAACTCAATTTTTGACAGTAGTGAGGCAGTCATCATGAAGTGTATTGACCACATCTTCGTAATGTCCCCTAAGAAACACACATACTGCTATTAGCTATTTCGAGTTGCGGGACATCCTATGCGTATATTAACTTTTCCTAGAAATAGTTGTAAGTATAGAAACTATTTCAAAACCCTGTACAATTTGTTATAGCGCTACCAGGTTGTGAAAATAGTCCGAAATGAAATCATCAATAATAAATGTGACCACTAACATTTACAACTTTACCTAGATCCGCTCTATATTAATAATCTTACATCTGGTGATATTTTACCAATAATTCATGTAAAAGAATGAATCTGTCATTTTATTTACACATCCAGTATTATTGGACGATCTATTCGAATAATAAAATACAAGTGCAGTAAGTATTGATGCGGACCGAGTTCTTTTCAGTAAACACGATTAAATATTAACACGTCGCGCTAATGGCGGGTCTTCAGTAATGCATAAAATTCGATAATAAAAGAGGCCTTTGTCGTGTTTGTTGAGTGTTAATAACGGTGGCGATAAAACGCACTTGGGTTATATTATATCAACGACATAATTCCATTGTGATGTAGAAATAAAGAAATATAAAACAAGTCTTTCCTTCGATCGGGTATTGTTGGTATTGACCCTCTTGTGTAATACTCTAGAGGTGAATACACTACACCTAACGTGTTTTTATTTTTATTCGAAGTGTTCTCACTAATAAATAAGTAATTATATTTCCTTCAGCGATTGTCTTAAAGAAAGAAACACTTACGTATTATCAATATGCACGCAAGGCCCATGCACAAGTAGTTGGCCGTTAATAATTTGCACACTTAATAATCTACAATTGTATTTTTGCTATGCAATGGCGAAATCCAGTTAGCCAGTCTCAATATAACACTTGGTAACCGCGTTTGGATGCTGCATCCAGAAGCGAGACAGGTGATTGGTGTATATAGTCGTCTGTCTTACTCTTATCCCACATCCTGACCATAGTCTCCTTTTCTACTCGATTTCCAGGTTTCCCGTAAGCATTAGCTCTCCTTGGTAATACATACAGGGATTTTTCTTTTATAGATCTACATAACCCAAAGTAAATTTGAAATAAAACAGCACAGTTGGGAGGGTTCCACGTTTATTATTGAGCACTGCAACATGTTTCACCACACAGTGGCTTCATCACGCAGATGAATACTGAGTATTAATCTGCCTGATGAAGCCACTGTGTGGTGAAACATGTTGCAGTGTTCAACAATAAAAGTGAAACCCTCCCAACTATGTTGTTTTATTTCAAATAGTATTATGGAGTTTCATCATGTATCCGCCTCAACAATTAAATATTCCAAGGTAAATTACTCGAACTGTGAAAGCGAAAGATTTGGTTGGATTTAGTAAACATTTCGAATAATCATTAACACCAGATCGAACATGAGCAATATATTTTGAATGTAACACTAAATCAGTGTCTTATACGCATGGCGCATAAAGTAAAATTTCGAGTTTAGAAAAGCTTGATAATTTGGATTTGCCGGGGCGAGACCCGCTTCGCTCGCGCGCCCCAGCAAATCCAAATTTTCAGGCTTTTTTAAACTCGAAATTTTACTTCATGCTTTGTCTGGGAGTGGAAACACTCGTTATAGGTTTCAAATTAATCACTTTTATACCAGCGAATATCTACTGAAGAACCGACTCTAAGAAATTTATTATTAAAACAGTAATTCCAATAAATTTGTAATTTTCCACGTTCCAATCATACAAAGTAATGATCGCATAATTCCTGACAAACTCATCAATTCCCCGACCGATCATAGACACAAAAAATCCACAATGCCAAGGCAATTACCTTTTAATAATTGAACAAGTCGCTCATGTCTGAATCGATAATCCGGCGTAAATAACCGGTAATCTAGTGGCTGGGATTGCCTTCGTTTGTCTATTGTTAATTCATAAATGAGAAATACCGAAACAGTTACGAAGACGAAACTTTATGATAATTTATACAGTTTCTGAGTAGCACTATTTGATTGATACCTTGTATTCTTCGTTAGTAATAATAAAGGTGTATCGATGTTTCTTAATGCGTACACGCCATGCAAATGAGTTCATTACGGAGGTAATTTGTAGGATTTGGTTAGGGACCGCCTTGGTTTTCTCTTAATTGGGGGATTGGATTTTCTGTTGTATGTATATCACGTTTCTATGTAACATAGTAATAATATATAAGTATGTAATTGCTACGTATTAATAATATGGTTGAATCATGTCATTGATAACAGTAATAGTTGGATTATCGATTCCAGTCACTTGGATACGCAGAAAGAATGACTTTCGTGCATCACAGTTGCCCAAAAAAATGAAAAAAATCATTATTATTGAGTCAGAAAATATAAAAATGTTTATTTTATATAAGCTGTACAGGTAATTATTATTTTCAGTATGTAGTGTTTAATTTGAAACGTCTAACGAGTGTTTCCGCTCCCAGACTAAGCATGAAGTAAAATTTCGAGTTTAGAAAAGTCTGAAAATTTGGCTTTGCAGGGGCGCGCGAGCAAAGCTAGTCGCGCCCCGGAAAATCCAAATTTTCAGGCTTTTCTAAACTCGAAATTTTACTTCATGCGCCACGCGTATATAACATTGATTTAGTGTGAAGTTCAAAATATACTACTATAACAGTATGTATGCAGTAGCCATAAGTTTTAAACATCATAATATTTCTGTGTTTTTCAGGACTGGCGCATAAAGTAAAATTTCGAGTATAGAAAAGTTTGAAATGTTTCTTCATGCTTAATCAAGTAAGAAGTTTCAAATTGAAGGCTTTTCAAAAACCACAAATGTCGGAAAATCCATATCGTATGCATTGAGGGAATATGGATAGTTGGAAGTTAAACTTCCTCTATGTTATGCATGTACTATATGCTATTTTACAAAAACTGGTCACCTTAATTTTGTTATTTATTACATTACTTTTATTTTTATTTATTTATTTATACATACATACTGTGCCCTATTACTAATATATGGTATAATATAACATGATATTTACTGATATATACGTCAACATCTTTAATTAATTAAATATTTTGATAAAACATTCGTCAGGATAAAATATAAAAATACAGTGAAATGTTTGTATAATTCAATTAAATCAAGAAAACAAAATGAAACCGTTTTGGAAAGTAATGGTATTAATGAATACTATTTGATAGTTATAAAGAGGCAAAATATTTTTGTGGAAAACTTATATTTCTTGAAATAATTCCCTGAAAAATATCTATAGCTTCTATTAGTCCCATTTTCACTTACTTAATTTAGCAAAATAAATCGAGATTATAAAAGGTTTAGAGCATTGAGTATAAAAACTTTCTTGTTTGAAACCGCAGTAAATGTGTCACATTCAATTTTGTTTTAAGAGTCTGTTGCAGCCAGCCACGCTTTGCGCGAACTTTCCTTCGTTCTTTTCCTGGCTTTATTTTTATTTCGATTCTTTCAGTGTGTTCGATTGTCGGTCGGACTTTTGTTGGTGGCGGACTGAAAACATGGGAGTTAAATTGTGCGGAGGAGCGTCGAGTTTTAAATTTGTTTGCCCAAGTTGAAATTAAACACGTCCAAGAGACAGCGGGAAGTGCCGCCGACACCGACGCGACGTGAGAGAGTCGCGACGCCGACGCTCAAATATTTTCTCTCCGGATTACTCTCCCCGCTACATAAATCTCAAATCATCATTGTCCGACGACCAGAATAGGATTATAAATGGACTGGCTGGAATTATTCCAGTCAGTTTTACTAACAATATTAACATGATATTTTCATAGTATAAAGCTACAATCACAAGCTGATTTTATAAAATACTATTTTGCGCTATATATATTCTCACTTATTTTATAACATCTAAGTTTATGAAACAGCAACGTTTCCAAAACTATAGATTACTAGTGGTAAATAATTTACCAACAAATACAAGAAACATGTTTTTAAAATTTTGTCACTTTGCCGAATTGACACTTGGATTTTGAATACCTAAAAACCGTTCCTATCGAAATTTTAATTAAGTTCTCCTATATCTATCTATCTATAATTTTGAAGAAAATATCCTAATCATTTGTTTGGATCTTATTTTTATGTTTTTCATCAAAGGTGTTTTTTTTACTGCAACAGGTAATAAACTCTTATTCACTGGCAATGTATGGCATATACTTGAAATACTTTGCTTAAAAAAATGTGCGTAAATCCAAGGATTCAATTTAATATCAAAGATAAACGTATTTTTTAACCAAAATATAATTGTCTTACTTGAATTTTTGTTAGTTTAGTTGGAGAAAAACAAGTTCAAATTGATGTAAAATTTCTTTTTACTAGAAGAATTCGCTTTTTTGTCTGTTCTTGCTCTAAGCAGTGGCAGCTCGGGCCCCCCGAACAATATAAGAATTAATCAATGCCTACATTCTATTTCTTAACCCCTTGACTTACGAATTAAAATTACGTTTAGATACATAGTCAATTTTTGTGGGTCACAATCTTCAATGATATTTTTGGTGATAGAGAAAGCGATGATCGAGTAATTGAAGTATCGATTATTTACAAGAAGTAGAAAGTAGACAAAACACTTTTATTTAAAGCACATTTTTATATTCCTCGAAATATTACGCAAATAATAATTAGCAAATTCGTTTGTATTTTATGAAATTAAGAGCAATGTTTTCGTTCTTTCTTGAATACAAATACAAGCAGAAGCAGCTGTTTTGCGGAGCAATTATAATAACATCTATATTTACATTTAGGAAGAAAAGGTGTCGCTGTTTCACGAGGCACGTCTTAAGCTGATACGCTTTAAAAATATTCCCCTCGAACACGAGTCCCGCACAAACTTAAATTGCTCACCCAGAAAACATTTATTTATTTCTATTTCGGGCAACCCCGGCAAGTTCGATAACCCTATAAACCCCCCCATGCAGCAGCTGAAAGAAGATGAAAAAAATATAAGGGAGAGCTCAGTCCTTCGTCTAGGATCCTCGTGCGCGGATTAATTAGCGAAGTCTTTTGACGACGACGCTGGAGTCTCCCTTTGAAGGGGAAAAGGGCACTAATAAATTTCTCTTCAGAAAGGAAACATAATAAAATTAATGGACGGCCCCTCGATCGTTACTCTCGAACGATTTTATTTTCTCTCGTAAAATTTTACAAATAATCATCCACTAGATGGTTTTTATGTAAAGTCTAATCAATATTTTATTCATCAGTTTTTTTTGCGTAAGAATCTTGTCCATTCGGCCAGGAGTCAAATTAATTAGGTACTGATTTCTGGAGATTTATTATTTTAAATTACACACTTGTAATTTAATAAATAACACCTAGGTTATCACAACTTTCTTATACTACATCCATGGACCTGGATGGAATCTCTAATTACTTATAAAGGACCCCACCGGATGGGACTCGAACCTGTGACATTCTATGGGCAGGTCTCTGCCTACTAGGCTACTAAGACCCTATCAATCATTTTATTATACAGGATCTTCATGTCAAAAGGAACCACCCTGAATAACTCTGGATCGGCGTAGATATGGTTTTAAGAAAAAAACAAGTATATTTTGTTTTCAAGGGGGAACTAGAAAAACACAGTTTTTTGAAGTTTAACTTTCACCCCCTTACCTAATAATTTTAAATGGCACCCTCCATCGTGTGATATCTCATTTTAAAGGGTCGTTTCTTTCTGAAACAAGCGAACTGATTTTAATTATTTTTTGTTTGCTAAATAGGAATTGATATGCCCTCTAAAATGAGGTATCACACGATGATTATAATTATAAAAGTGGGGTGGCTAGGGGTAAGGGGGTGAAAGTTAAAATTCCAAACACACGTTTTTCAAGTTCCCCCTTGAAAACAAAATTGACGCTTTTTTTAAAAACCTTTTTGGCTCCTTTTGAAATAAAGAGCCTGTATATTGAAAAATACATGACTTTTGTCAAAAAAAAAATTAAATTAAATGGTCTATTTAAAATTATATTTTTTAAAATTATAATTAGTGTGCCTTGTAGAAAAAAAGTGTCAAATATCATTTATTGTGAGGGTATCTCAAACATGAATAATATCGACCCAACATAAAAATACTTACGTTACAACTTAATGTAGAATAGAATAAATTTATTTATTTATTTATTTATTTATTCAACCAACGGAACAAGGTCCAATTACAGATTGAAGTTAATACAAATAAAGAAAAAACACAATAATAAGAATAACTCAACATTATTAAATTAATTTTGAATAACTAACTAAATAAGTTAATTTGATACATTGTAGTATTTGACCTTACTTGAAAATGTGTGAAGAAAAAAGGTTGTTATTTAAATATTTCGATTATTACTCATTTTTAAAGTATATTTCTAACTTCCCAATATTTCAATGTTTAATTCGCGTGGCGCATGAAGTAAAATTTCGAGTATAGAAAAGCCTGAAAATTTGGTTTGGCTATGCGACCAAACCAAATTTTCAGGCTTTTCTAAACTCGAAATTTTACTTCATGCTTAATCTGGGAGTGGAAACACTCGTTCGAATTTAAAATTGAACTCTTTTATAAAGTCGATGAATGCCTGGAAATTTACAGCGTATACATTATGTATCTTTAAAATAAAAAAGAAGTATTTATTAAATATTAAAGTTTCATTTAAAATAATAACAAACTGTGAATGTATAATAAACTAGTTAACGGAACACACGGATTAAATATAAACCAATAAACTTTTCTTGGGTTTTTTATAATTTTAATTTATTCCTAATTTTTTTTTTTCAAAAACGTCACAAGCAAAGCTATACTGAAGAGAGATAAATCTCGAAACGCGTCTATAGATGGCCTAAGACATTAGTTTTAATCCAAGTCCTTTCACTTCTAATTTTTTTGTTGTTGTTATCTCTCCTTCCATTTAAAATTTGTATTTGTTAGTTGGATTGAAGAGAATTTGACCTAAACGTTACATATACTTTAATAGAGCGTTGTAACAAATCAAATTAAATAAGATTTTAAATATTTCATTGTATAATTCAATATCCGGAGGTGTATTTGCACGGGAAGTAGTTGTTTCAATGGATATTTATCGTCTTAAGTTGTCTTATTAATTAAGACATTGTTTGCATTTTCACGAATAGTTTTTTCGTAATTTTATATATTATGTTTAAAGTGTGCAAACTATAAGAAGCGTAAGCTTATTTTCTCGAATTCAAATAGTTTTGAATTTGAATTTATCTTGTTTTACAATACTTTTACGCAAACTAAAATATATAGTTAAAAAAAATTAAAAAAAATTGTTTACATTCCATAAAAAAAATCTTAAAATAATTTTCTTGACATCAACGCATTTTTGAATTAACTTTAATCTCATTAATTGCCATTACACTTGTTTCTCATTGATCACTTTACAGAACATGATTAAATATTTGAAAAAAAAAAAAATTAAATTGAAATAAAATGACTTGATTTGTTTGACTTAATATATCATTTACTCCGACTTTCCTCTGTTAATTGCATTAATTGTACTTAAAAATAAATGAACTAATTTGTTATAATAACACGAGTGCTTTGTTTAATTTTTATTTAAAACTGATAACTCCGAAAAAATCGTTTAATTTATTTAACCAATTTACTAAAAAAATAACCTAAAAAATCATTGACTTAAAATACACAGATTTTATTTACATTAGGTACTCTTAAAAAAACTGAAATATTCCTTCTGTTTTTTGTTGAAATTTTTATTCAAAGTTGAAACTTCTGCTAAAACATAAATTAACTTAAACTTGATGTAATTTTTAACGAAGAAAGAAAATATTGTCAAAATCGTAATTCTTATTCAAAACTGATAACTCGGAAGAAATCGTTTAATTTAGTTAACCAATTTTCTAAAAAAACAAAAAACCTGAAAAATTATCAACCTAAAATACACAGATTTTATTTACATTAGGTACTCTTAAAAAAACTAAAATATCTTTTCTGTTTTTTGTTAAGATTTTCATTCAAAGTTCAAATTTCTGCTAAAACATAAATTAACTTAAACTTGATATAATTTTTAACGGAGGAAGAAAATATTGTCAAAATCATAAAATGTATATAAAAGATTTTTTAAAGCATTTTATAACATATTGGGGACACAGAAATTTTTGCTATTTCACATTGTATCTATTCTCGGAATTTTATTATTTTTTACATGCAATTATAGTAATCACAAAGGAAAATTTAGTTTACAATTAAACATAACGATAATCCAATTCATAATCCTAGCAACACCATCCTATATGAACTTAAAGAACTAACTTCTATAGAAGACTGCTATCCCTTTCTAATTGAAAAATTTTGCAAGTCGCGATCAATTTTCCGAATTCTGTCAATATTTTGTTAAGTTCGAAATGCAAATATCCAAAAAAAATTCAAAAAACCCTCATCAACTATTTTCGAATCCTATTTATTAACCCACCAATCTATACACAATTATACACCTAATTATTATTTTACAAAACATTTGTTAAAATCAGAATCAATAAACTATATAAATATGGGCAGAAAGACCACTGGTCGTTAGCCTATTGTCAATTCAAATTATATTACAAGTATTGTCATACTGTTAGTTTAACTGCACACATGTTATTGTTAATGTTATAGAGGTAATTAATATTGAAAGTTGTAAGACAATTGTAACAGTGACGTTATTATTTTTTTGCAATGCACAGCTTATTTTCATTTTTAAATTTATAATTTTAAAATAAATTATATTTTAAATTGAGATACGAATTATAAAAACAACATTGACTTAATTTATTTATGTCATACATTTTACAATAAAGGAAACTGGAAAATAAGTTTCTGATTGATCGTCTAACGAGGGTTTGCACTCCCAGGTTAAACATGAAGTAAAATTTCGAGTTTAGAAAAGCCTGAAAATTTGGAGTCGCGCCCCGGCAAATCCGAGGAGTTTTCCTTTGAAGTATACATATTTCGAATATGTGCTGTAAATGTTTCAGATATTCGTTGCTATTTTTTAAAGGGTTTAATTTGAAGCTTTAAACGAGTGTTTTCCACTCCCAGGCTGAGCATGAAGTAAAATTTCGAGTTTAGAAAAGCCTGAAAATTTGGTTTGGTCGCTCCGCGAAGCGGAGCGACCAAACCAAATTTTCAAGCTTTTCTAAACTCGAAATTTTACTTCATGCGCCACGCGTATAAAACACTGACTTCAAGTGAAATCTTTGACGAACTAATTGGAGTGAAATAGCATCATAGCACTTTCACCACTATTTAAACAATTGATAATTGACATACTTAACTTATTTCACTCCAATTAATTCGTCAAAGATTTCACTTGAAGTCAGTGTTTTATACGTGTGGCGCATGAAGTAAAATTTTGAGTTTAGAAAAGCCTAGAAACTTGGTTTGGTCGCTCCGCTTCGCGGAGCGACCAAACCAAATTTTCAGGCTTTTCTAAACTCGAAATTTTGCTTCATGCTCAGTCTGGGAGTGGAAAACATTCCAATCACCATTTTTTGATTCTGCAAAGTAGGCTTCGAAAAGAAAACCAACACGATTGGTTTTAAAAAAAGTATTTACAATTCGCATTACATTAAGCACACTATTTTTATTATAAATTACATTTTTAATAAAGAAACTATGAAATATTACAGTAATTTCAATTTCTAAGAGTTAGTACATATGAGTACGTACTTATATTTTTAAAAAGAAATTATCAAAAATATGTCATAAAAGTAGAAAACATTACGAGTGGCAAAAATAATGTTGATGTCGCAAGGGTGCCTGGAAAAGATTAAGAGATTTGCCTCTCGAGTGCACTGAAGATTATCACTGACAATCGATCACGTCATTTTTCTTGCATGACGGACAAGATGAATTTCAATATGATAATTTCTCGACCGATCCGATTTCATCCACTTCAAGAGCAGGTTTGACCAGTCCGCCTTTTAACATGCAATTTATATCACTAGTAATTTAGAAAGATGTAATTTCTTATTAATCGACGAATATTTAATATTCAGATAAAATTGGTATTATCTTTACTTACAATTTAATACAGAATAATTTGAGGAGAGGAGCAATAATCTATGAATATAATCTGGCATTCAATATTATTTTAACCAGTGTTAATAAACACTGGTTGGAATGATATTGAAAAAAATATTCCTGTTGTTTCATTTAGTTTGGTGAGAGAATAATTTGACCTGATGTTGCATTTTGCATATAAATTATGCATAGAACAGCAGAGCTGTTATTCATTGTATAATTCAATATCTGTCGGGGTATTAGCTCGAGAAGTAGTTGTTTCAATAAATATTTGGAGACTTGTCTTAATGAGACAAACATTTTGCAGAAAGTCGATATTAATTTCAATTCGTTTTTATATTTTGTAAATATTCTGCAAACTATTGACAAACTCAATTTTGTTTTATAATAAATTGTCTTTATATTGAAAAAAAATATATAACTTCATGCTTTAGGCTTGTATTAGACGACTATTTTCTTGTACAAGAAAATAGTATACTATTTTCTATCATGGTGTACCAAATAGAACATGTTCTATTTTCATTATACAAAACTGTAGAAGATTTGCGTTTGGTCATATTTTGTTTATTACACTATAATAGAAAATAGTATACTATTTTCTTGTACAAGAAAATAGTGTCGTCTAATACAAGCTTTAAACAACACTACATAGGAGTATACTCCTTATAAAGCATAAAATAAATATTTGGAATTCTTTAAAATCGACTATTTTAGTACAGAATTAATTAATAAATTAATTCCTAATTTTTGCTCAAATTCAAAGTTTAAAACAGTAAGGTCTGCGGGGTTATCAGGTAGGGTAATCCATTTGAATTAGTCTCGGGCATAAATCAGACGCGGTCGCAATTAAGATAGCATTATAAATTCGCAGTTGTTTGGAAAGCGGGGGGAAGAGCCGGGGGGCGGGCAACGAAAACCGAAAACTTCGCGAGCAAAAGCGTTATTTACAGCCCCGACAAAAAAGCGATGTATTAATGACCCCAATATCGTTAGTTATGAACGTAGAGATCCACTACAATTTTTTTCTCGTACTCTCTTTTTCCCCCCTTCCGGCCTCGAACAATTTCGCTACCGTAAATTCGGAACGTGCGACGCCCAGAATTTATTTGCCCGGCTTTATTAAACTTCGTTGTCCGTTTTAAATAACGCTTCCGGCATTTTTACATTTCAGTTACTGCACATCTACGGTAAAAATAGATGAATTATATATGCAAAAACAACCTTATAAAATGAATATGTAGTGTGACATTTCTGAAACGGGTGAATTTGCGGTGGATGAGAGTTGCCACAAAGTAACGACGAATATTTACAAAATTGATCAAAAAGAACATTTGAGGCTCGTCAAGGAAATAAATAGTAGCGGTATTATTAGAATTCGGTATTTAAGTAAGTAAATAAGTGGTAGTTTACTCTTGGCATTTTTTTATATTTTTCTATAATATTTATTATATAAAACAATCTTGTTACGAAAAGTTGTAGAATATCAAAAAATGTGCATACACATATATCCGAAAACTTTATAGATCGTTGAAAATTTCATGAAAATTTTATAAATTGACAAAAATCTCGAAATATTGAAAATCTTATAAAAATGTCATTAAAATTGCGAATATCTAAGAAAAAACTGCAAATTTAATTACTAAATGAGCAGTATATTTTGAACTTTACACTAAATCAGTGTTTTATACGCGTGGCGCATGAAGTAAAATTTCGAGTTGAGAAAAGCCCGAATTTGGATTTGGACGCTACGCGTCCAAATCCAAATTCTTGGGGCTTTTCTCAACTCGAAATTTTACTTCATGCTTCGTCTGGGAGTGGAAAACACTCGATAGAGAATAATTAATAACTTTTTTAAAGATATTCATCCATTTATAAAATATTGGTGGTTTTCAAGATTTTCGTAAATTTTTTAATTTTAGCAGTTTTAACTCGAAATTTTACTTCATGCTTAGTCTGGGAGTGGAAAACACTCGTTAGAGAATAATTAATAACTTTTTCAAATATATTCATTCTTTTATATCTGTAATAACTCTGAAGAAATGATAGCAGAGATATACGAACGCACTAAAAGATCCAGAAATGTCATTATTTATAATTTACCTGAAGATGGTAAGTCTAAGCACCAACAGTCGGAACTTGATACTGTATTTCTTAAAGATATGCTGAATAAGTTGGATGTATCTGATTGTCAAGTTTCGTCTCAGCGATTAGGGAAATTTGATGCTACAAAACAGAACTCACGACCAATAAAACTACGACTGGGCTCTGCGGATTATGTTTACTCATTAATCAAAGGCTTTAAAAATCTTCAAACTAGTGCGGAGTACTCAAAAATCTCAGTGTCTTTCGATCGCACACCTAAACAAATTGCTTACTACAAATTAGTTAAAAATGAGTTAAATACACGTGTGGATAAAGGCGAAATTAACTTAAAAATCAAACATAAGAACGGCATTCCTGTTATTCAGACGGAAAACCAATAGGCTCCAACAGGTTACTCAACCCAATCAGTATATTTTACCAAAAAGTTCGTGGGTTAAAATCTAAAACCAATCAATTTTACAATAATTCCTGTAACCTAGATTCTGATTTAGTTTTATTAGCAGAAACTTGGCTAAACGACTCGGTACTCAGCAGTGAACTATTTCCTGATTATTTCAATGTCATGCGCTCAGATCGAAATTTCCTACTAGTTAATCGTTCAAAAGGAGGCGGCGTCTTGTTTGCATCAAAAAATCTCATCTCCGTTAGTTTAATTGATACTAACGAAATTACGAGCGCTGTTCCTCTTGTTGACTGTATTTTATTTAAATGTCATTTTGAGTCTAGTACTATTATTATTGGAGTTATTTATATTCCACCTGACATATCGTACAATAATTTAGAAATACTGACTTCACATTTGGAAGTTCGCTTACTACACCAAAAATTTTTACTTATTGGGGATTTTAATCTTCCGTCAACACAGAATGAACACATGTCTTCAAATTCGAAATCTTCTTGTTTTAAATATTTCACCGATATACTTAACATAAAACAATACAACAATATTCATAACAAATACAATTCGTTGTTAGATTTAGTGCTGTGTAACCAAGACATTGATTTGTCTGTTTCACATGCAGAGTTGCCTCTTGTTCCAGAGGATAACTTTCATCCTGCCCTTGAAATTACTTTTTTACATCTTCTTAAAAACATGCCCTCGCCATTTCCCAGTAATTATAACACAAGATTCAATATTTCTTGAATAATTTTCTCACTTATCACTTGGTGAAACATTTTTAAATATTGATAATGAAGGTTTAAATTAAATTACACTTGGTTTGTTTCACAATTTTTTACTTTACTATTTACTCGACTAGTTTCGCGTTTTACAGCATTATCAGGATTGAATTACAAAAGATACCAACAAGCTTATATATGGTCAGGTAATAAGGGATTTTAAGATTGGGGAATTCCAAATATCCTCCAAAAAGTGTGGAGTGTACGAACTAAAGTGCAGTGAATGTGATGCATTATACATAGGACAAACAGGAAGAACTTTTCAGACAAGACTAACAGAACATAAAAAATCAATTATAAATAACAAACAGTGTACAGGGATTTCAAAACATTGTATAATTAACAACCACTTAATAGATGTTAATAATTTCAAAATTCTATATTCAGGTAATAAGGGCCGTAATTTAAACCTCAGGGAAGGCCTAGAAATAAATAGGGCAATAAAAGACGGAAAACACCTCGTCAACGACAATGAGGATATTTGGAATTCCCCAATCTTAAAATCCCTTATTACCTGACCATATATAAGGTTGTTAGTATCTTTTGTAATTCACTCCTGATAATGCTGTAAAACGCGAAACTAGTCGAGTAAATAGTAAAGTAAAAAATTGTGAAACAAACCAAGTGTAATTTAATTTAAACCTTCATTATCAATACAAGATTCAATTTCCGTAGGGCTAACTTTATATCCTTGTACATTGAATTTTGTAGCTTAGATTGGAGTATACTCAAATCATATAATGATGTCAATGAAATGGTTACCAAGTTCTATGATATCATTTACTCGGCTCTCTACAAACATGTCCCAACATATGAATCGAACAAACAGAATTATGCACCGTGGTTTACGACGGAAATCAAATCAAACCTAAAATCCAAAGTTTATAATAGACATATCTGGCTGAAGACCAAAAACCCATATTTTTTTCAAGAATTTAAAAGATTACGAAATCTAATTAAACAACAAATATCTGAAGCGTATACCATATTTATACACACTACTGAAACCAACCTAAAATAAAATCCTTCTGACTTATGGAAGTTCGTCTCTACCAAACGTGGAACTACTCGAATCCCTAGTGAGGTACACAATGACAACGAAGAATTTACTAATCCCAATGACATAGTTAATGGATTTGCTAATATATTTAATAGTCATTTCAATCCTATTTCAAATCCCATACTGTGCAACGAGTCAACTGTATATCCGCCAATTCTGATTATTAATGTAGACGAATCTCAACTTATTAATATAATGTCACGTTTTCCAAATAAATTTACCACTTGTGATGATAAAATACCCAGTTTTTTAATTCGCGATTGTAGATTCACCTTCGCCAGTCCATTGTGTACGATTTTAAATTTCTCAATAGCTTCATGCCAGTTCCCCAACATGTGGAAACGTGCTAGACTATGTCCCGTTTTCAAGAATGGCGACAAATCCCATCTTCGTAACTATCGTCCAATATCGATCCTTTCTAACTTTGCAAAAATCTTTGAGATTGTGCTGCACAATGACATATTTAAAGGTGTGGGCTCCTTTATATCACAATATCAACACGGATTTATGCCGGCTAGATCTACAACAACAAATCTGGCGACAGTCTCCCAATACTTGGCTGATGCCCTGGATGCTCGTGGTCAAGTTGACGTTATCTACACTGACTTTTCACGCGCCTTTGAGTCAATTGACCATGACCTTCTAATTCATCGTCTTAGCCTGTTGGGTGCGGTCCCTGCGGTCACCAAACTTCTTCGGTCTTACCTACTTAATCGTTCCTGTTATGTACTTTACAATGGTTTTAAATCCTACGAATTTTCTCCTACCACTGGTGTTCCGCAGGGCTCTTGCCTAGGACCCCTCCTATTTAACATTTTCTATTAGGCATGTTTACGTGTCCTGTTTTGGCATATGCTGACGATCTCAAAATATATCTTAACATAAAATCCGTACAGGACGTAGATATTCTACAATCAAATTTAAACATTATTGCTGATTGGTGTAAAAGAGTCAATTTAATACTTAATGTCAACAAATGTTGTGTGGTAAGCTATTCTCGCACCCGTACTTCAATTGAATCAAATTATCAAATTGATGGAATGTCTCTGTCCAGATGTAGCACTTTCAAGGATCTAGGAGTTACATTTGATAGCCAGCTCTCTTTTAAACCTCATATTGACTCAGTCCGAACAAATGCGTGTAAGGCCATGGGATTTATTCTACGTATTTGCCGCGACTTTTCCAATGTTGATGCTATTAAATCTCTATATTCTGCCTTCGTATTGAGTAAGTTGGAATATAACAGTTTAATCTGGTTTCCTATTTATGCTAGTCACTATCTTGTGTTGGATCGTCTTCACCATCGGTTCTTAAAATTTCTCTCTTTTAAACTTGACCACTCTTATCCTCCGATTGGAATTTCGAACGATGAACTTCTTCAGCGTCACCAATTCGAATCCCTCGCCGACAGAAGAACTTTGAGATGTGCCACGTTTATGAAGAAACTCGTAGATGGGCAAATCGACTGTCCAGAAATTCTCGCAAGGGTTCCGTTTAATGTCCCTGTGAAGTCTACACGGTTTTCATCAACATTCCGCTTACCAACGGCGCGCTCTAATGTGTTGCAGCGTTCACTAGTGACTGTGTTGTGCCAGTGCTCCGAAAAATTATTCAACGATATTTTTATTCAATAAATCATACTATCCTGTAATATGTATTCAATGTTCACGAACTTACATGTACCTTTCCTTTTCTTATTTATTCAAATTTTTGTTCTGTAATTGGGTTTATCCTGTTGGACAATAAAGTTATTATTATTATTATTATAAAATCTTAAAGGTTTTCAATATTTTGGTCAATTTTTAAATTTTTGCAGTTTTCGTAAATTTTTAACACTGTCATTTATTTATAAAAAAAAACTTTTATATGATTTTTCATGGTTCAGTAATATTCAAATTCTTAAATTTTCATGTATTCATAAATTTGTTTAAATCTTGGCGGTTTTTGTGAAATTCAAATATTTCATTTAATTTTCAAAAGCTCAGACGAATTGTTGAAAATCTCATAAAAAATTTAAAAATTGACGAAAATCTCGAAATATTGAAAATCTCATAAAAATTCTATCAACATTACGAAAATCTGAAAAATTTACGAAAACTGACAAGGTTTTAAAAGTCGAGTGAAAATTGAAATATTAAATGAGCAGTATATCGTCAACTTTACACTAAATCAGTATTTTATACGCGTGGCGCATGAAGTAAAATTTCGAGTTGAGAAAAGCCCGAATTTTGATTTGGACGCTACGCGTCCAAATCCAAATTCTTGGGGATTTTCTCAACTCGAAATTTTACTTCATGCTTAGTCTGGGAGTGGAAAACACTCGCTAGACAATAATTAATAACTTTATTTAAAGATATTCATTCATTTATGAAATCTTGACGGTTTTTAAGGTTTTCGTTTTTACATTTTTGCAGTTTTCTTGAATTTTTATAATTATCATTAATTTATAAAAAAAATACTTTTTAATGAATTTCTAAGGTTCAATATTATTCATATTGTTGAATTTCCATGTATCCATTTCAATTTGTTTAAATCTTGGCAGTTTTTGTGAAATTCCAAAATTTAATTTAATTTTCAAAAGTTCAGACGAATCGTTTAAAATCTTATAAAAATTTTATAAATTGACGAAAATCTCGAAAAATTGAAAATTTAATCAAAATTACGAAAATCTAAGTAATTTACAAAAACTGCCCAGGTTTTAAAAGTCAACTGAAAATTTATATATTAAATGAGCAGTATAATTTGCACTTTACACTAGATCAGTGTTTTATACGCGTGGAGCATGAAGTGAAATTTCGAGTTGAGAAAAGCCCGAATTTGGATTTTCCAAGCTTCATTAATATTCCATGTATTCATTAATTTGTTTAAATCTTGGCAGTTTTTGTGAAATTCCAAAATTTCATTTAATGTTCAAAAGGTTAGACGAATCGTTTAAAATCTCATAAAAATTTTATAAATTGAGGAAAATCTCGAAATATTGAAAATTTCATAAAAATTACGAAAATGTAAGAAATTTACGAAAACTGCCAAGGTTTTAAAAGTCAACTGAAATTTTAAATATTAAATGAGCAGTATATTTTGAACTTTACACTAAATTAGTGTTTTATACGCGGGGCGCATGAAGTAAAATTTCGAGTTGAGAAAAGCCCGAATTTGGATTTGGACGCTACGCGTCCAAATCCAAATTCTTGGGGCTTTTCTCAACTCGAAATTTTACTTCATGCTTAGTCTAGGAGTGGAAAAAACTCGTTAGAGAATAATTAATAACATTTTCAAAGATATTCATTCATTTATAAAACCTTGACGATTTTGAAGATTTTTGTCAATTTTTAAATGTTTGCAGTTTTCGTGAATTTTTATCACTTATCACATTAATATATAAAAAAAATATTTTTGAATGAATTTCCAAGGTGTTCGTTACTATTTAAATTCTTGAATATCCATATTTTTATTAATTTGTTTAAAAATCTTGGAGGTTATTGTGAATTTCCAAAATTTCATTTAATTTTTAAAAGGTTAAAAGAATTTCCAAAATTTCTTAAATTTTCGATAATTCGGAAAATTCTGATACTTTTTATGAATTTTCAATTCTTTCGGTAACTTAAACAATGATAACATTGTGATTTTCGTTAATTTTCAAACTCTTGGCAATATTTTTAAATATTCTTAAAATTCGTTTAATTTAAAAATATTGAAGTTTTTCATGAAATTCCAAGATTTCCGTTGATTTTTAAAATTTTGATTAATTTTTATAATTTTTATAATTCTAATGAATTTTCGCCAGGCTTTTAAATCTCGGCAGTTTTCGTGAATTTTTTAAATTTTTGTATAACTTTAAAACGTTTTACCTTAATTTTCCGAATTCGACACCTTGTGCCGTATCAATAATTTTAAAAATGTTGTCGTATTTCGTGAACTAAAAAAAAAACAATAATAATTCTAATAATATATATTTAGTTAATTTTTAAAATCTATATATTAATTTTTAGAAATTATATGCTTTTTTTATTTTCCAAAATGGACGATGAAGTGTTAGGATTTTTATAATTAATGAGGATCTTAAAAAACTCGGAGTTTTGAAAATGTTTCCTTTATTTTCAAAATTCTACACTTTATGACGTTTCAATAACTTTAAGAATGTTGATGTATTTCGTGAATTTATAAGATAACAATAATAATTATAAACATATATTTAGTTAATTTTCAAAATCTAATTATTAATTTTAAAAAATTATATGCTTTTTTTTAATTTTACAAAATGGACGATGATTGCAAAGTCAAAATCTTGAAAAATTCTCGAAAGGCGTCAAAATGTTGGAAATTAACGATAATCATAAAATGTGTTGAGATTTTTATAATTAATGAGGATCTTGAAAAACTTGGACCTTTTAAAAATTAACTTAAATCTTTGAAATTTACAAAATCCGTCAAGTTTTTATTTAAATTAATGGAGACAAGATAAATAGTTTGCGAAAAGTATCAAGTTTTTTTTCTAATAGTAACCTAAATTTCTAAAATTCATTTTGTTTGATAAATTGTAAAAAATTGAAGTTTTATGCAATCATTGAATTCATTGAATCATTAAATTTATTGAATTCATTGAATTGACTTAGAATTAATTGCTCTTACATCTTATTGAAAGAAAATTCAATTATCTCAATGCATTTTCTTAAAATGAAAAGCCAAAGTTGAAATTTAGAAAAATGATTTCTTTGAAAAAATTGTAAAAACCCAACAGATTATCAAATCAATATAAAATTCATAGAATCTACACAGAAATGGAAAAATGGATAAAAATGTTTTTGCTTTTATAGATCAGCTTTTACACACAAACATGTAACATTTTGAAATTTTCATGAATAAATAAAAAATATAAAATGGCACAGGTTCTTGTTTCCTAATGTTAGATTACAAGAGACATTTCTGATTTTGATTACATTATCAGCCGATGGCGATGAATGAATTAACTTTGCGCTAAAGTTGAAAAAAAAAAAAACAAATTCATGCGATTATTGACTACGTTTCTGATTCATCATCTAACGAGTGTTTCCACTCCCAGGTTAAGCATGATGTAAAATTTCGAGTTTAGAAAAGCCTTAAAATTTGGCTCGGGCGCGTAGCGAAACGGAGCGACCGAACCAAATTCAGGCTTTTCTAAACTCGTATAAAACACTAATTTAATGTGAAGTGGTCTTTCACCAATTTTCAAGTGAAATAAGTTTAGTATGTTAATTATCAATTGTTTAAATGACGGGGAAATGTTATGATGGACACTACTTTTTTTTTATTTCAACGACATAGTGTATCATTAGTTCTTGTCACCAGATCGCACGGCGAATAAGGAGTACTTACTACCTGGGCTGGTATTCACAGTACCGATGCAATTTGTTATCGTTGAGAAGTTGCACTGAAATTACGTCATTTCACTCCAAACGGTTGGGTAAATTCTTCCCAAAATGACGTCATTTCAGTGTAACTTCACACCGATGACAAATTGCATCGATACTGTGAATACCCTAGAACTTCTACGCCGTTTGCGGGAAAACATCCAAAAAACGAGCGAATTTAAGGCCGACAAAATGAATATCAAAGATTAAATTAATATTTTCCATTTATTATTTGATCAAACCTCGTATAATCACACTGTGTTATTCACACTGTTGACAATTCTAAAGTTAAAGAGGTTTCTTTCCTGACTTTTATATTTATGTTATCTTATCTATCTTATATTTGCTGATATTGCAATTTAAAATAAGGAGCTAAAGATATGTCTATTATGCAAATGCATCAACTATGATAAACATTCCCAGGATATAATCCCTCAATGATTGAACAAAACATCCACTCCAGCACAAATTTTATGTCTGCTAATTAAATCCACAATCACCAATTGTTAAACAAACGATACAATCAGTAGCTGCTAGCGAGCAATTTATAGATGAAGTAGCATACATAAACATATCCATATTTAAATTATTTATCCATGGATAAATAATTTAAATTTATTATTATTATTAAACACCCAACTTATACACCATTTCTAAATGTTTAGCAGATTATTCACCTATTTTTCCACCAAAAGTTTCAAAGAATGCTAGAAAATTGTTCAGCATTGCAGGCCTGATGGACGCGCTGCCACTGGATACCACCGACTTTTTAACACGAGAGACCCGCTTCCTCAGTAATCAAACGCTGTCCTTGGATGCTTCAAAAATCGAGATCATAATCTTAACAAAGCAATAAAACACGAGATAATCGGCCGTGAGAAAAGGGACGGGCGTAAATATTTCAACCAATTAAAACGAGAACAACAAGGTGGTATCTTTAGATAAGTAAAATTTGGAAAATTGATTCGTGTGGGCAAGCCAATTATATGGAAGTGTTCCGAAATTGGCAATAAGGATAATTAGGAGCGTAAGTGGAACCGGATTTTTTCGGTTCTCGGTATTAAAAGTTGAAATTTTTAAATTCAGAATTCGAACGGTGTATAATAATCTGATAAATCGGCGACGGCTATTTTAATCGAGTTTGCTTGTTTCGTGAAAGAGGATTTAGATAGACTAATGCGTTTATGCTTATTAGTGTTGTTTTAATACTTAATTTATTTATCGTTTTAAAAATAAATAAATTAATTAGCTTGACCTACAAATGTTTGCTACTTTCATATTCAATAATTGAGAAAGTATGCAAATTCTTTGTTTTGGTTCCATTACTGAAAAATAATGGAAAGATGTCTTTATTTGGAAATATACCGGTTTTTCCAATTACCGGTGATTTGATAAAATTGTCTATCAAATCCGGTATATTTTTTAGAACATTTTTTATATATATAACTAGTAAATAAAACTCTTTTTTCTACAATCGTCAAAAAGACGTGCAATTGAGACACCGTTTTGAATTTGTAAAGTGGGCTATTTATTCACCGTGAAAAAATGTAATAGTTTAGCGTGAAAAAATGTCTTTTTTTCACGCTAAATTCCAATATGGCGACAATTAAAAGAAAATATGAATTAACAATTTTTATTTATTGCGATACCTAGCGATTAATAATAATAATAATTCATTTTACGGTAATCACCTTTTACATAATTTAACAAAATAATATTTTTTATGTTCAAAATGAATTAAGTATATACTCATAATAACACAAACAGATATAAATAAATAAAATTCCACAAGTAAAAATAGACAATTAAAAATGTAAGTCAACTAAATCAAGCGTTTACGATATCATCCGCTAAGTGAATCAACTTTAAATTTCTTTTAAACACGTTAAATGTTGTCCCGAACAACTCCAAATGTGGCGAGCAACACAATAAATTGGCTAACTTGACCATGCGACACAATGAATTATTCCTAACGTAATTCGTTCTGTGAAACATTTCGCGAAAGATTACTGTAGCTCTTGTTTTAGATGGTATTTAAAAATTTAGACTTGACAGAAGTTCGCAACAATCAAATAAGCTGTTAACTATTTAAAACAGTGCACACAGATCTGCATGGATACGTCTATCTCTCAGGGGTATCATTGTAAGTGTGGATAGCATACTACTTCGACTATAGTCTCGTCTATTTATACTGATTTGGTAGAAAATATACAGCAAGAATTTATTCTGCACTCTTTCAATTTAGTCAACCTTCACACCATAAGAAGGTGGCCAAACACATGATCCGTACACTAAATGCGGTCTTACTAATGATGTTAATAGTTTTTTTTGTGTATTAATTGAAAAATTCCTACCAAAACGGATTATAAACCCTAACGTCTGATTAGCTTTACGACATATATAATTATTATGCATTGAAAAAGACATGTTTCGTTCAAGCATCACACCAAGATCTTTGATATATTGAACCGCTGGAAGTCTATTACCATTAATTGTGTAGCTATTTTCCACCGTTCGACCTCTTCCGAAGGAAATCGATGCACACTTTTTGTAATTAAAATAAAGTTTATTCTCAGAACACCATCGATAGATATTATTTAGGTCATTTTGTAAAAAAGTGGCATCCGAAACAGTGTGAATTGCTCTAAATATTTTTAAGTCATCAGCGAATAATAAAAATTTGCAATTTTCTACGTACATGTGTAAATCGTTAATAAATAAAAGGAAAAGTATTGGTTCACAGTGCGATCCTTGAGGTACACCTGAGAGAACATTAATGGGTTTTGAGATGAAATTATTTATTTCGACAAATTGAATCCTATCGGTTAAGAAACTTGATAACAGAAACTCCAAAGCCCATACGTTGTACTTTATGCACTAAAATTGACTGTGAAACTCGATCAACGGATTTGGAGAAATCCGTATATATTGCATCTACTTGACAGTTTCTTTCGAAGGCCTCAATAATATAAGATTGGTATATTATTAAATTCGTCATAGTAGATATGCCATTTTTTTGCAAGAGAACAATAATTGATCTGAAATCAATTTATCAAAAATCTTAGGAAAAACATACTGTATCGAAGCCCTTCTGTAGTTCTTGATGTTGTTCCTGTTACTACTCTTATATGTAGGTTTTATAAAACTGTTCTTCCAGAGTGAAGGAAACATGCAAGAATCTAGAAAGGTATTAAATATTTTATTTAACGGTGTACAAAAAATATAAATGCATTTCTTTATAAAAAAGCTAGAAATGCCATCGGGCCCAGGGTTGCATGAATCTGGCAGACTGACAATTGCACTAAAAATATCAGCCGTACTTATCTTAAAATTACACACATTCATCGTATCAATATAAGTATGGGTAACTACATTTAGTGTTGGGTTAAAATTATTTACATAAAAAATTCTATAAACTTTTGGGGAAAAGCGGCAAAATTCAAAAATTAGAGCTCTATTTTTTAGCCAGAACTTTATTTTAATTAGGCAATATTTCGCTATACATTTGTCAGCTTCTTCAGGGCAAAGTTTAAACTAAAATAAATAAATACAATGATATTTTATAAAGAGATACACAAAATTAAGAAGAGAAAAAGAGAGAAAACATTATACCTAAACACAATGAAAAATACATACATATATTGGGCTTATTTTGATGAAATTAAAAATTGTCAGATATCGACGTGTGAAAATTTGTAAATAAATAATTGTTTATTATTAAAAATTTAAAAACTAGTGTTAGTGTAAGACTATAAAAATAATAAATAAAAATTGATATCTTAATAAATAAATAAATAAAAAAGAATATTTGTCATTTCAGGCTTTTCTAATCTCGAAATTTTACTTCATGCTTAATCAAGGATTGAAAACACTTGGAAGTAGCTTCAAATTTAACAAAAAAGAAAGACATAACAAATGGCTCAAAATGCATACACATCATCAAGGATTGAAAACACTCGGAAGTAGCTTCAAATTTAACAAAAAAGAAAGACACAATAAATGGCTCAAAATGCATACACATCAAGATATGCATACTTCAAAGACAAATTCCCTGTATATCGTGTATATTTTGTTCATTCAATATACACTTACAATTTATTATTCAACCGAATAATAAGCAATAATAATGGGATTGGCATAGTTTGTGTAATCGAATGTATGTTGTATGCATACCTGTATTAATTATTGGATATTAACATATCGGTTGTATTATGATAATGTAAATTAATAAGCATACAAACGTACATGTAATATTGATATTTATGGCAGGGTATTTGTATTTACAATTAATATTGATTAATAATTATGAGTATATCAGCCCAGATGTTCTCACAAATTATAAAAACAATACAGTTGAGATTACATTGATTTCTATAATTTTAATTTAATAATTTAAAGTTACAGTTAGGTGAATAAAATAGTATACAGAGAGTTTTATGTAACTTTTAAGTATACATATGCATTTTGTTGTACATTTTCCAACGCTCGGCTTATTAAGAGGATTCAATTAGAACTTTAAACGAGTGTTTTCCACTCCCAGGCTAAGCATGAAGTAAAATTTCGAGTTTAGAAAAACCTGAAAATTTGGTTTGGTTGCGTAGCGCGAAGCGCGGAGCGGCCAAACCAAATTTTCAGGCTTTTCTAAACTCGAAATTTTACTTTATGCGCCACCGGTACAAAACATTAACATATTACGAAGCTTAAAACACACCGTTAAAGCCTACATTGAATCAGTGTTTTGTACTGGTGGCGCATGAAGTAAAATTTCGAGTTTAGAAAAGCCTGAAAATTTGGTTTGGCCGCTCCGCGCTTCGCGCTACGCAACCAAACCAAATTTTCAGGTTTTTCTAAACTCGAAATTTTACTTCATGCTTAGCCTGGGAGTGGAAAACACTTGTTTAAAGTTCAAATTGAATTCTCTTGATAAACCGAGCGTCGGAAAATGTACAACGTATGCATATGTATACGTAAAATATCGTTATGAAAATGTTCGGTGTTACATAAAACTCTCTATATATTTTTAGGAATTTGTTGTGTCTTTCTTTTTTTGTTAATAAGTGCAATTTAAAGATACTTCCGAGTGTTTCTAATCCTTGATTAAGCATGAAGTAAAATTTCGAGTTTAGAAATGCCTAAAAATTTGGATTTGCCGGGGCGCGCGAGCGAAGCGAGTCGCGCTCCCTGCAAATCCAAATTTTCAGGCTTTCCTAAACTCGAAATTTTACTTCATGCGCCACCCATATAAACCGCCGATTTAAAGTGATACTAATATAAATTAAAATTTATGATTTAAATTTATGAGTTTTCGAATCTTTGTAAGTAAAAATTAAAACCATTTTTGGTACTTGTTTTTGTAGACAATAAAAACACATTTATGAAACGTCATATTGAGTTAAATCCCTCTCCATCGCAGAAAGCTATCTGCGTCACTGGTTGGATAAAGAGCTTTTAAAACTTCACACTAAATTAGTTAATGGGTTAATAATAAAAAATGTTTCAATTTTACGCAGCGAATGTCTGGACTTCTTGTTTAAGCATGCATTACATATTTTAGGCTTTTCTAAACTCGACACCTAATGAGCTCCAAAGACAAAGGATATCTTAAATAAACTTGTATTATTATATAAATTTATATTTAAATTATCCATACATATGTGTATAATGTCATCATTAGTAGGTACAAGTTCAGATTCCGATTCCGTACGCAAAATGTTAAATTTGACGTATACGTTATTATACCCTCACAATCTAAGTATACAAATCAAGTACTGAACGCACTTAAACTGTGATGTACAGGAATAACATGTACGTTAAATTTAACATTTTGTGTACGGAATACCACTAATTATTATGTCAAATTAATTTAAACATATATTTTGATTAAAATTTGGATGTCGATGTACAACAATTTATATCTAATATTTGTCTATTTCCCTATTGTTATATTTAATGTCACAAACGACTTATTCTACAAGTTGGACATGATTCAACACATTTCCTCCAGCACACGTTTCCGCAATATTGTGTTTATGAAGTAAAGTAGAAATGAGGATAATTCAGTGGTTGATTGAAATACCTCATTTTCCGAGACACAATAACTAACGACCGGAGTTAAGCCGATTCCCCACCGTAAAGTAGAAGCAAAAAAAGCGGCTCTCCACATCTCGAACAGGAAACCGTAAAGTGGCACCGGTCAGGTAGTTTACGTTCTCCGCACGGCAAAAAAAAACACCGCTTCTCCTTTAAATTTTTTCCCCGGTGTGGTCACGTTCAAATTATTCCCATCCTCATCAACATCCACATCTTCACGAAACTTCTTTGTTCTCCCATATTTTGTGTAACGATGCAAATTTTCTCTAGTTTCTGACGGGTGGCGGTGGAAACTGGTCTTGCGAAATGACACCCGGCTGGCTAGATTAGCGCGGGGCAAGTGATATGCAAATTACGGCGCGGAACGGGTTCTTCTGCTTGTCTTAAAAATTTTACCAGGCAATAAAATAATGGAGTTAATTATGTTGTGTGTATTGATTTATCTGCGATGGCATTCAAATGAATGGTTGTGAAAGAGAGAAAGAGAGAGTTATTGCAGAAGTGGAATATTTCAAGTAAAATAGAGAACTTTGTTAATTGCTTCAATGTATAGGAGAGCCATTGCCCCCACATCCTAACTCGAGTCCCCATCCTAACTCGAGCCCCCAGGCCCCCAAGCCTGTCTGACGGACCTCACTATCCTAAGATAGGGTATGCTGTCCTCAACCCTAAGGTTGAGGACAGCATACCAATAAAAAAAAATGGTGATGTGTCCATCATAGCACGTTTCCCGTTAAAGATAAGGATGATTTCAATATTAACAATTTGGAAGAGTGTCTCAAATTGAATTTGTTGCACCTACTTTTCGTATTATTATAAAAGTTTTCACAAAAAAAGTAATTTTTGCATTTTTCGCTGTATCTCGGTAAATATTGATCCATTACATCTCAGTAGTATACATTTTCAACTTAACTTGAAATCAGTGTTTTATACGCGTGGCGCATGAAGTAAAATTTCGAGTTTAGAAAAGCCTGAAAATTTTGTTTGGTCGCGTAGCGCTAAGCGCTACGCGACCAAACCAAATTTTCAGGCTTTTCTAAACTCGAAATTTTACTTCATGCTTAATCTGGGAGTGGAAGACACTTGTTAATTTGAGATATATCACAACTGTCAAAATGTGTGTTGTAACTGTCACAAAGGAAAACAATAACATGACCATCATTATAGTTCAATTTAAACTCGTGTCAAGTTGACACGATGGACTAAATGTTGGCTAACGCCGATTTCTATATAATGACAGTATGTATTAATATTTAAAAAAAAAATTAAAGTGCTCATTCATTTTTATTCTGACGTGTGTTTATCTGTGATTCTAAACATCAATAAATTATTATATTCTATTCTAATAACTAGATTGATAATTGTTGACATTCTTTCTCAATTTTTACATTGATCTATCAAATATGGATGTATAATTATACCAAAGAAATGGGAATCTACAAAAGTTTGATTAAAGAACAGTGATTTACAGTAAAAATGTCATGACAGTCAATTCAATGGTCATTTGACCCTATTCTATAACCAGGGGTGTTCAACCCGATGATCGCTGCACCATTTTTGGTCGATCGCCTACCAGTTTAAAACTCCGGTGAGATTTTGTGAAAAATAATTTATTTTTCAAAATGATTGGTGAATCATATTGTTCTTTAATCTGCGATTCGTCTGCTATTCCAAAAAAAGGCAATATTGAACGAAATTTTTGATTGTTGAAATATACGAATGGAATATTGAATTTTATGAATGAGATATTGCTCTGCCTCAAGAAACTACAAATATCATCTAGATGCTTTAGATACCAAATTTAATATTTATTAATATCTGACAAACAAATATAACGTATGCCACTTTTAAATCCAGACCTTGAATCCACAAATAAGTTGAAACAAGTGCTATCCTGCAATGCATTTGCATATCGCATAAGCCGATCAATTGGGTCAAACATTTCATAATTAGTTGAATGAAATGATAATCGAAATAGGAGTTTATGCCTACAATTACCACCTCGAGGAATATTAAAATTCAATTTATTAAGCAATTGATCACAATCAATAATTCCATTAACCAACTTATGCAAAAAACATAAATCCTGCAACACCCTCTTGACACATAAGCATCTTAAATCAAGTTGATCACGGATAGAAATGTGGCTTAAGTTAATACTTATTTCCCCCATTCTACGGTGTATAATTCTAAAAATCTACCCTGGACTGACTCAAATTGCTGAATGGCATTCATAGAATAAGGTCTCCAAACCAGTGATGCATATTCCATATGAGGCCTAACTAATGACAAGTATAACATTTTAACTATCTTAATGCTAAAACTAACAGTAAATCTAATAACAAAACCTAACATTTTTAAAGCTAAGTTACATATGTTGTTATGTTTATTAAAATTTAGCTTTGATGTAACTAACATGCTTAGGTTTTTTATTTCAGAGGTTGTTGTCAATAGATGATTCTCAATGGAGTAGCAAACATGTTTAGATGAGCCTAAATTTTGTTTGGAAACATTTATTGAAATATTTAAATTTATTTAGCAATATTGTCCAGTTGTAGTTGATCCTCAATCGTTCTTATTGCTTTAAACAACTTGAGATCATCAGCATACAGAAGGAAACTGCTATACTCAAACACATATCGTTAATAAAAAGCAAGAATAACACTGGCCCACAATGAGAGTGTCATGGGGGAAGGTACTCCGAATGCACTTCCAGCTAGCTCAGGGGTTTGGGGATGGAGAGCACGAGCAACTAGTTCTTAAAACACCGATCCAAAAACAACAAATTTATTTACACAAACAACAACACAGAACCAAAAATAAAACACAGCAGCAAATAATAATTACTACGTGGCCTTAGTGGGCATGGACAGTGGCAGCCTGGTCGTCAGAGGTGGTGAGTGGCGGCAGCGAAATCCAGACGAAAACGGCAAAGTCCGGTATACGACAATAAGGTCTGGACGGCTTTGGAAAAGTCCGGATGTATACGGATAAAGACCGGACGGCGTCGGAAAAGTCCGGAAGGCGTTGTCGGGAGTCGAGCGGTGTCGGAAAAAGTTCGGAAGGTTCCGGAAAACATCGACCAAAGGCTGCTTTGGCAGTAACGAAGATCCTAGCGGTGACAGGCGGCACTGGGAGCAATACCGGTTCATCTGATTAGTGCACTAGCAATAATCAAAGAAAAGTTACACAAAAAAAAAACGAAGTTGAAAAGTACTTAAACACCACAGACTGCACTTGTATAAACTTGTTGCCGCTTTCGTTACTGGTTTGCCACTGACGAAGAAGTGCCGTCCTCCATTATTTAAATGCCGAAAACGAGGGTGGAGAGGGGTAGTTTTCTTAGTGGACGAGACCAGCCAGCCGAAATTCGCCGAATCCGTCGCAATTACAGGCATTCGACGAATCTTGAGAATTTTGGAATCTCATCTAATCCGTTCTTCAGAAAGGAGAATGTAAAAGATTACATACATCTCTTTTCCAAAAAACGGACTGCCGCTGGTCACCCATCCTCCCTCTAGGAGGTCTGCTCAGAGTGCATTCCAGGTGTTCGGACTCTAGTCATACAAATTACCCGAGATAATCCCAGATCGGTCCTCAGGTAATTGCTGGGGATAAACTCTTTAACTTTTAACTTTAATATACAAAAAAAAGTTAAATTAGAAATTTAATTTTTGTTGCCGACGATTGAAAGAATCGCCGGTAACAAGAGCTCCAAGGAGCCCCCGACAATACATCTATATTTTTCAAACAAATCGATCCAATACAAATGCACTGGGTTCGATTATGCAAATAACTACCGATGTAGTGATTACTAAATCTCCCATTCCCATTGCCTGTAACTTTCTCAACAAAATATTATGATTCATACGATCAAATGCCTTGGAAAAATCGGTGTAAAATAAATAAACTTGCATTCCCTTTTACTAAGCATTCGATTGAAATCTGAGCAAAATTAGTGCCTTTAAAGTTGATTTAGTAATTCATGATTTATTTATAATTTTCCAAACAAGTTAACCTTAAAATTTTACGATGTTTTTACTAAATCTTAACTGTGACACGATTTTTCAGAAAAAAAAAGGTTAAGATACTTAAACCTCGACTTCAGGATCTTAAAACTTGTTTATTTTCAAGGAAAAAATTATTGTTTTTTTTTGTTTATATAATTTTCAAAAACAATAAAAATCATTAGATTTTGAGGTAAT
Source organism: Philonthus cognatus (assembly GCA_932526585.2). NCBI lineage: Eukaryota > Metazoa > Arthropoda > Insecta > Coleoptera > Staphylinidae > Philonthus > Philonthus cognatus. Next base: position 39,754,516 of record OW052243.1, read on the forward strand.
CTGATGAATTTTCACTAAAATCCCAACGTGGCTAAGATTTTTCAGGAAAACCAGTTGAGATATTGTAACCCCAACTTTAAGTTCTTAAAGCGTGTTTAATTTAAAGCTAAATTAGTGCTTTCAAAGTTGATTCAATAATTCATGATTGTTTTATAATTTTGAAACAAGATGTCATCAAAATCTAACGATGTTTTCACTAAATCTTAACTTTGATACCATTTTTCAGAAAAACTAGTTGAGATATTTTAAATCTACTTTCAGAATCTTGATGAATGTTTAATTCTAAGCAAAATCAAAGCTTTTGACGTTGATATAATAATTGATGATATCCTCAAAATCTAATGCCTATTCGAATTCTAATCACGATGTATTTTTTTAGGCATTCATCGCATTGTTCAATTTGAGGTTTCGAGCGAGTGTTTCCACTCCCAGGTTAAGCATGAAGTAAAATTTCGAGTTTAGAAAAGCCTGAAAATTTGGTTTGGTCGCGTAGCGCGAAGCGCGGAGCGGCTAAACCAAATTTTCAGGC